>JAVHZA010000003.1:2400000-3027157 GCA_038086965.1 Tardiomyces depauwii
AAAAACGATGCGCGTGTGCGCAGCAGCCACATGCTTAATCAGCTCCGGGTGGCCAATGAGCCAACCGACCCGCCAGCCAGTAGCGGAGAACGTCTTACCTGCAGAGCCGACGGTGAGCGTGAGCTTGGATAGTTCCGGACTGAGGGTAGCAATGCGGACAAACGGATTGTAGTACAGCCGGTCGTAGACCTCGTCAGAGAGGATGATAATGTTGCGCTCCACGCAGATCTGGCCAATTTCGAGTAGCTCTTCGCGCGTGAAGACCTTGCCGGTGGGATTCTGGGGCGAGTTGAGCACGATCATCTTGGTGCGCGGGGTGATGGCCGCCTTGAACTCCTCGATATCGACGGTCCACTCGAGCGAGCTTGAGGTCCTCGTGGCAGCGTCCTTGGGTGGATGTAGAGGGACGTAGACGACCTTTCCTCCGGGCAGCTGGATGTTGGAGATGTACTGGTCAAAAAAGGGCTCGAACACAATGACCTCGTCTCCGTCGTCGAGAAACGCAGTGAAAGCGGAATACATGCCCTCGTTGGCGCCGGCAGTGACGACGATCTCGCTCGTAGGATCCAGCTTGCGACCAAAGAACGGGCTGTAGGCGTCGGCGAGCGCTTTCAAAAGGCTAGGCCGACCCCGAGTGGGCGAGTACTGGTTTGTCATGGGCGAATCCAGGGCCTTCTTCGCGGCCTCAATGGCGAAGGCCGGAGGGCTGTAGCTGAAAAAGCCCTGGCCGAGGTTCACTACCGGGCGCCCAGAATCGGCCTCTGCCTTGGCCGCGGCCTCGTTGACAATACTCCACACGTCCTTGGCCTGGCCCTTGACGTGAGAGCTAGGCTCGGGAAACTTGAAAGGCTTTGAGTCTCCGTTGGCGGTCATTGCTGCGTGAAAAGGTCTGAGACGTCCCAACGGGATTCTAGCAACGCTCCTTTGCGAGTTCGAGGCAAAGCTGCGAAGCATCAAAGAGCTCGCTAATCGCGCAGATAGCGGCTCCGAGGGGGCCCAGCCTGAAATTGCGTCATCCGCAGGGTAACTTGAAATTGTGTTCGGCGGGGCCGTACCTTAAACTCTATTTGTGCGGTGGCCGATGAGTAAGCGCTGCATTGCGAAACGGGCCCAAACCGTGACGAATTTGACGTGGGACAGAATATGGCTGGGACGCTAGCTGATCAGTGATGGCTATAGTTGCCAGTCGGGGAAGATTACGACCTGGCGGTATAGTCAAGCGTCAACCAGTAGTGTACCAGACAATGCCAGTATCATGTAAATATATCATACTACGAGTAACATCTTGCCGAGTTTAATGCTCTATCCCCACAGGCCAGAGGCGACGCCCAACGCTGGAACACCGATCTGGTTCAACTACGTTCAACTAGCGAAACGACCAGACGGACGTGCGGCTGAGTTCAGCCGCGCGTCGATTTGGTATAATGATCTCGGCAGAGCCTGGAGCCGGACGTATATTTTGCCACCACCAGAATGATCTCACAGACGCTGCGACGCGGACTCGGCATTATGCGGAATGTGCAGTTCCCGCGGCACGCCAGCTCGGCCGCGCCGGGCGAGAAGTTTGGCGCCAAGCCCGGCCCGCCGCGGCTTCCCAAGGAAGACCAGGAGGAGTTCGAGAGGCTGCAGAAGCAGGCCCAGCAGACGTGGCAAACCGC
The DNA here is from genome assembly GCA_038086965.1 of Tardiomyces depauwii. Lineage (NCBI taxonomy): Eukaryota > Fungi > Ascomycota > Dipodascomycetes > Dipodascales > Trichomonascaceae > Tardiomyces > Tardiomyces depauwii. The sequence continues at coordinate 2,401,659 of JAVHZA010000003.1, forward strand.
AGAGGCTGAGAACGACCCGACTGTTATGAACCCAGCGTACAGAAAGCCGTACAAGGAGTTTGAGGGAGAGGTGAACCCGGAGACGGGCGAGATCGGAGGTCCGAAGCAGGACCCGTTGCGCCACGGCGACTATTCGTTCAACGGCCGAGTTACCGATTTCTAGTGGCGCTACGCGCAATGTACAAAGTGAATGAAATGCATTACGTTATTGTCGTTCGTATCGAGTACACGATACCGCTATCTAGGCGGCGCTGGCGGACTTTGCCAGCAAAAGGTTTTTCAGCGACTTGAAGAGACTCTGCAGCTGCTGCTTTCTGTCCTCGATGTCCCTTCGTCTGCGGGTTAGTATCAGCCGACCGTCCAGCATAGGGTCAACTTACTGTTTTTCGAGCATCGGTTCAAGATACGCAGACACCTCTGGGTTCGCTGAGGCGGCGCTCGACGATTTGGCAGCGGCACCGCTGGCCCGCAGTACTCTGAACTCGCGGGCAATGATCTGTGCCTGTGAGACAGCCTGTTGTGAGTAATACGATTGCAACGGGTTGTGATACAGATTGCGATGCGGGTTGTGCGGCAGTCGGGCATACCTTTTGGAATCTAGTGTTGAGACCGCCAGACTCGTAGATGCCGCGCTGGATCCGTGCAAGCTCGCGATGCCATTGTCGTTCCTGGTCGGAGAGCGGCTGCTTGTCGTCCTTGAGCAGCTTTTCGAGCAGGGTCTGAGCTCGTGCATCGAGCGACTTTTGCTTGTCCATAATGGCCTGCAGCTCAGACGATAACCGCGACTGGTCGAGCACGCCGGCGTGCTTGACGATGCCGTCGACCTTGGACAGCTGACGGTTGAGCTCAGACCGCTGCTTGGCGAGCAGCTGCGACATGAGTAGGCCAGCCTTGTACAAGTCGATAGTCCGCTTGCCATAGCTGTTGGCGAGGGTGATGAAGTAGTCGAGGGACTCGATGGTGGGTTCAATTTTGGCGGTCAGATCAAGCGTGTCGTCCTTGGGGACTGGGGGCCTATGGGCATTGGCGCGTCGCAGCAAATTGGAGATTTCCTCATACGGCGCCGTGAACTCGTACGACATGGTGTATGCTTCAGTGCCCTGTACGGCTTTCTTAGGCAGCGTGCCAGCACCAAACGGGCCGGCTGGCGACGCTCCACTGGCGGCCGGCTCCCGCGGCAAGTCGTCTGAGATCTTGTGCCAGTCCCAGTCGTGGAAGTAGGCCATCTTTTCAGTCGCCACGAGTGAAAAGCGGTGCGACCGGCCGTACGTGACGAGCGTGGCGCCGAGCACCGCGGCGCCGGCACGAGCGTCTGACAGCTCAGTGACGCAGCAGCTTGAGGGCTTGAGGCGCGACAGAGCATCGGCGGCCCGGCTCGGACCGCTCTCGAGCGCTGCATGCAGCTCGTCTAGCGCACCGCTCACGTCGACCTTGAGCGCCGGCTGGCGCGATGACGTCGCAAACGTGACGAAGCTGCTGCCGTCGCACGCCATGATTTGGCGGTCTTCGGCTGGTGCCGCCGCAGTCCGCGAAAGCTTGACGACCTGCACCATGGTCACGCCAACGTCGCCTTCAGGCGCGTCGCCGTCGCCGCCGCCAGCCGAAAGCTCCCACTGAGGCGCGACGCCGCGCTCCTGCAGACACACGCCAACAATGCCCTCGCGGTAGCAGATACCCATCACCTCGAGCGGGCCCGACTCCAGGCAGGCGATGTCTGCCACGTGCACGCTGTACAGCTCGTCCGGGTACGGTGCTATGCTAAAAGGTCCCTGGAGCTCGAGCGGGATACGCGCAGGCGGCCGCGTTAGCACGAGGTACTCGACAATGCCCTTGCCGTCCACCAACTTAGACTCCCGCAGCTCACACGTCTTCATCTGCTTGATAATGTTGGACGCCCACGCCAGCTGCGACCGGCACCGGCGCAGGGCCCTGATGTTGGCATCTTTGTCGCTCTGCTTGAGCTCGTGCTCGCCAATGACGGCGGCGTCAAATAGATCCGTGACCTCGTCCTTGGTCATGAGAAAGCGTCTGGGTAGAAACGGGCACAGCGCAAATAGATCGCCGCCCTCTGTCGCAACGTACAGCGTCATCTTGCCGTGGGTGTCGGCAGCTGTTCCAAACGCAATCGACACCGGGTCCTCGATCTCGTCGTAATTGAGCTCAAACGTGTCGCGCACCCGATCCGACTTGAGGTGCTGCTCCAGATCTGGCGTGTAGTAGTCTTGAGACAGGTCGTACGACCGGATCACCTCGTCGCTCGTGAGCACCACCAGGCACGCATCGTAGCGGGCCATTGGATGCCACGCGACCTTGAGTACTCTGCCCTTGCGCTGCACGTCGCGGCCGACTTCGCGGCTACGAATGCCCACCTCGAGCCTGTCACCTGCGCGGTTGGCTCCACTGTGGAAAGAGGGCAGGCTGCCTACAACGACTTTGTGGTCGCCCACGACCGCCAGCAGCGTTCCTGACGCATTGACTGACAGCTCGCGTATCTCAAAGTTGACGCCCGAAAGTGCGAGCTTGCGGTAGTCATTGTCGACGCCGATGCGCGCCCAGTGCACCGCGGAACCGACCGCGTAGAAGACGTCGGCACCATGCGCGCAGAGCACGCTGCGCGACTGCGCGCTGGGCTGCACCGCGTCGAACAAATGCGAATCTGACACTGCTGCTGCGAAACTGGCCGAAAGCCGGTTCTCCGCTGCGGGCGGCGCTGCGGGCGGCGCTGTAGCCGGCGCTGTGGCCGGTGCTCCCCTGGGACCTGCCATAGACGCAAACATGCGAGGAATTGGCTAGAAGCGTCGCGGGATGGCGGTACTAAATGAGCCAGCTGTGGTTCCGGTGGTGCAAGTTTGAGGCTCGCCCGTGGAGACGGAAAAATGATGCAGTCAGTGCATGATTTGCATATGCATCGAGGGTGCATTCAATGTCAACGTACGGAGACAACCAAAGTTCTAGTATACAGGTGGGCCGTCCGAGGGACAGCCGCTTTAGTGGCAGGGTATTTTTATGCTAGGGGAGCCGCTTCCACCTGGCAGTCGCGACATGGCCGGTTCTGGGCTACAGCACGCCGATTGGGCGCGGTTTCCAGTCAGGTACGACACGCCAGACGGACGCAGCGTGTGGCTGGGTGGCTAGAGCGGCCTTGGAGCCCAGCGACTCTTTACGGAGGCGCTTGTCAAACTGCGCAACCTCGCTCTCGATTTCCTCGACCTTGCGCTTTCTATCGTGCGCTCCCAGCATGCCGTTGGCGCTCGCCTCGGCGTCGATCTGCCGCTGCATGTCGTCGACGAGCTCGTCTACGCCCTGCGGTGCCTTGTCACCGAGCGCCGCAATGTAGCTCTTGAGGATGTCTGCGTTGCTGTAGTTAGTATGTTAGAACACAGTACAGGCGGTTTTCAGGGAGCAGACTCACCTCTGCCGCGGGGCGCTCAGAAGAGCCGCTACTATATCGTCGACGTCGCTGAGCCACTTGGACCCTCTGCCCTTCGGTATCAAAAAATGCTTGAGCCACTGCTGCGCCCCGACGTAGACAGACTGCTTGGCTCTGCTGCTGACGTCAGCCTCGGGAGCCGCCTGGGCCGCCAGCGCTGTCGGGACCCAGTCGAATCCGGTTGGGCGCGAGTTGAGAAACTCCACGAGATACAGCGCCAGGCCCTGCACAAAGTGCGGGCCGAGCGTCTCGAGCAGCGGGCCGTAGAGCTTGCGTGCGGGCTTGGTAAAATCTGTGTCGGCGGAGACCGCTTTGGCCTGTTGCGGGACCAGGACGTTTCGGTTCAGGAGGACATCGTACACGGTGCGCTCGTTGGCGGCCGCGAGCTGGGCGATCTCGTTGACAATGGCCCAGAACTCTTTTCCGCCGGGCGTTGCGTCTCCCGGCTTGACGATCTTAGTGGGGTCCGAGCGCCGCAGGGCACGCCACTTGCGCAGCGCATCCTTGACGTTCTCGTGGAGCGCGGGGCCCGAGCCGGCGGCCTCGCCGCCGTCGTTGGCCATCCAGTAATTGTCGTGCAACCAGCCGAGGCACCTGCTGGCCATGTGCCGGAGTAGTTCGAGCGACGGCAGCTCCTCGTGCGTCGCCATGTGCCGCAGCTCCACAAACGACGCCGGCAGGCCCAGGTTGCGGGCCAGCAGATGCAGGGGCATGGCGAACTGCGCCTTCTGGGCCGGGTCGAGCAAGCCGTTGACGAAACGGATAGCCGCCATGGCGTAGCCGAGACGCACGCCAGTCGAGTCAGCACCTGGCACATCATTCAGGACCGCAGACACGATCTGAGCCGTGGCCTCCACCGACTGCGGGAGGGGGCCGCGTGTCGCGTAGGCCGTGACGGCCGCCAGCGCCCTCCGCCTCGCCGGGACACTGGCGTCGTCAAAAATGAGCGCCCGCAGACGCCGAATGTCCTCGGGCGACTCCCAGACCACAACGCGCGGAGTGGCCATTGCAGAGTCCGCTCCTTTGGTTTTTTTTGTGAGGGCCAAGATATTGTGTTCCTCGACCAGTTCGGAAAAAAAGCCTCAGCCGCACCGTCGCCAGGCAGAGACCCCACATTAGGTCTGCGGCAAGACGAGGTGTCGGGACTTTTTTTTTTTTCCCCGGGGCGCTGCCCCCGGACCCCCGTAGCAACTGCTTCGCAGTTGCGCGGTAGGAGTCCAACTGCGAAGCAGTTGCCACGGGGGTCTAGGGGGGCAGAGCCCCCACGCCAGACAGTGGGCTCTTTGAGCCGCCGGCCGGCCCCAGAAACGTACAGAGTCGCACTGGGGTCTACGTTTTGAGAACTCTGAGAACAGACTCGGGCCCGACCGCAGCTGCTACGCGCTTGCTCGCTTTTGAGACTGGGTTCACATGCCCATCCGGAGCCATAACTATGCCCACTTAGCTTTCCCCGGGGCGCTCGCTTAGGGTACGGAAACCGACTGGGACGGGACAAGCCCGTGCCCACAGACCGACGTGGAGAACGGCACCCCGGCGCACTTGAAAATACCAGGACTGGGTGGTGCTGTTGGCTAGCGAGCACGTCAAACGGTGTCGGGGCCATTGGTAGCATTTAGCGTGAAGCGAGCAGTACGATCCACTGGTAGCTAGCCGCGTCTTGTGCTGTCCGGAGCGCGCATTGATCCGGCAGAACCGCAGACCCATAGAAGCAATCGGCGCGTCAGCCGAGGACCCATTACAAAGCGGCGACCGAGCTCTCGTCCCGCACACTCACTATCGCCGCCGCAGCATCGCGCCTCGAAGCTGTTTCTAGGCAATGGGGGACAAACGACGCGAAGCCGACGACGCCGAGGTCAACCGATGGCGCGCGGCCATTTCGTCTGGCGCAGCCCAGATTGCAAAGGCTCAGCGCGGCCTCGCGACAAATCCCACCGCCGAGGAGCGCAATTTCTCAATGTGCATGGTGCACTCGCTGCTGAACCGCACGCTCGACTCGAGCGGCGCGCCAGTCGCGTCGGACGAGGACAGCTCGGCGCCGGAGCTCGAGATCTCCGAGGCGCCTACACCTCGCTCCGACTCGGTGCAGCTGCTGTCCAAGGACGCCATTTCCGAGCTCGTCACGTCCATCCGTGGCATGTCCCACAACTTGAGTATGTGATATCTGGCCGCAAGTTCTGGAGACAGGGCCGGTCACGTTTTGGTCGTCCTCCAGAACCCGTGCCAGCCGGGCCCCTCGCGTAAAATTGTCGATTCGCTAACCGTACAGGCAGCCTGCAAATGCGATTTGAAATACGCAGCATCATCATCATCAGCAAACTGAGCGACGACTCTCTAGTGGAGACCACAAAGGACCTCGCCGCGTGGCTGCTGAGCCACGACAATAAGCTCACCGTCTACGTGCAGGAGGTGATGAGCGAGCACCCCGAGTTTAGCGAGAAGAAGCTCCGTGCACAGTACGGAGACGTCACAAACCGCCTCAAGTACTGGACGCCGCAGATGTGCACACGCCATCCGCAGCTGTTCGATCTGGCGCTGACGGTCGGCGGCGACGGCACCGTCCTCTACACTAGCTGGCTGTTCCAGCACATCGTTCCCCCGGTACTCAGTTTCGGCATGGGTTCCCTTGGATTCATGACGTATGTCCAGCTCACCTTTGGCCAGCCCCGGGCCACCAGACTAACGGCAGAGAATACAATTACGACGACCACGGAAAGGAAACTATAACGCAGATCTTGCAGGGCGGCGTTTCGTGCTCGTTGCGGATGCGCTTCGAGTGCGTCATCATGCGCGCCATCAACAGAGACGAGAACGAGCGCTCGCCAGAACTTCTTCAGCAGCAGATCGAGGCTGGCGCAAAGACCGGCGCGTTTGTCACTCACAAGCCGAGCCATTCCTACGTCATTCTCAACGACATCGTCGTCGACCGCGGCCCTTTTGCGACCATCACCACCACCGAGCTCTACGGCGACTTCACCTACATGACGGCGATGGAGGCTGACGGCGTGGTCATATCCACCCCAACGGGCTCGACCGCCTACTCGCTTTCTGCTGGTGGTTCGCTCGTGCATCCCGACATGCCGGGAATGCTAATCTCGCCCATCTGCCCACACACGCTCTCATTCCGGCCCCTGATACTACCTGACTCGATTATTCTGCGAGTCGGCGTCCCCTACGACGCGCGCTCGTCTGCATGGTGTTCATTTGACGGCAAGAACAGGACCGAGCTCAAGCGCGGCGACTTTCTCACTATCTCGGCCTCTCGATTCCCGTTTCCGAAGGTCGCCAACGGGACCTCGAACCTCGCGTGGATCTCGCGTCTCAGCAATACGCTGCACTGGAACGAGCGGCGGCGCCAGAAGATTTCATAATTTGCCTGTTAGCATGTGGCCTACCACTGTGGGACGAAACATAAACCTTGACGATGTGTAAATATGCATCGAAACGTGACACCCGAAAATATGACTGTTATGCTAAAACTGGTACTGACCCGGTCACAGTATATGACGGGACCTGCGAACGTATGCATGGACATGCACGGCCCGCATGACATGCATTATTAGTTAGAGTTCAAAGTTCAGCGCCAACCTCACCCCAGCGCATCAACGGTCCTGTCACAAGTATGAGCGCGTCCATCGAGTCCCTCATTGGACAGATTAGAGACGGATATGATGGCCTCGGGGACAATGTTGACTTTGAGCAGCAGAGGGAGGCTGCGCGCGACGAATCAAACAATCTGTTTGAAAAGTCGCCAGAGTACTTGGAGTCCAAGTACCTCACACCAAGCCCTCAATTCTCCAAAGAATGGCTCAACATGCTGCAGGAGTAAGTCTGGCTGTATAAGATGACGAACGAGGTTTTTTTTTTTTTTTTGCTGGCCCGGCAATTAGAACCTTGAGAGAACGTCGGCACGCAGGTGCACACGGTACTAACAGCCAGAATCCCAAGTATAGACAATGCCAAGCTCACCCAGCGTCTTTTTGGGCTGCCAAACATCGAATCGAGAACGCGCTTGCATTTCAAGAGAGCGGGGCTTGATGGAAATGTGGTTGGCATTGAGGAGTTCACTCTGTCTGGTGCCGCAGATGCCAACTCCAAGAACTCGCTGTCCATGTCCCGCGAAGTGGGTTCCAAGCTGGAGTTTGTCAGGGGCCGCGCCGGCTTCATGCCTTTTACGCCTGGCGGCCTGGAGTCCTCAGCAGCGCCGACTTCTACGGATGGCGGTCTGACGCTGCATCGCGATGAGCTCGGCTTGTTTGATCTTCCGCCCACCTTTGCGCGGGGTCTGCAGATTGCGTCAAAGGCCGTTAGCCAAGACGATATGTCGGCCCTCAACAAGGGCCTCGAAGAAGATGAAGAAGAAGAAGACGAAGAGGAAGAAGAAGAAGAAGAAGAAGAAGAAGAAGAAGAAGAAGAAGAAGAAGAAGAAGAAGAAGACGAAACAGGCGATCAGAGTCCAGACAGCCGGCAGTCGCAGTCCAAGGACCTCGACAGCGAGCTGTCCGAAGCTCTTGATGGCGTCGCGCTCAGCGATTCGTCCGAGACAGCCATCATTGATGACCTCCTTCCCAAAGACTTTTCGTTTGGTCGGTCAGACGCCACTCTCACGGCCACCCAGGCGGGCTTGGCGCGTGTTAAGGAGTGGGCACACGTGGTCGATATCAACAAGAAGATTGACAACTTTGACGAGTTGGTGCCGAATCCGGCCCGTACGTATCCATTTGAACTGGATGTGTTCCAGAAGGAGGCTGTCTATCACTTGGAACAGGGCGATTCAGTCTTCGTCGCCGCCCATACATCTGCGGGCAAGACCGTAGTTGCAGAGTACGCCATTTCCATGGCCGAGCGCAACATGACCAAGGCTATTTACACGTCGCCCATCAAAGCGCTCAGTAACCAGAAGTACCGCGACTTCCGCCAGGAGTACGAGAGCGTCGGTATCCTCACTGGCGACGTGCAGATAAACCCCGAGGCTAGCTGCCTCATCATGACGACGGAGATCTTGCGCAGCATGCTCTACCGCGGAGCAGATTTGATCCGAGACGTCGAGTTCGTAATCTTTGACGAGGTGCACTACGTTAACGACCAGGACCGTGGTGTTGTCTGGGAAGAGGTGATTATCATGTTGCCGGACCATGTCAAGTTTATCCTGCTATCGGCCACCGTGCCCAACACATTTGAGTTTGCAAACTGGGTCGGCCGCACGAAGCAGAAGGATATCTACGTGATTTCCACGCCAAAGAGACCTGTTCCTTTGGAGCACTACCTGTGGGCAAAGAACAAGACCATAAAGCTGGTTGACGAGCACAAAAACTTTCTGGAAGACGGCTACCGCGCTACCCAGAAGCTGCTTACGGGCAACAAGGACGACAACGCTGCACCGGTTGGTGCCCAGGGCGGTCGCGGTGGCGGCAATGCAGGGCGAGGTGGTGCCAACGGTGGACGTGGGGGCGCTGGAGCTCGCGGCGGTCGCGGAGGACCGCGAGGAGGCAGTGCGCGTGGAGGACCAGCGGGACGAGGCGGCGCGCGAAGCTCGTCTTTCCGCCCTGGATCGGGCCACAATGCAAATCTGCCGGGCCGCCAAACCCTCACGCAGCTTTGCCACCACTTGCAGAAGCAGAACTTGCTGCCAGCAGTTATCTTTGTGTTTTCCAAGAAGAGAACCGAAGAATACGCCAACATGCTCAAGAGCCTGGATTACAACACTGCGAAGGAAAAGTCAGAAGTCCGCATGTTTATTGACAAGGCTGTGGCTCGACTTAAACCCGACGATCGGAGCCTGCCGCAGATCATGATGATCCGCGACCTGCTTTCTCGCGGCATTGGTATCCACCACGGTGGTCTTTTGCCGATCATGAAGGAAGTGATTGAGATTCTGTTTGCGAGGTCGCTTGTCAAGGTCCTTTTCGCTACCGAGACTTTTGCGATGGGGCTTAACTTGCCTACCCGTACAGTGGTGTTTTCGGGCACGCGCAAGAACGACGGCAAGAGCTTTAGAGCGTTGCTGCCAGGCGAGTACACGCAGATGGCAGGACGCGCCGGTCGCAGAGGCCTCGACTCTATTGGTACCGTTATTCTTATGCAAAATGACCCCGATATGCCTCCTGCGTCGTCGTTCAAGCAAATGATCCTTGGCCAGCCGACCAAGCTCCAAAGCCAGTTCCGCCTAACATACAACATGATTTTGAATCTGTTGCGCGTGGAAGCTCTTAAGGTTGAAGAAATGATCAAACGCTCGTTCAGCGAGAACGCAACCCAGGTGCTGCTGCCCGAGCACGAAAAGACTGTCAAGCAGCAAGAGGCGTCCCTGGAGAAGCTCAAGCGAGAACCCTGTGCCGTATGCGATGTCGATATCGACAAGGTACATGACGCTATCATGGCGTACCAGCGGCAGACATCGGATGCATACACTCTCGCCCTGGCGAGCCCTATTGGACGACGCAGAATTGGCATTGGCCGAGTAATTGTGTTCCGCAAGGAGAACGAGCATCGACACAACATTGGCATTGTGAGCCGCTTCATGAGAGGTCCCGGCCAGGAGCTGCAGGTTGTTGTGGTTGGTCGTGAGACTAAGCCTGACAAAGCCAAGTCCAACTTCTCGTTCCCATTTATGTCCAAGGTCCCTGTCATGACGCGCAAGCTTATGAAACCATTTGAGCTGCAGCAGAAACGTTTTGCCGTCGCGACAGTAGCCCCTGGCGAAGTCGAACTGATTACGAATATGATCATAAAGGAAAACCCCTTGGACATTGTGAAAAAGAACCGCGAGACCGTCGACAATGTAACTACATTTCTCCAAAAGGCTCTGAACCACGTCGACAACTGGGCCGAGCTCGACTTCAGAAGCATCAAGAGCTCAGAGATTCTGATGTTACTCAAGGAGCGCGACGCGAACCTGGCCGTGATTCGCTCCGGAAAATGCTTCAACTGTCCCACCTTCAAGAAGACGTACCAGCAGGTACATGAGGCATACACCATCAAACAGCACATTGCTGCGCTCAAGCAGATGATCTCGGACCAGAACCTCGAGCTGCTTCCGGACTATGAGCAGCGTATTGAGGTTCTCAAAGACCTCAACTATGTCGACAGCGGGCTCAATGTGCTGCTGAAGGGCCGTGTGGCTTGCGAGATCAATTCGGGATTTGAGCTTATTGTCACCGAGCTGGTGCTCGACAATTTTCTGGGTGATTACGAGCCGGAGGAGATTGTCGCCCTGTTGTCTTGTTTTGTCTTTGAGGGCAATACCAAGATGACCGTCGAATCTGTTACCCCGCACCTTGATAGCGGCCGCGCCCGAATCCACGAGATCGTCCGCAAGACGAGTGAAGTCATCGAGAAGCACCAGGTCCAGATGACTGAGGATGAGGCCAACTTCTCGGAGAAGGAGCGCTTTGGTCTGATGGAGGCGGTGTACGAGTGGGCACGCGGCATGTCGTTTAACGACATCACCAATCTGACAGACGTGCAAGAGGGAACAATTGTCCGCGTCATCACACGCCTCGACGAGGTGTGCCGCGAAGTCGCTTCGGCGGCTCGCATCATTGGCGATGCCACTCTCGGTGATAAGATGATGCTCGCGCAAGAAAAGATCAAGCGAGATATCGTGTTTTGTGCCAGTCTCTACCTGTAAAGCATATACAATTTCATGTTCATTGCAAGAAAACTATCTACATGTGGTACTCACTGCTTGACGTCACACAGATCGTTTTTTTGATGTTTGGGCAAAGCGCAAACACACAGATATTTACAGTAAGAAACGTGCCATCTGGGGATGTAGGGATGCGTCACATCCAAAGAAAAGGCACGCCAAGGCGTTGATGCAAGCGGGGACGGTGAACACTGATGGACCTTTAAATAATGACGACGCCCTGGTCGACGTGAACGTTCGGTGCCGCCGACTCGGAGGGCAGCTTGGGGTTCACAGGCGAGTAGAGGCACCACGATTTGAGCGCGTGGACAGCAGCACGAGTGCGAGCCTCGCGGAGCGAGGTCCCCTGTCCCTCTCCGAGCTTCATTTGGCCACTGAAGACGCCCACGACGAAGACTGGGGTCTTGGAGTAGCGGCCATTTTCGGCCAGCAAGCGAGAAACCGGGAGCTCCAGGCCCTCGCGCTGACACAGCACCGTCAGCTCGCGGGTCGGGCGGCTAAACGCAAGCAGCGACGCCAGGTCGACCTTGCGTGGCTTGATGATGTACGAGTGAATGAACTCCTTAGCGGCGCCCATGCCTTCGTGTGCGTAGATGCCCGATATCAGTGCTCGCACAAACGTGCCCGCGGCAGTTGTATAGGTGTCGGTGTTGTTCTTGTCGACTTCGATGACGCCCGGCTCAACCTCGGCCTTGGCCTCGCGGAAAGCAAGGCGCCCAAGGACGTCCTCGTCGGACTGGTCCGCCAGGTATCGCGTAAACTCGTCACGAGTGTCCTTCTCCACGCCCCAGCTCTTGGCCAATTGCGACAGGCCGCCGTTGCTGGTGTACATCTCGACAACGTGGCGGAGAACCGTTTGGGGCAGACGTGGGTACTTGACGAGGAAGTGCTCATAAACATAGTACGAGAGTAAGGAGTTTCCAAAGTCCGCCAGCGCCGAGTTGTCGGCATACTTCAGTTTGCTAGACTTGCAAACGAGGGCCCTTGCGACGGTCGACAGCGCGACAGAGTCCTTGAGGTTCAGACGTGCCGAAAGCGCCAGCAGAGCAGGGCTCTTGCGAGCGATTTCCTCTGGAATAGGCTCAGACCCCGGCTGCACAGCAGCGCGCTTCGCGGGCTGCGCGTTGCTCGCTGCGGTAGCAATACCTCGCAGAGGTCGAGACCTCAAAGGCGACACAGCGGCAAATGCCGCTGATCTCCGGAGCGCGCCCAGCATGTCGTTCCGCAGTCACCGCTTTCGATTCTTGGAGCTCATGCGACCTCCATTCATATTTTTCAGTTAATCCGCGACTTTTCGGTTTCAGGTCTACGGACGTACATTTCGGCACGTTATACAAATCGTGCGTGAATTTATTATGTGAGATGTGACAGCATGGTTTATATGTATTATATCGGTACTCGTAGGTAGCCGTTGTAAATTTGAGACTGCATCGACTCCCGCGGGTTGACCAATAAAGATTGATTGAAAGACCACTGTTGACGTCTGGTCACCGGATTTATCAATACATCTGCCACAATGGTAAGTGGGCTTGGCGACGTTGAATTTAACGAGAGAGTTTGTATTAACATCAGGGAGGAGGCGGTCACGGTCCTCATGTCCAGGTAAGAACCACGTTATGGGCCGTTGCAGGCAAGGACCAGACTTGACTGGGAAGGACTGGAGTGGATCAAGCAAGAGCACAGGTGACCCCAACATGGGCCAGAGGTTGTCCCTATAGTTTCCCGAAGTACGGGCCAAGTTTCGCAAGAAATCTGCGAGACACAACTACAAAACCGATGGCGGTCCAAGTGCATGCGTGCAATTCATCCGAGTGCTCTGCTATCTTGGACTAAAGACTAACCACAGCACGCCTGGTCGCCGTCTGGTGGCTGGTTCTTCATCCCCAAGAACTGGAAGTCGAACACTCTTATTATCTCGGCCGGCCTGATTCTTTCTTCGGCTGTTATTTATGCAGTTGACAAGAAGGTCACGTACCGTTCAGATCTTGCCTATGACGACGAGACGATTGCGCGGTGGAACAATGCGGCCAAGAAGGCTCGGGAGACCTCTGCTGTTGCTGAGGTTGCTGGGAAATAGATTGCATGTAACATCTCCTCCATAATGAACTAGTACTGATGGACTTGAGTTCATGTGTAGAGCTGCAAACTAAAAAATGTTCATTGTTCATCATTGTCTAGAAAAACGTTACGTCGTCAATTTAGCAAGAATCGCACCAAAGAACTTTTGCTGCTCCATGCTCAAACGAGAGCGGACCAGCTCATCCAGGTCAGCCTCGGCTGCAGATAGCTCTAGCTTTTGCTTAAGCGAAACTAGCAGCAGGTATCCGAGGCGGCGTGCGTGGGGCAGATCGTTAGTGCCAATGACATCGATTGCCATATTGCTGATTTTCTCGAAGCATGAGTTCAGCTCGTCGCTGTTCTTGACGCGGTCAACTGTCTTCTTCAGAGAAGCTAGTGTGAAGTACAGCACGTTGTTGGCGCAGGTGCCATCCTTCTTGGCAGCGCATTCGCCATAGCCGGCTAAAAGTCCGTCGAAAACGTCACCGCGCGAAACAGGAGTCGTACATGTAGGAAGAAGGGCATCGCAGACCTGGCCAGGGAGCTTTTCGCCCAGGTTCTTCCACTCGAGACGGGAGGCTAGGCAAACGAGGCCAAATGCGAGCTTCTTCTTATAGCCCTCAAAGGACGTGGTATCTGCGAGCAAGAACTGTGTAATCAGCAGCCAGCTTGTGCGCAGCTGTGACACGTCCAGTGCTGGGTCAAACACGCAGTCGACCACGGCCTGCTGGAATTTCAGACTCCATGCACCTTTCTTCCACGTCTCGACGAACGCTGCATCGCTGCTCTCTGGCTCGCGACGAACAATGCTCACAAGACGTCGGCAACCGTGTGCGTCAATGGTACGCGACTTCATTTGGTGCAACAGCGACTGGTACAGTGCCGTTGCCTCTGTCTCAGAGTCCGGCAGCGACTGGTACATGCCGACATGCTTTGTCTCGATTTCATACCACTCCCGGCCATTGTCTTGGCCCTTTTCTTTTAGCTTTGTGGGCGTTGTAACGACACTCTGTGGCGTCTCGTCGTTATCCTGAAAGATGGTCACCTTCGGACTCGTAGCATGGCGGAGGGAACGAGTAGAACGCTTGGTTGGAGAGGTGACCTCGAGCGGCATATTGCTCTCCAAGTCCGGGGTATTGTTGTTAGGGGTTGGACCGGAACCAGCTTCCGCCTGTTCGAAAAACTCCGCAGCCTCAGCGTCCGCGCCGTCTCTGTGTTCATCTTGACCAGCATCCTCAGTCTTCGCCTTGTCCCTGCTGATAGATCTTTGGTTCTCGGCTTGAATCTCCAGCGCTCTGAAGTTCACTGTCACTGTGGCTGTAGACTCGGGCTCGTCGGATTCCGCAGCCTCCTCGGTTTCGAAACGATACTGGTCCCGCTCGTCTGGCACGTCCTTGCCGCGTTGTTCCTCGTTCTTGGCCAGCTCCTCGTCTAGCTCCTCGACCTGGTCTGACCCGTCAACTTGGTCTAGCTCGTCACCCTGGTCGAGCTTCTCTTCCTGGACCAGCTCGGCGTCTTCATTCTGCTTCGCGTCATTCGGACTCGAGCCAAAGCCCTCCACCGGCACGGTTTCACGAGCCTCGCCCTCGACATCATCGATAGCCATATCGTTGCCTGCCTGCATGTCGTGCGTTTCAGACTCCTCAGTCGAATAATCTAAGTCAGCGGAAGCCTGTGCGTCGACGGATTTGGCCCGCGCGCGCGATACAACATCCTCCAAGACTTGGCGACTCGAGTCGTCTTCGATGAAAGCTAAAACGCGGGATAACTGGGCTGCGCTTTCTGACACAGTGTTGAACTCCGGAATACGGCCGAGAAGCCGAGCCAGGGGCGGCAGCAAACTCTGGTCTTGCTGCTCTGCCAGAAGAAGCACAAGATCAGTCACTACGCCGAAGCAGGTGTTGCTGATCAGCGGTTCGAGAGCACTAAGCGAAGCTTCGAGTTCGGCGGCACTAATCTCATACCGAAGCGCGGCCGAGAGGATCATCTTGAGCGAAACAAACTGCAAAACAGACCCGACAATATCGGGTCTGATAAATGCCCGGACATGGTCGCCGGCAGACGTGTCTTCTTCGGCAAAGGCACGCTGGAGCGCGTCACGAACAACTGCAGGCGGCGGAAGCGCTGTGGAGCGGCAGATATCCGCATCGGGCTCTTTGCCGCGCATCAGCAGCGACAAAGCCTCGGCGCCTTTGGCGAATTGTTCAGGGTCCTCAGACACAAGGAGATCGACCGCCGTGGGAGCCAATGGCCGTGGAACCTCAGCGGCGTTTGGCTCACCGACGACCTCGTCGTATATCTTAGCCGTGGAACGCTCGCCTTCTTGCTCTGGCGTAACCTCCCTGCTTGAGGCAACGTCTTCCTGGAACTCGTCAGAGGCATTAGACAGCGCCGAGTCCGGTCGGCCGTACGACATTGATGACGAAGCCCGCGAATCGGTGCATGGAAACCCCCCAGAATGGATGTCGTCCTGGCCGTTGAATTTCGAAGTGGTTTCGAGAGTCGGGGTACTGG
Organism: Tardiomyces depauwii; assembly: GCA_038086965.1. Lineage (NCBI taxonomy): Eukaryota > Fungi > Ascomycota > Dipodascomycetes > Dipodascales > Trichomonascaceae > Tardiomyces > Tardiomyces depauwii. The sequence goes on from JAVHZA010000003.1 coordinate 2,417,306, forward strand.
ACGCTGAGCGCCGCTGTTCAGAGGCGTCACGGCGCAGGGCCGCTAAAGGCTGGTTGAGCCTTCTACCGGCTTGGCCGATGTGGCCAGGCCGGGCAGGGCGTGCTACGGCCCTACCGGCGCCTAGCCGCGAGCCAGCAACCGCCGCCGCCGAGCGTGGAGCCTCCTTGCTTCGAGCCTCGCGAACGCGGCCAATATAGTCTCTAATGGGCTGTGGCCGCGCCGGAGCTCCTGTGCTACTGGGGACGGCGGCGCCCTTAGGAGCAGCGCGCTCTAGAGCCTTCTTGCTGCTAGCGTCCAGCTTGGACATAATGGCAGCCGCCTGCTGCGGCCAGACTGTATGAAAACTCCAGAAGGCCTGCCGCGCGCCCTCACGAACGCTGGGGTTGGCGTCCACGAGAGCCTTGGCCACGCACTTTTCAAGAATTGTAGATCCGCCCGTGTGTTCCATCTGCTGCTTGGCCTTGCGGTGGCACAAAAATATGAGCCGCATCCAGGTGGTGCTGTATGCCTTGACTGGCGCGACCTTGTCGTTCATGACAACATTAATGTGGACGACATAGCGCATGCTGAACGACGTGTTGATGATAAGCATACTGACGACGAGCGCCGCCATCTGGGCTGTGATCCTCTTTGCGCCGGCTGACATCTTGACGAGATGGGACAAAAACGGCTCAATTGCAGTGTCCATCTGTGGCCCGAGCGTAACGGCAGCTTCCTTGATAAGCTGCATGCTATTTGTCGCTAGCGTGGTTCGCAGAGATGTGATGCCCTTTGAAATGCCATCGGACAGATGCTTCAAGCCCCACACGTAGGTTGTCGGGCTCTGCTCCACGAGGCTACCGCGCATCACCTTTCGTAGCCAGACGATGGTCTTTTCACGCTGAGACCAATTGTGCTCCGTCTCCTTGCCTTCAAAGCACGGCAGGCTGTCCTCGATGGCGGCCTCAAAACCTCGTACGTCAACGTTCTCAGCAGTCATGGGGTCCATGGCAGCGCCAGGCTGCTTTGTCACAAATGAAAGGTCGGGTTCGTCGTCTGACACAGTGTCCGCCGTTTCGTGCTGTTCTGGTACCTTATATCCGACGGGCGTTGCTGCGATACGGCCAGTAGTTCGCGGCACCGTCGGCTCAGCACGGTGTCGTTCTGCAGGAGCGGCATGAGCAGCGCCACCGCGAACAATCGGTCCTCTGGACGCTGACCCGGGCCCAATGTCTCTAAGCAGCGAGTGGATGGTTGTCTGGGGTATTGACTGGCGATAGAGTTCATTTTGCAGGGCCTGCTTAGCGATCGAGCTTGCGGTGCGGAAGAATCCCGTGAGGAGGCTGTATGCTGCGGTGCGAACGTCGTTGTTTTCATCAACAAGCAGCGCCGTAACCGGTGCCGTGAACAGCTTGAAGCTGAACTTCTCGTACTCTCTGATTCTGTTTTGCACCATGCCGATACACGCCAGGCGGATGCTGCTGTCGGAATGCGTGAAGCCGATTTGTCGCAGTGCGTCCTCGGTTTCGTCCGGGCATGTGAGATAGTAGCTGTCCAGGGCATTTGCCGAATTGACGCGCACGGCCTCCTTAGAGTCTCCCAACCGGTCGATAATCAGAGGGAGTATCATGCTGGCATTGTGTTTAAGTTGCGGTGCGCCGTTCTGTGTCACAATCCGTTTGATAAGATGGCAGGTGCACGAGTATGCAGTGGCGGACAGCACCTTGTTTTCGTCTTCAATGGCGACTCTCAAAGCCTCAAAGTACCTCGCTACCGAGCCAAGCTGGTGTTAGATGCGAACGCGAGCAATCGATAGAGCCGTGCACTTACGTCGACTCGCGACCTTTTCACGTCGGCCTTTAGCCGAACGACCGCCTGGGTTTTCTCATCCACTGCTGAAACGTTAGCATTTAGCAAAGGGAGGAGGGGCACAATGCTGCCGATCATACTTACAGGCATCGCCGGTGAGCGTCCAGTAGAGCTCATCTGCGGTGACAGTCATGCTGTTTAGGGCGCCAGTACAGGTAGAGCACAGATGCTTGGAGAGTTTGTCGCGTTTTGGCTATTAACTTCGGTTTCGTGCAGTAAACAAACGCAGCCGCACCAGGCCCGTGGGCTATGCATGGGACGTGTCAGCGGCTGCATAACGGTGATAGGCCGGGTAAGCGTGGTGGGGGCACCTCTGGGGGCTCAGTTAGATAGAGGAAGGCAGCCGGAGAGAGAGAGACGCCCACCGACCGGTAAAGATGCCTGGATTAGAGAGTACGTTTTGTTCTGGCTATTGTTTTGGCTTAACTTTCGTTTTGGTGGTGTCGGATTATTAGAGCAGTGAATAGAAAACTAACGCTAGACTCATTATTTCAGCTGAAGGTACGACGATCAATGGCCACCAGCTACGGGGGCGGGCACTAACCACTAGTTTACGGCCAAGCAGCTCAAGAAACAGGCTGCCAAGTCGGGAAAGGAGATTGAGGCGGAGAAGAAGAAGGTTAAAAAGGTAGGCGCGCGCGCTGATACATATGCTGGCGGCGGGGCGTACTGACAACAGGCCATCCAGGACGGGAACAACGACATCGCCCGGCTATACGCGCAGAATGCCATAAGGAAACAGACCGAGCGGCTCAACTTGCTGCAGTTGTCTTCGCGCATCGACGCCGTGGCAAGCCGAGTCCAGACGGCGGTGACTATGCGCCAGGTAACCGGCAGCATGGCCAGCGTTGTGAGTGGCATGGACAAGGCGATGGAGACGATGAACACCGAGAAAATCTCTATGGTTATGGACAAGTTTGAGCAGCAGTTTGAAGATCTCGATGCGACGGCCGAGTACTACGAGAACACAACGTCCAACGCCAATGCTGTTGCCACGCCGCAGGAGGACGTTGACCTGCTCATGCAGAAGGTGGCTGACGAGGCCGGGCTGGAGCTTCGCCAGAACCTCGACGCCAACACGCCTCAGAAGGCCAAGGTCGAGGTGCAGGACCAGGTGGAAGACTCGCTCAACGAGCGGCTACGGGCGCTGCGGTCGTGAGAGATGGCCGCGAAATCATGTCATGAAATGTTTCATTAAATGGTAGATGTTCTGATGCAATGCGAAAAAAATGCTGCTCTGTGTGCGTGATGGGCGGTGAGAGAGCCCGCCATGCGCTTCTTTTTTTTTTTTTTTTACTCGGGGCTCTGCCCCCAGACTCCCGTAGTAACTGCTTCGCAGTTGAGCTTGGCCCCAACCGGCTAAGCGGTACGAGATGCATAGGACGAGGGTGTGTCAAGTGTCCAGCCCTCGATGAAGCTCTTGGTGTTCGCCTTGTCGCGCTTGGCGCTGTAGGAGCGGCGGCCAAGGCCGCCGGCCGCACCCTTTTCGAGCGTCGTGTCTGAGACAAAGGCGGGCGGCTCTCTGCCTGGGAACGCAGGGTCGTCAAGGGCATTGACGATCCGGTATGATCCACGGGCTATGTGCCTGACGTAGCTGACGGTGCCGGGAAACAAGCGGACGCCGCGCTGGCGCGCCTCCGACAGGAAATATAGTGCTGAGTCAAACGCCACGCCGGCCATTTGCACCATGAGGATGCGCTCAAAGACGGACGCGGTCGGGGCGACTCGGTACTTGCCGACCAGCTCAGAGTAGATGGCGTACGTAAGCTTCTTGGAGTTGCGGAGGCGGAACGCCGCCTCGATGAGCGTGCGCAGCGTATCGTGGTCGGGCTGCACGACAAAGCCATCGCGTATAAAGCAACGGTATGCATAAAAGACGGCAGAATGCCAATTGTGGGAGCCGAGTGCGTGGAGGAACGCATTGGCCATGAACAGCTTGGTACGGTTGTCAAGGTTTGCGCACTCGCTCATGATCGTCTGCGTCTGGACGGACGGGTTGCCGACGTTACCTAGACCCGCTAGGCGGTTCGCGACAGCAGGCACACGGCTCGCGCGCATTTCGGGCCATAGCTCGAGTACGGCGGCTGTCTTTTCAGCCAGCTCGGAGACGGAGCTAGCGGGGCGAACCGCCGCCGTGAGCAGCGAGCGGCCGACGTCGGTTGACAGCGGAGAGGTTTCAGAGCCGCCTTGCGGCACTCGCCGTGAGAGTTCCACGGCAACGTCTTTCGTCATGACGACATCTCCGGCGGCTGCGGCACAGTGTAAAGCGTCGGCGAGCGCGCCATCCGGTAGCTGCGGTGCAATTAACCGCACCCGGGCGCGCCACAGGTCCTTTACAGGCGCGTAGTCGTTCTCCCTCGCAGCCCGTGCAAACGCCCGCAGATACACGTCGTTCCCGACATGGCCGCCGCCGTCGGCGCTGGACGCCGTGAGCAGGATTCGAGCGACCGTCTCGTTGTCGACGCCCGTGTCGTCGCGCATCATTCTATCCAGAACACGCGGCAGCGGCGGGCCCGCCGTCTCGGGACTCAGCGACATCATACGCTCCATGCATCGCTCGAACGAGCCGCTGTTGGCGGCGGCCACTATCTCGTTGGCAGCGTCCTGGGCCGGATCGCGGTGGTCGCGCGGCCGCGCCGACTCGAGCAGCCTCGCGTACGCAAACCGCGAGAAGTCGTCGTCTATGAACCGCGACTGCCACGCAAATGCATTGAAGGTGTCGTTATCAAGTTCGGGGTGGTCGCGCACCGCCAGCGCCAGAAGCGAGTACACGACCGGTGCCCGCTGGCTGTCCTTGAGCTTCCCTGCCGCCACTGACACGAGGAATCTATACGACTGCAGACCCAGCGGCTCGCCGGCCGTGACCTGCTTCCTGCACGCAGCAATTCCGCCGTCCCACCGCCGTGGATCAATAGTCGGGGCGGCGGTCTTTTCTTTTCGCCGAGCGTTTGCGTGTGCCCACCTCGCGCACAGCACCAGCCTACGCGCTCCCCATATCCTTCCAGATAGTGTGGCGCTTCTCCAGGCGTTCATCGCCCTACAGAACACATAAAATGCACTGCTATCAGTGCGACAGTTGCGACTTTCTGCGCTCGGTCCCGAATTTTGGGGCTCGCCCATCCGAAGGTGCGGCTGAATTTTTCAGATCTCCAAAAGCAATGCCGTCCTGGCAGGACGACTCGCCCAAGCGCACTACTCCACAAAACCATGCTCTGTCGGATGGCACCTGTCCGACAGCTACGGCTGGTCGCGAGACAAAGACGGCACTATTCGTCTGCGTACGAGGTGTTTGACCGCCGGGCCAAGGCGCAGCATCGGACATGGTCCGCGGAGCAAAGCGAGGCGTCGCGCCAGACAGAGTACCTGCGCGAGGAGCTAGCGCTGCGCATGGCGGAACGGCTCGCATTCGTGTCGCGGCGATTCGACCGGGTGCTGGACCTGGGCGCCGGGCCCGGAACGCTCGAGCGGGTGATCGCCGACCCGGCGACGCCGGACTCGGAGCTGATCCGTAGCCGGCTCGGTAAAATCACAATGATGGACATGTCCAAGGAACTGCTGTACCGCGACGACCAGCATGATTTCAACTCGGTGATGGACGTCGAGCGCCTCGTGATGGATGAGGAGCTCGTCGGCGGAGAAGGGCGCCCGTTTGCGCCCGACTCGTTTGACGCCGTGCTCACGTCCGGGAGCCTCCACTGGGTCAACGACCTGCCGGGGACCCTGGGCGCAATCCACGACGTTCTCAAGCCCGACGGCATGTTCATGGGCGCGATGCTCGGCGGCGACTCGCTGTTTGAGCTGCGCACATCTCTGCAACTCGCCGAAATGGAGCGATACGGCCGCGTCGTGCCCCGGCTGTCGCCCCTCGCCGACGTCAAGGACATGGGCGGCCTACTGCAGCAGGCCAAGTTCAACCTGCTCACCATCGACGTCGAGGACATTATTATCTCCTATCCGTCCATGTGGGAGCTGGTGCAGGACATTCAGGACGCGGGCGAGTCCAATGCCGTCAAGACCCGGCAGCCCATGATTCCGCGCGAGCTCCTGCTCAGCGCCGAGGCTATCTACAAGTCCATGCACGGCAACGACGACGGCAGCGTGCCGGCAACGTTCCGTGTTATTTTCATGGTCGGCTGGAAGCCGCACCCCGACCAGCCCAAGCCGCTCGAGCGCGGTTCCGGCGAGTTCTCGCTCAAGGACGCCCTCAGCCCGGGCGGCAACTCGTCCTAACGACTCTTTTGTACATACCAGCATATGGATCCTACGACTCTGTTTGTGTCCCAGTCCGTTCCCCGGGGGGGGGGGGCTCTGCCTCCCCCACGGCTCTGTCTTTTCCTGGGGTGCTCTGGCCCCCAGATCCCCGTAGCACTCGCTCTTCGCGGGTGAACCAGCAAATGGCTCTGTTTTCCTCCCCCGCAGCACTCGCTTCGCGGAAAAACCAGCACTTGGCTCTGTTCTTCTCCTGGGGGCCAGAGCCCGCCAGGGAGAGAACCAACGACGATGCGAGACCTTGCATAGACGTGCATGGGAAAGTGGGGCGGTTGCTAGCGCCGCACTAGCGCATCTCGTGCCCCAGAAGCCGGCTATATTTTTGTCAGCGCAGCGACAAGACGACAAGCAATGTCGAACCTCCAGAAGATTATCCAGGAGGCGGCAAGCGAGTCGCGACGGACATCGGGCCGGAGCACGCCGCGTGGTGCATCCCAGACGACATCGCGATCGCAGAGCCGGACAAGGGGCGGCGCCCCGAACCACGACTCGGACAACGAGGACTACACGGCGAGCGGGTTTCTGAGCCCGAAGCTCAACGCAGACGCGCTCGCAGAGAACTTGAGCGCCCTGCTGCTCGACGACGGAACAAGGAAAACTGCGTCGACTGCCAAGGACAAGTACTCGGACGCGGTCGAGGTGCTGGCGACCGACCGGCGCAATACGTCGCTGGCGGCGCGCGAAAAGGCGCTCGTCGCGGTGCTGTCTGTAATTGCGCAAAAGTACGAGCCTGAAAAGCTGCCGGCCGATGTGATTGAGTCGCTCGTCAAGTCGTACCTCACGAGCAGGTCGGACCTCGAGTCGGTGCTGGCGCTCCAGGCCGTCACCATTGCGGCGACCGTCGACGTCGACACCACCGCGGACCTCATTCAGGACACGCTGCTGCCGCGCCTCTGGAAGGCATGCAACGATACGGAGCACACGTCGGGCTCGCTCCGCGGCAACTACGTCCTCAGCTACGCGCTCCTCCAGTACATTATGCACTTTGGCGGCGGCGGGTTCGGCATCGACGAGCTCGTTGAGGCGCTTATAGGGTTTGCCACCGCCGGCGACGAGGACAACGCGCCGGCGCGGTCCGCGGCCGTGCTCGGCGCCGGCCTGCTGTCCATGGTGCCGCCGAGCGCCAACGCCATCATAGACGACCAGCTCTCGTTCATGGTAGACCTTCTCGGCGACACTCAGTCGCAGGACATCAAGCTCTCGGTCGGCAAGGTCGTCGCGCTCTGGTACCAACTCTACCAGTACCCCGATGGCGGCGACGACGAGGAGGAGCAGGCGCTGCCGCTGCTGGTGGACCGCGACGAGGTCGTGCGCACGCTGCGCGACGCGGTCTCCGAGTCCGCCAAGCGCATCGGGCGCAAGGACAAGCGCGAGCGCAAGTCGCTGTACCGCGACGTGCTCTCCACCGTCGAGACGTTTTCATCGCGCGACGACCGCGAGGCCGTCACCCCGTCGGACCTCGTCATCACCCATATGAGCCTCAGCGGCAGCAAGTCGCTCCCCGTCGACTCGTGGGCCAAGTTGCTGCTGGTCCAGCACTACCGCTGGCTGTTTGGCCCGGGCCTCCACACTCAGGTCGCAAATAACCCCTTCATCAAGGAGTCCCTCGCCGCCGCCGCCTACACGCCGCCCGGCGCCGGCCGGTTCCGCGACGCCGCCGCCGCGGCTGGCCTCGAGCCCGACACGGCCGTCTACACAAAGGCCGACGCGAGGGCCCACCACACCGCGAGCGAGTCGGAGCGCACCCGCCACCGCCGTGCCGAGCGCTTCGAAAAGCGCCTTGACCAGGGCCTCGTCAACGCTAAGCCGGATGCCTAGTCTATGTGGAATACAGCAAGCGTGGTCCTCACGTTCTGTCCATGTTCCTGGGGGGAACTGCGAAGCAGTTGCCACGGGGGGTCCGGGGATACCGCAGGGAAGAACAACGCGAGCCCCACGGCAAGCAACTGCTAGGGCGAACAGGGGATAGAGCACCGGTGAAGGCTCTCCACGCTCGTTCAGATAGGCCCGCCGCTCACGTCCCTGTCATAGTACAGTATGTCTTAGAGCCGCACGCATATACACTAGCAATCTCATTTGGTTCCGTTCTCCGCGGGCAGCGCCACGGCTCCTGCGGCGACTCGCCGGGCTAGACCGAACATGGGTACGGCTGGCCCGCCCTCCCCGCGGTTTCCCTTTGCAGACAGAAAACAGCGGCCGGGCACTTGCAGTCATTTGTACCGCTTGATGCACTTAGCGGGGTCCCGTGCTGGACACAGACTGGTGCACGTGGTCGGCTTCCAGAATTAGCCCAGTGCCCACATACGGCCACGAGGCCATCCGCGTCCTTGCCAGCTACAGGCTCTCTGCTAATACAAGCCGTAGCCATCGCCCAATCTTACACTATTCTATACACGGTACATCGGCGCCGATCAATAAACCAGCTGAGAAATCAGATAAATGCAGACTGCCCTAACCCCAGGCAGTCGTAATCTCCCAAATCTACGCTTTTAAGCCTGGGCCAGGCCGGCCCGGCGCTGGGCTAGCGATCAAAAAACGGCTTACTAGTCTGCTCAGCTCGCCACCTCTGGGCAAGTCCGCACAGCAAACAAAAAAAAAACCAATAAATACAGCTGCCCGTCCTCAGTCCTGATCATGGGTGTCATCGAGATCAAGAGCGACGAGCACTTCAACGAGCTCACAAGCTCGGCGCCCCCGACAACGCTCCTGGCACTTTATTTCCACACGCCCTGGGCCGACCCGTGCGTGCAGATGAACGGCGTGTTCCAGTCGCTTTCGGAGGTTTACCCAAGCCATGTCTTCCTCAGCATCAATGCCGACGACTTCCCCAACATTTCCGAGTCTTTCGACGTCTCGGCCGTCCCCTACTTTGTGCTCCTCCGGGATAGCACCATCCTCAAGGAGCTCTCCGGTGGCGACCCTAAGGAGCTCGCCAACGCTATCCAGACGTACAGTGGGACGGCTGCTGGACCCGGCGCCGCTGAGAAGGCCAACGGCAGTGCGGCCGCTGGCGCTGCCACCGGCGCTGCTGACGGTCCGGGGCCCAAGATGGACGAGGAGGAGGAGGACGCCGAGGAGACTGAGGAGGAGCTCAACGCTCGCCTCTCAAAACTCACCAATGCTGCCCCGGTCATGCTTTTTATGAAGGGCACGCCCGCGGAGCCGCGTTGTGGCTTTTCGCGGCAGCTGGTCGGCATTCTGCGCGAACATCAGGTCCGGTTTGGCTTCTTTGACATTCTCAAGGATAACTCGGTTCGGGAGGGCCTCAAGAAGTTCTCCGACTGGCCGACTTTTCCTCAGCTATACATCAACGGCGAGCTCCAGGGCGGCCTAGATATCATCAAGGAGTCCGTTGAGGAGGACCCCAAGTTCTTTGAGAACGCCGTCCAGTCGGCTTAACTGTACTCATGTCCTTTTATGCTGTATCATAACACACGTTAAATGAAAAAATGCTGATCAAGACCTGGGCGCTTTTGGCCGAAAGTCGTCACGGAAGCAGTTGCTAATTAGGCTCATGTACCTCCCGCTCATAATATCGTTCATGAATTCATTACTATGGAGAATCTATGACCTCATCGTCGGAAAACATCAGTCCCTGGTCTTCGCGCTGTGGCGAGGCTGGGGCGGTAGTGGCGTCTAAGTCGTTGAGATCGGTCTCATCTGGCGCCACTGTGTCAGTGCCGATGCGCCCGCCCGCGCGTCTGCTCCACAGGCTCGAGCTGGAACGCCGGTAGCGGGGAGCGCTCGCTATCGCCGACTCGTAGTACGAATCGTACAGGATCGCCTCTTTTTGTGGTATGACCCGCCCGAGCCGTTCCGTGTAGTGGGCGGTGTACTTTTGGTAGTCGAAATGCGATTCGATCCGCTTGCGTGACACTTTCCACTCGCGGTTAAACACGAGCGGCCTGTATGCGTTCTTGGCGCCCGGTCGCATCCGCCCATTGCTCAGCGTCAGCCGGACGCCGCGGCACGCAACGTCGCTCCCGTCCCGCCACAGCCCGCTGCGGATAAGCTCATCAGCACAGCTGAGCCATTCAGCGCTTTCGGCAATGGTTCGCGCGTCAAGCCGCTGGCCCTGTGAGCTCGCATAGTTTTCGAGAATCGTCAGATTCAGCGACGCATCTCGGTTCGACTCGGCCCAGTCGTTTAGTACGTCCTCCACCGCCTCGACGTCGTTGGTCTTCGAGCTGCCGTGCACGATCTTGCCCACTGCGTGAAACAGGTTCAGGTGGTTCTCGCGGCCGAGCACGTCCACAATGCCCCGCACACCCGTGTTTCGGCGGTCCGTCTTAGGCTTGCCCTGCCGCGGCCACCACCGGGCCCAAAACTCAAGCGAGTTGAGCGCGCTGCGCACGTCGCCGTACATAGCAAACGTCTTTACCGCCCTATCCACTTCGGCCCTGGGTATTGCCTGGAGCTCGTTGGCCTCACTCTGCACGGCCGCCTTGAGCGCCTTGGTCAACAGCGACACATTTACGCTCGGAACCTTGACGCGGATGACGCGCGGGTCTTCCAAAAGCTTGCGCGTCAGAATCCGCTCCACGACTATTGAGTCGTCCGCGTATGAATTGTCTGTGCTCGGAACGTCCACCTCGGTGATAATCAGCACGAGGCACGGCAGCCTGGTGAGAGGGCTATGGACCCAACGGCGTAGCGCCTGGTTGAACTCGGCCTTGGTCTCAAAGTGGCCCACGTTGGGCAGGTCCTCAACCAGCACAAGTGTCTTTTCGGGTGTCGAATGCAGGCCGCCGAGAAACTCGCCAAAGGCCCGCGGCAGCGATACGTCCTCGAGCCGGTCCGGCGCAGACTGGTACTCAACGATTTTAAACCCAAGCTCTCGCCCGAGCGCCATCACAATGGCCGTCTTGGACGATCCCGACGGCCCACTCACGACCAGTAGTCGCGCTGGGTCGTGCACATTCCACAGCCGCTCTAGTGCCGTCCGGGTCTCCTTGACCTTCTTCGAATGGATAGCAACGCTGGCCGCCACCTGTGGCGCATACTTCGCTACCCACGGCATGCCCGGGCCGAATCCGTCCAGTTCGCCCTCTGCCGGTACCTTGTTAGATGTTGACTTGATCTCCAGGAACTTGGGCGCTGTTTTGCGTCGCTTCGGTGAAATGTCAAACTGCACCCGCTTCTTGCTCCTTGGCTTTGCATCCTCGTCATCCTCAGCCCCCGCCTTGCGCTTGGCCCGCCGTCTATTTGCGAAGATTTCATCGTCAGAATCTGAAGCTATCTCCAATGCCAGATTGTCGTCACTGTCCTCTTGTTCTTGCCCTGTTGAAAACACCGCCTGGCCCTTGAGTGCGTCCGCTCCCAATGCCTTTTTCTTTCCTCGAGGCATTCCAGTGGATTAGATTCTCATTGCCTACTACAATTCAGCCTTTGCTTCCCGTCGGCGCGCGCGCTATGCGTATGCCTGATAAGCAGATGTGTTACACGATATGTGCTCCGAAACAAAGCACTGCATATGGCGATCGGGTGGACTGCGCGCGGCTGACTCACGGCCAGGAACCGAGCCCACCAAATCTCGAAAGAGCTCAGGCCAATCGAGCGACCGCTGCGCTTTATCCTATAAATGGCCAAGCCGCCAATTCTGGTGGGCTGGAGCAAGTTTCCTCCAGACCCAAGCATCAGAAACGTCCTCGTTACAGGCGGGGCAGGTTTCATGTACGCACGCGAGTCCAGATCGAGATCCGCGGCATATCAGCCCTGACCATTCGACTAACAGCAGTGCTTCCTGGCTTGTGCGCCATCTCGTTGTCAACTATCCGTCGTATCGCGTGATATGCTTTGACAACTTGGGATATTGCTCGACCACGAAGAACATTTCGATTCTCGACCACTTCGCCAATTTCAAGTTCGTTAATGGAGACATTACCTCGCCAAACGACGTCAAAAAGGCGATAGAGGATTATGACATCGACACAGTCTTGCATTTGGCCGCAGAGAGCCACGTGGATCACTCATTCGGCAATCCCTATCAGTTCACCTACACCAACGCCCTCGGCACACAAGTGTTGCTCGAGGCTGCAAAGACATTCAAAGTAAAGCGTTTTGTCCATATGTCCACTGACGAAGTGTATGGTGAAGTTTCCCGTGGAGAAGCAGATCTTCTCGAGTCGTCAATCCTCGTCCCCACAAATCCATATGCCGCATCGAAAGCCGCTGCCGACATGCTGGTCTCGGCTTACCTGAAGAGCTTCCAAGTCCCTGCGGTCATTGTCCGAGCCAACAACATCTACGGGCCACATCAATTTCCCGAGAAAATAATCCCCAAGTTCATTTCTCTGCTCAGGAGAGGAGAAAAATGCTACCTGCACGGCAACGGGAAAAATACCCGCAGGTACCTGTATGCGGCCGACATTGTGAGCGCCATAGACACAGTTCTTCACAAGGGTACTATTGGCAAGATATACAACGTCGGAAGCGACACTGAGCTTTCCAACTACGACGTGTACCAAAAACTGCTAGCAATTTTTGGATACGATGTATCAAATCCCGACGTCATCAACAGTATGGTGGAATTCACCCAGGATCGCCCGTTCAACGATTTTCGCTATGCTATCGATTCCACCGAGTTAAGAAAGCTGGGCTGGTCGCCTCGCATACCATTTGACGACGGACTGAGAAAGACCGTCGAGTGGTACAAAGAGTTCGGAGATACTTGGTGGGGTGACATATCAACTGTTTTATCGGCGTTTCCGAATACAGTGAGGTCAGCCCTCCCCTCTCCTGTACTCGCGCCGACGCACTGAGGCCATACCGGGCCCATGGACATGTACAATTTAATAGTCAATTGCATCTAACATTTTCCTGCCGCACACAAAACAACCTAGGAGTCTCAATTCGCTCAGACACGTTGAAATTCCCGACTCAAGAAGTTAGTCGCTCGAGATGCCTAAAACGGAGCCAAATTAAAAAAAAAAAACGAACACGAATGACCTCGAAACAGAGCAAAAAAATATTGCTTCGTGGGAGGATCGAACTCTCGACCTTCAGATGACCACAGTAAACTCGGGTTACTATGAGACTGACGCTCTACCGACTGAGCCAACGAAGCTACCTGTTGCAAATTGTAAACCCTCGATCCACAGAAGAATCCGGAGGATCTAATATGCATATGCAGAAATGATCATGCAAGAGAGCTAAAACAGGTTATAGCATGGAAATGAAAGATATGCATGCAATTTTGCGAGAATTCGGATGCAAATGCAAGGAGCTGCAGGTATGAATGCCATAGAAGATATACTTTGGTCTGTAACAACTGGTTCGATGGTCTAGTTGGTTATGGCATCTGCTTAACACGCAGAACGTCCCCAGTTCGATCCTGGGTCGAATCATATTTTTGCACTTTATTTTTTTATTTACCGATAAATGCGGGAGATTGCTGTTAAATCCTGTGGCGAATAAACTTTTCTTTATCCGTGGCTCGAGACTCTGATGAAATGTCAATTTAGAATTCTGCTGCGGTTTATGCCCAAGGCGTTGAGTCAATGGCAAGCAAACAGGAAGCGAGACAGGAAGTGGAGACTTAGGATTCCGAATAAATTCTCCAGAATCCGCTTTCCAGTTGAGCTTGATCCAAGCGCGACCTTCAGCTGGTGCCGGCCGGATAGTTACGCCAGGCGGGAGCTTGGCGCTGTATGGCACTTGTCGCTCAAGGGCTAGAGGCTGCAGAGCACGATGTTAGGGACACTCTGATATGTGTCCAGTGGCACTCCAGCCACTAACTTACGCCCTACGAGCCATTTACTTGCTGAACTGACCGACCAGTCGAACCGACTCGCCTATTTCCCTACTTCTGTATTAGGCAATGGAGCGGCTGATAGAATTTCATCAAAGCTCTCGCATCGTTCCAGGTTAAGAATTCTGAGGAACTTAAAGTGTTTTGGCGGACTGTAAAACTCATGAACACCTCTCCTGTAACGAAGAAAGCTAAGGTCGCAATGAAGATCGGAACACACTCTGGTACTTTCCATGCGGACGAGTCGCTGGCTGTCTACATGTTGAGGCTCCTCCCTCAGTACAAGGATGCGGGTAAGTTGTTGAAGCTCCATCTTTTAAAGGTAAACACTAACAGTAGATCTCGTGCGATCGAGAGATCCTGCTGTTCTTGAGCCATGCGATATCATCGTCGATGTCCAGGGCAAGTACGAGCCTCCGAAATACTTGGACCATCATCAGCGCGGGTTCGAGGAGACCTTCAAGCCAGAGAAGAAGACGAAGCTCTCGTCGGCTGGGCTTGTGTACAAGCACTTCGGACGCGACGTCATTAGCACTGTTCTGGACACAAATGATGGTGCGCTCCTGGACGCTGTCTACAGCAAGGTTTATGACGATTTTATTGAGGCCATCGATGCCAATGACAATGGCATCTCCGCGTACCCTGAGGACGTTGCCGCCAAATTCCGCACAAGCGGTATAACTCTTCCCTCGATGGTTTCGCGTCTGAACCCTCTGTGGACCGAGCCCAACGATGATGCTACCATGGATGCGCTTTTCCTGAAGGCGTCGAAGCTTATGGGCGAGGAGTTCGTTTCCGTCGTCCGCAACTACGGCTTGGGTTGGTATCCGGCGAAGAAGTTTGTCCAGGAGGCCTTTGACAGCCGTAAGACATATGATCCCAAGGGCCGCATCGTTGTCTTTGACCAGTTTGTTCCCTGGAAGGAGCACCTTGACAAGGTTGAAAAGGATGCTGGCGCCGAAGGTGAGATCATTTACGTTCTGTACTCGGACGGAAAGGGCTGGAGAGTCCAGGCCGTTGCCGAGGCACCTGGCTCATTTGTTTCTCGCAAGGCTCTTCCCGAAGCGTGGAGAGGCGTCCGCGATGAGGAGCTGTCCCAGCTGAGCGGCATTACGGGATGCGTCTTCGTCCACGCTTCCGGCTTCATCGGAGGTAACAAGACCAGGGACGGCGCTCTGCAGATGGCGCAGAAAGCGCTCGACATGTAAGAGAGCAGCAGCCTGGATGTATTATTAGCGCAATTTGCGGAAATAATGTCATGAAATAGCAGTAACATTTTTACGAGTTTTGTAAGCAGAGAAAGAAGAAAAATCAATAGTCATTACGTCATGATCAAGGGCGTACAGAGCCTCTTATTTTTTCAGGGCCGAGTTGCCAATATCGGCATCTCAGGCGATAGGGCCGGGCTTGCCAAGTCTCAAGTAGCCGTTTGCGCAGAAAAATTCCTGGAAGACTTGCTCTTTCGGCGTAACACGTTTATGCGGCTCGTGGCTGTTACCCCATGAACTGGTGACGTCGACCGCAGGCATGTTCTTCGACTCTGGTACGGACACGGGGCTCACCTTTTTCTCATAGCCTTGGACTACCGGCGTACTCGTGGCAACGGCCTCCTCGAAAGTAGGTGGGAGCTCTGCTGGCTCATCCACCGCTGTGACGCGCACAGCTGTACTGCGGTCCAGGCTCAGATCGGGGATATCAACTGGCGGCAACACAAGGGGCTCGACAACCGTCGTTGCGTCCGACATAGACGTGCGTCTGGACGACAGGTCACGCGGGCTTGCAAGCAAGTTCCTAGGAGCCTTAATCGTGCTTTCGTCGACGGAGTCAGCCTTCTTGAGATTGAGGCGAATGACTCTGCGCTTCGGCTTGAACGCAGGGTTCTTGGTGTGCGCCCGCGCCTGCGCCTGTAGAAGCTCTTGCACATCGCGCTCGCTGGCGAGGACGGCACTCCGGCGCCCCTTCTCGGCGCTCTTCTCAAGGCCCTCGAGGCCACTCCGGTAGACGGCGTCGGGAATAAGCGGAGTGAACAAACTGAGGGTACGCTGACTTGCCCCAAGCGTGGCCAAATGCAACATGTTTGCCGGCGAAATCTCCGGCGAGTCAGGGTTAATCTCCGCCAGCGCAACCGGCTTCATCTTGGGTGAGCCGGGCTCCGTTGGCGGCATGGACTTATCGGCATTGGTGTACTTCTGCGACAGCTTGTGCAGAATGCCAGGAAGCTCGTCGCGGAACAACACGCGAATCTGCTTCTCTATCTGCACCTGCAAGAACCGCGCAATTGCAGGTATACCGTCAAACGTTGAAGTGACCTTGATGGACTCCAGCGGGTCATTGCGGAACACCAGAGTTAGACCCTTGGCCTTTGAGTAAACCATAATCACAATCCCAGACAAAACAATCTCTGACAGCGTCACATTCAGTGGCATTGCCAGAGACGAGGCCGCACCCATAACCGTTGGCGCGCTGAATTGCGGCGCATTCTCATAGTAGACCGCAAGCGGGTTGGCCTCCACCTTGGTGGCAAGCGTCACATGGGCATTTCCTTCGTATTTTACCTTAAAAATGCCGCGAAACCTGTCCACCCCCAAATCTCCAATCTCTAGAATCTCCAGCCGCGGCGGCTTGTCGCCTAAGTCGAGGTTCTTGACCTCTATCTTGTCGACGATAATCGCCGGCCTGTTTGGCGAGTTAAGCGCATTGCCCAGCAGCCGCTTTGCTCTGTCGTAAAACGCTTGGTCGAACCACTCCCAATCTATTGCAAACGACATGCTAGTTCTGTGACATTCCTGTGCCCGAGGTCTCGTAGCAGGCGAAAGAGTCCGGTTTCTTTTCTCGGTCTTGCCTAGTGACTCCCTTCTGTTTTCTTGTGACTCCACTGGGCCCGTCGTACTGGTCATTTTTTTATTTATTTTCCTCCCAGGTAAGGTCGGCGCCACAACCCTTACCTTACGGGAGAGGCCGGAAACCGGGTTTGAGACAGGACCCTGGCCTGTCGTCTAGTTCCGGGTTCTATAGGACGCTATCCGGAGAGAGTTAGAAACCTATGCTGAACGTCAGATGCGTATAGCCACGAATTCTCGCGTTCGCGGAGGGAACTGGACGCGGGAACCCTTAGGGTGGGGGCATCCGCCCAAAGGTGCTCCACCCGTGTATGGCACTTATAATTCATACAAGATGACCCACGGAGATCGAAGATGGCAAATGGAGCCCGTTTACCCAGGGCTCGTCGCCCCCCGTCGTCCGTCCCTCAGGGCGGTACGAAGTTTTCCCCGGACTCGGCATTTGCTTTCCAGGGGCACCCCTAACCTTTGTTAAATTGCAACCCAAACCGGGACACCCCCATAGGCGACGCGAACCAGAGTTCAGCCGCGGCAGCTGTTCGGATAGTAGTCCCGGTGCAGCTGACAACCAGCTGCCTGGAATAGCCTAGCTGGCAAATCGCACAGAGTAATGCCCGTCGCAGAACTGGCTAGAGCGTTCTAGGCGCGTGCTCGGCCGACCCCGCAGGCGGTATGCACGCCGTCACGCGAGAAATCATCATGATACGCCTGGCCGGCTTAACCCGCGCCCTGTGTCCGCCATCGTATGATCTCCCCCGGATTTAGCGGAAACCTGGGGTGCGTGGTTCGCCGAAGGCGATCTCTTGCGACGACGTCTTAGTCTCGACGCGCCTCAGACCTGGCGCACGCCACAGCTCGGAGGATCACGCTCGCCACTACTGTGCTGTTGCAATCACTAGACACATTATTATACATATGCGGAAAAATAGCGGAATCGTTCGTAAATGGTGCTTTAATACGCGCTGACCTCGGTGAACGAGTCGCGGTTCGAGTTGCCGAAGCCGCTTGCTGACTGCTGCTGCCGCTGTCGCTGCGATAGATCACGCCGTTCCTGCGCATCTGAACCATCTCGCAGCTCGCTGGCCGCTCCCTCGGCACGTGGGTACAGTCCATTGCCCGACTCCCCAGACGGGGGGCTGTCGCGGTCTTCGTGTACGTGCTGCCCATTCGAGATAACCATGGCAGCACTGCCTTCTGCGTTCTCAGACTGGGGAGCGTTGTCTTCAAAGAGCTCCTGCCAGTTGAGGATCATCGATTTGACGACGTTCTGCATCGACTTGATCTGGTCCACGTTGTTCTCCGGAAGGAAGCTCATGGTGAAGACGATAGCCAAGTTTGGAGGTCTCATTTTGTTGTCTTCCTCGTGGCGAGCGACCTCGGACAAGTGGAGCATCAGGCGCCGAAGCAGGTTGAAGTTGTACTGCGGAAGAAGGCGGATGCATTTGCGGAGGTGCTCGAGCGAGTCAGCGGGCTCGAGGTCCGAACCACGCATAAACTCGCCGAGCAGCCGGTTCGTCAGTAGCGGCTCTGGAAGCTCGCGAAGGTACATCTTGAGGCACGAAGCAACGGCATTGATATCGAGCCAGCGAGCGTCCGACATGTCGACTTGCTCACCGGCGTCAAACGCCTGCTTTAGAGCGTTGATGCTGGCCAACGAACCCGAGACTCGGTAGAGACCAACCTCTTTGAGGCCGCGCCCTTCAATCTCGTCTAGCAGAGTGTCGACGACGCGCGGAATCGACGTGCCCTCGCGCTGGCACACAATCTCCAGCGGAACCTTGAATACCTGGGTGCAGTTGGGCGACATTTGCTCGCATGTCCGTGCAAGCGTCCGAGCTGCCGCAAGCACAGTGACCCATTCGTCGGCATCCGTGTCGTTTAGACCCTGCATGACAAACTCTGTGCTCGGCGTCGTGAGACGGAAGAGTGCGGGTTGCTTCGCGCTGGGTATTTTAGAGACATCCGTGTCAATAAGGCTGATGGACTTGATGAGCTTGCCAGCGCCCCCGCGCGCGCTCGCCACGGTGGCGATGTCAGGAAGCTCATACGTCGAGACCCTGTCGAGCGACGAGGGCGCGAGGGTGCTCGAGGTCGCCGAGGACGTTGGCGTGAAGTTGCTCGAGAACGCCATGGACAGCGGGCGCACCGCCTTGAACAGTCCACCAAACCGCGATCGCTGCTTGCTCTTTTCGGGCACAAGTCCACTGCCGCTCGAGACCGAGCCATAGCCGGCGCGCGAATTCTTGCGAAGCTCCTTCATGTGCCTCTCAATTTCGGCGCGCTGGCGGTTGTCGCGCTTGATCTTGTCAATCTCGGAGTCCACGTAGAACGAAAGAACGCGCACTCGCGGCGCCTTGGACGTCTTGTCCATGCCGTAGCCATAGTCGCGCTCTTCGATCAGCGCTTGCTGCCGCACCGACCGGCGGTCCAGCCGATACAGACCCGGTGTCGGATTCGTCAGATAGGCCAGGCGCTTGTAAACATCGGCCAGGTCCGCGGACTTGGGTCGTTGCGCATTGGCCATCTCGCAGATGTTGGTCACCAGGTTGTAGACATACCGGCGCTTGTCAAAGTTGATAAGGCCGGTGTTCTCGAGCGACATGTTGGGTACGTAGCAGACAATCTCGATCATACGCTCCAGCGTCCAGCCAATGCAGGGCGTGAGCGCGCGTCCCTTTGACTCGGGGTACTCAAAGTGGTCAATGACGGGAATGAGCAGCTCCCGCTTATTGGGCTCATTGTAGGCGCCACCCGGCTGTGGGAACTTGTACGCGAGCTCGTCTCCGGCCTTGAGCCACGCAGTCGCAAACGCGCGGCTCTCGGGCCGGAGTGCAGCGGTAACAAGAGCCGTCTCAATAAACGACGGCACATCGGTCGAGAGGCCCTGGTTGGCGGGTCCGAGCCCAAACTTGTTGTAGTTGGCGTTTTCCTTGGCCCATCTGTCGACAACTTCGCGCGGGAACAGGTTGAGTTGCTTCATGCGTGCCTTTGAGATACCCAAAATGCACATGAGCGACTTGATCTTGTTGATGCGGTCGACGTGGAAGATCTGCTGCTGTGTGGTGTCGGCGATCTCGTAGACAAAATAGTCCACAATGTTGCGGTGTAGCTTGAAAAGCTCCTGCACCGGCTGCGGGAAATGCGTGAGCATGGCGTCGTCGGGCGTCTCGCGCCAGAGCGACTCAAAGTACGAGTAGACGTCCATGACCACGATCTCGTCTTCGTTCGTGGTAGTCGACGGCAGGTATCGGTAGAAGCCCGAGACCTGGACGCTCTGGACCTCAAGGAGCTCAAACATCTCCATCCAGTCCTTCGTGGTGATGCTGGCGAACCGGTCCGCGACAACCTTGTTTATGTCGTCGACGAGCTTCTCCATGTAGACAAACTGCTGCTGGCGGTCGCCGGTAACAAGCCGCTCTGGCTCGGTGCCGACCGGCAGCTCAGTCAGCGACCTTTTCACGTCGTTGGGGCGGTATGACCGCTTGACAAACTGGTTCCGCACCTTTTTGTAGTGGTCTTCGAGCTTAGTCAGGTACTCCTCTCGCAGGAAATCGCTGATCTCCTTGCTGCCCTTCCACAGGTTGACTTCGGCACCGACCTCCTTAAGGAACTCCATAAACTGCTCCTTGGCAGCTTTATCATCTGCGAAGTCGCTGAAGTAGTTGATAACCCACAGCAGGCACGCTTCGAGGACGCCAATCTGAATCTGGGCCACGATCCGCCACGCAGCTGTATCGCCAATGGGGATGTCGCAGCTCGGCTCCCAATTGGGATACGGGCCCTCGTACTCGCTGGGGTTGGCAGCCACCTTTAGAATCGAAAGCGCCGCGCCACGGGCGCCGACAAAACGGCGACGCAGATTTGCTAGCAAGTCTACGCGCGAGCAAAAGCTGCGAAACGTTGCGAAAAACGTCAACGTGTGAACCGTCATGTCGATTGAGAACTTGACCCTGGCAGGAGCGCCGGGCTTGATGGCAGCCGAGCCGTGGCCGGCGTTGCCGCCCATCGTCGACGCTACGGCCGACGGCATGCCACCCGCCGCAGCTTGAATGGCCGCGGCCGGATCGACCAGAAAAGGCACAAAGTCATCAGCACCGAGGACAAGAATGTCAACGAGGCGCTCGAGGTTTGCCGCCTTAACGACCACGTTGACATTCTTGCGCCGCGGCTGCGGCGGTGATGGACCGTCACCGTCAAAGCTGAGGTCGCCCATATCAGCAGGGTCGATCATTACGGACTTGCGCGAGCCCACCTCGCCACCCAGGAGCATCGACGCGCGCCTGGACTCGCCTGAGCCAGCCGCCTTGGACAGCGTCTCAATAACGCTAGAGGGCCGCGACCGCTGCTCGTCCTCAACCGCCTTGAGAATGATATCATTGCCCACGTAGTACAGCTCGGTGCCCATGTTGAGCACGTCGCGGATGTGTTTCATGAGTTTGTGGTGCGACATAAAACGGCCCACAAAGTCGCGGCTGTGGGTGTCGAGATCTGGAATCCCCGTTGTGAGCGACGTCTGTCGCGAGGTTGGCGGAAACGAGTTGGACCGGTGAATGCTCATGTTGGACATATCAACCGCCACAGCGTCAGCACCGGTACCACCGCCCGACGCTGATGGGAAAGAACCCATGAGCCCGCTGGCGGGCCCGTCAACTGTGGAATTAGAACGCATACTCATGGACTTTTTGAGCGAACCCTGCGCAACATAGCTGGCAGCCTGCATCAAAGCAGGCTTGGAAAACAGCTTGTACGACGGGTATATGTCGGTAAAGATGAGCGGCAGATAAGAGCCGGTCGCCAACAGCGGTCGCTGCGAGTAGTGATACTGGAGATACGCGCCTGCCCAGGCGGGCTCCATGTTGAGCGACATCTTGGCAATCGTCTCGCGCGACGGCGGCGGATTGCTGAAGTTATAGTTGAGTAGCGAGTACAGCAGTTTCTGTACCGATGCATTCGGGACCGGCGGCGGCCCAAACGTGTCATTGTGGGGCACGTTGTCGTAGTACTGCCGCCAGCCCTCAAACACGTTGCGGATGCGGTTGACGCGGTCCTCGCACTGCTTGTAAGTCGAGCCCTCCTCGAACTTGACCGTGAGGTCGCCGAAAAACGGCACGGCGCGCTCCTTGGGGTACGCTTCGCCCATCTCCTCCGTGGAGACCCGGAACGTCTTTTTAGCGATGATATCGATATGGGAGCGCTTTTCAATCTCGAACACTTCGAAGCCCGAGTCGCGCACAACGCTATCGCGCAGGTCCTGCGGCACGTAGCCCCAGGTCTCGCGCAGGCGAAGAATCGGCGTTGAACAGATGACCGACGCGATAGCGATCCAGCCGACAATGTCGCCCTTGGTCTTGAGGGCGTTGCCGAGCACGATCCACGCGCTCAAAAGGCGGCCGCGAATCTCCGGGGACCGCGGGGCAGAATCGCCGAGGATTTGCTCGATGAGCAGCGCGCCCAGAAAGTGGATGTTGCTGAAGTCGCATACCAGCGGATTGCGGCGCACGTACTGGTATTTCGTCTTGAACAGCAGCGAGATGTCCATGGAAGGCGACCACTCCTGGTAGAAGCGAAGGTGAAAAAGGGCGATCTGGGTAGCCAAAACGTCATCCTCGCATAGTTCAAGAAACACGTCTGGCGGTACTGCCGACGGGGCGGTGCGCGGCTCCTTGTCGTCGGCGGCCGCGGCGGCGGCGGCGGCGCCCGGCGGGTACAGTGTCGACTGTTCGTCGATACGGCGCAGAAACGCTCGCAGCCGTTCCGACATCTCATTCTGGCTCTGGTGCATGCTCCACATGACAGTGTCGTCGCGGGCGTACTCCTTCATGCGCCGCATGTTTTTTTCCTCGGAGTGGATTGCAAGCTTGAGGCTCGTCGATGCTTGACTGTTAAAGCGGCTGACCGAGTCTGCAAGCGCCTGGAGCGCCACAAATATGCGCTTCTCCAGGACCATGCCCTTGAAGTTCTGGAGCACCGTCTCAATGACGAGCTGCACACGGCTGACGACCGCCTCTGCTCGTGCCTTGTCAACCGACTTGACAGTGCCCACGTACTCGCGCAAAATGTCAAACGCCAACACGATGTCGCTCAGGAGCGGCATCACCAGGATTGCCATCTGCGTGAACTGCTTGGACTCGCCAAACAGCATGGTGTGGCAGATGGCCTCGTCGGACCCGCCAATGATGCGCGACTGCGTGTCGCAGACAAGATCGGGATGCGGGTCCGGCGTCGCGTGCGACAGGTGGATACCTGTACCCGCTGAGAGGCCGCCTGCCGCAACAGCCATGCCGTGGGCAGACGACGACATGGACGCAGTCGACGACGCAACACGTCGGTGCGCGACGCCGGACCCGCCGAGCCCGCTGCCTCTTCCAGCGGCCGGTTCCCTAGTTGCCACGCCAGCTCCCTGCTCGTCAAACGCAGAGGCAGCAGTCGATGGCTGCTCTGGAGGGTCCATGAGCGGATCAAACGCCTTGATTTGTACGTCCGCCGGCGGCCGGTACAGATTCAGAGCGCCATTTTCCACAACCGCTCGCGTCAGCTTCCAGTTGTACGAGCCCGGGGAAACGCCGGATCCGAACTGTGCGAGGCCTCCCGTGGCGGGCTGATGCCGGTTAACCCATCCCTCTTTCCGGACGCCGCCGCCAGTTTCACCTCCGCCTGCGCGGTTCCCTGCCCGCAGTTTAAGGCCTGGCATTCCTACCATGTTGTGGCTCTGGTGTTAGTTACCGGTGGCTCCAAGTCGCTTCGCCGTAGGATCGACAGGCGAAGACCTCGCGCCCCCATCGTCGAGTTAAACACGTACCGAGAATCCCAACAACCGTCAGTCCAGGATCAGTGAGATTTTTTTTTTAATTCCGTTTCCAGTCGTTTCGTCTATTCAGTGCTGATGTTAGATTTAAAACAAAAAAAGACCATCCCGACCGTTTTGTGACGTGTGGCATCTGGTCGACCATTCTGTATCAGACCCCTGACGACACCCCTCGAACGACAACGCACTTACCACGACAGATTGTGGCACACAGACAAAAGCCAAACGCACGCCCTAGCCGACCGCGGGTAGCAGGTACAGCAGCAACGCCGTTGCGGGCGCAATTACCAGCCAAAAAAAATCGCGTCCGGGCCGCGACGAAGTAAAATCGCTTTTGCCGGAACTCCTAGGTAAGGTCACAGGGAAAAAAGGCACACAGGCGCAGCCGCAGGCAGAAATGAGCCAGGGAAAAAAGGCACGCCGTGGCTTCCGTCGACACCGAGGACCGGGCAAATGCAAGGAAAAACAAAAAAAAAGGTGGTCGGTGTTGGTCTTGTGTTAAATGGTCCCCCTAGGGCGGTGGTGATTTAGCGTATGTGTGTGTCTGCGCGCGTGTGTGGGCGTGGGCTGCTACCCGGGGTTGGCACTGCTTCGAGTCCCACCTACGCAGGGGCACCGGCAGCAGGGCGAGACGCGGCTCCACCAACGTTTTTTTTTTGCAGGTTTTGCGGTTTTTTTGTAGATAATGACGGCCGTCGTTAGACTCCTCCGGACCTTCGGGCGCCGACAGCCCGCGTTGGCCCACACAGTGGAGGCGTAGGCGGCGGCCCTCTCGCCCTTGACTAAAACTCATTAGCGGGCAGTTCCCCACCAGCACAAAACTCAACCACCTGACGAGGATAATTATCGTCGCGGGAGACCAGCCTGAGACGTAACGGACAGCAGCACTCAAAGTATAGAAAACTAGAGTACGAGTGGAGCCTGCTTCATTGTCTGCCCCTGGGCTGCAATCCCGATCTGAAACCGTTGCGCCACGAGTCTTGCTGTATGAAGGACCCCACTCATCCCATGCCAGTCTTGGGCTAGCTTAAGATAAGACCCTAAATCCGGCCAACCTACAGCATAGCGGCTACGGTCCTTGCCTGGTGAAAACTCCGTTTCCGCGGTGGAGCTGGTTGTCGCCTTCGGCACTGCTGCAGCCAGCTGCCAGTTTGAAGGAAACCCGCAGCAGCACGACGCCTCAGGCACGCAAAGGCACTGAAAATTAAATGTGGCCCCGGCGATCCAGGCAGGATCGCCGACGGGGCCAACCGCCTGCGTGTATCTGAGCGCCTGCGATCTCGAGGGAATAATTAAAAGCCGGCTCCGAGGCGGCGTGACTAACATGCCGCTCTCGGACTACGGGCGACCCGCAGTGGGCTCCCTTCGTATTTTGGGCAATAGCGCAGGGGTGAGGGCAACTCGGCCGCAGGAGCGAGACAGTGCAACCGAACACAAACAAAACTGGCCCCACACACTTCCTTGCGTTCATCAACACAAATCATGCCGTCTAATTACGGGGATATATCGTTGGGTACAAGCTTTGTTCCGCTGCCTGCGGCCGCCGCGACCGCGGTTGTATCGACCGCCGCACGGATCGCTTTCCACCATTAATTAGCACTGTGCGGCTCGTGAAGCCGGACTCCTGCGGAGCACAGCAGTGAGCAAATGGCACGCTGGAGACAGGCTAGCTAGGACACTAATGGGCGCATCGGGCAGCAAGCGCGCGCGCACTATGTTGCACTATGTTGCACTATGTTGCGTGGGCATTCTATGAGCTCTCACCGTATCCGTGCATACATGCCGCACGATACATGAGCGACGAGTAGCGGCCAGTGAGCGTTTGGAATGCCAGTGCCTAAGCGACGGCTCGTACGCGCGCTGCTTCAACAAAGTAAGGAGCTAGTTTCTCTTCCGTGTTGCCAGCCATTCGTGCCGTTTCTGATCCAGTTCAATTCAGGTCAATTCTCCTTTCAGTTCTGCCTGAGTCCAGCCGTAAAGCGGCTGCTACGGGGGTCTGGGGCCAGAGTCCCGAGGTTTCAGCTAAGTTGTGCTTGCTCCGTCTCTGCTTTGGCTTTGGCTTCCACGTAGCGCAGTACTATCAGTCACGTGCCCGGATAGCCTCATATGGCAACAGCCAATTGCCAGATATACAGTTTTGGAAAGCCACACGGCGACGCGGCAGACACAGCCAACTGTGGCTCTGCGTGTTACCTCTTCGCCATATCGCCGCTGTCCAATTCTCTCCAGTGGGTTGGACTGTCCGCTTCCCTCTGACGTAGCACGTCCAAAAATGGACAACGATGACGACGCCAGGCGTCAAAAACGGTCCCTGAGAAATGGCGCGCGAGTCAACGGCCCAGCCTTTCAGCCCTCGACCTGGCCACCACTGGGGCCTGCGAGCCCCGTCGCGCAGACGGTTGCGCCGTCGGTCGCGCACGCCAAACCAATCTACCAGCGTTCAATTGCGCCGATCGTGTGCTTGGCTTGCATCAGCAAACTAATGCCTACATTTTTAAATTTGCTGGAAAGCAACATCATTGCGGGGCCCATTCTGACGGCTGCACGGCTGTACGGCTGCCTGCCTGCGGTGCGGGCTGAATCTTCTTCCCCACGTTGTCGGGCTGCTATCATATCTGCAGGCGCTGTAAAGTACAGACTGGGTCCAAATTGGCAAGCATAGGCGCTCAAGTCTCGAAAATTCTGTTAGCCCAGGGTCAGTTGACCCGCTGACCTCACGGTGCAGCGACATAGTGGGCGTCCTTTGGACCCTCTGAGAAAACGTTTTTCTAGACTTTTTTTTTCTTGGCTATCTTCCTTTTGGTCGTAATCTAGACGCTTTTGTCAATGGCACCGCCCAATGTGGCCGGGCCAGGATCTCTGGTTTGCGACCGCACAGTACTGGGCAACCGCACGCCTCGATCGGCATCGGCGGTACCAACCCCTTCGTTCCAGCCCCCAGCCACGCGTTGGGAGCAAAAGCGCTTCTAAATTTAAACTGACGGCAAAACGCATCTTGTGTCTCACTGCGCGGTGGGCGGGCGCAGCGAAACGGGGCGCTCTGCCTCGCCCCCGGGACGGGCCGGGCTTCCCGTCGTGCGCCCTCGACAGTCGGTCGCGTGAGGCTCAGGCAGGGTGTGTTCGCCTCAGTGCATAACTGAGC
The DNA here is from genome assembly GCA_038086965.1 of Tardiomyces depauwii. NCBI lineage: Eukaryota > Fungi > Ascomycota > Dipodascomycetes > Dipodascales > Trichomonascaceae > Tardiomyces > Tardiomyces depauwii. The sequence continues at coordinate 2,443,960 of JAVHZA010000003.1, forward strand.
AAACCTGTACGCACTTGTGCAATATGACGTCATAGACTAGGGCCCGGTCATTAGGCGTCTCTGAGCGAAACCCGCGAACCCTCCTCATCGTCGCAAACGCCGCTGAACGCAAAAACCTACAACGCCCGCGTCTGACTCGACTCTCGGCAGTGACTCGGTTGCAGAACCTCTAGTGCTTTGATTTCGCGTCTCTAGCAGCTGCTGTCTTCTTTTTTTTGCGGTAAACGCGCTTGGTTACCTGGCTCTTTCTGTTTGCGGCTGGCTGTCTTCACTGGATTCGCGCTTTTTTGGTAAGCAGTGACAAAACTCGTTTGACTGGGCTTAGTGAAGGGTGCCGTTTCTCCGAGCCAAATGGGAGGGGCCGTGGTACGTCGAGGGACACGTTGAACGGATGACGGGTGCTCTGCAACCGCGCCTCGGGCGGCCTATGTGACCGACGAGTGGCCGCTCGCAAGCCCGGCGTCTGCACTCCTCGGTGCCATCTGTGTACCGTATAGATTCTCTCTCACGGCTACACTGTTCACTCGCTAGTTCACTCGCTACTTGACCGAGCTCCACTGACGCCAGATAGCTGTCCACAGCACCAACACGCGGCATTAAATGTGCCTTCGGACGACGTCATACTCCCCTGTCGGCCTACAGCCGGGGGGCACACCAAGCTCGTCAAGCTCGTCACCGCTGGCGAGCCCGGTAAGCGGCAACTGCGCGTCTGCCGTGGCGCGGGACGACACGGGCGGCGGCGACTGCCCCATGCTCCCGCTTGATTTCAAGAGCATAAACGATGGGTTCAAAGAGGTTATTGGGCAGCAGATTGCACTGCAAACGCAGTCGACAAAGCACCATAATCATCTGTTTCACGTGCATAGTCAGCACAACCGCCCGCAGCAGCAACAGCATCAGCAACAGCAACAGCCACCCGCGACGAGTCGAGGCTCGGTCGCCGCGATGCAGGCTCCTCAGTTGTTGTACGCCAAGTATCGGTCCCCCTCTCTACCGGTAAATAGCTTTGCGTCAGTTGAGCTACCGGCCAACGTACAGCCGATCGCGGCGCGCCACTTGGGGGACCTCATCGACACAGCCGAAGACTCTCTTCTTATCGTGGACGTCAGGCCATATGCGCAGTACGCGTCCTCACGGATACGCAATGCCGTCAACGTCTGTATACCCAGTACGCTTCTCAAGCGTCAGACGTACGCTCTGCAGCGCTTTGCAGAGTGCATGGTGCCTTCGCAGAAGGAGCGGCTGCTCAATGTTGGCAGGTATCAGCACATTGTACTATATGACGGCTGTACGACGGATTTCGCTGGCGTTCCGTCGTCGCATGCGTCACTGCTGCACACGATGCTCAAGTTCGCGCATTCCGCGGACGTCAAGGCCGCTGTGTACTATTTGAAGGGCGGCATGGGGTCGTTCGAAACTGAGCGAAAGGATTTGGTGGATGTGAGCAAGGTTAACACAATTGTCCCGGTCAACACCTTGAACCTCCCGCCGGTAAAGACTGGCTTTGATAACTCCAACTCGTCGCCGTTCGAAAAGTCGTTTAGGGAAGATTACGACTACTGCGACGAAACTTCAATTACGATCAACGTGCCGGACCAAATGTCCAAGTCGCAGGCCGAGCAAGTGTTCCCGCGATGGCTCGCAGATCTCGCAGGGGGCGACGGTCCCAAGCTCGTGGCTAAACGCTTCTATAACATCGAGCAGGCCGAGAAGTTCCGATTACGGCGCGCGTTTTCTCGAGAGGGCAAGCAGAACACCGATGGCCAGAAGCCCCGCATCTCAATATCTGCGGGCGTAGAGTCTGGATATAAGAACCGCTACAACAACATCTGGCCGTACGACCATACCCGCGTCGTGCTTTCGGGTGTCGACCGCAATTCCTGCGACTACATCAACGCCTCCTATATTTCATGTGAGCTGTCGTCCTTCCAGTACATCGCAACGCAGGCGCCGCTGCCTGACACGTTCAAGGATTTCTGGAAAGTGGCCTGGGCCGAGCGCATCCCGGTGATTGTGTCTCTATCGGCTGTATCGGAAGGCGGCCAGATTAAGTGCCACGAGTACTGGAGTTCGCGGAAGTACAAAGCCGGACGGTTTTGGGTGCAAGTCGTGGAAGAGAAGGAGCAACCGCTGGGCGACGACACTGACACCCGAGTGACGTTGCGCAGGTTCCGTCTGAGCGAGGACGGTGGCGATCTCGTGAATTTCCACGACGTGGTGCAGATACACTACACCTCATGGCCGGACCTGGGCTCGCCGGCGAGCCCGCAAGATCTATTGGCGCTGTGCCGCCTCAAGGGCGCAGTGGTGGATGCGTACTGTAAGGAGAATCCCGGCGCTGCCCGCAACGGCCGTCCGAAGGCGATTGTGCATTGCTCAGCAGGGTGCGGACGCACGGGCGCATTTTGCACAGTGGATTCCGTAATTGACATCGCGTCCCACGGCAGGGCCAACTCAGATGAGGATCTGGTGTTCAACGTCGTGAGCGACTTCAGAACCCAACGGCTTTCCATGGTCCAGAGTCTTCGTCAGTATGCTCTGTGCTACGAGGCGGCCATGTGCTGGTACAAACGCTCTTACGATAAGCAAACAGCTTAGTTCTATTTATTCCCTCAGCGTCTACGAGCTTATTTATTCAATGCATCTTTGCTTCTAACTTAATAATATAGTATTACAATGCCAGTGACAGAGATGGTCGACGTGCCCCTTAGTGAACAATGGCTTCCAACATCTGCTGTACCTCTGCAGGCAGAGTGGATAGCAGCTGATGCTGGCCACTATTGTTAAGCGCAACAAGCTGGTCCCTAACAACAGTTTTTAATGAAACCGTGTGAACGGGATCAAGACTCTTGTACATGGCCTGACGGCGCTTGCTCTCGGGCACGTCCGGATCTTGAAAGGAGTCATTACCGTAATAAACCTCTGAGTCTCCCGAGTCCTCGTTGACCTCGTCAAGGAGCTCGCACCAAATATCCACCAAGTCCGAGAAGTTCGCGAAAACTGTTGGGTCGTGCGACGAAAGAAGCACGGTGACACCCAAGGCGTTGAGCTTGCGTTCACGGGGCCTGCCCATGTTCTGGAACCGCTTGAACCAGTCCTGAATCACTTCAGATGTCTTACCAGTGCTATGAAGCATCTTGTAAAACTCACTTGGGTTACTGATAGCCATCCGCGACAAGATACTGTAGATTTTCACAGCAGAAGAAATGGACACGGACTCCTTGTGGAAAAGGTAAGCCAGCAGCACGCTGAACAAGCCCGTTTGAACCAAACTAGAACCGTACTGCGCCAGTGGAATCAACGTGGTCACGAGCTCCACAACTTCCAGCACCGTCATTAGCGCTTCAGTTGTCATGTGGGGCACGTAACTGGCGAATATACCAAACAGCTGAGACAGAAAGCTGTCAGTAAGCACGGTATCGGGAGCCAGCAAAATGTAAGATTCGAGAATAAATATCTCAGAGGAGATGTGCTCCGTGGAAATTTCAATGAGCTTGACAAGTGGTTGAACCAAAGAAAGGAGCACGTCATCGGGCTTCTCGCTGTTTTCCACGAGGGATTTCCAGAGGGGCAAAGCGTCTTCAAACAGATACGGATGCAAAGGGGATTCGGGGTTTGCCGACACCTGAATAGCCGGGATAGCCAATGCGTACAACTGGTGGGCTGGTGCGGCAGAACCAGCTGACGCAGCAAGCTGGGTAATGATCTGCAGAATCACGCCTTTCACGAGATGGTTGTCGCCCGATTCCTCCCAAAGGCGCGGCAAAATTGCAACAATGCCATCAAAGAACGACGAGATCTTCGGACCCATTTGTTCAACAACGACGGCCATGACCTGCAGGACCGCCAGCTTGGCCTCGATTGTAGCGAGCTGAGTATTGAGCATCTCAAACATGCGAGAAAACGTGGCGTCGACGTACGGTTCAAACGACTCTGGCTTGAACTCCCAGTCGTCAACAGTGTACCGTAGTGCCTGAAGGGCATATAATTCCACGACGATATCGTTGCGCGGGTCATTCTTATCCAGCAGCGTCATCAGGAATTTGTAGATTTGCTGGCGCGTTTCCGGCTTCGCGCCTATACCCACCCACTCGGATATCACAAGAGTAATCCGGCGGCGGATGATGCGATACAGATCGTTCTGCGATGCCATGATCTTCGGAATAAACACATCAACCAGCATATGGTCAAAATGCACCATTTCAGAAAACACTGCCGCACCCAGTTCGAATGCACTGAGTGCCGAGTCCACTGTCAATACGTCAGAGAGCTCTTCCGCTTGTATGTTGCATGCGCTCTCCACGAACTGCAGTATCTGGCCCGCCACAGCATGCTTAAACCCTGATAGCAGGTGAACGTAAAGATGGGCAGCTGCAGCTCGCAACGCATACTCATACGAGCTCTGCTGTTCTTCAACAAAAAACTCTTCCGGGTAGTTGGACCACAGCTCGAGATCTGACTGTCTCAGACGCATGTAGTATTTTAGGAGGAGCTCCGCGAGATGTGCAACCACGGACTGTGAAAACAGCTCATCAGACACGAGATGCTGCGACTGCTTGGACTCCTGGCGCTCCTCGTCCGTCCGATGGCGCAAGCTTGTGAGCGAAGTTTTGTTGACCACGTCCGTAAGTCTCTTTAGAAGAAGGAAGCCTTGAATCACTGTGTTCTGGAAGAACTCTACCGTACTTTCGTCGTCGTCGTCGTCGTCCTCGGCACGCAATGCGAGCCAGTTAGCTTTCTCCTCTGACAGCTGCATGTAAAACCTGGGAACAGCCAGGCTGTCTGGCATGAGAAGAAATCCGCTGGCCTGGCGGTCCAACAGCCGATGATAGAACTTGCCAATTCGTTTGATGTGCTTGGCAATAAGTCCGCTCGGATTCGACTGATAGGCGTCGAGAAACCCCTTCAGGTGGCTCAAAAGCTTCTCAAAGAGATCGCGCGCTTCCTCGTGCCGGTTTGCAGCTTCATATCCTTCGTGTATGAACCTGGTTACGACCTTCAACGCTAGGTAGCCGACTTCCATCTCTGCTAGACGGTGAGGCTCGTTTATCCACGTCGTTGTCAGAACGACATAGATGTGGCCGACGGATTTTACCAAAGCGCTCGCATCCTTCTGCATACTACTGCGGGCTGGTCCAAACTTAGCCACAGAAACAGTCTTCAGCACCTGATTGAGAATCTGAAGGACATTGTGCAGCCTCACCATGTCGTTGGCACTTGCCGCATCGGCGACAAGAGTGCCCATATCCTGGAATGCAGAGGGCCAGTCTCGAGGGAAGTCGATCCTCACAATTTTGGCAATGGCCATCGCATTCTGAGCATTCAATTGTTTGTTCGGCTCGCTCACGCCGTTGAACAGTTTTCCCCTGATCAGACCTTTCTCCTCGGCCGAAATTGCGCCAACCGCTGTCCGTCTCCACAGCGCAGAAGCACTATTTTTGAAGTATATCGCTGCTAGCCATCTCTCTTGCATGGGCAGATTGCTATTAAGGAATATATCCTGCTGTTAGAGTGTCGAAGAGGGAATCCGCCGCAGTGTCATGTGATATCTCTGGCTCGCTCAAATATTCTCGGGTAAGCCGAACGGCTGCGTCCACCAACAGTCCAAGAGCTAGATAATGCACCAGCATAGGCTGCCGGAGTTTGGTAAAGCAGTCCTGCTTCCTCGCGTCCAAAGATCATTGTAAAACGTACCTGGAGACTGCTGTGAAACCCTACGCTCGATTTCCAAGCCTCCAGCTGGGCCTCGCCCTGCTGACGAGCGGCAGGGTCATTCTGAGAGCCGGCATTCCGCAACGATGCCAGCAAGTTCTCGGTGCTGAGTTCCATCTACCAAGTGCTGGCCGAGAGCGTCCTGGCTAATAGTCGTTCGTGTACCGCTCGCAGGACTTCATGTAACGTTTGTGGGTTAGGTTCTTAGTTTTGAGTCTCATCACGCAGAGGCAGGATGCACACGGATAGATGCAAATACAAAGGCGTTGTTTGGTCTACATAAGTCATAAACACTGTACATGAATGGCTAGACACCGGACGTGGTCCAGCGATTCGCCTCGTCGCCGCCTTCCCATTCCTTTGCCACATAGCCGAGCTCCTCCTTGACTCGCTGAACCTCTTCGCTGTCTCCCGTGTTCTTGCCAAGGTTATCACTCAGCTTGATGGCCGCGCGACCATTAACGCTGCAGATCTTGATAACAATGTTCAGTGGTTTAGACTTCTTTCCGGTTCTCGTATCGTTGAAGTCGTTGGTGAAGAATGTTCCGATACCGAAGGCCGGCTTGAGGCCGTTGCGCTCGGCAGCCGCCTTATACTGGGCACACTTCTCAATGTCCAGACTGTCGCTGTAGATGATCGATTTGGAGTTCTTGGGGTATCCAAGCGCTTCATAGTGTTTGGCTACCTGCTCTGTGTAAGCCTCGGGGTCTCCAGAGTCCTGGCGAACGCCGACGTAGTGGTCAGTCAGAGGCTTGACGAAGTCTGTAGGTTAGCGAAACAGCAGCGAGTGACAAAAACAATGAAAAGCAAAGAGCATACACTTGAGAAAGTTGTCGGTGCCAAATGTGTCCGTAAGCGCGAACCCTGAGGCGCTGGGCCCGACGGTCGCAATCCAGCGTTCCATCGCGATCTTGTTGGCGTGCTCGTAGTCTTGAGTATAAGCGGCGATCCCCATCATCCACTCATGGGCAACCGTGCCTACAGGCGCCACATCATATATCATGGCAAGGTGGACGTTGGAGGTGCCCCGATACAAGGCCCTGCCATTAGGGTGCGCCCGGACGGCGTCGTGGATGCCCTGAATGACGAGATCCTGAGCCTCGCGCGAACGACGGCGGCGTGTTCCAAACTCGGAAAATATACACCCCTGGTCCAAAAGCGTCTTGGCTTTGCTTGCGGCCAGCTCGCGCTGGCCCTCGTACGACCAGTTGGTGTCGACGAATTTGAAGTAAGCCTCGGAAACGAGCGCTAGGAGCGGGATCTCGTAGATAATGGTCTCTACCCACGGTCCCACAACATTGAGTGAGAGCTCCTGGGTCTCCTCATCGTATCCGAGGTCGACTTGCTTGCCCGGATCAAGCTTGAACGTTTCGAGATAGGCAATGTACTTGGCGGGCAAGTAAGGCAGAGCACGCGCAAGGTACTCACGCTCCTCCTTTGTGACGCGCAAGTCGCCCAGCACTATAAGTTAGAGGTGTTCGTCACTATTCTCCCCCCCCCCCGCTGCTCGAGCCATTTGCGTGGCGAGGGCTTGATCTGGCGCGGCGACTCTCGGGTATGAAAATAGGTCGGTTCCAATGAACGACATATGAAATGGTGTTGTGACACTTACTACCAATCTGTCTCCTCAGCCACGACACAGCTTCGGGCGTCAGCGTCATATCTGGCGTACGATTCGTTAGCTTGTATCCGACATCTTGAGATTAGCTTCGTTTCCTGACCAGCAAGCCTGGATCATTGAGGTACTCACTGGCGTCGGGATAGTTGATCAGCACTGCCGCTTGCATTGTCAGCTTGTACAGGTCCGTGTCTAGGAACGACCGGATCACCGGCCGGTCATCCACACTCTGAGATGTCATTATTACCGAGACAAGTCGCTGCAATTGCTTACGCGTCGGAGCCTGCTCTTTTTATCCATGTGAGTCGATGACGATGCTCAGCCGTGTACTAGCCGCTTCGGCAGCTATGCGCACGTTGTTACTCATGAGCATGCATTGAACCCTAACTACGGCCCATGGCCGCTGTACTTTGCGAGGTTGTCCCATGCTAGCTGTCAAACATTGAAAAGAATAATCATCACGTTATTGTCTTTATGCCATTACATGCAAGTCATGATCGGGGGGCGATAACGCCCAAAACACGGTCAAACAGTGCCTCAATGCTCTCTTCGCCGTTGTCGAATACCTTGTCGAACGAGTGGTATCCTACCACGCGGTCGTTGGCCTCCGTATCGGCATGTTCGTCTGCCGCAGCCGCCTGGCTCTGCCGAACCTTGGCGTGGTACACGACGCCGAGGCTCGTGGCAGGTGCTACAGCTCGCAATGTAGTCATGCCTTTTCCGTGGCTCAGCGTGTGGACCTGGCTCTTGGCGTCAACAAACACGAAGTTCTGCGTACCCGGGACCACTGCGATGCCAGAAACTGCCGAGGAATGATTGTAAATTGACACGGGTATGGGCGAATCGATGCGGAAGAGCAGGACCTTAGAAAAGACACGGCCGTCGCGGTTGTAGTAGTTGACGGCCAGTGCCAGACGCTCGTTGACGGAGTCCACCGCAAGCAGGCGGCGGCCATTAGTGGGGCTGGCCAGCTGGATCGACCATAGCTTTTCGTTAGCTACAACGTCCCAGACAACCAGGCGATTCTTGGACAGTGCAACGAGGCGCGTGCCCGCAAACTGGACCATTCGGACGCGCGACCCCAGAAGGTTAGGCAACGTAAACTGGGTCTTCATGTCCGAAGCGCTGATCACCTGGAGCGTGGTTTCAAAACCCCGCACAATCACCGAGCCGTCTCCGCTCCAGGCAACAGCCACGGCAGAAGACGAAAGCTGGGTGCCCGGCGCAATACGGCGAATACCCCAGACGACGGATGACTTCTTGTCGCGCCCGGCTTCCTTGTGCATTGTCGGCCGCCAGAGACGGAGGCCGCCGTCAGAGGCTGCTGTCAGAAAACCAGGACCCGATTTGGCGGGAATGACGTCGCAGATCCGTTTGCCTGGTCCATGGGGTGCTGCTACACGCGTAGCCAACTCCCAGCTGCCAGTTCTGGCGCTGACGGCCCAGAACTTGAGATTGATCTCGACGTCATTGTGAGAAAGGAGGTGGTCCGTGGAGGGAACGGGCCATTCATCGACGGTGGCCACCCATGCGCCATCCGGAGAGAAGCACACCTGCGTCACTTTGGGGTCTTCGATGGCCAACTCCTCGCGTACCTTACCAGTCTGGACTGCTGACGCAACAGAGAGCATGTACAGCTGCTCCTCCCGCGCCGCATCATAAACCTGGATTAGCGAGCGCTCGCTCGTAGGAAAGTAGAGATGCTTGCTCTCAGGATGCACGTAGAACGGCGCTGTATAGTCAGCGACGCGCTTATCGTCCAACTTGTCGGTCACCTTCTTGCGAGGCTTGTCCTTGAGCTGCTTGACGAAGTCCGCTTTGACGCCAGCAATGCTGAGACGGCTCACAAGGTCGACGGCACTCAGAATAACAATCTGGTCATCACGAAGACAAAGCGCATAGTACTCAGACTTGGCGTCAACCGTGATGCGCGTGATGTCGCCTTCCAAACGAGGCAGGAGATGTGTGTTGTCGGTGTCGAGTTGCCAGAAGACCAGGACCCTTTCCTTACCGCCCGACAGCAGATAGCTGTCATCCAGCGAAAACGAAAGAGCCAGTACAGCGTCCATGTGCCACTTGAGAGATCGCATGAGGGGCTCGGACTTGAACGGCTCGTAATAAAGGTCGATCACACCCGACTCTCCGCCAGCGGCAATAACTCCGCTATCCGAGACGGCCACAGAGAGAACGTTGCGCTCTCGCCCAATGGACGCGCTCCGCTTCTCCTCGAAATCCCAGATCTGGAGTGATCCCGTGCCTTTCCTCGACGAGAAGAGCGCAAGGTAACGACGGTTTCTGCTTAGTGCCCAGGCCCTCACGTCTTTGGCCGAGAAAATGTCTGTAGTCTCCCACTCGCGCTCAGCGGCATCCTTGAGCCGGTGCTGAACCACATTGAACCCGCCTTTTGGAGAAACAACAACGAACTTGTCCCTCTTGTCGTTCACAGAAACGATCTTGTCGACCGGAATGCCTAGCTCGAATGTTTCGAGAACCAGCTTCTCAAAGTAGTTGAGGACTACTATCTCGCCATTGCTGTGAACCAGCCACACGTCATGACTACTGTCGAGATATATGTCCTTGACTGTGCTAGAGTCGACCTCATAGCTCCATATGCATTTGCTGTTTGCGATATTGTACACCTTGAGCTCCAGGCTGTTCAGGACTATGAAATGGGTGCTGTCCTGCGAAAAGAGCTGGCTGACTTCCGGAAACTTGCCGCCCACGCTAGATGTAAGCTTCCAGCTGCCGGCATAGCCGCTCTTTGCCTTTTTCGCGCTGCCTTTTGCCTCGCTCATTCCCTTCCGGCCACCTTTTGCAGTTGAAATTCTCGCTCGAGACTTTTTCAAGGATCTCAAAATTATTTTTCGGGTATGGGTTAGGACACATCAGCCGTGCGATATTGAATATATGGGGGGAGCTTCGCGACACAGCGTATCCCGGCGCGCAACTCGACTTTGCCCTCGCTCAAACTAACGCATTCTGGCGATCAAGTTGTAATTTTACGCTGTTTGGCTGGCCATTTCTTTCCTGCCCATGGCTTGTAGAATGCCTCGTTTTGTATATACCAGAATTACGAATAGCATGCAGGACGCGTGCATAGCCAACTGGGGCCCGAATACGCTTCAATCTCTGTATTATCTGATACATAGACTCTATGAACCACAGGGCTTTGTCCTGATACGCCAGTCATTTGCCTTGACAAGCGTGTAAACGGTTGTCAGAATGGGTGCCTCGATATCCAGCTGTCGTGCCATGCGCAGCGGGTTGCCGAGAATGACCTCGACCTCCATGGGCCTGCTACTTTTCATGTCTTGCTGCATCGATGAGTTGAGACCCGTCGGTGATGCCATGGCCTTGCTCATCAGTTGGTTGATGACAGTCTTCTCAATAGGCACGCCCGACGCCTGCGCAATGGTTACCATCTCGGACATGAGCTTAATGGCCAGAGGTATAGCCTCGTGACTAGTGTTCTCAAGGAAATCCTTGGTGTTGAGGTTCGTGAGGGCCGTGAGCGAGTTCCAGGCGGCGTTCCAAATGACCTTCTCCCACCGTTTAAGCTGCATGTTCTCAACGATTTCGCAGCCAGTTCCTCCCTTTTCCAGCAGCGTTGCAAAGCGCTCGACTCGTTTTTGCTCCGTTTCCTTGGCTAAGAAGCGATTCCAGAACACGCCTGCCGTCATTGTGTTAAAACTGCTGTGATTGATCAGACCAGGCTCGACCTGCTTGACGCCTACCCAGGTGACACATGTAATAATGGTGTTATCGGGGAACTTTTTCTGTATAGGCTCCTCCATGCCGATACCGTTCTGGATAATAACGATAGTTGTAAATCCGGGAGTGACGACCGGAGCGATTGCTTCGGGCAGGCCGAGAGGATCGAGCGCCTTGACGGTGACGACGACGTAGGCAAACTTCATGGCCGCGGCATCCGCCGGGCTCTGGAACACCTCAAACGGGCGAAAGCTCGACCCGCCAAAGACGCTAGAAGTCATGGACAGGCCGTTGGTCTTGACGGCCTCGTAGTTGGAACGCGCGACAACGCTCACCTGGCAGCCTGCTCTGTTGAGCACGCTGGCATAGAAGCCGCCGATGGCGCCCAGGCCGTATACAAGAACTGGCTCCATTGTTGATCTGCACCCAGTCCCAAATGGCACGCTCATATTGGCGGGTGTTACGCTCTCTTTATGGCTGTCGGTAGCTGCAAGACCCTCGGCGATATAGCCGGGTATTGGCCAAAACTGTACAAGAAAGCCGCGGGGTGGTTGGCGCCGCACTAACAGCCGTGCAGGGCAAGCAGAAAGGAGGATGATTTTCTCGCGGGACCCCGAGCTGATTATATTGCAAATCTCGGTGGTGTGCATTCTTTAGTATAGAGCTGGTCCCGTTTTAGGTTCATTGTATGGGCCGCGTTTTGTTTATTGAGGCAGGAAGTTCTGTTCGGCCCGTCGTGGGGGTCAGTGGGGTGGATGCGTCCTGCGTTTGGGCCACCCCGGAGTTGGGCGGCATTCGACGGCGCGGCTTGCATCGTAAGGTGCACTGTCGTCCAGTCAGATCTATATCTCTATCGTAATCATTGTCGGGCACTGTTATCTCTCATTCCGGAACGTACTCTAGTGCACTACAGAAGGCTAGCCGGCCAATGCCCGGAAGCATGTAACGCGCGGTGCGCGCATGCGGCGAAATAAGAGCAGGCTGGCGCTCGTCCCTCGGACTGACGGGACAATGCAAGCACCGCGCATCATATTTCGCGCGCTATTTCCGAGAAACGTCGCCCGTGATCGCCAGCGGTCGTCGAGTTGTGATGGCCCGTATTGTGATGCTTTCGCAGCCGTAGTTCTCTCAGGTTCATTCAGGTTCTTCGTTGCAGTTTATTCAGACACCGTCGATCTTGACTCTCACAAGCTGCTCCGGTAATGGCAATTCATCTGGATTCTCGCACTCGTAATCCTTTTCAGTGTACTTTTGGACCGCGCTCGCGGCCATGCGCAAGTTGTTCATGACGAGTTGCCAATTGGCCATGAGCTCGGCGACAGCTGAGGGTTAGACATGTCATTTTGAGCATATCGTCGATTATTGTACTTACTCTCTGTGCCTTGAGTCAAAGTGGCAAATCGCTCGCCCATAGTCGCCAGTTCTTGCGCGAGCTCACGCGAGTATCTCTCCAACTGCTTGAGGTTATCGAGTTCGCGGCGCTTTTCCGCAACACGCTGTGCCATTTCGGCGGCCCGCGCGTTAGCCTGGCTCTCTGATAAACCAGTTCCCAGCATCATGTCGGAGAAACACGAAACGACGCGCGGTTTTCACAAGTTCAGCGCGCGACCGGTCCCGCGTGTTTGGCGCGGGCGAACAAACGCGGGTGGGGCCGGGGGTCATTAATCGTCACTAAGTATCACTATTGACGCGACGATCGGCATGCGTACATCCATTTCTGGGACGTATGTCAACAAATGTTCCCACGTCCGTATTAGCACACTTGGTTGTCGTCGCACAAATACGAAAAGTGGAAGGACGCAGCTACTGGCACTTGAAAGCGACCTTACAGCTTGTCTCAGCACCATGGCGCGCTCCTCCAGCCAGGCTGACAAGGCGCAAAGCCTGGAGCAGTGTATGTTTTGATATTTTCGGCGCGGCCAATGCAGAACTAATAACAGTGAGGAAGCAGTTTGTTATACAGAACCGTCGGATAGTGCGCGAGAACTCAGAATACAAGGAGAAAATTAACAACTTGGAGTACCAGCTACAGGATCTCGTGTCGGAAAACCATCGCCTACGGGTTGAGAACCTGCAGTTGCGCCAAGAAGGCAACGATGCAGCGCTCAGACAGTTCGAAACCGTCAAGGAGCACCTTGACAGCAGGTGGGCCGTTATGATCAAGGACGTGGAGGAAATAATCGCCGGGGGATTCAGTGCGCTATGCGACCAGGCGCCGGCCGCTGAGTCGGTCACGATGCGCAAGAAGTCGCTCGCGACAAGCACGACAAACAAGCCAACAGTCGATCTGTCAATTATTGAGGAGGCTACATGCGAAACCTCTCCGCGAGAGCTGTTGTCCGACGATGTATCTGTCCGCACTGAAAGTGCAACGTCTGTCAAGTCAGTGAGCTTCGCCGAAGAGGTGCGAAATATCATCGACGAGGAACCTGCAGACTCGCCCCAGGTTTACAAGAGCGGCAGTGCAGATCCAGCACAAGCAATTATGGACAGCGGGGCCAATGTATTCCAAGAAGGTTTGCTCGAAGCTGGTGAATCAGCGCTGCATGATATAGTTCCGAGTGAAACTCCAGGAACTCCACGAGTTAGCGCAGACAACAAAAAACCTGTTGCGCCTGCAGTGCCTAGTCCACAAGTCGCCACTAACAGCTCATCTCTCGACAGCTCGTCTCCTGCCACAACGACGCCGGTTTACAAATCATCCAAGCGGAAATCGACAACCACAACGAATCGTCGCTCCACCCGCACGGATATGAGCGGCGCACCGGCACCTCTTGAGACAGCACCTGAGGCCGTTCAACGAAATCCCTTGGCCGAGAAGACAGCGAATGATGTGCCACTAGACCTGCCACGACGGCGGTCTCGTGGAGTGGTGAAAAGCTATGCAGAGCCTTCGTTGCGCACAAAAATGCGGCGAGAACAGGAGCGCCTTGTCAGCGCCATTATCGATGCCGAGGATAAGGAGAACAACGTGCCATTGGCTTCCAAGCGGTCACGCAACAGTGGCGGCGCTCCGAAGAAGCGCCGGAGGGACTCCACTCGGCCTCCAGCCTCTGTCAACGCCTGAATTTTTAACGACCCCCACGTGTAATACCATATGCTAGTTGTAGTATAAAATATGCTTGATACGATCTGCTCCACAGCCCTGATAACTCATAACATCATGGCTTATTTAGTAGGTGATCTAGAATGCGCTGCTTTCGTCGTCTCGGAACCTTGAGAAAAACGTAGGCTCTTGTGCCCCGCTAGTCCCTTCTTTATCGGCCTGGTTTTGCAAGAACGTCGCGCGGATATGGGACATGATCTGTGGTACGACCTTGCCATCAATGTCCTTGCGAGACCTCACGATTCTCTCGAACACATCGAGTGGGGCATCCCAGAAATCATCGCGCATAAGCTGAAACTGCGTCGGAAGCTCTGCTACCGGGCACGCCAGCGTTGCAGTAATGTGCTCAAATACCCGAAAAGATGCCTCAAGAGGAAGATCCAGCTCAAACTCCTCCTTGCTGAAAAGATCAAACAGTGCCGCACTGTCTTCATCGATGCGCTTGATGCCGGACGGTACCTTGATGGCCTTCTTGGCATTACCAAGAGCCTGAACATAGTGGAAGATGACCTCGGACAGCAGATCCTCAACGAAAACCTCAAAAATAATCCGGTTCATGGACTTTTGACAGTCGCGGATGTATTCGTAAACTGTGTCCACAATCTGGCGCGAGGATCGTCCCTTGGACCAGTCGCTGGAAACAAATAGAGCGTTGTACGCTGGCTTGACATCGCTGAAAATCATTGCAATCATGCCCTTGATCACCGAGCGCGCCAATGTGATAAAGCCGTCTGCCGTACGCTCGACTTCGGCCTTGGCATCTTCCAGATATTTCTCTGTAAGATTGTCCATGGTGGAGAAGATAATGGTTTCTGTCATGTCGGCACCGCGCACCTGGTCATTTGCCAGCGCAATGAGGTACTCAAACAGTCCAGGTGCGACGGTAGACTCGCCGCTTTCCCGACTGGCGTCCTCAATATGCTTGCGCACTTCTTCCTGCATGAGCTTCAGCCAGTCATTCTGACGCTCCCGCAGTATTCTGGAAAACTCGACCACGCAGCCAGCAAGAATACGAGCACGGCCACTCTCGGCAGCAACCTGCAGCTGTTGAATGAGCAGTCGGAACACCTCCTGCTCACCAGACATCCCGACAACGCCCTCGTCTGAGATATCAGGCTCGGAAACACGGGAAATAAAAGGCACCTTTTCGTCTGCAGCAATTTTGCTATACCACTCGCGAGTCTTTTTGACAATAAGCTCGAGGTATTCATCATACAGCTCGTCTTCCTTGCCATCAAGCAGCGGCGGCGACAGTTCGGCTTTCCGCACGCCAAGCTCCTGCTTTAGCTGCGCATAGTAGTCTCTTGCAGAATCGAGGACCAGAAGAATGATCTTGGCACTCGGGTCGCTCTCCATTACAGCTTTGAACAGCCTGTAAACTTCCCGGTGGTAGAAATTCGTGTATTTGTCAAAGACCTTCCACCTGGGCGGCATGCACTTGGAGAGGAACTGTTTCACATGCGCAAGATCCTCAAGAATCCACTCTAGGTGCGTCAGAAGGCCCTCGGGGTTTTCAGATGGCGTGTACTTGTGAATAAATCTGTCGAATTTGGCGATGACAGAACGCTGAATTGATTCAAAGAACAATGCAGGGTACCCGCGAGCCACTAATCGTCGTTCGTCACCGGTGGACTTGAATGTGACGTTCTCCTCTGAGATCTCACGCGAAATGTCTGACACAACATCCTGCCGCTCTTCGAAATCGATGATCTTTGCAGCGCGTACAACGAGCGACGAATTACCGGCTCGAATCACGGCAAGAAGGTTCTCGGCGATCGCGAAAAGACGATCATCAAAGTCCTCCACAAGTTTGTTCAACGGGTCGAAGTGCCGCTTGATAGTGCGCCTCACGTCTTCGGTAGACTTTTGTGCCAGGATCTCGGCCCGGTCCTTGACGTCCCGCAAACGGTTCAGCTCGTGGTGTATGGTCAGTAGCTGCGGCATTGGCGAATTGACCGAGAACTCGCCATCCTCGGCCATAAGATACCTAATTGACTCCAGGTCACTCTGCATGGTTCTAAAGTTGTCGTAAAACATTTGTGTATCCTCAAAGTTCTTGAGCACTCGCGACAGGTAGGTGATACGCTCGAACTCCTCTGGGCTGAGCCTCGTGTCCTCATATATGCGATTGACTTTTGTAATATCTTCCTTGACCATGTCCACCCTCTGGCGTGCTTCAGAGAGGCTCTGAACACCCTGGGATAGCACGGCAATCTGCGCGTGTACGCCGGCCTTGAGCTGGGCGTCCACTGCCGCCTTCTCGCGAAGGAGCTTCTGTTTCAGGTCGCTAACCTTGTCAAGATCATCCTGGTGCTTCAGCAACTCTGCAACCTTTGCAAATGCGGTGGCATTTGCACCATACCCCCCGCTTCCGGACGGCATGCTGTTCCGAATAGCCGAGGAAGCGCGTTTCGGACAGTTTGGTGATGTGTGCAGAGAGCAGCGAATGTAATGCATCGTAATGAATGCGATATGCAACATTTCGATTATCAGTTTTAATAACTGCCGGTAGCCGCTACACAAAATCGCAATACAATCGTCTCAGGCTGAATACCGGGCGTATGGCAGATAGGGTATCTATGGTACTCCGTAACAATATATTGGCAGTCTGTGACATCACACATGCACGAGCTACGGGCAATCTATAGTGCGCATTGAGACGTTAGCTGAGTACAATGCCATCTGCTCGATAATAGCACAGACCAGGCGTCTCGCCGTCGTGCTATGATGACAAGAAAACCTGGCGAAAAGCAGCAGGTTGAAATTCCTGCTGAATTCTATTATTTTCATAATGGACGGCATATCATGGATATGGACGGCGCCGAATGCCCTCTACAGCCCATGGCGAAGCGCGCTCGCTGCAAGCTGGGAGATCTTTGGACGCTGCTTGCGAAACTGCGTTGTGGCTTCTGCGGTGAGAGCCATAACACGTTTAGCTGTGACGAGCGTCGGATTGCACTATGCATGGGTCTAGTCAGACACGATGACAGTGGACGGCTCGTCCTCGAAGACGGTAGGAGCCTGCTGTTGGAATACAAGCCTGTCAAGCACACGATGGAATACAAGGAGATAGAAGAGAAAAGGGCTAGGAAAATTGCTCAAGAGATAGGCGGTAGAGTGCAGAGTCAGGACCTTCTGAGTCTCGAAGTGTTTTCTGGTAAGTCGCCGTCGATTCCTTATGCGAAGAAAAACGAGCCCGAGCGCGTCAAAGAAGATACCACCAGTCGTGCAACTCTCAATGTCCTCAGTCCAGTCCTCAGGAAATACCCGTGCTACGTTCTGGGCACGAGATTTGCCAAACCAGAGTCGCCTGCTAGCAAGGTCGTTTCGTCAGCGCTCCAGAACCACGTACTTTCCTGCATGTTTGCCAAAAACAGCCCTCTATTTTCTGGGTCCGGACACTTCAGCCTCGTCGAAACCATTGCGAGCTCGAGGTGTCTATTCTGCGGCACGAAGGGCCATGGAATTTCGACTTGCGGCGAGCATGACGTCTTCTACCGGCTCGAGATTCTGAGCTGCGACAAGCGCGGCTATTATCTCAGGACCAGAAAGCGGATTACACTGGTGTCTGAGGGCATTAAACGGTCACCGGAGCTGGTACGTTGGTTGGAGGAATCATTTGGCCCCCGAGCGATTCATCCGGAGGTCGTCTGTGCCAACATCAACCATGCAGCTGCGAAGCTAGAACTTCCCGTGTGGTGGGTGTGGTATGCTGTAGCCAAATGCGACATGCACATCTATCACAGGCAGCGCTGTACAGGGAAATAGTTGCGGTGGTGCGTTTTTGAGGGCGGGTGGCAGGGCAACTTGGTGTGTGCTGATCTGTAGCAAGCACTGAGTGTAGTGCGAAGCAGTTCAGAACGAACGGCGCCCGTTTGAGACTGTATCGGCTGAACAAACGGCTAGGGTCACCCCATCAGAGGGACTATACGAAGTGAATCATCACGGAGGCTTTACGAAATACTATAAACTGTACGATCCTGCTCCCGTGTTCTTACGCGGCCGTGGTGCATTCTATCATCCGATTCCAACTTCAACGATCCTCATCTCAGACGGCCCGCGGGCTCTACTACCGCTATTCACGATGACGCCAGGCCCGCTCCACTCATTCTCAAGCTGCTGGTGGAGAAGAGCGGTCTCCTACTCGAGGTCGACACTTATGGCCCTGAGAAGCTGGACCGCAATGTCTTACAACGATTCGCATGGTCCCTAGACAGGAAGTTGCCGCGGCAGAAGAATTGACGAAAGATGAGCTCATACGCGTTCTCATACCGGATGGCCTGAGTTATGGCAGAGTACCGACAATTAGAGAGATGGCCCTATTAGTTAACGGCGCCCTGCGACGAGTGCGAGGCGGCCAGCCCGGCAACGGACGGCGCCAAGGATACCTTGCATAGGCGTCTAGCCGGATGGCACTATGGCCTAGATCGAAAGTCTTCTACAGTCCGCCTGCATTTATGTATCAGAATATACATTCAACTGTCGATTGTCGTAGCCACTGGCGGGGCCTCTATGCTGGCTAGATCTACAGTCCATAACGGCCGATTAGGGTTGGCCTAAGTTATTGCATACAGCCTCATCGGGCAAAACCCCAGATCCTGCTATACAGGTCTCTGGCTCACGACAGTCACCATGAGCCTGCGGAGCCGCGTTCTCTATCAATACAAAGAGCTGCTTTATATGGGCAAAGATTATCCGTAAGGACATCCAGACGCGCGGATTCATGGAGCCGCCTAACACGCAGACAGGGATATGACTACTTTCGGACCAGATTACACGGCGCATTCAAGAAGAAGAGCACGCTCAGCAACGATGAGGAGATTGAAAAGGCATTGGAGCATGGCGAGTACATTAAGAAGGAGCTGATCGCGCTATACTCTCTTCGCACATACCGCGCAGTGAAGCGCAACTACGACTACTGACGCACGAGTACTGCGTTCGAGTACTGCCCATTGCTGCCCGGCCGCCATCCTTGTTACAGTGCAAGGCGGTATGGCAGGGCGAGCTTCCTCCTATTGGCCAACTCAGTCAGGGCTGGCTCGCACTCTGCCGAGGTCAGAACTTTGACGGTACGCTACATCACTCCTAGAACATCATTCTACAGCATCTCAGATTCACAAATCTCATCAGTCATCATTCCTTACGAAATCACATACTTAGAACTTGCCAGCCGTGATGTTGCCAATACGCACGGCCTTGGTCTGGGTGTAGCCATCAAGAGCCTCCTTGCCCATCTCGCGGCCCATGCCAGACTGGCCGTAGCCACCAAACGGCACCTGGGCGTGGAAGTCGTTGTAGGTGTTGACCCAGATGGTACCAGCCTTCAGGGCGTTGGCGACGTACAAAGCCTTGGATAGGTCGCGGGTGTGGAGACCGGCAGCGAGACCGTAGTCGGTGTCGTGGGCAAGCTGGAGCACTTCCTCGACGTTCTTGAACTTGGAGATGGTCACGACAGGGCCGAAGATCTCCTCCTGGACGATCTTCATGTCCTGCTTGACATCAGCAAAGATAGTGGGCTCGATGAAGTAGCCCTTGCGGTCGACGCGCTTGCCACCAGTGACAACACGGGCGCCCTCCTTCTTACCCTCGTCGATGTAGCTCAGAACGCGGTCGAGCTGGAGCTTCGATGTCTGCGGGCCGTAGTAAGTCTCCTTGTCAAACGGGTCGCCAGGCTTGGTCTTCTCGGCCATGGTCTTGACCTTATGGATGAAATCGTCGTAGATGTCCTCCTGGACGTAGAGACGCGAGCCGGCGCAGCAGACCTCGCCCGAGTTGAAGTAGATACCGACCTTAACAGCCTCAATAGCCTCGTCGAGGTTGGCGTCGTTGAAGATGATATGGGGCGACTTGCCGCCGAGCTCGAGCGTGACCTTCTTGAGGTTCGAGGTCGCAGCGGCGCGCATAATGTGGCGGCCAGTGGCGGTCGAGCCAGTGAAGGCAACCTTCTTGATCTTCATGTGCGACGAAATGGCAGCACCAGTCTTGCCGTATCCCGAGATGACGTTGAGGACACCGGCGGGGATACCGACCTCGGTAGCGAGCTTAGCAGCGTACAGAGCCGACAAAGGCGTGGACTCAGCCGTCTTGATGACAACGGTGTTGCCGGTAGCGAGGGCCGGACCGACCTTCCACGACCACAGCAGCAGCGGGAAGTTCCAGGCTACAATCTGACCGCACACTCCGAGGGGCTCGCGGCGGGTGTAGGTAAAGTGCGATTCGCCGGTCTCGACGACGTCACCGTAGATCTTGTTGGCCCAGCCAGCGTAGTTGCGGAGGACGCTGACAACGAGAGAGATGTCGCCAGTGGCCATGGGCAGCGACTTGCCGTTGTTCATGGACTCAATTGCAGCAAGGGTGTCCTTGTGCTCCTCGATCTTGTCGGCAAACTTGTAAAGGAGCTCGCCGCGGACCGAGGGGTCAATGACCGACCACTTCTCGAAAGCCTTCTCGGCAGCATCGACAGCGGTGTTGACATCGTCCTCATCAGCCTCGTACACCGAGCAGATAACGTCCTCGGTCGCCGGGTTCAAGACCTCAAACGTCTTGCCGGCCTTGCTCTTAACGAACTCGCCGTTGATGTAGAGACCAGTCGGCTGCTCGTACTTGATGCCATTGGGCGTAGTCACAGAGGTAGCCAGATCTCCAGCCATTGCAAAAGCGTGCTTTATGTGCGGTAAGTGGCTTTTTTGTTTGTGTGTAGTGCAACCGGGTGTCACTGCAACGGCGGCTGGCACATTGCGCGAACCCTGGCTTTTATAAGCAAGGAACCCGCTGTCGTTTACAAATCCCTCCGCAAAGCCCCTCAGCTGTGCACGGATCTGTGCGGCGCTGGCCCCCGCACATCCGACCTAGGCGGCGCCAGGTCAATGTTGCCGTTAGCCCCAGAGCCCAGGACTTGTGGCCAAAACTTTGTGTTTTGCTATGTAGTTTACGGCTATTGAGTGTAGCGGCATTGGTTGTCAGGTACAGCGGTTTCAAGGGCACCTTAGCCGGCGGTTAGAACAGAGATTGGGGCAAGCCTGCAAGGGAGGGAAGACCCTACCCCCCGCAGCAGACTAAGTTCGAGACAGCCGGGTGGGGGAAATTGTTCAAGAACTTGACAAATACAGGTAACGTATGTAACTCAGACGGCTGGGTGCTGCAGATTCCCCGTTTGCTAAGGCTTGATGGCAAGTCCCCAACAACCGCCCTTCGCCAGTCCAAATCGGCACGGGTCCCATAGGGCACGGGCCCTCCTAGACCCCCCGCGCATCCACTTACCGAGAACGGCACCATCTCGCACCGACTATACTCCGAGCTAGTGCAGCGCTAGGGCGATGGGCCACCTATAGCCGGAGGGAGTCGGCTGGTACCAAAAAAAAACAACAACCAAAGATCTGAGTGCTAATAAGCGAGCAGGAACCCAGTGTCTGGTTAACGGGGGTGTCAATCCTGATTGCTTCGGTACCGGACTGCTACTCCATGTACCGGCCCAACGCAGAGCGCAGAGAAAACCAGCGCCAATGTCGGTTGCTACGCGGCTTGGCCGGCTCAGCCGAGTCTTGTACTTCAGACTAGCGGTGCCGCGTACCCGGGCCAACGGAGGGCGTGCGGGACCCCTCCCGTTGGCCCGGCGGGGTAGGCTAGGCGAGCGGAAAGTGGACTCATGTTGCGGAGACAGGCACTTTGGAGAGCCTTCGGGCGATCATCCAGGCGGACATTCAACTGCCAGTCGACGCCACTATAGTCTGTTGGCCATGCATGCCGCTGCAGGGAATTTGCGTGCTCGCATGCATGGGGTCGTGGCGGTTGGTTGCCGACTGAGCTTTTATGGGCGCTTAATGGACACGAGTTGGTCGAAACTGCAATCTCCGTTTGATTTGAGTTAGCGAACACCACGTATGCTTTCTTTTGTAATCTATTTGCCGGTTGCCAGCAGATTACATGCGCCCGCCAAGCAATGGGGTCGGGCAGGCGCAATGTCGGACCGTCATTATCCCGGTACCGCTGGTCCCAGAGTCATTCGGAGAAATGCTGCAGATTGGCCCAACGTTTGAAGTGGGCATCCTTTTCCTTTTTTCGCGTGGGGTTACATAACGCGTTGCATACCTGACACCCACTTGGTAGCTTTAAGTAGTGGTCTGCCATTCCCTTGCGACAGTGTATTTAAAATAGCATTGATAGCTCTACAACCGTGCCATCAGCGGCTCCATGCGGTCTGGAAAAAATGCATTCTCGATTAAAAAAACACAAAAACTCAACGCAAGACATATCATGCAACAACAAGCTTCTCATCCACTGGCGGCTCGGTTTCCGACGTCGATGTAGACCGGCCCAGACCCTCAAGAACCGCCCGGTCCTCCTCACGGTATTTCCTCTCATCGCGCCGCTCTGCAAAGAACGAGAAGATCGGCATCAATAGCATGATGAATGCTGCGCACGTCGAGATGATATAGCCTAAACGGAACTCGGGACCCTTGCTCGTGGGAAAGAATACAATGTTTGTCCAAATGTTCATTGCCTGAGACACGGCGTCCGAGAAACCGAGGACAAATGCGCGCTCGCCAGCATCGCGTCTCGTGGCTCGGTTGATCCATCCAGACACAATTGTCTGGTTGACAGTATCCAGGCCCACAATCATAAAGCAAAACCATCGGTATCCATCGGGGATGTTCCACGCAGCCAGTGACGAGTAAGAGATGATGAAGAGCGTCTGTGTGAATGTCAACATGGGATAGATCGAATACGAATCGGCCAGTCCTCCCAAGACAATCTGAGCTACAATGCCAACCGCCGACTGGATCGTTGGATAGTTGTTGTACTGGGCAGTGCTGAAAGAGTTCGGCTTGGACAGAAGCCAAAGTTGGAATCCGGTTCCGTCGGGCAGTGCGACAACGTTGAGCAGAACCCAAAATGCCGTAAAGAAGTACACATGCCACCTCGAGAAAGTGCGTCGGAGCAGCGCAGGTGTGATCTTGGCGGCGCTCTCGACGCCCGACTCCGCCATTCGTCGCCTAGCAAGCGCGAGCTCATCGTCTGTAAGCCAGAAAAGCTTCTTGATCTGCGCAGGCGTGCCAGGGAATGCGAAAAGACCGCATAGGGCAATAGGCACGGTGATCACGCCGTCAATAATATAGCCCCACTGCCACGCGTCCAAGCTGCTATTCCTGATGTTCAGGGCCGCAGTCTGAAGATAGCCGGAAAACATGCTTCCCAGGCTGGATGAAATGGAGAAGACCATGACCCGACGGTATAGTTCGTCTCGTCGGTACCAGGAGCCGAGGATAAATACAATGGCTGGGAAGATGGGCCCCTCGGCCAGGCCGACCAGGAATCGCATGGCGAACATTTGCGAGGGCGTCTTGACCGCAGCCTGCACGAACGTGAACAGGCCCCAGAAAATCTCAAGCGTCGGCACCATGACCCGAGCCCACTCTTGCGTCACAAACATCGTACCGACGCACATTGACACAATGTATCCCGCAGAGAACAGCGACTTGGCATATGCCAAGTCATCGCCGCCAAAGTCGATGGCTTTTTTCATGCCCGACCCATAGGCGTTGGTGATGTTTGACTTGTCGAGCGCTTTAGTGAAGTACGAGCAGCAAATGTAAAGCAGCAGCACCACGTCGAGCTTGAAAAGGAGCTTCTTCTCTACTTTTGGCATGTCCTTCGGATACCAGAAGAAGAGACGCGTGATGCCTGTGTGCCAAGGGACCTTGTTTACGACCTCATCATCGTAGACCCGCTCTGCCACGACCTCGACAGCCTCCTCGCGGGCCACACTGGTTTCGACATCGCCACTGTCTTTGGCCATGATTATACGAGTGGTGTGTACAGTGAGCTTGCAACGCGTTTCCCGCGACAGAAGCGATTCTGCTATTTATATGAGTGACGCATAGAGGGTTTCGCCTCAGGCGCTTATCGGTGATTGCGCGATCTCCATTGTCTATCACGCACTCCTGGGAACGCACAAATTATGCACGGCAGAGAAAAGCGATGCCCCATGATACGGCGCTCAAACGGGCTAATGATGATTAGCAGTCGACGCTAGGTACAACATCTTGGGATTGAGATGCAGCCAAGAATTCGACTCGTTATCCGTCTATTACACGATTGTTGCGACAAAAAGTGCATCTGTACGGCGCCAGACCGTATGTCCGATATTGAGTGCAACAACGAAAAAATCGGCCCGTCTACTTGCATTTCGCTGCAGTTTTCTGTGATTTTTAGTTCAGATCTGCAGGTCGCCCTTATCCTCGCGGTCAGGGCAGGATATGATAGGCATATCGTAACTCTAGCGTCATGTGAACAGCCTAACGGCCCTAATTTACGGCGAGATTCATCTCTGTTGTACGATTCGGGCCATACGCTGTAATGAACGAGTCTGCGTGGCATATCCAGTTTGACACGCGACGCTCAATGTAAGAGAGAAACTCGGTGGCCAGGGGTCAGGGAGCCGCTGTTCAGCCGCAGTAGGTGACGCTAGCCAAAATCCATGGTTTATGGTGTCTCGTGGTCTGACGTAACTACCCCAAATCTGGTGCCCCAGAAGCGATGTCAAATGCAGAATATCTAAATTGTTACCAAAAAACACTAAGATGGAGTAATGCGACTGTCAAAGGGTTTCAAGTAGGCTTGCAGTTTCTTCGTCCTCTCGGTCCTTGCAGCCACTGCTTTCGCCGATGACGATCGCACCCTCGACGGCCGTCAGTTTGTCGAGATGAACGTCGTGGAAGGTCAGCGAGACAAGGAGCATAAGGCCGAACAAAGCGAGAGGCGGTATAAGCAAGACACGCATGACCTCGTTGAATGCAGCATTTATTCCGTCCCGAGTCTCCGTGCCTACCGGAAAGCGTAGCGCGTACGTAACGTCGTTCATGATAAGGGCGCGCTCAGTAGCGTTGAGCTGTGGCACACGGGCGACCAGCGCGGCAGGATACTGGGACTTGTAGATAGCACCGGATACCGCGTCGCCGACAACCTGTCCTAGAGCCACGAACGAAAGATAGAGGGCCGTAGTTTGCGCGACTTCGGAATGCGGGGCGTATGATTGCACCAGCACTTGATTAGGGGTGGCGAGAATACCAGACCCCAGTCCATCGACAAGTTGAGCGGCCACCAACTGTAATATCGTCGACCCTGGTTGGCGGAAGTGGTATATCAAGCCGAGTCCCACGGTAGCACCAGCCGAGCCGGCGACTATATACCATTTCACGTTGCGTGTGAACCCGATCGCGATGGCGCCCATGGTTCCAGAAATCGTGGAAGCAACTGTGCCGACCACGCTGACGTTGGTAGCGGCGGTATTTGATAAATTGAATACCACCAGAAGCCAGGAGAAGAAGTAAGGGTAGTAAATGTAAAAGGCAAAGTGGTATAGCATGATGAAGACGAACGATTTTGCAATGTCGGGGTTCCTGAATACCTTGAACGACAGGAGGGCGTACTTGGGAACCCAGCGCTCGTAGAAGGGCAGCACTGCTAGGCAGATGCCGCCAACTGCGAACATGGTGAGCATCCGGACGCTCTTCCAGTTCGAGGCATCCGACGATGCTAACGGTATCGCAACAAAGAGAAGGGCGAGTCCCGTAGCCAGAATAATTGAGCCGCCGACATCCATCTGCCGGAGAACCTGGATCCAGCGGAGCTTGCGGGGACCCCGGACGCGGCGAATCTTAATCTTCATATACATCAGCACCGACAAGAGAGGAAGCGAACAGGCTGGAACGATAATCGCCCACATTGCAATTCCCCATCGCCAATTCAAGCTGTTGAGAACAGCGGTTGTCAGGGGCCCTCCGACCCATGGAACGAACACATACCAGACGTTGGGCAGGATAATGAAAATCGCCCGCCACGCCATACTAGACGTATCGGCGGCAAACACCTGGATCATGAACTGTAGGCCCATTTGACCTGTAGCGTAGAAGATCTGCGCAGCAAAGTATGTCTCGATGTTGGGACTCTTGGCGAGCATGACGAAGCCCACGACAGAGCAAACAATCGATATCAAGAACCCCTCAAAGCGGCCAATAGTGTCGGCAATTTTGGCCATTGGCGGGCGGACGACCACGTTGAGAATGCCGTGGACAACCGCCAGAGTAGACAGCAGGGACAATTGCTGGAATTCGGAGGTAGCATATGTGGTGTAGATGGTGATGGTCTGGTTTACGAGCGCCATGGCGAGGCTGAGGAGCTCAATGGAGCACCATGCGATGAATATCATGCTTTTGGGCCAGTACTTGGCCGCCGTCTGCTCGACGCCGCCGACCTTTTGACTGTCTTGAATCAACGGCTGCCGTTCGCCGATGGGGAAATCCCTGCTGGCAGCCCCGTCGCCAGCGGGCCATTCGGCGATTCCGTCATGTTTGTTTTCAGGTTCATTCTTGCGGAGCATTCCCATGCCTCAGCGGATTGGCTTTACAGTGTGCCCTCGGCTGCAGGGCGTTACGATACCGGCCTTATACTTTACTACGAAAGAATGATCGACTTGGCTGCCTTTCAGCCCAGCGTGCTATGTGCAGGTGCGCAGGACCCTGTGGAGGGGTCAGCAGGGTGCCGCGCATCAAAATAATATTTATCTGGGTGCGAGCCAGATAATACCGTTGGCTCCTGCATGAACGCGCGAGTGATATTTCGCGTCGAATTACAAGTGTCGAGCTCTTGGACCGCCAATGAGAATACAGTGCTGTTATCCTATGTCGAGCCATCTCGCTCCGTTGCTGTAAATGCCAGTAAGCACGCATTCACTGTGGGCATACACGTGTCATGCAGTACGATACGGATCCCTGCGCTAGTTACGTCAGAAATAACGGCGGCGGGTCGCAACACGAGAAGAGTAGTTGCTCGATATTTTTTCCCAGTGTTCGTGCATTAGTTCCAAGCTCCATATGGTACGTGCTTTCTTTCCAGAAAAAAAAGGAAACCGACATATGGCTTCTACGAGCACTCAGGCTCGGACCAGCCACCGTAGCTGTTAGAGCCCGTGCCCGTGCGCCTAGGGACAGCCTCAGCGCTGAACTTCCAAGGCAGGGACCGCTTGTGGCGTCGATAGCCAACTGGCAACTGGCCATCTGAATAAAAGCAACTCTGATGATAAAACTGATGCAATCCAAAGGTGCTGGCTGCATGCCGGGATAGGGGGGATATGCGGCGTGCGTCGCACTAGGGCGCAGTCGGAGTCTGGCAGGACTGGCTAGGGCATCTTCTTCCTTGAGTAGTCTGAGCTGCGACAAATACAACTTGTGCAAGAACCTGCCGATTTTAACAGCCATCACTACCGTTGCTCTTCTAATGATCCACAACCACTACCAGGGCAAGGAACGGAATCACGCTCAAACACGATCAGTACGCGACACGACGCGTTAGACTAGCGTTCTAGAGTGAGCCCCACCGGTTTGACCGTCTTGCAGTACGGCCGTGCTCTCCAAGTGTCCCATTGAACGGGGATGAACGTCGGAACACGCGTACAGACCAAGTCTGGACTCGGAACCGTGCGGTTCCGCGGGCAGACGGCATTTGCGGAGGGGGAGTGGCTCGGCGTCGAGCTCGACGAGCCAAACGGCAAAAATGATGGAAGCGTAAACGGCGAGCGCTATTTCCACGTTTCTGACAACTACGGAGTGTTTGTGCGGCCACAAGTCGTCAAAGCTATCGATGGCAGCGGCACTGCCTCTCCGCTCAGGAGTCCGCAGCGGTCCGTGCCCTCGCCTCGGAGGGGATCCCCGCGGCCCGATGCTAGCAGAGGCTCGCTGACTGCGGCACCGCCAGCTCTGAGCTCACTGCAGCCATCATTACCCGCACCACGATGCCCTGACTTGTCACCGGTGCGATCGCCTTCGGCTCTTGGTCTGGAATCGCCTGCCCGCGTCGAGTCAAGACTAGGAAGCATTGCGGGTGCCTCACCTACTCGAAGCGACTGGGGTTCCCCCAGATTGGACCTCGAGTCTTCGGATCGTGTTACGCTTGCTAAGCAGATCGACTCTCTGAGAGCCAAACTCAAGATCCTGGACCGGAAGCGTCGCGAAGACAAGGAGAAAGTCGAAATGTCCGACAAGCTGGTAGCGATTAACCGTCGTCTTACGGACAAGCTCAAGACCCTACATGATGAAATCCAGATGTTCCGGAACGACAAGACACGCATTGACCTGGACCTCGAGGCCGCCACGCTTGACAAGGAGGTCGCAGAGGAGACGCTCGACAGAGTAAGGGAAGAGGCTGAAAGCTACCGCCGCCAACTGGAGACGATGAGACAGGAGAGAGAGCGAGTTGAGCAAATGGACGAATTTTACAAAAGCTTCGATGTCCAGGATGAGAGCGGCCATATTAGTGCCTTGCAGAAGCGCATTGTCACACTCGAAGAGGCCCTGATTGCCCTGCGTGATGAGAGTCTACAGAAAGACATGGATGCGCAGAAGATGGCGGAGAAGCACGACCGCGAAGTCGATCAGGTCACAGCGAAGCTTAATAGTGTTACTGCAAAGCTTTCGGAAGCGGAGGAAGCGAATGCGCACTTGCGGTCCCAGCTTGATGCTGTCAAAGACGAAGGAGCCATGTTCGAACTAACCACCGAGATCGGCAGGCTTACTGAGAAGTGCCAGCAGCTCGAGACTGCCATTGAGGAGCTGGAGACTCTGAAGGCTCTCGATGAGGAGCTTATTGAAAACTACGCGGCGCGAGAAAAACAGTATAAGCTAGATATCCAGGAGCTTGAAAGGGCCAATGGTGATATGGAAGCAGATCTCAGTGAGCAGAGTTCCCGTGTCGTGGCGCTGGAAGAGAGCGTTGTCAAGTACCGCCAGTTATCCCGGTCTCTGGAGCACGACATGGAGCTTCTTAAGGCACGCGAGTTACAGCCACAGCGCGGCATCTCCAAGTCCAAGCGCACTGAGGGCTCCGACTCCTTCTTGCTCAAGTCTCAGAGAATGGAGCTCAGATTGAGATCTTTTGAACTTCAGCAAGCTATTGAGGAACTGGGCATTGCCAAATGCTACGTCACGGATGAGGAGCTTGATAGGGACGCCAAGTCGATCCGAGCGTTGCTGCTGCTCGATCGTGTCAGTTTTGATGCAGAGCTTCTTGCGGGATTTTACTCAGACCGAGAGGAGAACCATCTCATCTCTACACGTATTTGTACCCTGTTGATCGAGCTAAAGTATCGAAGCATGCGCCTCGGAAGCGTCTTTCGGTTCTCGTCCAAAGAGGATTTTCGGTCGCTTTCGCATGTTTTCGAGGCTGTCGAGCCCGTTCATCAAAGCCTCAACCGCACGGTCCAGCTTCTCTTACGCGGGGATCTCAGCGACGATACTTGCCTCGATGTGTCTACTGCCGCAGTTATTGGATTGCAGAGGCTCGGCGAAAGCGTAGCCGCCCATTCATGCGTTATCTCGACTGGAGCCGCCTGGTGTCTGTTGGAAACTACAACCTCCTTGCTGGCTCTTTTCAGTCATCTCAGTACCGACATTACCGCCGACGGTGATGATTTAGTGGCCTACGTTCGCGGCCTCCTCAAAGAGGTTGCTTCCGCCGCCAAGCACTTGCTGGATGTGTTTGGAAACAAGCAAGACGAGGCTGAGATGGGTGCAGGAGTTGTTCCCCCGGCGTTCATGAAGCAATCGGATGTCGAGCGGCTTGACGCGATCCGTCGTACAGTGGCTTCGTTAGTTGATCTTTGGGTTGATATTGAGCAAGGCACCTCCCGTTACTTAGAAGAGCACAACATGGCCTCCTTCGCCCATGTGCGGACATACCTCGAAGGCACTATCACCAAACAGACCCCTTTGTTACGAGAGATGGCACCCCGTGGCAATGGAGAGAAGCCAATTTCGCCCTGGCTTGCGCGCGCTGAGGAGTACAAAACTGCTCAACATAAACAGCGCTTGATCAAAGATGAGCTTCGCAAGCTGCACGAAGACAATAAGGCATTGTCTGTTGCAGTGAAAGAGCGCGATAAATCGGTCGAAGAGCTCAGCGTCAAAGTCGCTCTTCTCGTCTCTAAGCAGACAAAAGCCAAAGATCAGGAGCAAGCCATGAAGGATCTCAGAGGGCAACTACAGGCTGCTCTTGCGAAGGAAGAGACGCTCAAGGCAAATATCCAGTCCCTGAAGAACACGTTAGAGACGCAAGAGAAGCTGGTTGCTAAACTCAAAAAGTCTGAACTACCTGGGCTCGGCGACAGGGCCCTACTAAAGCCCGGTGGCCTGTCAGCATTGACCATTCAGCGAGAAATTGTCGTGTTATCTTCAGCGGTCGAGTATCTCTCACGGGAAAACTCTAGACTGAAAGAAGCCGAGCTTCTGACGAATGACCAGTATTTATTGAGGTATGTGTGGTGGCATTGCTTTTCGAAATCGCTAACACAAAAGAGGGCTCCCTGCACTTCCTACGGCGCGGCCCCGTAATTTTAGTAAGCTCCTTTCACAGTGTCACAGCGTGTTTGGCTTGCTGCAGAGCGAGGTCGCCCTATTTGAAGTACCGAAACTACGAGCCCCCGGGGAAAACGGCTCGCTCTGGTCAAATATGGATAAGCAGCCAAGGACAGTATACGTTCGACAGGCAGAGCACTGGCAACGAGCTGTCCAGGGAATCGTTGACATCATTTCAGAGTAGGCCGTTATATTTGCATACGTTATATGATGACTTCGTAATGACTGAAATATGGATTTGGCCGTGTGCTATGACGACTGCGCTATGGCTGGGCCCTCATCATACTGAAGAGATATCGCCGAACTGTGAGCGAGCCTAGCGTATTGATCTTCAAGAGGTGTGCGACCAGATGCTGCTAGGTAGCCCGAAGTGCTTTACAGTATCGAAGGACGCCGCTATCATAGCAGTTCATACCTGGCCAATATGGCCCAGTTTTATGGGTCTTCGAGGACTAGCCAATCATGCTAGTACAACGCGGACACTGAAGATCTTGTGGGTAATACTGGCCGACCATAAACTTGCTAATATATTTAGTCCGACAAGAGGATATGCATCATGCATGAAGCCCTCCAACTAATTGTAGCAGATTGTTATTGATTTTCCCGCGCCAGATAAGGAGATAAGAAATATTTTTCCTAGATGTAGCAGGCGAGAAATAGCTTTGTCGTCTTCAACAGCGGTTCGTTGCCTTTTTCTGCCAGGAGTATAAGAAGCACGAGTCTGGACCAAAATGTAAGCCCCTGCAATTCTTAACTTGAAATATTCTCGATCTTTGACTAACGTTAGGCCGTCGCGAATCATTGTGAAGAATCTTCCTATATATGCTGCCGAGGACCGGCTCAAAAAGCATTTTGCACAAAAAGGACAAGTGACCGACGTCCGGTTGATGCGGAAGAAGGATGGTAGAAGTAGACGCTTTGGCTTCGTTGGATACAAAACGGATCAAGAGGCGGAGGAAGCTGTGCGATTTTTCCATGAGACGTTTCTGGATACTGCGAAGTTAGATGTGCAACTGGCGAAAACTCTAGATGACCAGTCTCTGGTCAACAAGAAGAGACGGCGCAACTCGCTTGAACCAGAAGTGTCTGCTATCAAGAAGACGAAGGGTGGCAAGCCGGAAGCAAATGGAGCAAAGGAGAAAGAAGGCAAGGAGAGAACCGACAACCCGATGCTGAAAGAATTTTTGACGGTCATGGACCACAGCGGAGTCAAGAAGTCATGGGCTAATGATGACGTCGCTGTTTCGAGGGAGGGTCAGCAGATTGTGGAGGAAGGCGCCAAGGTCCTGGTTGACGCAGATGGCGACTCTGAGTATGAGGAACTACCGGCACAAAAGGAACCTAGTGAAGAAGACGATGAGCCAATGGTCAGCCTCTCGTCCGCAGATCAGCACGATGATGATGGCCTAGCAAGAGACGAGAACATTTCCGATATGGAATGGCTCAGAAAGCGAAGTGCCCGTATTGTTGAGGGAAGCGATGCACCGGCTGCTGAACCACCGAATATCAACAGGACGGAAGCTTCCGCAGATTTGGACCAGGGCAGAGCCGAGCCTGAGATGACAAAGACAGACCGCGAAATCGCTACCGAGAAAGTTCTTGAGTCTCGTCGGCTATTCTTGAGGAACCTACTTTACTCGTCCACGGAGGACGACTTGCAAGGGCTGTTTGAACAGTTTGGCGCAATTGAGGAAGTGCACCTCGCAGTGAGCCCGAAAACTGGCAAGTCAAAAGGTTTTGCGTATGTTTTGTTTGAGCGCGGCGCCGATGCCGTTGCCGCGTTTGAAGCCCTGGATGGAAAGAGTTTTCAGGGACGTCTTTTGCATATCATTCCGGCTGAGCCAAAGAAGGAGAACAAGCTAGATGAGTTCGACCTTAAGAACCTCCCCCTGAAAAGGCAGAAGGAGTTGCAGCGTAAGGCGGCGGCAGCAAAATCCCAATTCTCTTGGAATTCACTTTTCCTCAATAGTGACGCTGTTATGGAAGCTGTCGCCAAAAGACTGGGAGTTCAGAAGTCTGAGCTGTTGGACCCTAACTCGTCGGATGCTGGCGTGAAGGCTGCATTGGCCGAGACGTATGTTCTCAACAACGTGAAATCTTATTTCGAGTCAAAGGGAGTTGACCTGACTAAGTTTTCCGCCAAGGAGAAGAGTGACGTCGTCATTCTTGTGAAGAACTTTCCTTACGACACTTCACTTGAGGAAATCTCTGACATGTTTGCCGCATATGGCGAACTCGAGTCAGTATTGATGCCGCCTGATGGTGGTATCGCCATGGTGGTCTTCAAGACTGCTCCTGAGGCACGGGCTGCATTCACTAAGCTCGCATATCGGCGATTCAAGAACACGATCCTTTATCTTGAGAAGGGACCCAAGGATGTGTTTAAGACAGCGCCCCCGCCACTGGAGTCTGGTGGTGCTACGGCAGACTCCATAGACGCCCGACCTGCTGCCGAGGAGATACTTGCAGCTGAGGAGGACGCGGATGAAGTGGATGTTCCGGATGTCCATGTTTCCGTGTTTGTGAAGAACCTCAACTTCAAGACGACTTCGCGCGACCTTCACAATGCTTTCAGCACTCTTGATGGTTTCGTGGTCGCCACAGTCAAGACCAAGCCGGATCCAAAGACGCCGGGACAAACTCAGAGCATGGGTTTTGGCTTCGTAGAGTTCAAGACGAAGCGGCATGCCCATGTTGCGGCGAAGGCCATTGACGGTTACGTGCTTGATGGTCACAAGCTGCAAGCGAAGATATCTCACCGTGGCTTGGCCGACGATACCCATCCTCTCAACAAGACGGACGCAAGCAAGTCGAAGGCGAAGAACAGCAAGATTCTCGTCAAGAACGTGCCATTCGAGGCTACAAAGAACGACATTCGCCAACTCCTTGGGAACTTTGGGCAGCTGCGGTCGGTTCGCGTTCCCAAGAAATTCAACAAGAGTGCGCGTGGTTTTGCCTTTGCCGAGTTTGTTAGCGCCAAAGAGGCCGAGAACGCTCTCAAGTCGCTGGAGGGCGCCCATCTTCTGGGCCGTCGTCTCGTGTTCCAGTATGCTCAGGATGATTCAGAGGACGCTGAGGAGGAGATCCGTCGTATGGAAGCCAAGGTCCGCAAGCAGGTCAATACTGAGACAATGGCATCCATGCGTCTGACTGGCAAGCGCAAGGACATGGACATGGAAGAGGAATAGACACACTTTCACGACTGCATATTATGGTTAACGTTAATACAGTTTCTTGCATATTCAGCCTGGTCGCATCGCTGCCTTGTTCTGCGATGACAGGGATACTACTATAGACTTTAGTTACAGATATTGAGCAACTTGGGCGTCGAGCCATTGGTTGAGCTCTTCACCTTTGGCGCCATTTGCACCCTTAAGGATGTCGGCGCGGATGTTTCTCGTAGTCTCAAACGGCACAAAAAACTTGCCAGCATCACTCGACGTGATGGAGGGATGGATCAGCGGATATAGAACTGCGTAGGCTCCCCATTTAGGCGCCGTTCCGAGCGAGTGAATGATGGTGGCAAGATAGCTGTTAAGATCCCTCGAGAGATCGCTCCTAACGAGGCCCGGGTGGGCAGTCATAGCAATGACGTTTGAGTTCGGATGTTTCTTGGCCCATAGGATCGACTGGTAGATGTTGATGGCCTTGGACTGTGCGTAAATCCCCATCATGGTGAGGCCCTGCGGCGGTTTATTGAGATCCTGCATGTGGAGACCAGCGTCCGCGGGCGCCAGATAGTGAGCAGAAGACGAAACCCAGACAATGCGTACTGAGTTCTCGGGGCTGTTTCGCGCAGTATTCTCGACCAGAGGGTCCAAGAGCTTCTGGACGAGGTGCGGCGCAATCGCATTTACGCCAAGTAGTGTCTCGTAGCCCTGTTTCGTCGTCGGCGAAGGGCTGTTGGACAGGCCCGCATTATGGAGAATACCGTCAATGCGGTCGGTTTTCGCAATAATACCTTTGGTAATGGCCTCCTTGATGTTGGAAAGGTCCGCGTAGTCGGCAATCACAGGCTCCAGGAGCGCGTTCGGATGCTTCTCTTTGATGGACGCCAACACGCTGTCAAGCTTCGACGGATTGCGTCCGATCACGAACACGCGTGCACCGGCTCCAGCTAGCAGCGTTGCCGCCTCCTTGCCAATTCCCGCAGAAGCGCCAGTGACAACATAGGTCTTCCCAGACAGGTCAGGGTAGGAATCCTCCTTCCAGCTTGGCTTGTAAAGTCGCGGAGAGTCCTTAGCGAGGCTTACTAGATCCGAAATAGAGCTAAACCGACCCATTTTCCAAAATACTGCGAACTTGTGACAATACTGCGAAGTTGCGACAAGAAGGGTGGCGGTGGCGCTGAGCGTTCATATAATCAAGTGGTCCGCCTCGGCTCCCGCTATCACATGCCAGTTGCGCCCATGATGCATATTGGTTGCATGGCTGCATGAGAACTCTGCCCGTTGAAATGGCCCGGTCGTGAAACACAGCCCTTCCCGACTAACGACACAAGTCAATGTAGTATCGTATTCTTTATAGGTACAAGTTACGTCAACTAATTTATGCATCAGAAAACGCAGCGCTGTCTGCACTAAAGCGGCCCATAACCTTGTGTGCAACGCAGGCAGACGAGTAGGTTCCCTGAATCCACGAGGCGAGGTTGTCGTCTGCCAACAGGGCACTGAGAATGCCTTGGGCATTTTCGAGTTCTGACTGCAATTGTCCAAGTAGACCCTTGTCAGCGAATGGGTAGTGGCCTCTCAGTTCATCAATCGAGATTGCCAGCGCGCGGGGTCGAAAGATATACTGCACCACATATGGAGACAAAACTGGATGATCAGCATCTCGGTCCTCAATTGCCAGCGAGAGTGTTTTGAAAAGCACTGTCTTCTCTGTGGCTGTCTTTGCTTTGGCGTTGGACTTCATGGCCGACAGAGCCTTCCAGTCGTCCGCAAGTAGGAGGCGCAGCCAAACAAGGCGCACGTTGACGTCTTGCTCCGAGGGTGATGATAGAGAAATAAGCTTAAATGCGCGATAGAAGTTGCCCCTCGAGTCTGCAGTGTTGGCTTCAAGCAGCGTCAAGGTATCAACCAAGTCGTCTGTCGAAAGGACTTCCCTCCTGGCTATACGCACAAGATTGCGCTTCAAAATGCTTGTGAAGGCAGAGCTTTTGCGGCCAATGAGTGTCGAGGCGACCTCATCCAGTTCCAGATTCTCAGGATCGGCACTGATGTCGCCACCAAGCGCCAAGCGAAGCTGGGAGTCGAGCGAGCTCTGAATGCCCAGCACTTGAAGACGAGCGTTGAGTCCTGGTAGTTCATTCTCATATGTCGGCCCAGCGGCCACGACGGCCAGCTTTGAAATACTAAGCTGAAGACGCTTGTCGTCAACCACTGTCGAGGGCGCATTGCTGAGGGACTCCAACGTCTGCGCTACGCCGGTATAGTCCGCATTGTTGATGTCGAAAATCCACGAGATGCGCTCCTGTTTAGACTCGACAAAAAAGCGTTGCAAGAAATTCTTGTGGTCCTGGGTCTCGGTCAGCAGCCGCTTCAGTTGCGCGGTGTCAACCCAGTATTGGTAGAGGACGGCTGCGAAGTCGTAGCCAAACTGTTCGAGGTAAGCTCGAAGTTTTGCATGGTGTACTTTGGCGAGTTGATCGTCGCCAGACCGCACGGCGTCCCTCCAGTCATCGCCAATGATGCTAGCAAGCGCCCTGAAGATCCTAAAGTGCTCTGCAATTCTAATTGCGGCCTCCTTATGGCCATTTTCGACAAGAAACCTTATCCACTCCAGACACTCACGGTCGTAGCGCTCACTCAAGTGTGCAAACTCGCTGGAGGAAGCATTGTTTGAACCAAGCCAGTCGAGCCGCTCTTTGTGCAGTTCGCAAAGAGTCTCGACAAGAGAAACTAACTGCCCACGCAAGTTCCGCGTATCGGCGTTTTCAGCACTGGCAGCGTTAAATGTGTGCTTTGACGCCTCGAACTGCGCGCGCGTCGCGTCCAGCAGTGACGGCGACGAAGTCCAAGGTTCGTCCGGGGATATTTCGTCTGCCAGCCCGTAAACTGGGCTCTTAAGTTGCGCACGGACTGCCAGCGCTGCGTCATGAAGCGATAGTAGAACGCCATTGCCGTCCACTGCAGTGCTGACACTTTGTCGTTGTCTGGAGACACTGGCCAGGGCCGCCGCCAGCAGATCGCCGACTTTTCTGGTCTGTTTTCGTTAGTAAATATTCCTTCGGTGATTTAGATTTGAGAGACTGGAAGGGGGTGCTTACATTCTGGAGAAGCCACTGACGCACAAGCTCGTCAGTATCATGGCCGGGTCGATTGCTGATAGACGTGATGCCCGCCTGTAGGGCGTTTCCAGGACTGTCGTCCGTGGCATCTGCATGGGAACATAGAGCGACGGCTGTGGAGGCCTTCTCTACATCTGATAGCAGAGCAAAGCGTGCCCGCGGCGACACGTCGCTGGCGCTGCAGTTGGTCTGCAGATAGTGTGCGAGCCGCGTCAGATAAGACTGACGAAGGAGCAGAAATTCTGCCGCTGATGGCAGCATTGTGGGCATATAAGGCGAGCTTGAGGAAATGATCTCCGCCGAGACCTCTAGGAACGCCCGCTCCATGCTTTCTGGGTTCACTTTCATCTCGTCGCGGACGTGGAAGTCCACTGCATTGAGATCCCGGTCAGTGCCGTCGTCGTCCCTACCGTAGTATATAGCTTGCTCAATGCGCGATTTGACAAATTCGTACTCGAGGTCCTTGTCGCGCTGGGCAGCCGTCATGGACGAGAGGCGCCTGCCGGAGCCGCTCGACAGTTTTGCCTCGTTTTCGGGAGTCCTCTCCAAGAACAGGACACAGCCTTTTTCAGCCAGTAGCACCACACCACATTTATCAGAGTTGGTGTCGCCATCGTGCGGCGAGGCGCCAATGATGGACACGCCTTGCTTCAGCGAAACGATGTCCTCCCATCTTCTAGCAACGCTGTGGTCGGCCTTCTGTACCGTGTACGAGTCGAGCATGACAACAGCGTCTGGGAACACGACAAACAGGGTATGATAGGGCCGCGGTAGTACTAGCTTGGGCTCCATGCTTGTTCCCGTGTACGTCTGCAACCGGCGCGTCGCCAGTAGACGGGGATCGTCCACACTTGCCTGAAAGGTAAAGGTCACGTAGTACCGCTGGGTGCGCGACGACTTGAACGACGCTAGAACAAACAAAAGCTCCTGCGATTGGTGGACTGCAATGTCGTGCACCGACAGACTATGGCGGGCTCCCTGGTACAGGCCCTCGAGTTCGGCCAGCATTGCCTCCCTGAAGTTGTGACGCATGTGCACGCTGCTGTGGCCCGAGCGAGACACCGTCCACACCGAGACATCTGCGTGTGAGTTGACAAAGAGGACCTGTCGCTCGATGCGGGACGGCGCGGTCCCAAGCTTGATTGATACGACGTCCCGCTGGTCGGGCACAAGAGAAAACGTAGACTTGAGCGATGCCAGCAGTCCCGACGACATGCCTGTCATTGTGGTGTGCCTGATCTGCTGACGGCCATGCAGGTCCAGAAGAGTGACGAGAATGAACCTGCCGGCCGCGGTCGCAAGAATGACGCCGGCCGGATCAGCAGCGCGCACGATCTCCACCGTGTCGCCATGAAGGTCAACCTTGTGTTCGGCGCTTTTATTTCTGTGCAGCATGGTATCGGCCACGGCACCTCCGACGGTCTCCCAGTACTTGACAATACCGGATCGGCGGCCCACGGTAACGAGGCCAGGCTCCTGGCTACCGGATACCTTGGCCACCAGGACTGCAGTAGTAGCGTCGTTATCGCCATTGAGAGAGAATGTGAGCATCTCGGGCAGCTTTTCGGAGCTATGGTAGTTCCAGACGTAGCATGCCTGGTCGCTGACAACAAGTCCGTAGCCTGTTTTCGCGTCTGCCTCGCCACCTGTAGGCGTTTCACTGTGGCGCAGATTTTGCAGAATGGCAGGAAATCCAGGATAGCGCGTTAAAACGTATCTATTGGATTTTGTGAGCGGCCGCGAGCGGCCGCTGCGTTCGGAGCGAGCTGCTGGCTGCTCGCGACTGTACGCGGACTCGAGCGACGTCCGTCGCGTATGGGACGCAGTCGAGAATGAGCGCGTCACATTACGCTTGGGACGGATCGATGATTGGCGAACGGGCCCGCCGGACCGTTCCATTGTCGCTGCGTATCTGGATGCGCCGTTGGCCTGTTTGGGTTCTGCTCGTTCTGGTTAGGAATGATATTTCATGATATTTTGGATGCTTATTGGGCGCATACACCGAACATTGGATTGATGGTGGTTACATGGGCGTTTTTTTTTTTTTTATCAGGCAGACGATCGAAGGTGGAAAAATTAGAATCCAACCGCACAGCAATGCTCAAATCTGTGTAAGTATTTCTTTTTTTGGTGTTTTCTTTCTTCATTTCCATGCTTTGAGACTAACTTTAGGAAACCAAAGAACGCGCGTGCCAAGCGTGCGCTCGACAAGAAGGAGGCTAAGCTTGTGGAGAACCCAAAGCAGGCGCTCTTTGTGCCGGGCGCCAACTGTAACAAGACTCTTCAGGATGCCATGGTCGATTTGCATGCACTCAAGAAGCCTGATGCCAAGCGCTTTTCAAAAAAGAACGAGATCCGCCCCTTTGAGGATACGAGCTCGCTCGAGTTCTTCAGTGAGAAGAACGACTGCTCGCTGCTGGTGCTCGGCACGCACAATAAGAAGCGGCCCAACAACCTCACGTTTGCGCGTACTTTTGACTACAGGATATACGACATGATTGAACTGAGGCTCGAGTCGTTTAAGTTTCTCAAGGAATTCCGCAAGACGACATTTGACATTGGCATGAAGCCAATGCTGACGTTCAACGGCCCTGCATTTGATTCTCACCCTACGTTTATGCATATCAAGAGTCTGTTTCTGGACTTTTTCCGCGGCGAGACGACCGACCTGCTCGACGTTGCTGGCCTTCAGCACGTTATCTCGATCTCTGCTGCCGAGGTGCAGGAAGACAAGCCGCTGCCTCTGGTGCACTTCCGTGTGTACCTGCTCAAGACGTTCAAGAGCACCGCACCCAAGATGCCGCGCGTCGAGCTGGATGAGATTGGACCGCGCTTTGACTTTGCCATTGGCCGCGAGCGCACTGCTGACCCAGATATGGAGAAGGAGGCGATGAAGCGGCCGAAGCAGCTCGAGCCCAGGGCCAAGAAGAACATCGAGACGGATCTGCTCGGCGACAAGGTTGGCCGCATCCATGTTGGCAAGCAGGAGATCGGCAAGCTGCAGACTCGCAAGATGAAGGGCCTGAAGTCGCGGTATGACCAGGACGACGGAAGCGACGAGGATGAGGAGCCGGAACTCGACGAGGCCACCGCTGCGTTTGCGGACGAGATTATTCCGGAGCTGCCGGCAAGAAAGAAGGTCAAGACCAAGTAATGAGATCACGAAATAGATACATGATTTTCTTTGTTTGGTAGTGTGTTTTACTGGCGGGAAGACGATGCTTCTTGTTCTATCTACAGTTGGCTTTGTTGTTCTATTGAGCCTGGGCGCCAGTGGGGCCCTTACCGCTTCGGACGTTCTTGTTGTCAATGAGGCGAAGAAGGTTGCGGAGCAGCATCGCAATCGTGACCTTCCCGATCGACGGGACGTAGAGACTGGCGCGCTCCTTGACCGAGGCATCAAAGTTCTTCTCGGACGAAAAGTTGACGCACACGGCACCGTACTTGATGTACTCGGTCGGGAACTTGTATTCGGCGGATGGGACGCCGGTAACGATGACGTCGGACTGCAGCGCTGCGTCCTTGAGCTTCATATCGATGTCCTCGACCTTGTGCTTGACGAGCTTGAGGCCCTCGCCACGCGTAAACCGCTGGGTTCCAGTGATGTCAACGGAGTAGACGGTGGCGCCGTCATTTGCGAGCAGGGCCGCGAGCG
Source organism: Tardiomyces depauwii (assembly GCA_038086965.1). Classification (NCBI taxonomy): domain Eukaryota; kingdom Fungi; phylum Ascomycota; class Dipodascomycetes; order Dipodascales; family Trichomonascaceae; genus Tardiomyces; species Tardiomyces depauwii. The sequence continues at coordinate 2,484,457 of JAVHZA010000003.1, forward strand.
GGCGGCCCACGATCTCGGAACGGTTCACGACAGTGATTGTCTTGCCATAAAGGCGGTTGCCGTAGGGGAGCACCGTGTTGTACACACCGAGGTGCTCGAGGATCTTGACGACGGCAAGCGGCGTGCAGGGGAGGATCGACTTCTGTTGCTGTGCGCTGTCCAGGAACCGGACGTTGCGGTACAGGTTTTGGATGTAGAGGTGCGACAGGCCCTCGACGTCCTTGTCGGCGGCCAGCACCTGCTGCAGGTACTGGTCCTGGCGGGTGCCAAAAACGGGGAAGTAGATCATCATACCGTCGACGGCGTCATCGCTGTTGGCCCCGATTACGGCCTCCTCGAGGTCCTCCTTGTCGAGCTCGCGCAGCTCGTAGTCAAAGCCGATGCCGATGCACGTCTTGCGGGTCCACTCGGCGTACATGCGCGCGGCGGGGTCTGCATTGGCGAGGAATCCCACGAGCTTGGGCTTCTTGTCGAGGGCCGCGACGCCCTTCTCGAGCTCTGCGACGAATGGCTTGGCGACCGTGCTGGCGAGCACCGTCTCTGTGGTCAGCCCTGCGAAAAAAGAGGAATCAGCGATAACAGTGCATCGCGCGCGCAAGTGGTTGCGCGCTGCAGACTAGTATGACACGGCCACGCAACGCATAATCACATACTACAGGCAGTAGGCGGGGCAGAGCTCGACATTGCGAACGACGGTTGGAGCGCAGAGTCACCGGGGGTGGTCTCTGGGGGTCCATGATCCCGGTCGCCGGGCCCGGCCTAAAATTTCGGTCTCCATGGAAGCGGCATGCACGGCGTTTACCAGAGGCACCCGCTATGCACGCCGCTCATGTACGCGTGCATTGGCTGGTGCATTGGCATGGCTGTATCGTAGTGCCAGCTGGACTCGCAGCTGCGCTCTCTACACTGTCGGTTTGGGGCGGCAGCCTCCAGGCGAAGACACAGATCTGTCGCCAGCTGGTGCCAGAGCCGAGCATGTATGCAAGCGGCCCTAAGAGCCTGGGCGTACACAGCTGGGCGCAATATTGGATAGTAGTGCAGTGCAATGCATTCATGGCCGCTTCAGAGCCCCGTAGCAGGGTCTAGCGTCCCTCGTTCTTTTTTCCTGGGAGTTGTGCCGCCAGAACCCCCCCCCCCATGGCAGCCGCTTCGCGGCTGAAAACGGTGGGCCACATGCTACTTCAGTAGTTTCGGGCCCCGCTGATGCCGGCCGTAAAAGCACAGCGCGCGCGTGTTATCAGCCATGTGCCGAGGAGATAGTCCGGCAAAGCGGCCGAATACGGGCAAACTGTACTGGGGTGGTACGCCCTTTTGATGCTATACGAGCAGGCGCGGCGACGTGAAGCACGGCGCTCGTTCTGCGTTCAGGCCACTGCATTGTTGGAAGCTTATGAGGCTCACAGCGCTGCTTTTTCGCCTTGCGTCTGGTATCGGATCAGTGCCGCACAGACTGTTCGCCTAAGATACCGGGGCAAATCTGGAAGCTTGGTATCACCCCCCACAGCCGAGTTCCGCCATACACATTCTTGATCGACGGTCTACACAAAACGGCTGGGTGACCAGCGGCGCACCAACTAGACACCGGGCACAAAACCCAAGTGCGACCGAGGTGCCGCGTTACATAAAACGCGTACATTAGTGCCCCATGTCAGCGACGCGACCCAAGGCCGGCCCACGCGCAACGCAACGTGGCGTGCCTGCGAGATGCAATTGGGGGGGGGGCCCCCAGGCCGCAGCGCTGTTGCTTCAGCCGCGCACTCGTCATCGCGTTTATTCCGTGACGCCGCACGTGTCGCGGCGTTTTGGCAGCTGCATGCGCCACGGCTGGGGCTATGCCGCCACGCCCGGAGAAACAAAAAAAAAGGGGGGTCGCGGCGCTTGGCAGTTGGCAGCGCGTTGCTTGCACGGTTTTACGCTACTATAGAGGAGGCAGGCCCAGGTTTGACCCGGAGCGAAAGCCACTTGCTCGTTCGGTGCAGCTCACGCCGACCCTTTTCGCGCCCCTTAACCACCCACCTACTGCCAGGTCGGCAGCAAAAAACGCTTATCAGCTGCGCAGCAACAACCTTCGTGCGTCGCTGCGCCTTCCGTGGCAACTCAAGTTTTAGCGTCGGCGTTTCTCGCGCCAACGTGCCTCTGTTCAAAAAGGTGTTGTGCGACTGTGTGGCGGTTGCTTCGAAATCTGTTCGCAGAGCCGCAAAAGAGCGCACAAAACGAAAACCATCCGGCGCCAAATATATCGCAGATTGCCGACCGACCTTTGCTGTGCCGGCCTGCCTGATAAAGATCGCACCCTAGCCAGGACCGCCACGCCGCCACGCCGCCAACGCTGCGGCCGCCGCCTATCCGCCGTCGCTTGTTTCGCGCTTATTCTCTATCTCAAATATGTGGGACGCCGCCGCTCCCGCCCGCCACGCCGTGACTGCTGCTTCCGGTGGTTTCCAGCGGCAGGTCTTCCAACAGCTGTCATCACACATGGGCCATGACGTGGGGGCCCCGCTAGCGGCCGTCCCCGCCGACGGGGGCGACCAGGGCGATCTGTCGTACGCCCAGCTCTCGTTTCTGACGCTCCAGGCGGTCTTCCAAACAGTGATTATATGCTTTATTGGCTATATGGCTGCGCGCAACCAGTGGCTGCACCGCGACGCCCAAAAGGAGGTGTCGAACCTCAACGTTATGGTGTTCACGCCATGCCTGATTTTCAGTAAGCTTGCGAGCTCGCTCAGCTTGTCGGCGCTCATCGACATCGCCATCATCCCGCTGCTATTTGTGGTCACGACCGCTGTGTCCCTGGCTGCCGCGCGCATCGCATCACGCTTGATGCGCCTCACAAAGTCCGAGGGCAACTTTGTCACAGCCATGGCGGTGTTTGGCAACTCAAACAGTCTGCCAGTCTCGCTCACGCTGTCGCTGGCGTACACGCTGCCCATGCTCAAGTGGCCCGACATCCCCGACGACAATCCCGACGATGTCGCGTCGCGCGGCATCCTGTACCTGCTCATTTTCCAGCAGCTGGGCCAGATTGTACGCTGGTCCTGGGGTTACAACACGCTGCTTGCGCGGCCCGCGGCCAAGGAGCCCGAAAACGACCCGCTCCTCGAGGGCGACGACGAGCAGCGATGGCCCGCCCAGACGGTTCCGGCAGCTGGTGACACGGAGGACGGGCTCGGCAATGACCAGGCCGACGCCGGCGAGCTGAGCCCGCGCTCGGCCACGCCTGTCGGCCACGCCCGCGCTGGCAGCGACGTCGACGTCGAAGACGCAGCCTCGGTACAAGGTGACACGCGTGCGACGAGCGTCGCTGACGACAGCACTATTGTGCCGTCCGGGTCCAAGCGCGCGCTGTCGCGGGCGAAGCGTTACTGGCGCGCGTTTCTCGGCTTCATGAACCCGCCGCTGTGGTCAATGGTTGCCGCCATCATTGTGGCGTCGACGCCCGCTCTCAAGTACGAGCTCTACGAGAAAAATGGGTTCGTCGCAAACACCGTCGGTAGTGCTATCACCCAAGTTGGAAAGATTGCAATCCCTCTGATCCTCATGGTCCTCGGCAGCAACCTGGCGCCCGACACGTCGCTGAGCCCCAAGTCTCCCAACCATAACAAAATGGTCATTGCCAGCCTCCTGTGCCGCATGCTCATCCCGGCGCTCGTGCTGCTCCCCATTATTGCATTGTCGGTCAAGTACGTCAACATCTCCATCCTTGACGACCCCATTTTCCTGCTGGTGGCCTTCATCCTTACGGTGTCGCCGCCGGCTATCCAGCTGTCGCAGATCTGCCAGTTTAACGGCGTGTTTGAGCAGGAGATGGCATCTGTCCTGTTCTGGGGCTACGTGGTCCTCACGCTTCCATCGACTATTGCCATTGTGGTAACGTCGCTCGAGGTTCTCGATTGGGCTGGTGTCACCCGCAATTAGGACGCCGCCAAAAATTGCAAATAATATCATCATGGTATGAGCTACTGCTTGTATTGTATTCAATGTGCATGTAGTCATGCTCGCTGCAGTTGTTTGCCTGGCGCAGGATGTTACGGTCCTCAGTAGTAGGTGCCTGACCCATGTAAGTCGTTTGACGGCAAGCGTCGCGATATTTCTCTGGCAGGTCCGCCAGGCCAGCCGAGGAGGCTGCCACAAGACTTCCGGGCCGGGTGCGACCCATCGAAAGCTGAGTTCGTGCCTACCGGATATGGGATTGCCTAGGTCGCCGACAGATTCAATGCATCTTTGGCGGTTTTCGAACGGTCTTCTGGCCGCTGGAGCAGTTGCGTGGATATGGACGCGGCTAGCATGTGCTTGGTCGCCTTGGGCAGGCTGTTCATGCTAACGTCTATCGGGTGATTCCAGCTGTCCGCTGGCTGCGAATCTTCCCGGTACTCGAGTTTGTGTTCTTGTGGTGGCCTGGTTTCCGGCAGGTCCACAGGTCGCACTGGCGCATCGATGAGCACGCGCCGATAAGCATCGTCAGAGATTTTCTGCATCTCGATGCCGCGCGCCAGCAGCTTGTCCCGCTCTTTACTAGTGGTGTACGCCAGGCTCCACCGAGAATCGAGCGGGTACTCTATGGTATCGTCATTTGGTAGCAGTTTCAATGCCATAGGGTTCATCCTCCCGTCCACGGCGTCTGGCAACGACATCACGGCCCTCTTTACCAGCAACGGGGTCTTGGCGTCTTTCCGCGCCCAGTCTAGCCGCCGTCCATCGACTGGCTTTATTGGAACGTCGGAATTTACTTCGATCATTTTTTGTTCGCCCGCCGTCCGCTCTTGTCCGTGTCTGGCGTTCTGTATAGCCGACTGTCGTAACCTCTGGAGAACGCCGACGTCGACACTCTCGGCGCTTTTTGATCCCGCAGCCGACGGCAGCTCTGCCTGCTGGCGCTTTTTGCGCATCAGTGCGGCCTTTTGGCCGTTAGCCTTGGCCCTAGGCTTTCCCATTCTATTTGTCCTGTCGGACGAAGTTGCGAACTATCTAGTCGTTTGGTCCACGAGCTGGACCCTGCGGGGTGCGGCTGAGCCATGCAGCCAACCGTTTAAGTTCATGCGTTTGCGTTTTCATCACTCAAACCATTCTGTTTATCTACTGAAGTACAAAAAGAAATCCACGAACTAAATCTCTTCTTTTTTGGTTTAGTCGATCTCCACAAGAAGCTTGCCTGTGGTCTTGCCGTTAGTGAGGTCTGTGAGCGCCTGTGCAAACTCTTTCAGCGGGTACACCTTGGAAATGTCGATCTTGATCTTGCCGGCCCGAATGTACTCAAAAAGCTTGGAGCTGTAGTGCTTCCACTCCTCCTGGGTCACAATGTAGTTGAACAGCGTAGGACGCATGACCTTGATGTTCTTAGCGCTCAGCGTCAGCAGGCTGACCGGGGGCACGGCGCCCGAGGCGTTGCCAAACGACGCGATCGTGCCCTTGCGGGCAACCACCTTGAGCGACGTCTCCCATGTGTCCTTGCCAACGCCGTCGTACACCGCCTGGACGCCCTTGCCGCCGGTAATCTCGTCGACTCGCTTGACGGTGTCCTCCTCGCGGTAGTTGATAATGTGGTCGGCGCCCGCCGCCCTGGCGATCTTGGCCTTTTCGGGAGTTGAGGTGGTGCCGATGACAATGGCACCAAACAGCTTGGCAAACTGCACAACGAGGGCGCCCGTGCCGCCAGCGGCAGCGTGCACCAGAACGTAGTCGCCCTTCTGGACCGGGTACGACTCGGTAGTCAGCGAGAACGCGATGAGGGCCTGCACGAGCGATGCGGCGGCGACCTTCTCGCTGACACCCTCAATGAGCTTCACAATGCTACCGGTCGACGGAACGGCGGTGTACTGAGCGGCCGAACCCGCCTGCAAGTACGCGACCTTGTCGCCGACACTGAAGTTCTTGACGTCGTCGCCAACGGCGACAATCTGGCCGGCGGCCTCGCGCCCGAGCACGTACGGGAACGACGGCGCCTTATACAGGCCCGAGACGAAGTACGACTCGATGAAGTTGACGCCCGCGAAGGAATTGCGCACGAGCACGTCGCCGGCCTTGATGGAGGGCACGTCGATCTGCTCGACCTTGATCTCGTCGAGGCCGCCGTTCTTGTGAATGAGGACGGCTGTGTGCTTGGGCGGGATGGGAGCCATTGCGGTGGTGGTGAAGTGTGACGCGAGTGCTCGAAGTCTGACGTGTCCTTTGCGGGCGGATGCTAGCATGCGTTGTAGCAATTGGAGCGGAGCGGGCGCACGGAACCTGGCTCTCCTTATATGCGGAATTTCGTAACCCCCCGGGTTGTGCTCGCAATTATTACTAAGCCTGGCTCCCGCGGTGCGGCTTCCACTGGGGCAGGCTGGGTGCCTCGGGGTGAAAGAGAGGCGGTTCGCCATGTACAGCTGGAACGCACGTCATCTGCAAAGCGGTGCCGCAGCAGTGGCGAAATGATATCAAAAAAATTCTGGGCGTCGGGCGGATTCAACCCCACCGATTTCGGATGATTTTATGTCCTGGCTGCACCGACAACAACCTTCCGGCTAAAACAATCGAGCGCAGTGGAGCCGTGCAGGGACCAACCGCCGGCTAAAACCATTGTCTGTAGTAGCCGTGCGGCACCCACTGCTGTGACGACATCACAGTCGTCCCCTGCTTGTTGGGGGCATTGCTCGTTGTAGGAGAGCCAGTGCTAGCGATCGGGCCCTTGATATCCATATGGCTTACTACAATTGTGCTTGTAACGATTGATTGCAAGTCGCGACAGTTCTTTCCGCCTGTTTGGGCCCACTCGTCATACAAAGCATTACCATTACCACAAAGAACACAATAAAGAACATAAAACTAGTCATCAGCAAAGGCATAGCCGCCAGCAGCTACGGGCACGTAAGCCATTACTTGAATTGCACAGGCAGTCCGTCCAGGAGTTGCAGCGAGATGCCCGACCGCATGCGTATGTGGTTCCCCTTGGCAATCTGGGGCGCCGGCACAATCTCCTCAAACTCGTACGCAAGTCGGACGAGCGTGTACGCCGACTCTGTGAGCGCGATCTGCTGGCCCAAGCATATGCGGGGCCCGCCGCCAAACGGCACGTACGACCAGCCGCGGAGCGAGCTGCCGTCCTGCCAGCGCTCGGGCCGGAACTCGTCGGCGTCAGGGCCCCAGATGGGCTTGTACTTGTGCGTGAACTGCGTCATCATGACGACAGTGGTGCCCTTGGGCACAAACAGCGGCTCGTCCTCGGAGGCGCCGGCGCCACGCGGCAGCGTCGTGTCGCGGACCGCGACGCGCAGATTGGCCGGTACCGGCGACATGACGCGCAGCGTTTCGTTTAGAACGTGGTTCACATAGGTGGCGCGCTTGAGGCTCTCAAACGTAATGGCGCTGTCCGGGTCATCAAGCGTGTCGCCAAACGTGTCAAACACCTCGCGCCGCAGCTTGCGCCACACATCTGGGTGCTGCGCCAGCAGCAGCGTCGAGAACGTGAGCAGCGCAGACGTGGTGTCGCGCGCGGCCGCGAAAACGCTCCATACCTGGTCACGGATCACAACCGGCGAGAGCTGCTGGGCCACCAAGTCGTCGACCATACTATAGTAGTCGCCGGCCCTCTCGGGCGCACCAGCCTTTTCGCCGCTGCGGAAACGCTGCTCCGACTCGTGGATGATCTGGTCCGCAAATGCGTTGATGACCCCTGTCGCTTTGCGGGCCTTGGGCGTCATGGCCAGCCAGTACATGGGCCCCAGCATGATGCGCACGACCATGAGGCCCGCGACGTAGCCGAGCATCGACGTCATCTGCTTGCGAGAGACGGGCCCGTCGGCGGTCTGTGCGACCACAACGTCTCCGTCGCCGGCGAGCTCGTTGAGCGACTGCCCAAACAGCAGCTCTGTGGCGCTGTCGACCACGTACTTTTGGTACAGCTCCTGGGCATCTATGAAGCCGCCACTTGCGCTGCCGCTCTTGATGTGGGCGACCAGGTCGCCAAAGTGGCGGCCCACCATGTGCAGGCGCGAGACCTTATCGCGGGCGAAAATGGGCCGTAGCATCGCGCGCGAGTGCTTCCACCACGTGCCATCAGCGGCAAAGATGCCGTCGCCGACAAATGGCATCAGAGCGCCGCGACGAAATCCAATGCCGTACGACGCAAAGTCGCTCGCCAGAATAGACTTGTAGTTCACAGGGTCCGCCGTCACTATAACGGTGCCGCTGATTCCCTGGCGCACAGACGACAGGCCCTTGAACGAGGCCACGCGCTCCAGCATTCCCTCGACGAGCCTGTGTTTGCGCGAATTGAGCGTGCTGCGCACCACTCCGCGGATTCCAAACGGAAAGTCGGTCGCCATGTCCACTGGCACTCCACATCCCTTCTTCTTGGCGCGATACAAGTAGACGCGCTGTCGGAGCACTAGGTCGTACAGCAGCGCTGCCACGAGCACTGCCACGGCGACGTAAACAGTCGCAGACGCCATTATCGCAAATACTGGAACCTGCTGAAACCGCCTGCCGTTCTTAAATGCCACTGGGTACCTGCATTGGGCCGTCTACTTAAAGCCACAGCCGTGGGCCAGGGCAGGCAAAGGTTCAGCCGTACTGCGGGGGAACGGTTCGCCAGATTCGGGTGGCCAGGGCCGCATCACCGGTTTCCATCTTAGTTCGTCATCAGAGCGAAGCGCGGACGCCGTTTATACTGGATTGCGCCCGTGGACATGGGACCCTTGCTACAGCGAAAACAAATGCTGCATAATGGCGTACCCGAGTTCCTCCGCTTCAGACTGGATAGATAGCGAATCCTACGGCTCCATGTGATGGAGGCGCCGAGGTACCTGGCTCTACGCCGCACTTGCGATTATAACTTATATACAAAAAAAAGAAAAAAAAAAAAAAAGAAGACATCATAAGCGTATCATTGCGGTATTACCACGTGCGATGGACTCGGCCCACTATTAGTGATTAGGCGACCCCGACTGGTCGAGCCAGTCCCGGTAGTTGCCGTAGGCAAACTCCTTGTTGCTGACCATGTTGCGGTACTCGTCGAGCGAGTGCAGCGTGGGGGTCGAGGTGCCGTCGAGGCCCATGGGCCGCGGGAAGTTGAACCAGTCGAACATGCCATTGAGCGCCTCGTTGAGCTCGCGCTCTTCAGGAACGCCGAGGTTCGCCCCAGCAGCAGCTCCAGGCGTCGGCGAGCCACGGCGGCTGCGGTACGGCGTCGGATTGCCGTGGGTCCCCGAGTGATGTTGCTGGTGACTGTTGTTGGCGCCAGCATGGTGCAGCGGCGGCGCCGCCATCGGCACCGCCGGCGGGGCCGCCGGCGTCGCAGACGACGCAGACGCGGGCGCGCGGTACGACGTAGGGTGGCCCGGCGACGCGTCTTTGCCTCCGCCGGTGCTACTGCCGTCCTTTTCCTTGTTGAGAATCGCATCTAGCGAGTATGCGTTGCGGCCCATGTCGGCGAGGATCTGCGCGCTCGACATGCGCTTAGACTCGCTGTCCTCCGAGATGCCAGACGCCTGCGGCCGCTCCTTGCGCAGCGACAGCTCCTCGTCTATAACGAGCGTCAGTATCTCCCAGTATCGCGCTGCAACCGCCCACGCGTGGCCCATCTTGTCGAGCGCCGACACCAGGAAGTCGAGATCCGTAGGGAACTTGCGGTGCGTCGTGACGCAATCCACCAGCAGCAGCCGCGCCGACACCCACAGCATCCACGCGTAGTGCGGGCCCATCTGCTGCCACGCGCCGCTGCTGACAACGTGCCGCGCGATCGACACCACCTGGCTGACCGCCTCGAGGCACCGCTGCGACGCCACCGCCGACGACCTAAAGTGCTCCGACTTGAGGTACGCGTACCCAGCTGTCGAGTGCAGCCGAATCATCGCCGTGTGGAACATCGAGTGCACGCTCACAATCATCGGGTTGACAAACTCGCCGTATACAAACATAGGATTCACAATCTCCGGCGGCAGACCCACGTACCACTGGTGCAGTGTCGCGTCCATCTGCCGGTACTGCTCCTGCCATCGCGCCACATCCTCGGCGCTATATATGTTGAGTGGCCGCCGCAGGAAGCCGTGGATCTTGCCCAGAATCTGCAGGATCTGAATCATGTAGCCGAATGGGTCCACAAATTGCTTGTTGTGCGCGAGCTGGTCGTCCCCGGTCCGCAGCGGCGATTCATACCACTCGGTCCGCGGCGGCGACGCCGTATCCACCGCCGGCCGCCACAGGCTCTCAATCACCGGCAGCATCCGGTCGATCTCTCCGTCATCGATCTTGACGTTGAACGACGTCGCCACCGCCAGCACCCGGTCCAGCATGTATATGCCCCAGAATAGCCTCCGCCGCGACTCCTGCTCTACGAAATCGCGGCTCGCCGGCAGTACCTGCGGGCCCTTGAGCTGCATCACTTGGTCTCCAGGGCCCGACTCGGTGTTGTAGATCTCCGTTTCCTCTCTGCAAAGCCCCAGGTGGATGGCTGCCGCGCATATCAGCGAGATTATGCCCCACGTCTGCGGCCCATTGCTGATTCCCACCATATCCACCGCCAGCACAACCATGGCCTGAAGCTGGCTAATCTCGGTGATGCTAAGGCTTGCCAGTATCAACCGGTCTGTGCAGCTTTTGTAATATTTGGCTCGGTCCTCTTCCGCAATAGACCGCCGCGGCAAGAACCGCAGCGTCACCGCCACAATCGCGTACATCAGCAGCGGCCACTGCTCGGCCTCAAACTCTTCGGACATCATAAATGCCACCAGCTCCCGGTTTGTCCTCTCCTTGTGGAGAATTGGAAACTGCGGGTGTACTCGGTCGAAATACAGCGTCACCAGCTGAGACGTCAGCTCGCGATCTGGCAGTTTGTCTTCCATAACCGACGCGCGTCGCTTGAGAACCCCTCCCATAGATTGTCTCACGCTTGACGCGGGGCTGTCCACGGTCCGCTGCGACTCAAACGTTGCTAGTCGCTGCTTAAGAAGCTCCATCTCGTTGAGCACGCGCGACAGCTGCGACCCATGCTCCGTCACTTCGTCCTCCACTGCGTCTAACGTTAGCAAGTGTTTCACAGCGTCCCACCGGAGTCTGGCCCCAAGTCCCCCCCCCCGCGGCAACAGCGACGCGGCTTGAATCACTTTGCCATTTGAATTACGATCCGGCCCGACGGCGATCCCCGGCCACGGCTCCTAACAATAATCGTCATAGCGACTTGTACTAAACCAATCTCATATAAGACTCAGCAACATACCAACACGCTCTATCAGCTTCTGCCCGTAGCCGGGCTTGAGTCCCGGCTTCTTTTTTGATCTATACTCGCATGCCTGCTCTGAAGTTAGTCTTACTGTCGGCACTTGACCAGGACCCCCGCAATATGCGAGATCCAAAGCGCCTGCAGTTACGCCCATCCGCTCGGGATCGCCGGGCTGCCGGATTTTCAACACTTACGATTTTTGAGACACAATCCACACATCGGTCGTTTTCTATCACACCGGACTTTTCGCGCCTTGCACTGCTCACAGCTACTGTTAGTCGCACACACACATACACAGACACGTACCACAAAAAAAAATGTGCGGGCAATGTGTCCTTCTGTCTACTTACGATCCCAATGGCTGAGGGTCATCGGAACCGTCCTCATCCTTGAGCCGGACAGTGCGCTCTGTACCGGCCATGCTTAGGCTCCACCCGGCGGGTTGCGGTGCTTCGGAAAAACTTCGCGCTTGGCTCGGTTTGGCCTTTCTGGGGTCGTGAGCAGGTGCGGGGGAACTCCCATCAGTGCGGCGAGTTCACCTTCGCTCCTCGGGACGACAAAGACCCGAACGATTACATGTATGCTGCATATATTTTACACGCATAGAGACTAGTGTCGGCCTGCCGTGGGACCGGTGCTGGCACTCTGGCAGGCTTTGTATTAATCAAGGGCTCAGTGCCGGCTCGCTGTCGGCTCGCTATCTCCTTGCTATCGCTTTGCTGTCGGTCTACTGTCGGTCTGCTCGCCAGCTTTTGGCCCTCTACGGTCTGCTGCGCCAACTAGTAATCCTTAGCTACACGCGAACTCACGAGAAACGTTATGCATATGTTGTAAAAAAAATTACAATCACTCTCTATAAACAACCCCTAACTTAAGCAGATTCATCGCTGACAACATAACCCCAAGGGTGCGAGACCTTGCCCCACATGATGTTGGAAAGCTGTGTCTTGACGAATGAGGCGTACTCGCCCGAGCTTGTAGCGGCGTTGAAAGGAATGTTGATGATCTTACCCTCGCTGGTGCGGATCTTGCCAGCAGGAGCCACAAAGTAGGCAGTGCCACAGGCAAACGCCTCGACGAGGCGGCCCTCGTCTGCAGCCTTGGCGACCTCGTCAATGGTGAAGGCGCGCTCAACAACGTCGATCTCCTCGCGCTGCTGCAGCAGCTCAAGTACGGATCGGCGCGTCACACCAGGCAGAATCACCTCGAGCTCAAGCGGGCACGTGAGTGCCTCGAGTCGGCCGGTCTCAGCGTTCTTCATGACGACAAAGAAGTTGGCAGCGCCGGCCTCAGTCACATAGCCCTCGTTGCCCATGAGCCACAGCACAATGTCGTATCCGTTTGCACGGGCCTCGTGGTTAGCCCGCAGCGTCGGGCCATAGTTGGCACCGAGCTTCTTGGAGCCAAATCCACCGGGCCAGGCGCGGTGCTCGCCAGGGTTCGAGCAAAACAGGCTGAGGGTCTTTGGCGGCGACACGATAGTGCATTGCGCAACCACCATAAACTTGGCCTTGAACGGCGTCTTGATACCCACGCCCTCATCGGTGCCAATGACAAACGGGCGAAGGTAGAGAGTACCACCAGGCTGGATGAAGCGAGAATCGACCTCAACGAACTTGGCGATGAGCTCGAGAGCCGCCTCGGCGTCCATCTGTGGCAGACAGAGACGCGCAGTCGAGCTGTTGAGACGGTCCACGTTGAGTTCCGGGCGGAACAGAAGAACCTTCTTGCCGTCGTCAGAGCGGTATGCCTTCATTCCCTCAAAGCACTCGGTTGCATAGTGGAAGACTGAGCAGGACGGGTCGAGCGTGAGGGGCGCATATGGTTTGATTCTGGGCGTATCCCATCCGTTCTCGACGTCCCAGTCAACCTCTAGCATGTGGTCAGTGTGGCCGCCCTTGACATTAGGCAGGTCACTGAGCTGGGTAGGCGTCTTGGTCAGCTCAATCTCGAGCTTGTCAGCACGAAGCGGGGACTGCTCAACAACCATCTTTTCTGGGCTCTGCTGCGACGTCGGGTACCTGTCTGTCTGTGCCCTGAGCGGTTTTATACTTTTTTTTTTTCACGCTCCCGCGAGCGCACGGCTGATATGCATCGACGTTATCATGGGGTAGCGGCCGCCGATACCCGATGCATTTGACTCATCAGAGCGGTGGTTATCGGCACAGATTATATACTAGGACCATTCCGCTAGTTTCGCTTGCGTAGCCTGAACCTCGAAGTATTTACCAAACGTCGTGATGAGGGACTTCGGCCTCGCTAGAGACCGTTGTCCAGGACAGCGCGGGTGACTGACTCTTCGGGTTTACAGCTCGTTATCAGTCATCTTCTGGCTACGGCCTGATTATTAAGTCGCTCCATGTGACTCGACTCAAGCGGTGAGAACATCGTTCATTCATAGAACTCCAGCCGCTCAGGTATTACCACAATCGGGACAGAAGTTCTTGCCGTATACCCGAAAGCGCACCAAATCCAAATCCGTATATTGCTTGCTCCAATCAACGCCTCTCCGAGTCCAAAGCATCAGCCCAGACATGCTGGAATTTGCTGCGCTTGACAACTGGCAAAAGAAACTCTTCTCATGAAAAAATATCAATGCCTCCTACCGGAGTCGAACCGATGATCTTTGCATGTCGCGATACGAGTGCAACGCCTTACCAACTTGGCCAAAGAGGCATTTCTGACGATTCGACTTTCGCTGACTAACTCAAACAAAACACTAAATAATCATCAAATATTACAAAATAGTGAAAAATGAAGTCTCGTTGTCGTCCAATTGACAAAACTCAACACGCATCTGCCTCCACAATAAGACAAGCATACACATAGCTAGTCCTTTAATGCCTTAGAGGCCATGAGCCTCGCATACAGCAGCTCTAGCTCTCGCATCCAGATATTTGCGACTCCTTGGCCGCACCCACGCCCCTGAGTTTTCCTGAAAGAACTCAATAGTTGCAGTATACATTTACCAGTTGGCTGAAGTTAAGTTGACTTAAGTTAGAGTTTTAGCGAATAATCGCATGGCGAGTCCACTGTGCGAATCCAACGTGCCTGCCATACTGTTTTTGTGGGTTAGGATCCCCCGCGGAAGTTCGATACGCGTCAACATGACAACCTGCGGCCACCCGGTTAGCATTCTGGCGCTGAAGTTATGTCCTCGATCAAACTACATGAGCCTGGTCCACTTCAGGGCCTTATGGTAAGAAAATGGTCGCGACGGCGTGTGCATTGTGGCCCGAGAGCGCGCGATACTGCGTACAATGGGGCACCATTTCACAACCGTGCACTACTTCCTCGCGACGCTAACAGCAGTTTATCTCCGCTAGCAAACTGGAGGAGATTGCGTCAAATGCGTGTGTTAAGGACCTAAAGGATGTCGACCTTGACAATTCCGAGGCAGCTGGGCTGGCCAACAAAGTCATAGTATGTTCATTTAGTGCGGGATTATCTCGTTTGCCTTGCATGGCTAACCTCAGGAACGCATTCTCTCGGAGCTCAAGGAGCAGTCCTCTTCATACAAGTACCTTGTGCAGGTCACGCTTACTGAGAAGGGCGTTTCTGGGCCGATTGTGACATCCGCCGGAGCGCTCTGGAATTCAGAGAAGGACGGAATGTGGCGTTACCACTGGAACGGTAGTAAATTGGACGCCATTGTACTTGTTACTTGGATTCACAAGAGTTAATGGCCGCTGGAACTGCCCTCATTTATTTCGTGTTGTCGTTCCATGTATCTACAGTCAGGGAATTTGGCTGCGATGAACAGCATACAACCAGCGTTCATCTCAACGAAAATGTCTGCAACACTTTATTGTCACACTGTCATGATGTATAACGTTAAAATAAATATGCACCAAACCGTTAGCGAAGATGCGCCGAGGCATTCTTATATAGAGACTGCCACATGAACGCCTCACTGAGCAACAGCTCTATGTCCTTCTCTGTCCAATCCTTTGTCGGAAGTGCCTGAAGGAACATCATAATCTCCTGAAAGTCCATGTCAAGAATCTGATGAGACCACTTGACCAAAAACGCGGCGCAAACGTACACGTGGAAATGCGAAAAGCCATCTGCGCCTTCGGCAAGATATGTGTCCCACATGCGGATAGTATTCTTAACCGAGACCTCGCGCATCAGTAGACAGTTCATCCACCTGAAGCTAAACTGCATAAACTCGACGCTCTCTGACTGCAGGTGCTTCACCAGGTTAGCATCAATTCGCTGCGTGAGGTCGCGCAACTCGGCCACTTGCCGCTGAATGCCAGGCTGGGCATGGATATAGTTGTCCTGAATGCCCTCGAGTAGTTTCGTCAGACACCAAAACGAGTCAGCCTCTACCACCTCAAGTACTTCTTTCGGCAGCTGGCCCGGGTCGTAGTCTTCCGGGTCACCGTCGATGTATGCAGAGAGAAATGTCTGGAAAAAGGGCGTAACCAAATCATTGATGCCCTGCACATAGCCAGAGGCGGGATGCCGGATCGCCCACAGATACAGGATCCGTTCTAGTGACCGCTGAGTTGTCTCATATCCGTACAGCCTGATATGCGGGTTTGTACGTGGCACGTCGATCTCGATCTGGTGCCACATGACGTGGTCAAGGCCATTGCTAAAAACCTGGTCGACGCCTTGGAGATACTCCTTACGCTTCCGCGATAATGTATGAACTCTCCTCTCGGCATTTGTTGGAAGGTATCCCAGCAGCAATTGCCAAGACATGGGTCGCAGCTCTTCAGGTATCCCTGACCACGCGAGCTTCTTTAGCTCTACAATATTGACGTTAGAGCTTTGCAGTACCTTTTTGAATCTCGCGATCCGCGCCATCTTTGAATTGATTTCCTCAATCTCTGCCGCAGTCTTCTTGTCAGACTCCGCAGATGCGGGACGGACCATGTACAGCGAGTTCGCAGGGTCTTTCATGATACCATCAAACTGGTGTTTCAGTCTACCGGAGCTACCGCCAACAGATGGGTACAGTTCTCTCTGGGGGTTGTTTTCGATGGACTTTTGCAAAGCGGCGGTCTTGACAAGATTTCGCTCAATGTTGGCGTCCCAGTCGTCGTCCTCGTCCACATAGGAGCCGCTACGGCGCTTCGACGCCTCAGGTGAAGCAGAGCTACTGGTTAGTTTCGTTCTTTTGGCGTTGTCCTGCCGCGAGATCGCCCCGAAATGGTGCTTACATTGTTCCCTGCTTGCGAAGTGCGTCGCTCAAAGCATCGGCGTGTGAATACGATGCTCCAACGACCTTTTGATCGGTATCCGACTGCACTGATGGCGTCGAGCTGGTGTTAGCGCCGCAAATAGCAACACAAATACCGGGGGATTGGTACTTACTTCGATCCATCTCGGTATAATGCCAAGCGCTTGAAAAATGTCGAGGCCGGAGTGCCGCGCCCGCCGTTCTCGTCGAACACGTACTCGTTGCGGTCTGTTATTAGTGGTGGAAGGTACGCACGACCGTTTGCTCTCGCCAGATGGTGCATAATCGCAGATATTGGCATAACAGTAGGTTCGTCGCATGTAGTTTCCAGCGGGCTGAAAGCAAGCTCGCAAGACAATCACCGGCTCGCGAGGTATCGAGCTGTATCCCCCCTGTGCGCTTTTCTGCGTAGTCCATAGTTAGACTTGCATCTCTCGTATCCCTGGCTTCTATAAGCAGCAGCAATCCTCGACTCCACTCAATGAGCTCTGTCCAATGTATCCATTCACATACCAAGCTGGATCATCTCCTGTTGCATTAGCACACTCTGGACGTGGATATCGCCTCGGAGTCTACTTACCGGTCCCGAGTCCCTTCCGCCTCGAGACATGCCACCCGTGCTCTCGCCAGAGCTCTGCCAGATGCCTGGGCACGCAGTTGTTTGGTCTTTCTAGCACGTCGTGTGTTTGAGGGTGCGCGAGCCGTCTGGCCGGTCACGACGTATCCAACAGCAGTATTTACCCGGTAGTGCAACTGCAGGAGCGCATGCACGGCTCACGCCGCTCATGCATAGACTTGGAGGCCGCCGCCTTCTTACTCGGAACGGACGCTCCTACAAGACGCTTCGAAATTACATTAGTAAAACAAAATACGTACGGCCCAGTCGCATCTATTTCTTCTTCTCGACCTTCTTGGAGGTCGAGTCCTTGGGCAGCTCCCGGACGTAGGGAATGAACTCGGGCTCGCCCGGCATGTACTTGCGCAGAACCTTGGGGACGCGCAGTCCGTCCTCGGTCTGGTAGTTCTCAAGGATGCAGCACAAGGCACGCTCAGTGGCGCAGAGCGTCGAGTTGAGGCAGTGGACGTACTTCTTCTCACGCTCGTTGACCTTCTTGATGCCGCAGCGGATCTCGAGATTGCGCGACTGGTAGTCAGTACAGTTGGAGCACGACACGAGCTCCTTGTACTCGCCCTGGAACGGGAACCACGCCTCGAGATCGTACTTCTTGGCAGCGGCATTGTTGAGCTCGCCCGACACAATGGCGACGAGCTGATACGGCAGCTCGAGCGACTTGTAGAAGTCCTCGGCAGCGCCGATCATGCGGTCAAACTCCTGCCACGACTTCTCGGGCTCGGTGATGCAGAACTGTTCAATCTTCTCGAACGCGTGAACGCGGAAAATACCCCACGCATCCTTACCGTGGGAGCCGGCCTCACGACGGAAGCACGACGAGTAGCCACCGTAGCGCTTGGGGAGCTGTTCCGCGGGCTGCTCGAACCACTCGCCCGAGTGGTAGGCCGAGATGGGCTGCTCCGAGGTCGCAATCAGGTACTTCTCATCCGAACCGTCAATGACCTTGTACAGCTCCTCGTCAAACTGCGACAGCTGGGCGGTCTTGGCCATGACCTCCTTGTTGAGCATGACCGGGGCCTGCAGCGGGGTGTAGCCGCGCTCGTACAGAAAGTTGAGGCCGTAGTTGATGAGGGCCTGGTTCAGGAACACGCCAACGTCGCGCAGAAAGTAGCCGCGGTGGCCCGAGATCTTGGTACCGCGTTCCTGGTCGAATCCGTCGAGGCGCGTGAGCACCTCGTGATGAGAGAGCAGAGCCCGCTTGCTAGGGTCGACCTCGACCCCCTCGGGGGCCCACTTGCGGATAAGCTCGTTGTCGGCCTCGTCCTGCGAGACAGGCACCGACTCGTGCACAATGTTGCCCACCTTGTTGACCTTGTTGCGCAGGTCCTGATCGGCCTCCTGCTCCTTGGTAATGAGCGCCTGCTTTTTGCTGGCGAGGTCCTCCTTCTCCTTGAGGAGCTCCGACGCGTCCTCCTTATTCTTGAACTTGAGACCAATGGCCTTCTGGATCTTGTTCTGCTCCTTGTTAATTTCATCAAGGTCGAAGCGGACTGTTGTTAGACTTCAAAAGCAAAGAAAAGAATGCCATACCGTTACATACTCTTGGTCCACGCCTTGTAGTCGGCGATAATTTCGTCGACGAGCTCGACGGGGTCACCGCGGGCCTTCTGAGAACGGCGGATGACCTCAGGGTTGCCGCCCTTCTCCTCTATGAACTGAATGATATCGAGCATTTTTTGGTTGGTGCGGGATACTCAGCTCGCTGCTGTAATCGGCACGCTCGTACTGGGCGCTCTGTGCTTTTGAAAAACCACACGCGCTTTCCAAACCGCTCGGTGGGCTGGCTTTTTTCTCGGCGCATGTGTCACGGTGCTTAGTCACTTGTGCTGCCGGCTTTTAGAGTCTTGTGACCTATCTGTGTCCAAATTTTGCAGCCGCGTTTGCGGGGGGGACCTAAGAGCCGTAACATGGGGGCGCACTTTTTGACGGTCTTAATTGGACGCTAATGACGCGCTTCGGCCTGGGATGGGTCTAGAGGTGCGCGGAATACACCTGATCTAGCACACAATGTCAAGCCCGCAGAGGAGCTCGGAGAAAGTAGCGTCGCAGGCAACGTCGGGCCACAGCCGTGACGGGGCCCGTCGCCAGGGGTCACGACACGAACCCGACGGATCCCAGGCAACTTGCCCGCCGTGGACCCAGTCAGAGTTGCCGTTCTTTGTGGTGCTTCAGGAACGGTCACAGGGGTCACTGCCTGGGCCGCCTCCGTCAGCATCGACGTCGGGGGAGGAGAAGCTGGGCACGCGGTACCCTGAAGTTAAATACGTGTTTGAAGACGACGACTTCCAGCCCACAGTTGACGTGCTCGAGCAGTGGCCTGGCGATGTTTCTGTAGTCGTCGACTTTGGCCCAGACGGCAGGGAGATCGTCGGCCACAAGTCGTTGTCCTACTCGTGGCAGGTGCTTTCTGTCGCTACACAGTCGTCTGGGGCGCCCTCTTGGGTCGAGCAGTCCGAGGACTCGGGCGCAACGATGCTGTGCATAACCGGAACGAGCGCTGACCGCGTCATTCCTGGCGCGCCGTCTGATGCTGGACGTGGAGCGAGCGAGACGTCGCACGCAGATGTCCATGGTGTCGGTGCCGTCAAGGGCCTCGTCGAGGCATTTATGGACCGGAACAGGCAGCTCAAACAGGTCCTCGACGAGCATCAGCATGACTAGAGGAAGTTCTAGGGGGCGAAAAAAAACATTATATTAGGTCATAAACATTAGAAAAGTGTACAGTAGTCGTTCAAACTTTGTAAAAATACACGCGGCTACCAGGAGGCTGGCCCGTCACGATTGGCGGGGCATCGGCCGGCGGATTGTGCGCCGGCGCGTCGAGCGCGGCGCTATTAAGTTGCTTTTGGCACGCTTCATCGGGAGCTTGACGTCAGAGCCGTCGCTGCTGTCGCGCGAGGGTACATGCTCCTGCTTGTTCTCCGCGTGCGGTAGCTCCTCGAGCGGCTGGCGTGGCAGCACCGGCTCGACCGACTCTCGACGCATCTGCTCGGAATCCTCATCCTCGGCAATTGAGCATGACAGCA
This sequence comes from Tardiomyces depauwii, assembly GCA_038086965.1. NCBI lineage: Eukaryota > Fungi > Ascomycota > Dipodascomycetes > Dipodascales > Trichomonascaceae > Tardiomyces > Tardiomyces depauwii. The sequence continues at coordinate 2,504,505 of JAVHZA010000003.1, forward strand.
TGGACGACTGCCGCGAGGTAGAGTCGTGCTGCCGCTGAGGCGTATTGTCTCCCAGGGCCTCGGAAGGGATGCCACGAAGGTCGGAAATCGACGTTTGCATTTCGCCCAGCCCTCCTCTCATCGACGAAACTAGCTGCTGCCACGGCTCGGTGTCGACACTCAGTGTTTCCCGTGCAACCGAGAACTTTTGCGATACCTGCTCGATAGCGCTGTCCACGCCGGTCGATACCTGGCGATCCCCTGACATAACCTGCGCCTGCAATTCGCTGATGCGCGCCCTGGCATTCGCCAACTCTCGAGAGAGGGCTTCACTCGCTCCGCTGCTGGCTTCGCTAGACGCCTCCCTAGTGCCGACAATGGCCTCGCTCAGGGCAGCTGAACACTTGTCAGTCACGGTCCCCATTGTGCTCGAGAGCTCGCTCACTGCAGAGTGGGACCGGGCAACTCCATCAGAGACTGACTTGAGCAGCGCGTCCTCGCGCTTGCGGTGCTCCTCGAGTGAGCCGAGCTTGCCGAGCGCTGCGCTGCGCCAGTTACCTGCGGCCACAGCAATCGGATCGAGGTCTGTGACGATCGCTGCGTAGCGCTCACGACGAGAAGTGGCATACCGCTCGAGCAAAGCCGCCAATTCCTGCTGCTCCTGTCTCTCGTGTTGCTTCAGTGCCTCAAGGGCGTCGCGAACCCGATCCGTGCCGTCTACCACCAGCTGCGCACCCTCATCGGCTCCTTGCCGTATATCACGAGCAATTGCCTCCAGCCCTTCACTTTTGAGGGACAGCAACGCATCTAAATCTCGTTTGAGGCTCGCAAGAACGTCGGTAGCAGCCTGCCCGTCCCGCGAAAGTCCTCCGCGCATCTGTGCCAAATCCTCTTGGACGCTGTGGACAACGCGGTCCTGGAGCGAAAGCGCATCGACAATCTTAGCAATTTGCCCGCGCAAGCGTGCCTCGCTTTCCTCGAGCTGCTTCGAGACGTCGCCAATCGACCGCGAGGTACCGCTCCGGCTCGCATCAGACGCTGCCTGGATTTCGCCCAGCTTGTCGCTGATAAGACCACTGAGGTCCTCCATGAGAAGCTTGACGCTGTCGCTGTTTGCCTGAATCTTCGTCACATAATGGTTGATGTTGCCCAGTTTGTGGTCCAGCTGGCCCGGTAGCTTCTCCAGATCTTTGGTGGCCTTGGCAATCATAGTGCGCGCCTGCAGCCTGATACCGTTCTTATGGTTCAGTCTCGCCACAAGCAGCTGCATCTCCCGCGATTTCGCATCGAGCTGGTCGCGCGCTAGGCGTACACCGTCAGTGAGCTCCTTCTCTTTGGTGCTAAGAACCTCGCATTCATGTGACTTGTCAGCAAGCTGTTGCCGTAACGCGGCGTTCTCATGCTGCGACCGTGAAAGCTGCTCCTCGACATTGGATAGCTCCTTTTTGGTCATCAGAAACTCCTGTACTCGACCCTGCAGCTCCTGACGTGTGGACTCGAGCGTTTCCCGCGTGCTCCGCAACTGGCTCTCCATTGTCTCGATTCTTCGCGAGTAGTCGCTGACTTGCACGCGTCTGCTCTCGATTTCTTTCTTGAGCTCGTCGTAGTTACTCGGGTCTAGGTAGATACCGTTCTTAAGCTGTGTGGCGCTGAGGTCTTTTTGCAGCTTTTCCATGTCGTGGGACAGATCTTCTAGTAGTGCTGCCTTGGAAATCGTGATGTTCGCTTGTGGCCGTGTCTTGATGCTCTTTGTCCGACTTGCGTATTCCAGCGTGCTCATGGTCTCTTCGACGTTGACCTGTGCTGGGCTCACTGTTGCGATCATACATGTTTTCGTGCGACCACCAAGGGAGTCGCGCAGTAGTCGCGTTAGATTGGACTCCCGGTAGGGAATGTGCTGGATATTGCCGTCGACGAGCGCGTTGATCACACGGCCAAGCGCCAACAGGCTCTGATTGATCATACCAGCTTCGCGGGCTCGCTGCTTGACGGCGCCCGACTTGCCGACGTTTTCGGATCCGGCCAGATCCACTAGGTTAATCTTGGCTCTTCGAATCTGGTCACCGGTGCCGTCGACATCAATGTGGACGTTTATCGTAAAGATTGCGTGAGAACGGCTCGAATGGTCGTTCATTTTTGTCGCAGCCACCTGCCGCCGTTGCAGCCCTCTTTGTAGTGCTGCGAGGCCCGTCATGGCCGACGAAATATGGTGCTCTGTCAACCCTCGAAGATATGCGGTCTTACTGGCCGGATCGTCCGCCAGTCGCAGCTTCTTGTCGCTGTCGTCCAGAAGGTCACGAAATTCCTCATTAAACAGCTCGACGAACGAGCAAGAAACACTGTGGTCCCATCCCCGAGCGCCGATCTCGTGAAAAATTCTAAACAGCGCCCGCGGGATAATGCCCGCGTCGTGCGCGTACGACGTCCCATTGGCGCTGTCGTCGCCAGACATGGTGTACCTGTAGTTAGCGTCCGAAGGGCAAGCGCCAAAAAAAAAAAGGAGCAGCTTACGTTTTCCCCGTTCCGGTCTGTCCGTACGCGAATACGGTGCAATTGATTCCGCATAGCATGTCGTCAACAATGGGCGCAACAATCTCATCAAAAATAAGACTCTGGTCTGCTTCGGGTCCAAACACACGATCGACAGAGTACGTCTTGGACTCTCCGTGTGCTTTGACGGCGATGTCGCTCCGTGACATCGTCGTGTCGACGACAACAAGGCTCTTAGCTTTGGTCTCACGGTCGTTGCGGCCCCGACATCTAACAACAACGCGAACGTTTGTTCCCTCTGTGTCGTCGCGATCTGGCGCGGTGCGGCCGGGCGTGCGGCCTGCCGGGCGCGCGGGCGCCGTTATTGCGTTGCGCGTTGGAGGTATCTGCCCACGCGAAACCATGCCCGCCGTGATCCTCCAGACAGACTTTGCGTTTGTCTATGAATATAGTCGCGTCTGATAACTGCAATTAAGGGCCAAAGGTAGCACTTCGCATATATTTACATGTATACTTACCGGGGGCACGGCTTTTCGTGAGGCAGCTGCACCTGGTTTCCATGGATACTGAGAGCATGTAAACAAAAATATCGCATAACTGTGTATTGGAGCTATACAATATACAAAGTTCTGCTGACACTGAAATCAGCTAGCGTCAATCCACAGTGGTAAGCGCGGGACCAAATGGAGCCGCACAACATAATTAAGCTCAAGTGTGCATTTCTGGTCTAGTATACAGAATTGGACAATGCATGTCGGAGTAAAATAAAGACCGCCAGTCACCGCGTTCAGTCATGCCAATGCCCCATTAAATATATTGTGCCGCCCTTACAGCATGTCGTTGATGTTGAGCGGCATTTCGTCAATCTGAGTCGAGTAGTACTGCTCGATATCGTGGATTATCTGTACCTCGTCGGACGTTACAAAGTTGATGGCCACACCCTTGCGTCCAAAACGGCCCGAGCGGCCAATTCGGTGCAGGTAGTTCTCTCGGTTTGTGGGCAGGTCGTAGTTGATGACCAGCGTTACCTGTTGTACGTCGATGCCCCGCGCCCAGACGTCAGTGGAAATGAGGACACGGGCGCTTCCCTGTCGGAACTCGGCCATAATCTTGTTTCGCTGGTCCTGAGACATGTCGCCGTGCATGGAAATGACGGTGAAATTGGCCTCCTTCATCTGCTCGGTCAGCCAATCGACCTTGCGCTTGGTGTTGCAGAAAATCACAGCCTGCGTGATCGTAAGAGAGTTGTACAGGTCGCACAGCGTGTCGAACTTCCATTCCTCCTCCTCGACAGCAATAAAATACTGTTTGAGACCCTCCAACGTCAGTTCATCGCGCTTCACGAGAATGCGCACCGGATCGGTCATGAACTTGTTGGTCAGCTGGAGCACATCGTTGGGCAAAGTGGCGCTGACAACGACAACCTGCGTCGCCGGCGGAAGGTATCGGTAGATGTCATATATCTGGGATTGGAACCCGCTTTCCAAAAGGGTATCCGCCTCGTCAAAGATTACCATCTTAATACCGCGCGTCGATAGGTGGCCACGCTTGATCATGTCCAGTACTCGGCCCGGCGTTCCGGACACGACTTGGACACCAGCCTGCAGCCGTTTAATGTCTTCTCCCATGCTAGATCCGCCAATGCACGCATGGCATTGAATGTTCATGTAATCGCCAAGAGCCAGGATAACGTTTTGGATCTGCACTGCCAGCTCTCGTGTGGGTGATAGCACCAGGGCTGTTGTTAGACTAACTGCAAATAGAGCTCTGAAAAGCATTGTGACGGCATACCTTGTGGGACTCGCGACTTGGCGTCAATTACTTCAAGCATCGAGATAGAAAACGTCGCCGTCTTTCCGGTTCCTGACTGCGCCTGGGCAATCGCATCTCGTCCACTGATAATCTGCGTAATAGCTCTGCTCTGAATAGCGGATGGCGCCTCGAATCCGTATGCATAAATTCCGCGCAGCAGATCCGGCTTCAAATTCATATCCTCGACTGTCCTGTTAGACTTGCATTAAAACGTGACTGTCCAAAGCCATAGCACTACTTACACGAAGAATATCTAATCGTTAGCGCCTGAAGGGATGTCCTGAAAGGTGGGTACTTACGCTTTTATTCCCTCGGAGGAATGAAACTCCAGCGCCTCTGATGTTAGAACACTACCGCTCGAAGCTCTAACGTCCTTCGATATTCATACCATCAGCCTCTCGGTCTAGTTGCGACATTGTACTCGGCGTGAGATAGCCTTGAATGATTCCTTTCTTTGGTGGAGTGGATTGGCAAGTGGCTCGGGCCCGCTGAACTATTTCCGTCAGCCGCGCTGCCGCATCTACATACAGGAAGTGCAACATATAGCGCCGTGCGAGATTTGAACTTCACTGACTGCTTGGCGATACTTTTTCGCCATTTTTGGAGCCCGTGCTAACCGTGTCAAATGTCCAAGGGGTACTGGACGGTCTTGGTCGGTGGCGGTCAGGCCGCCGGCAAAGCTTCTGTCAGCAAACGGCTCAAGGAGCTGCTCATGGACATGTCTGAGGAAAACGATTTCGCCCTGGACATAAAAATTGTCAATCTCAAGGACTACGCGAAGGACGGAGAGGTCGGACCCGCCGCGGTGGCGTTCGACACTGTCTATGATCTTATTATTAAAAATGACGAGGCGAACGAGGCAGTGCTCGAGAAGAGCGGCCGAGGTGCGGCCGCCCAGCCGTTCTCGGTCTTGATCGTGGTCGGCAACTACGCGCTGTACGATGAGCGGATCCGCGACAGAGCCGTCATGAAGGTATTTGTGCACACGGACCCTGATGCTCGCCTGTCGCAATGGATTTTGCGTGATGCCAACGACGACAAGGAGCTGCTCCCCGGGATCCTGGACGAGTACTTGTCCAAAGCGCGTCCGGAGTTTCAGCAGCACATTAGTCCTACACGGCAGTATGCGGACGTGGTGACCCCGCGCGGTTGCGAGGAGACTGCAGTACATGCTGTGGCAACAGGTGTTTACTTCAGACTGCGCGAGGTGCTTGTAGACGACTCTCCAGACGGCTTCGCCAACGGAGCGCTTAGCAACAGCGGCATCTCCAGCGTCACATCATTGCTGGATACCGACTCCAGCAGGAGCCAATTCGATATCCGCCGCGAGTCGTTTGCCGGCCATGCGGGTCAGTTTTACGAACTCTCATGATGTACTTGCATTAAATATATTGTCATCGCATTCATTAAAGGGATTTTTGAGGGCAAACGTAGGTGCTGTAGGGTGCAACAAAGGCAGGACACCAAGTATCGGCTCAAGCATTGATAATAGTCCAGTCTCCGGCCTTTTGTAGGATCTTCTGGACCGCTGTCTTCGGCCGACGGAGATGGGTGCAAATTGCGTCAAAGTGCGCGGGCCGCTGCGTGATGCGCTGCACCAGATCGTCGATCTCCTCGGCTTCAGCAGTATCGTGACCAAGGCGGATTAGCGAGCGCCGATGATGGACAGAAAAGCGGTACTGGTGGAAGGGCGTGTGCAAGTGCGAATTCGGGCCCATCTCGCTTATTGGATACGACTGCACTCGGTAAATGAGGCCCTTGATTACGCCAAACGAGACAAACCGTCGAACATCAATGTTTCTCAGAAGTTTGATGTTCTCAGCATACCATTCGCCGACGGTTATTCCCTGGTGCAGCTTGCGGAAAAGCGCAAAAGACGTGATGAGGTCAGGCGGGCCGTCGTCTGTAGCGCCATCTGCGAGCGAGCCGCCCCTAGACCTGCTATCGCCGGAGCCAGCAGAAGATGATAGGTTTGAGTTGACGCTCCCGGGGGTTGTCGCAGTCAGCGGCGTTGTCGAGACGCCGCTGCGAACAGACCCGAGCCGATTTCGTCGCGACATGGGCGAGGGCCGGTACACATATGACTGGAACTCGGCAAACATGCTTGGGTCGGTCAAAAACAAATGTATGTCCGACGTGACCGCATAGATATTGGAGAACTGGAAAATGTCCAGCAGCACTATGCATTTGTAGTGCATGAGATGCTGAATGCATTCCTTCGTGAGGTCGTATTCAGCGTCTGCGAGATCGGCGATGCGGCGAACCGAGTTGATGCCGTTGATATACGGGACGATTTTCTCCATCGTGGGATCCCAGTTCTCGTCGATGAGTGCGGCCAGGCGGACGGTCGAAACCGGCACGTAGTAGGGCTCAATGTCGGGAGGCGTCGGGATAAGCGGAAACAGCTTCATGTTCACTGTGTTGGAGTCGTCGATTGGTATCATGCACTCGGAGTAGTTGTTGATGTCCTGGTATATCTGCTCGATGATGTTCTCGATGATGCCAATATCCGGCGCTTTGGACAGGTAGTTTGACTGCTCCTCGAGCGCCATGAACATGCGGGCCAGCCGTCGTATCGACACTTCATAGTTGACAGAGTCGGCCCCGGCCGGAAACACAAACGTAAAGTTGAAGATAAACGAATTGCGCTCGTACTGGTTGCCGACGATCTGGATGGGGTGGCCAACAACGCGGTACGAATCGACCTCCACTGTGACAAGCTTGTTGCACAGTTGTGGCTTCGGTATCACATAGTTTTTGACAAGGTCGAACTCAAATAGCGGCTGCTGAAGCGCTTCTGTATCGTTGGAGTGCACAATGGCGCCCGACGGGACCTGGCAGAGCACTTTAGACCCCTCGGTAGGGTGGAACGTCGCGTAGAAGATCGCCAATATCGGTGAAAATCCTGGCTGTTAGTATCTTAATAGCTCTTTCCGCTATATTTCCACGCACCGTTTGTTTCCATGTCTACTTAAGGCATTGGCGCGACTTCGGCAGCTTTGCGCCTGCTTGCCAGACGAAAGATGGGATTGCCATAGTACCAGGTAGTTGGACCGGGCCGGGTCTCAGACCTTTGCCACCGCGGGGTTCGCCTGCACCTATTTCCAGCCGCGCGAGGAACTAGTCTGCAGTACGTTCACCGTCAGCGTTCCAGAATGCCGATGATATGTCTGTTAACTCGGCTGAAGGAGGATCCCTGTAGTAATATGAGCACTCTGTTGTAGCAGCGTCCGTCGTCGTATCGTGGCTGTTTTCATTTAGTGGGATGACTTGCGATTTTGTGCGGTCTAGCCCTCATTCATCGCGAATCTAATGAGTTTCGTTTCTATCATACAAGCGCAATCAGCGTTAGAATCGGCACATGCTTTTGGCGCCACCCCCGGGGAGCTTGCAAATACAGATCAGACATAAATCCAGATTCAGGCGACAGTGCAGCTGGGCGACACTAACAGTGAAAATCTGCGCCGCCCAGCAGACCAGCCCCGGCCTACTATTATGTAGAGCCAAGTATCAAGGGCTGAGCAGCTGCACAGTCGCCGGTAAAGCTACCCCGCGCTGTCCGTCATGCACGCGCTAGAAGGTTCTTCGGCCGGTGGTCGGAGGCGCCGGATGCGTTACCCGGCATCAAAATTTCAGATGCCCCCAGACGACTATATAAAATGCACCCCCACCACGACGATGCCTGGCCCAACCCCGAAATCACTTTTGCACCACCCCGTTTGCGCATCCCTACCAATGCAGCGTCTGCTTGCTCGCCAGGGCCTCAAGGCGCCCAAGGGCGTCCGTTTCTACTCCCACAAGGAGCTCAAGTTTGGCGTTGAGGGCCGTGCTGCCCTTCTGCGCGGTGTCGACACTCTTGCTCAGGCTGTGTCGGTCACGCTTGGTCCTAAGGGCCGCAACGTCCTTATTGAGCAGAGCTTTGGTCCCCCTAAGATCACCAAGGATGGTGTCACTGTCGCCAAGGCCATCACTCTCAAGGACAAGTACGAGAACCTGGGCGCCAAGCTCCTCCAGGAGGTCGCCTCCAAGACCAACGAGTCGGCCGGTGACGGTACCACCAGTGCCACTGTTCTGGGTCGCTGGATCTTCACCGAGAGCGTCAAGAACGTCGCTGCTGGCTGCAACCCCATGGATCTGCGCCGTGGCTCGCAGGCTGCCGTCGAGGCCGTTGTCGAGTTCCTGCAGAAGCACAAGCGCGAGATCACGACCTCGGAGGAGATCGCCCAGGTCGCCACTATCTCGGCCAATGGTGATCAGCACATTGGTCGCCTGATTGCCAACGCCATGGAGAAGGTCGGCAAGGAGGGTGTCATTACCGTCAAGGAGGGCAAGACTCTTGAGGATGAGCTCGAGGTCACCGAGGGTATGCGCTTTGACCGCGGCTACATCTCGCCCTACTTTGTCACGGACCCCAAGTCTGGCAAGGTCGAGTTCGAGAACCCGCTGATCCTCCTTTCGGAGAAGAAGCTCTCGTCGATCCAGGACATTCTTCCGTCGCTCGAGCTTTCCAACAAGACCCGCCGCCCGCTCCTCATCATCGCTGAGGACGTTGATGGCGAGGCTCTCGCTGCCTGCATTCTGAACAAGCTGCGCGGCCAGGTCCAGGTCGCTGCTGTCAAGGCTCCCGGCTTTGGAGACAACCGCAAGTCCATCCTTGGTGACGTTGCCATCCTTTCGGGCGGCACTGTCTTCTCGGAGGAGCTCGACATCAAGCCTGAGAACGCCACCATGGAGCTCTTTGGTACTGCCGGCTCGGTGACCATCACCAAGGAGGACACCATCATCCTCAACGGTGAGGGCTCGAAGGACAACATTGTCCAGCGATGCGAGCAGATCCGCACCCAGATCAACGACGCCACTACCTCGGAGTACGAGAAGGAGAAGCTTCAGGAGCGTCTCGCCAAGCTCTCTGGTGGCGTTGCCGTCATCAAGGTCGGTGGCTCCTCTGAGGTCGAGGTCGGCGAGAAGAAGGATCGCTTTGTCGATGCCCTCAACGCCACCCGCGCCGCCGTCGAGGAGGGTATTCTCCCTGGTGGTGGTACCGGTCTGCTCAAGGCCTCGCGCATTCTTGACGAGGTCAAGACCTCCAACTTTGACCAGAAGCTTGGTGTCAACATCATCAAGAACGCCATCACTCGCCCGGCCCGCACCATTGTCGACAACGCCGGTGGTGAGGGCTCGGTCGTTGTTGGCAAGCTCACTGACGAGTTTGGCGAGGACTTCAACAAGGGTTTCAACGCTGCAACTGGCGAGTACGTCGACATGATCGCCGAGGGAATCATTGACCCCTTCAAGGTTGTCCGCACCGGCCTTGTCGACGCCTCGGGAGTGGCTTCGCTGCTTGCCACTACCGAGTGCGCCATTGTCGATGCTCCTGAGCCTGCTGCCCCGGCTGGCGGTGCTCCGGGCGGCATGGGCGGCATGGGTGGCATGCCTGGCATGGGCGGCATGGGCTTCTAAGCTTTGCAGTAAATAGTTCTTGTACATATGATATTGACTGGTGATCTGAGTAGATGTTGGCTAATTTGTGGACCTTACGCTTGACATTTTCAGTAATCTCGCACAGAAGCATTTATATCTATCTCGTGAGCGATGGAGGGGTCCAAAGCTCAGCCACTGGAGGAAATGCACCCCAAAGGACTATGGACAGCACTTGATGTAACATTGAGTACCCGATGACAGTGAAATCATGGTGGAGCCAGGACAACTAAGTACGCACATGGATTTATAGTACCAGTAACCCAGCAGAACGCAGCATGGGAATCAGAATCGAGAATATCTGATACTCGCCTGCCGGATCAAAGCATCAGTTTAAGTCCAAGTCCTGGAGTCATAGTTTTCCAATGGTGCCAGTTTCAAGAGCGTGGGACCGTGCTTCTGATAAATACAGGAAAAGTGATCACGAGCAAAAAAAATGGACGACACCGGAATCGAACCGGGGACCTCGCGCATGCTAAGCGCACGTGATAACCAACTACACCAGACGCCCAATTTCTTGGAAAATTTTTGTTGCAGTTCTATATGAGCCCTCTTCAATGTCTCGAATTTGAAACATGCAGGCATGTATGTTTTCTGATGTGCATTATACTGTCTATAACTCAGTACGGCTGATCATAATCATGATCCTCGGATGAGTTCCTTGATTGTGCGCCGTTCGAGCCTTTCGGATTGACATTCTACTAGCAGCTTGAAACTCCTCTAATCGCGGCTTGATAATTCCTTTATTTGAGAGAGAGGGCTGTCTTATGCCCGCCGCCATCGTTGCGGTCTTCGGCCGCCAGCCTCCAGGCAGCCTATTGCCAGTTGCTGTTCTACATGTCCCAGATCATAGTCGACCCTCCTCGTCATATGTATGTTGTTTGCGCGTTTCCCGTGTTGCTGTCCGTAGTCAGATATCCCGGGCCGCTTTTGTGAATAGGACATCTATATGGTAGTAGATCTGGAAGTACAAAATGTGATTGCACTCGCATTACCTGAGGAAGCGACCCAATGGAAACATCCAGCAAAGTTCAATAAAAAGAAGCTTCATTTGTCGAATCGCAGAATCAACTCGGCGATAACCGACGATAGGGAGTCTCCGAGCAGTCGCACCCAAGCGGCTGACAGCGGGCCCTGGACAGCCGTACCACGTTCGAGGGCTTCGCGGCATCGAGGCTTCCCCACAACACTGCGCTCGCGAGTCAAGGAACAAGATTCCCAATGAGCTCGATAGCTCTCAAGTTCACATCTCTACTGGTTAGAACACTCTCGAAACCAATAGCGGTAAGTCTCATGTTGCTTCAGTCGCGATTCGTGCCCGCAGTGAATCCGTGGCAAAACCTGGAACGCGAAAAGTGGCAACCGCTGTGGACGTACAGAGTGTCAACACGCCAAGCAACGTGCCCAACTGCTTTGTCCACAATCATGCAGGGTGCCACTCGGGATCTAGATGTCGCGGAACTAACGCCAGAACTCGATCAAGTCGCAGGCAAAACAACACCCGAAATTTCGCCGGACATGCATCAACTTCGCCCAGTTTTTGCATTCATCGGAAATAAACACAAGAATCAGACTTCTTGGGGAGAAAAACCTCAAAGTAAGGCCACTCAATGACGCCAAGGCCATTGACACTGGTGCAAACTTTTTGTCAGAGACATTTATCTTGTACGTTATTCGTTTATATGCCAGGTGCGACCTGCACAGCTTCTAACAACAGCTCCGTCGCTGGTGGGCTAATTCTATTTGAAAGCATCAGATCCAAGAGAAAAGAGGCAGCTAAACAGGAGTCCATAGTTGACGATATTTCTGCCCTACAGGACGAAATCGAATGGCTGAAAAAGCAGCTCAAGCAAAGTGAAGTGCTTCACGAGGAATATCACCTTCCCGACAATATGAAGCCGAAGATAATCAAGATCAACAGCGAAGCATCGCAATCTACAAAGAACGCAGCTGTGAGCATGGCCACGTCGAAGTCAGAGCCTGCGCCAGCATCCAAGCAGACGCGTCCAGACACAACCACATGAACCACAACGACGCATATTCCCTACACATACTAGATCGGCCGCCGTAACATGTACATCAAAACTATAAACCTCAACGCCACCCGCATCTTATTTGAAGTAGCGCGGCTTGACGAATGGAAGCTTGGTAACTTCGGCTGGCCGCAGCTTTCCGCGGATCTTGACCTGAAGCTCTGTCCCAGCTTTGGCGTGGGACCGCGGCACGTAGCCCATGGCGATATTCTTGCCAAGAGAAGGCGACATACTACCAGAGGTAATGACACCAATGGGCTCTTCAGCGTTATCCTTGGCGAAAATCTCTACACCCTGGCGCGCAGCGGGGCCCTGCGTTAGCAAGCCGACTCGCAGATTGCCCTTCTTGTTCGCCAGGATATCTAGAATCCTGTCAGCGCCATTAAATCCCTTCTCAGCACGACGTCGCTTGCCGATAACCCATGCGAGCGCTGCCTCAACGGGATTGATATCCTCCGAAAGCTCATGGCCGTACAGACACATGCCTGCCTCGAGACGAAGCGAGTCACGAGCAGCGAGACCAATCGGCTTTACAGTCTCATCGCTAAGCAGCTCCTCAGCAAATTGAAGTGCGACCTTGTCGTCGGGAATGGAAATCTCAAAGCCATCCTCTCCCGTGTATCCCCCGCGCGCGACGTGATAGCTTCCGCCAGCGAGGGGGACAAACGCCGAGCCGCCAAACTTGATGTCGTTCAGGTTGAAGTCCGTGAGCTTCTGAAGCGCTTCAGCAGCCTTCGGGCCCTGGAGAGCAAGCAATCCGCCGCCAATGGTCTCATGGTTGATGCTGCCGGAACCATGCTGTTCGATGGCGGACTTGAAGAACTGAAGGTCCTCATCACGGCGCCCAGCATTGGTGACGACGTAAAAGTCGTCCTCAGCATGCTTGGAGATTATAGTATCGTCAACAATACCGCCATTGTCGTTGAGCAGCACCGACAATGTCGAAGTAAACGGCTGGAGACCCTTGAGATCAGAGGGAGTCACCTTCTCAAGAACCTCGGTCACGCCCGGCCCGGAAAACCTGTGCTGAAGCATGTGAGAGACATCGAACAACCCTGCGCTCGAACGCACCCAGTTATGTGATTCAATATGCGACTGATCAGCGTAAAGTACCGGCATCTCGAACCCAGCATAGTCTACCATCTTTCCGCCCTTAGCGACGTGCAGGTCGTACAGCGGAGTCTTGAGCAGGCCGGCACCGGTCGCATAGAGCCTGCGGAACGCACATTGACGGCTCGTTCTTGTAGCGGTCTTCAGCATCTTCAGTTAAAAGGTTATCGAAGCACTCGGCGTCTTGCGGGGAACTTATAGCTCTTTAGATGCCGGAGTGGACCGAGTCTAACCGGGGTCGCTGCCGAGCCCGGGTACCTTACCGCGTGCCTCAGCCGTGCAGATAAGGTCTGACACCGGCCATGATAAGGCAAGATAAGAAATGTGCCTCTAGAGTTACAGTCGGATATCCCCGGGACAAGAGTTGAATGCAAATCTATCGTTAACATCATATTATATAGGGCGGCAAAAATAATGATAATGATACAGAAGGGTCTGCGTTGGTTTTCAAATGCTAAAGGTTGCTGCCGGTCAGGCTGACGTGGATCTGGTCCACTTGGTCAAAGATGCGTGACCGAAGGGCCACAGGGAGAAAAACCGGACCAATCACCATAGCAAAAAGTACGCAATTGACAACGAAGAACAGGAATGCATACTTTGCTGCTCTCCTGTGTCTTTGCTGCAAGCGCCGGTTCTTCAGCCGCGATGGTTTGTCTACCGCCTCAGACTGGGAAAGCCTCTCTGCATATGTGCCGGTAGTCCCCAGGCTCAGGTCATCTTCGGCATCTTCCCCACTCATTAAAGCTGCTTTGGCATTTGATCGCGGTTCAGACTCCTTGTCCACCTTCGTAAGCCAGAACCAGAATATCATCACGGAGTGCAGCGTGTCAACCTGCGGAATGAGTAAAAGCGGTGCCTGCAAGACGAGAAGCGCATGGCCAATGATAAAATCACGCGCGAAAAGCGTCGATTCTAAAACCTTGCATAGAAATTCCCGTAGAAAGAGGGACACTGTCCTCCATGCGGTCGCCTGACGTGCCCAGCTCACTGTCCAATATGACTCGGCGGAAGACGGTGCTTCCACTTCGCGCGTCAGAGCCAAGTTCATCACGTCGAGGCAGAGACATTGGAACTGCAAAACTGTAAGTAGGCATAGGATGGCTCTCGAAAAGCTCCACTGCTCCAGTATTAATATGCAGAAGAAGACCGCTAGGTGTACCACCACGGCCAGCGTGCGTGTAATCACCAGAAACAGGGTTTGCAGTCGGCTGCATCGTAAAACTATACAGGAATCGACAGCCACACTCGAGAGGACATCACTATCTGAGTAAGTCACGCCATTGGGCGGCCCATTGGGTCCCTGCACGCGCGCAGGGCGCTGAGGCTCAGCGTAATTTTTAGTCGCATTCGCGAGCGAGGAAATCAGCGTGAACAACGATGTACATGCTAAAATGCACGCATTGAGTGCGAATGGCAGAAGCGCAAGACCGCCCACTCGAATAGCCATGAGAAGCAAGATGTCGTGTTCGTTATGGCGAGAGCGGACGTAAAAGTATGGCAACGGGTATACTACGATTGCTGAGAAGAGCGATCGTATTACCACCGAGAGCGATGACCACCAGCAAGGCTTCTTTCGTCCCTCAGTTAAGTTGTTCTTGTAACCTGTTATGACAGCTCTTCGTCTTCTGACATAGTCTGACCAACAAACCTCTGGCTGTCGTCCTGTCGGGCGAAATAACCAGACAAGATATGCCCTATAATCCTCGAAAAACAAGCCCCATAGGAATTGATGGGGGTTGAATAAGTAGGGTGCCTCTAGTAGAGCAAAGCAGTGAATGAGGAACCAAAGCACAAACGAGCGCCAGCTCGATATGCACAACAAGAGCTGTATTAAAAAGAGCTTTGCCCCATCGTAGAAAGCCACGTGCGCATACCGACAGTAAAGCATGCTGAACGGCAGCCGTGTAATTGCGAGACTTCTCCCGGTGGAAACATACTTGGCCCCACCGAGAGATAGGTCCTCGAGAAGAAAATATGCATAAGTGTGGCAGACGAACACTTCGAACAATGGTGAAAGCGACGCATGCTGCCTCAGGATTCGAACAACTCCATAGAAGAATCCTTTCTCCAACATCTCCTGGAAAAACAGGGGCAGAATAGAGATGCCGAGGGCCATAAGAATTGATTGAACGCAGCGGTTTATCCACTGGAAAACCGACTCAAAATTTTGACAAGCGGCTTGGCCATTCTGTGAGCACTTGTCAGCAGACAGGGTCAGAGCAGCAACGTATAGGGCGACAACCTTAAAGACTCCCACAGATAAGATAATGAAGACGTTGTTAATATGAAACCCGGCATGCGCATAGTAAAAGGAAAGGAACCGATCGAAATCGAGATCACATCCTAAGTGGAAGTATTCTCTCGACAGAATCTGTTCTCCCATACCGGCTCCTATCTTTGACGAGAACGCTATCACTGAGTTGAACCCAAGGTCTCGACCTTTGCCGCATTGGTAGTACTCGCAATGCTTGATTCGGCCGCCTCTCATCAAGGCATTCATCCCGGCATAAATATCCTCGTTGAGGTGCAGACCGAGCTGGGCCTTCGACAAACCACCACGAGTAGTCATGAAGATGCCATGTAAGAAGTCCGGGTGTCCATAATGTAGCTTGCCCCCGACACTAGCCATGCTCCTGGCGAAAAAAGTTCCAAAGGTCTGTTCTTTGCCCGCGGCTATATCCCCTAGGAGTCCCACATTTTCAGAAAAGACATACTCGCGAGCCCCCACTATTGCAACTGGGGAGCCTTCGGGCTGGAAGTCCTCGGTGGTCAGTGCTTTGCCTTCGGAAAATGAACCAAGTTCTTCGAACTCCGCCAAAACTTGCCGGATTTTCAAACATTCCTCGATATAGTTGTCCTGATTGGCATCGATGAGCTGAATGTACTCCCCCCTGTAAAATATTAGAGCGTGGTTCTGATTGTCACTCTTGCCGTCACCGAGGATGGGGTCGCCAGGTAACCTGATACTCAGTACAGACGTGCTTCCCAAACAAAAGCCAGACATGTTGAACTCCGTCAGTACAGAAAAATAAGATCCTTGCGATTCTTTAATGTGGGCAATGCATACAGTCCTATTGCGAGTAAGGAGCTCCTGTACCCGCAGCTGTTCCTCAACACCCAGGTTCCCGTAGTCCTGTAACGCCAGAAGGATGCGGCACTTCTTTCTCGAGAGCGACTCTCCATTGTAGGGGCATTCTCTATCTGCAGGAGAAGAATTTCCGGATTCGGCATCGTACATGAGCTTAATGGCGTCATGGTATTTAGAGGTGCCATTGACAGCCCTCCAGAGCGTCTGGGATCTTTTCGCTGCCCATAGCTCGATCTCGCGACGCGCGCTCTCCCCTCCTTCCTGAAGAGCTCTCGAAGTCGTCCTAAAAGTATCCCATTCCCGCGGAAATAGTCTTTTGAGATAACCGAGCAAGCTTAGTCTGGCCAACGATCCAACTTCGCGCAGTTCAGGGTATGTCGCACAAACTGTTTCGCTATACTGAGGAATAAGAACTGTGAATCGGGGCATTTGATCTACACTTCCAGGTTGAGGAAGGCTCATTTGAAGTGTCCTAGCAAAGAATGAAATCCTGCGAACCAGCTCACCTTGACGCACAACCGATTCCTCGGACTGAAGCATGTCCGATAGACGCATTTCGTTTTTGATGCTGTCACTGTCGATGTCGAGTCTGAGAAGTTCAGCATGTTCGGCCGATAATGCATTGTCGCAAAAAATGTCGTCAACAATGCTGTTCCACATGATCAATGCTGGATAGATCAGGCTTCTTCCTTTGCTTTCATTGACAAGCTTATCTCTGATCTTGTAAACAATCTCCCTTGTAGACAGCCCCTTAACAGCCGAGAAACGCCAGGTTCTGTTGATGACAAATATTGAAATAGACAGGAGACAGCTGATGACAACATACCACAGATATGTATCGAGGAAGAAGAGTATAAAGTCTAGAGTTATCATGGCGCACAATGTGACTTTGGCCTGGTTGCTGCAGAGCCACCTTAGCTGTACCATGTTCGTCTGACAATCTGGGAGCTGTGCAAGCCAGAGATCGCGAACTGGGTCTCTGAACGACAGAGTCATGAAGAAGTATGATTCTGCAAACTTGGAACCTAGTACGGCAACCCAGAGACCTATAGACGCAAGACGTCTCCGCCACGGGAGAACTGCAAACCCGGACACGAAGCATTGGGCTGGAGTGGGTCTTTCTCCATTGGCGACTTGGCACGAGCCAAAGCAGAAGCCAATAGACCAAAAGTACTTTACAGAAAACAGACGCTCCGACGGGCAACAAGAGAAGTATACAGTAAATAGTATTGCCACCGTCATGTTGATATAGGCCAGGATGTTTCCCAGGACATCAGGCTGCGTCCAAGAGCAAAATCCAAGAGGATATGCGGCCAGTCCTGTTACTATCAATAGGCAAAATAAACTCCAAAATGAATTGCGCGCTGCATGCCTTTGTTTGACCCGCGCCGATACAAAGTAGAAGCTGCTGAGAGATATTAAAAGGTTGACGAGGGGACCAATTCCGCCGCCCAACGCAATAACGCTCCATTTAATGTGCACAAGCGAGTCAGAGCTTGTATCGGCTGAGACGTTGTAAATCCAGGGCGCATTCCTGGAGGTATAAAACCAGAACACAGTCACATGCAAGATCCAAATTCTCCCAAAGTTCGCGACCAAATGAAACCACGACCGTGATTCCTTGTATGATTTTTTGAAGGATTTATCCCACCTTACCGCTTTCAGATAAAAGTATCTAATGCATGGATGAATACTCATCAACAATGTTATTCCGGTATCCTTTTCGCATTCTATCTCCTTCAGACTCTCGTCCGACCAAAACTGTTGATTGGCATCATCATATCCGATGATGCAGTTGTGCTCCCTGTTCCGCCGTATTTTCTTTCGCGCGAACCCGAACCTTTCCGACCGTTTTCCTGTTTTCTGCAGCTGCCTATCTTCGCTTTCATAGACCTCATTGCGCATGAACTCATAAATGGGGGTTATGACATCACGCAGATAGTTTCTGCTTTTCCATGTTGGTTTTAAATCGGGAAAGCTATTGAGTATGTGCCGGGGTTCATGTTCGGGCGAAGAACAAAGCTGATAAAAGTCCAGAGCACATTTGAATATGAACGACAAACACTCGGGCATGAACCTTATGTTTCCGGCTTCCGTCCAACATAGAAGGTAGAGTGCTACCTGCGCTACCTTTCTTGTGGGCTCCGCATCAGCCATCTTTGAAACCCACTCTCTTTCAATCGCCTTGAAGTCCTCTACCTGCCCTCCCCTGTTCTCGGTGGGGAAGAACGAGCCGGAATAGCTCCTCCCCTCTTCCAATTCTCTGATCTTAGGAGCGAACGCTGGATCCGCGTAATCCAGGTCCAGCTTAGACGCGAAGAGCCATTTGCGATAGTTTGCGTGGACCCCGCATATGTAATCTTGATGTGTTTTTTCCAGTGCAAGCCTGGCTCCCATTCTCGATGCCCTTGAGTCCAATTGGCTTAGTAAAAGCTCAAAGACGTTCTTCATGGCGTCATCCTGAAAGCCAAACATATCTACCATTTCGCGCAGAATTCCCCAGACTTCTTCAAGCTCGATAGGACATTCGGGGTCTGTGGCCCAGGCCGAATAAAATCCAGTCCACCTTGTCTTGTTATCGTCATAGTACCGTGCAAGGGCGTCTTCATACCCTGTCACATCGGGCGTCTGAAAAGCATTGTCATACGTTGTTTCTGGTGTTAGTCATATCTGCTTTTTATATTCATCCAAGTAAGCTCACCCGTGTCGTTTCCAGAATCCCATATAGCCGGGGAGGCTATGGCTGCCGCCATTTGTGCGGAATCTCAGCTGCTAGTGCACCACGGTCAGCGACAGATAAAATGTTAGCGTCAGCTGTGGCTCACCACGCTGCGAGATTGGATCGGAGGAATGCCTTGCATATTGTAATGCCAGTGCGCGTGCGCCATCTCTCGAGATTGTAATGACGTCGATGCTGCAGAATCAAGTGCTTTGAATTTATTGGCTCGCCATCTGATCACTTGGCATCATATTCTCTTTCAGCTGTGTGTGAGGGCTGACCTAGCTCTGGGTCGAATCCATTTTAGCGAGCTATGCCGCCCAGGCATGATCAGATTCGGTGCTGCTCCGTTAGAGATGTAGCAGCCAAGAGTTCCGTGAGAGTCCCAACCACATAACATCAGATTAATTATACATAACATAGAAGCATAGACAGGTAATAAAGTCCAGGGCGTTACATCTTTCGCTTCTTCTGCTCGACCTTGAGAAGCAGCGCCTTGTTGATGTGCGGAAGGACACCACCGAAAGCGATAGTCGCCTTAATCAGCGTATCAAGTTCCTCATCGCCGCGAATAGCCAGCTGTAGGTGCCGTGGGGTAATTCGCTTCACCTTCAGGTCTTTGGCAGCGTTGCCAGCAAGCTCTAGGACCTCGGCGGTCAAGTACTCCAAAACAGCGGTAATATAGATGGCAGCCTTCGCACCCACGCGAACTTTGTTCTGAACGCTTCTCTTCAGGAAACGCTTTACACGGCCAACAGGAAACTGTTGTTAGCATTTGACACGAAGCCGTGGTAGAGAGCGGCCGCAGCATCAGCACCGCTTGGCTTGCAGTTGAACACAGAGCCACGGCTAAGAGTGCGCGCGGCCTGGAGTCGCTACACTACACCTCAGTCCATTCCGTTAGACGGATAATGGGTTGCTGTACAGGTAGCGCACAGCTCGCTATGCCCAACTACAGACCACGCGACACATCATGCCGCAACAGCCTCTCGCTTCATAGACCTCGCACGGAGAGCTGTGACGCGTTTCAATCATTCGCGGAGTGAATTAGCACCGGGAGGGCCATTACACGAGACGCAAATGAGCCATTATCGCATGGGCGTTCCGCCTAGATGTCCGGTGTCCGGGCGAGCCCGGTGCGTTAAACAGAGCTGAACATACCTGCAGACCTGCGCGAGCCGAGTGCGAATGAGAGCCACCGGCCTTGCCTCCGCTCTTTCCCTTTCCGCCTTTGCCTTTTCCTCCAGACATGTCAGAATAACGTTAATAAAACAAGCTAATACTCCAAATACTCGCCGCGACGCGCTCGACACGATATTGGGAGGTCGGGAAGCAAGCCTGTGGACGCTGTTTTGGGCGCAGAGGCAGCCACTTTGTTTACATCGGCGGCCTCAAATATTCCCGTGCTAATACTTTCGCGGGATGGAGCGCATGTATGTACAGCAATGTCGACATGCAATGCATGACATGCGGCTGTCTGGTTACGGGTTATGACTAAAGGATTACGAATGAGCACCGCGTCCTGGCGCGCGATCTAACAAATGTCTAGCGCTACTTACTGACATCAGGCAAAACCTTGCCCCCTGGGTAAACTCTAGCACGGACAAATTCGAGCTGCCCCCGACAGTTTTCACTAGCGGTGACAATTGGCTGGAGGTAGCCGTTGACTTTCTCGCACAATGTTCGCCCTCCGTACCGCCGCGAAGCCGGCCGCGCAGGCCCTCCGGTAAGCAATTCAGTCTTTTTAAGGTTGTGGACTTTGGGAAGTGATTTTGGAGTGTGAGGGGCCAGCCTCGCGTCGTTGGGCGGATCCCCGGACTCGGTGCCCGCCTCTGATTGGCCAATTATGGAGATGTTCGGTCTGGTGAAAGTCGCACCGGATCGCAGAACAACACGACAAAAGTCGGTGCTGCGACTGAACTGATGATGGGACACGGGCGTTTGCGGTTGTAAATTTTGCATCTAGGATTTTTTGTACCGGAAGGTGCTGGCAGACGCGACAGAACCGGCAGCGCCCCGGATCTTCTCTGACGAACAAATCTCAGCCGTTGGCTGGGAATCGTTTGTGTTGTTCAGATTTGCTGAGCGTAGGTCCAGGATTCGCGCTGGGCGCCTGGTAGCCCGGAGCACGGAAGCAGTTGCACTCGTCACCGTTAAAAAATACCCGCTAATAACAGATCTTACGCGACTCTGCGTGAGATTGAGATGCGCCTGAAGTCGATTAAGAACATTGAGAAGATCACGAACACCATGATGATTGTCGCCTCAACCCGTATGGGTAAGGCCCAGAAAGCCATGGCTGTGTCGCGTGTCTACGGCGCCACTGACCGTCACGTCTACGAGAAGGCCGAGACTACCGCCCCGTCTGAGGCCAAGAAGAAGCTCCTCGTTGTTCTGTCTTCGGACAAGGGTCTTTGCGGTTCGATTCATTCGTCACTTGGCCGTCGTGCCCGTGAGTTCCTCCACAACGAGCCGGAGGCCGACGTTGTGATTGTTGGCGACAAGGTCCGCAACCAGCTGATGCGTACCCACCCCAAGAACATCGTCCTTACCTTCAACCAGATTGGAAAGGAGGCGCCGACCTTCAACGAGGCTGCACTTGTTGCCGACCAGATCCAGCAGCTCGGCAACGACTACGACGATGTCCAGATCCTCTACAACAAGTTCGTCTCGTCGATGTCGTTCAACCCTGAGATCAAGCACGCTTTCACCAAGGAGGCCATCGAGACCTCGCCCAAGTTCTCCGCTTTTGAGCTCGAGGACGAGGTCGTTGGCGACCTCGCCGAGTTTTCGTTCGCCAACGCTCTCCTGCAGTCGCTTGCTGAGGGCCATGCCGCTGAGATTGCTGCCCGTCGCAACGCCATGGACTCTGCCTCCAAGAACGCTAGCGACATGATTGGCAAGTTCACCATCCTGTTCAACCGCACCCGACAGGCTGTCATTACCAACGAGCTTGTCGACATTATTACTGGTGCCTCGTCCCTCGAGTAACCGACTATTTCATCTACATAGAGAAAAGAATGCGCTTTTTTGCGGTGCTCAGGAAGGAGCTGTAGCGGAGCGAGTGTCGCTGCGGTCCTATATGTCGTGGTACTTCTCGTAATGAGCTTGGCATGGTCTCAAAATCTATTATCAGTCCTGAGTCCGTCACAGACGACTGATATCTCACCGCGCGGCTGAACGCCCCACCGGCCATGCGGTGGTGGATACGGGGCGGCTTGCCCCACACACGACGCCCTTTTCGAACGCGGCACTTTGAGACAAGAAAAAAATGGCAGACGGAGAACTGGAGGACATTGCTATTATCGATGGCTCTGAAGAGGGAATTGATGTGACTGCCAGTGGGGATGTAAACGAGACTGAGACGAAAACGTCAGTGGCGAGCGCAGAGGGGACGGTGGCTAGCAAGGGCGACAACAGCGAGACTAAGCGACATGCCGCGGGAGCGGCCAAGCAGAAGGAGAATGACAAGCCCAATGTGGGTGATAACGATGAGCTCGACGACATCGAGTCGGCGGCATCTGGTGATATCGCTGCGCAAGACGATGAGACTGCAGGAGCATCGGCAGAGGCGCTAACGGGAGCGGGCGAGCAGGGTCCCAATCTGCGGGGCCAAAAATTTGAGCTGTCTGAAGCCGGCGTGGAGGTTTACGTCACAAGCACGCCAGAGAATCAGGGCAAGCTCGTTATTTTACTGACCAACTCGCTGGGACTCGCGAGCATAAACAACCTAAGACTGGCTGATACATACTCAGAGATGCTCAATTGCCCTGTTATTGTGCCCGACCTATTCGACAAAGATCCACTGAGGCCAACTGCGAAAGACGTGCCAGAAGTGACTGAGGAAGATCTGACTTCAGGATTTTCTCTCAGCAAATTCAAGGCGCTCGCGGTAACAACCGTCAAGGGGTTCATGGACGAGATGTGGGTCGCTAAGCACACGTTCGATAGGACCTATCCGCAGCTGTGTTCGGTTATTTCTGAGATCGTTCAGATCTATAGTCCCCGCTCCGTCGGTGTCATTGGTTACTCGTTTGGCGGCCGCTACGTGCTGCGGTTGTTAGAGGAACAGCAGAGGGATGAATGGTCCTCTGACGAGGACCTCGTTGCTGTGGGGGCGTCCGTTCACCCATCGCTGGTCGAGAACGAAGACTTCAAGAGCGTCGCCAAGCCGCTTATCTTTGTGTACCCGGCGCAGGACCCGGTGGCCCCGGATACCTTCATTCAGCGCAACCTGCGGACGCTGGAGGAACGGAACGTCGACCTAGAGCGGCACGTCTTTGACTCGGAGGATGGCCCCCTTCCTCATGGGTTTGCGGTTCCTGGCGACTACAGTGAGGACATTGTAGGTACGCGGCCGCGGGAGGTAATCGAGCTGGTCTCTGCTTTTTTTCGCACTCGGCTCTGACGTGCATACCACTTAAGTATATATTTATTGCGATATTACAGTACGCACGGCTACTGCTGCGTAGATTAAAATGCTAGCGCCGGGCGTAGCCTCATCGCTTGAGGCCCAGCACACGCGGAATTTGCCGAGACAGGTTCGCTATCAACGCCACATTGAGCGGAACACTGAATATCTGCAGGACTTCGAGAGGGTTGTACAGCTTGACGGGCGTGATGATCGGATCAAACGCGCTGGCGCGCAAAATCTCCTCCTCATTGGTATTGAGCTTTTGCAGCAGCACGTCCTTCTCCTCCCACAGCCTGTACACCCACTGTTCGAAGGCCTCCTGATCGTTATAGGGGATGTCCTTGACTGCGAAGCGGCGCCAGTGCATGTGCGCTCGGCCGGGCGAAATACCTCGCAGGTACATGTTTCTAAGCGTGAAGTAATCCTCACCATAGATCTGGCTCGGGATGTTGTCATAGTGCACAGTGCAGTCGTAAACGTACTCTATGCTGTCCTCAAGATTAACAAGAAAATGGCGCATTCCGGTCGAGCGCGGAAGCAGCAAGTGGTTAGGCACGGTTTTGCCGGTCTTCTGTGCGTATTTAGTGGTGCCTGCCACACCGTTGCGGCTGAAAGTTGTGCCTTCTGGGAACAGAAGAATCCACGCCGGCCAGTCCTTGTTGCGCGCAATCGTCTGAGAGGCGCTGGCAATAATCTTCTCGTCCTTTGCCCATTTGCGGGACAAGAAGATGAACTTGTAGCCCTGCATTCCCCAGCCCCAGATCGGCACGTTTTTCAGCGACTCCTTGAGCAAGATGTACAGGGCCCCATGTGCACGCGCAGTGTACGCGATCCACCACAGAAACACCCAATCCGAATACAGCTGATGATTTGCAACAAGAAAGGCACGGTCGCCGAATTTAGTTACGAGTTGGCCGTTCTCTTGGGCGAAAAGCCCCACCATGGACTCATCGCCAGTAATGGTGAGCTCCATGGGCGTCCAGCATTGGGTTATGAAGGCAAGCAAAACGCCGAAGTACTGCTTGGTCATGTCGACCCATGCCTTGTACCATTGTGGGGCTAGATACTTGAGCGGGTATCCAATGGCTTGTGTGTCCCAGATGCTATGGTAAGAATAGCTCGAACGGTTTAGGTGTCTTTGTACTCACCAGATTGAACTGGCGACAAAAAATATCACGAGCGAAAGCCCGCGTACTATTTGAAGCGGCACACCATGCTGGTGCTTAGCCAATGGTTCTAACGTTTAGCAGTGTGCTGTGAATCCGCAAACGTGAAAAGAACAGGGATTGCGGGACTCTGGCGGACGGACAGAGTCACACCGTAGGGCCAGTGGGGCTCCCCGTTTTCGTTAGATTCGACTAAAGTCATATTCGAATGATGACGAAGTAGCTCCTCGAACGAAAGCCTGCAATAGTGGCGGGGGCAACAAGCAAACGGGGCACGTGCCACCTGAGTGACAGATGACGAAGGAGCCATTGGCTCCTCCCCCCCCCCGTGCTCAATTAAACTCCAGTGAGGAATCAGCTGATACATACTTGGCGCCATTTTGCCGTAGGCAGTCGGTAATAGCTCAGGGCTTCGCCGCAACGAGACGCCACTATGCCAGTGAGAGAATGGCGAGGCACCCTCGGCTACCTCGGGGCTCAGGTTCGTCAGCATTGTCCGGGTAATGCACTTCTCCACATAGTTACGGATTTCCGTCGTGCATAATAATAAGCAGTTAGGTAAGGGGCGGTGCGAAAAGCAGCATGCCGCTTTCGACGCTTGCGACACGAAGAACTTTATGGGGGCCGTAACGTGACCGTAGCTTGCGACGACTATTTCAGGTGAGCCAGCGGCTGACCCTGTGTCTTCAGCTGCCAGAAGGGTCGTCACCAAATGCCCCCGGCTCCACATCGGGTAAGGGTAAATCCATATACATAAATGCATGCATTGCGCACAGTGTTCGACTTCGTCATTGCCGAGTTTCTGGTAAGCAGGTTCTCGCCCGCTGGCAACCCGGATTACACCAGCACGATGCTTCTCCTAGCATGGAAAATCGACGGGCGGCCAGTTCTTGTGGTCGGGGGCGGTCACGTAGCGCGCGGGCGCATCGACAGTCTTCTCCGGAATGGGGCCAGAGTCACTGTTGTCGCACCCGAGATTGAGCCCGAGATCTCTGCATACAAGGCTGCCGGCCAGGTTATTGAGATAATACAACGCAAATACGAACCTGCGGACCTGGATAGCGAGCAATGGGCCATGGTACTGACTGCGATAGATGACCGGCAGGTGTCTCGAGAAATATGCTACCTGTGCAGAGACAAGCGGATCCCGGTGAACGTGGCCGACATGCCACAGGAGTGCGACTTTTACTTTGGATCTATGGTTGAGCGAGGTCCGCTGCAGGTTATGGTTTCGACAAACGGCAAGTCGCCGCGACTGGCGCATAAGATTCGAGAGCGGCTCGAGCACGACATCGATGATCTTGGCGTTGAAAAGGCAATTGAGAATATTTCGAAGCTGCGGGATATGGTGCGCCAGAAGACGACGGGCAAGGGAGACGAAGGGTACAACAAAGAGAGCATCAAGACACGCATGGGCTGGATCTCTGGCATTTGCGATCGCATGTCCTTCAATGAGATGGCAGCCCTAACGGACGAGGATATGGCTGTTATGCTTGACCGGTATCCGAACTAGTCTGCAGAAATATAATATAAAAAAATAGCGAGAACGAATTGTATCATCCATGGTGTCGAAAAAATCGCAGTCGTTAGGCTGTCAGTAAGGGGGGGATGTCAGCCGTACCAGATATTTATCAAGCCATCGTTCCACCAGCAGGAGACATCACGCTCCTTGGTGGCACAATGGGACGAACGCTCACCAGGGTTCGTATACAGGTGGACGATGAACTGCCAGTATGGTGGCCCATTGGGCGTTCTCTGCGGAAGGCAACGATCCAGGAAGTTATGGATGCGGTGACCCAGGGCCAAGGGAGCGGTGCACAGGCGTTCCTACATGGGGCGAGGCTGGACCCGATATGCCAGCTTCGGGCGGTAGTCAAGGAAGACGAGCTCGTTCGCATAGTATCTGCTGGTGTGGGCAGTGTGGGCAGTGTGGGCAGTGTGGGCAGTGTGGGCAGTGTGTACGTACCGCCGGGGTCCGGTCTGAAGAGGACGCAAGTGCGAAATGCTCGCCGCAGCAAGAAATGGCGTCTTCTGAATGTGTCTGGAAGAGCAGCTGTCAGTGGAGAGGCGGATAACATGGGGTCCCCGAGTGCATCCGACCCGGATTTCCAGAATAATAGTAGCGGACCGGGGTCTGCGGTGAGCTCAGATGAGGCGCCGTCTGAACACGGCATCGGAGAGGACTCTGCCGAGAGAAAAAGCCGCTGGGACTCGCGGGTCGAAGATTGCAACGGCGCGAAGGTTGTGTTCAACGCTATAGAGTGCAAGCTCCAGGACATATACCGGCCACGTATTCCGCCGTTTCCCTACGAGCGCCAGCAGCCAGAGATCGTTGTAAAGCCGCCGCCACCGGGCCAGCTCGTGGCCGAAGACGGAACACGGTTCTACGACCAAATGCCCGCCGTGACTAACGCAGAGCAGTTACAGCCAAACATGGTGGTATTCGTTACATATACAGGATGCCATAACTGGAAGCCAGAGGAGTTTGAACACATTGCATGGGTTGCGTCGGTTGATCGAGACTGTGACAACGTTCGCTTTTTGGTTGACGCATCGCACAGCCCGAGCGGCGTGAGCTGGGAGTACGATGGATCGGCATCTGCGTGCCAGTTTTGGGTGGTTGATGCAAGTTATGAGGGAAGGTCACCCGACTCACATTTTGAGTATGACCGCCAAGACGTTGTCCGCCATATTGAAGAGTGCAACCGCGCGTAACGTCAATCGCGAGACTGAGCGGTCTGTGCACTAGAGAGATTGCCGATGGGGTGTACGTTCTGCGAAGGCTGCGCCTTGGCAGACTGCTCTTCTGGTTCGCTGTTGTCGTCATCGGAGGCACCATCGCTTTCGCTCTCAGTGTTGCCGTTGCTGTCGCTGCCGCTGTCACTTTGGCTGTCACTGCTGCTCTCGCCCGAGCTTTCAGAGTCAGACGACGCACCCTCGTCTATGCTGTAGCCCTTCAGGGTTGTGCCGCTTCTGGCAACAAACAACGTCGGAAACTCGAGGACGGTTTTACCGACAAGCTGGCTGGCAAGGGTCTCCTCCGGGTCCAGACGAATGACCGCGGGCCTGTCTGCCGGACACCCTACTTTTAGCATATACACATCGACATTGCCGTCGCCGTCAATGTACTTGTCGGCGACCTCCTTGATAATATAGTTTGCATCGACTTCGGTAGTGTGCACCGCTGCGCGCTGTCCGGCTCCGTCAACCACGATCCACTCAACTGTCCAGTAGTATTTGCGCTTCTTATTGTTCCAGCCGCTTCGGTTCGACGCTGCGCGCTTCATTTGTCGCGGCAGCTTCTGGACATTAACACCGTTGCGCACCTGGCTTTTAGCAGCAGGGCCGGCGCGGCCGGCACGCGCAGCGGGCCCGGCATCCCGTTTGTCCAGCTCTATTTTGCGCGACAGCGACTGGAGGAAATTGTAGTCCCTGCTGAGATTCTCGGGAGCATCCTGCATCTCCTTTCGGGAGACGTACCTTGTGGGGTCGACGAGGCCCGAGCAGCTGTTTTGGACCTTGTGCTCCTTCGAGCAGTCGAGGCTGCAGGTACGTATTCCACACGCTGGACATTTGTACTTGAATGGCTTCGTGTAGCATATTGCGCACAGGCTCTGCAGCGCGTCCAGCTGCTCCATGTGTGCTGTTTGGCCTTGTAGTAGCGACGAGGGCGTCTTTTTCTGAGTTTAGATGGGCTCGCCAAACGGCTGACGCAGGGCTGAAATGTGGATTTGCAGCTTAGAAACGTGCCAGGGACGGTCAGTAAGTAATGGACGACGCCAGAGCATGCGACCAGCACTGTCCAAAGCGTGTGGTGAAACCACGCTGGGGCGGGACGACACAGCACGTCGCTAGATAACAGCCGATCGGTATCGCATTGGAGATGGTGAGAGCGCGCGGATTCAAGCTGGTGCTAAAAGCTAGCACATTGCGTGAACTAGAATGAGTGCTAACTGCAGTCTGCTCAGAACTCGTCGGGTATTCAGACGCTCCTGGAGGTATGTATTTCGGCATTGCGCAAACGAGGCGCCGCGACTAACAGCAGGCCGAGCGCAAGGCCCATGAGATTGTCCAGGCTGCACGCAGCTGTAAGTATTTAGGTCAAAGTGGTTTGGTGGAATCGGGGGCGGGCAGCTGGCTCATAGCACAACCGTGCCTAAACGGTAGCACGCTGCTCTTGGGCCCCATTGAATATCTACACCGGCTAACAGCAGACCGCACGCAGCGTCTCAAGGCTGCGAAGGCCGACGCCGCCAAGGAGATAGAGGACTACAAGAAGCAGAAGGAGGCTGAGTTTCAGAAGAACGACTCGCAGGTATGTTGTGAACGAGCGCTGGACCAGCATCAGCAGCGGCGCGTGCTAACCGCAGCACCAGGGCACTTCGTCTAAAGCAAGCGAAGAGGCCGAGGCCCAGATCAAGAACGAGCTCGAGGATATCAAGAAGCAAGTTG
The DNA here is from genome assembly GCA_038086965.1 of Tardiomyces depauwii. Classification (NCBI taxonomy): domain Eukaryota; kingdom Fungi; phylum Ascomycota; class Dipodascomycetes; order Dipodascales; family Trichomonascaceae; genus Tardiomyces; species Tardiomyces depauwii. The sequence continues at coordinate 2,533,246 of JAVHZA010000003.1, forward strand.
CAAAGGCCAAGGACAGTGTTGTGAAGCAGATGCTTGAGGCTGTGACTACGCCGCAGCCAGCTCTGCACGTCAACGCGACTTCGGCTTAGTCTGTCGTCTGTTTAGTATTGCGGCATTAATATAGTACCAATTACGTTTTTTGCTAGCATTGCGTGTTAGTGGGGTGCTAGTGGGGTGCTACTGAGGTGTTTCTGTGATAGAACCCGCTGTGAGCGTCAATTGACCCCTCGGCGGTCGGTAGAGCTGTGGAGGAGCCGCCATGTGACCCGAAAAGGAACAGACTTGTAATCCGGCGGGACCAGACGTTGGCGGCGAACAGCTGCCACGTTTCCAGGATTCTAGTCCAAGCTACCAAATCATACGTCATTGGCTCTGAGATAGGACTGGATGTCACATTGTGCCGCGAAATCTCCGGGCGTCATACCGCAGGGCAGGTTGGGAGAAAACGCACAAAAACAAAAAAAGAACATCCCACGTAGTTGGGCCCACGAGATAAAGCCGTTTGACCTTCGAAGGAACCTGCATACCAGCCGCAACAAGATTGGCCATGACGGACATGTGGCCGATGACGGCTGTAATGGAGGCGCCATTTGTGCCACTAGTTACTTCGAGCGCGTTTCTGGCAATTGGAGTGCCGCTGCTGCTCATTGCGTACCGGCAATGGCGCAAGCAGGCGCGAGCAGAGCGGCCAGCGCGCGTGTCGCTTGATCCGCCGGAGCAAGCCCTGCCGCACTGGAAGGGAAAGCGCGCGGACCCGCTCGCGGTTCTCGACAAGGCGGACCCGGAGAACATTCAGTGCTACTGTCCTGCGACCGGCCAGGCGCTGGGCCGCGTTCACGCCATGACGCGGGACGAGATCGACGCGGCCGTGACGGCGGCCCGCGAGGCGCAGGCTGCGTGGCGGACCACGACCTTCAGCGAACGGCGGCGCGTGCTCAACACGATCGCCAAGTTCCTGCTGGACAATCAAGAGAACGTCGCGCGCGTGGCGTGCCGCGACACCGGCAAGACCATGGTGGACGCGTCGGTGGGCGAGATCATGGTGACCCTGGAGAAGATCCAATGGATCGCGGCTAACGGCGAGGCGGCACTGCGCCCGTCGCGGCGGCCCGGCAGCAGCAACATCCTCATGTTCTACAAGGGCGCCGAGGTGCGGTACGAGCCGCTGGGCGTCGTGGCGGCGTTTGTGTCGTGGAACTACCCGTTGCACAACATGATGGCCCCAATCGTGGCGGGGCTGTTTGCCGGCAATGGTGTTGTGGTCAAGTGCGCCGAGCCGGTAGTGTGGTCGAGCAACTGGTTTATTGAGATTGCGCGCCGGGCGCTCAAGGCGTGCGGGCACGATCCGCGGCTGGTCCAGCTGGTGTCGTGCTGGCCCGACGAGGCCGACTACCTGGCGGGCCATGCGGGGCTCGACCACGTCACTTTTATCGGGTCACGGCCCGTGGCGCACAAGGTCGCAGTGGCGGCGTCGCGGTCGCTCACACCGCTCGTGGCCGAGCTCGGCGGCAAAGATCCGCTTGTTGTGCTCGACGACGCCCCCGTGGCCGACGTGGCGCGCATCGTTATGCGCGGCACGTTCCAGGCGGCGGGCCAAAATTGCATCGGCGTCGAGCGAGTTATTGCGCTGCCGCGCGCCTACGACGCTCTCAAGGCCCAGCTCTCGGGCACTGTCGAGGCGCTGCGCGTCGGCTCTGCCATTGACCAGAGCGAGAACATCGACGTTGGCGCGACCATTTCAGACGCGCGCTACGACTGGCTCGAGCAGCGCGTGCGCGACGCCGTCGCCCAGGGCGCGACGCTCGTGGCGGGCGGCCGCCGCTGGACTCACCCCAAGTACCCCCAGGGCCACTACTTCTCGCCCACAATGCTGGCGGGCGTCACGCCCGACATGGACATTGCGCGCGAGGAGGTGTTCGGGCCGGTCTTGCTGCTGATGCGCGCCGAATCTATTGACGACGCGGTGCGCATTGCCAACAGCACCGAGTTTGGCCTCGGCGCGTCGGTGTTTGGCCGCGACAGCCGCCAGCTCGACGACGTGGCGCGCCGGCTCCGATGCGGCAACGTCGCCATCAACGACTTTGCTACCTACCACGTGTGTCAGCTGCCGTTTGGCGGAGTCGGCGGCTCTGGCTACGGAAAGTTTGGCGGCGCAGAGGGCCTGCGTGGCCTCTCTCTCGAGAAGTCCGTTGTCTACGACCGGTTCCCGTTCATCTCCACTAAGATCCCTGCCGTGCTCGCGTACCCGATCCCGGACGTCAAAAAGGCGTGGGCCGTTGTCAAGGCCATCAACGATGTGGGCTACGGACGTGGCGTTTTCGCGCGTCTCCGCGCCTTGCGCACGCTCGCCAGAAACCAGTAACCATTGAGTTCTGTACGACCCTGTATATATCGTGTAGCATGGGAACTAGATTCGGTTTTATTTGAACCGCCGTGGCCATCTTGCAAGGCTTAAACGTGCAGCACCAATTTGCAAAACGGGTGAATCAAAACAAAACAAAACAAAAAAAACCTTGCAGAACAAGTCCAACGAGGCGCCTGGGTTATATATACAAAGTGCTGAGGGTATACTACGCAGGGCCCTATTTTTCGGCTGCCTTGAGAGCATCTGCCAGCTTAGCGACGTAGTCCTTGTACAGCTTCTCGACCTGGCGTGTCTCGTCCTCGAAATCGTTCTCGGTGATCTCCTTGGCGACCTTTTTCTTCTTGAGCAGCGACGCGGCCGCGCCCCGGATTGAGTTGAGCGAATGCTTGGACGGCGACGAGCGGAAGTGGGCATGGAGCTCCTTGAGCGCTTTGAGCGCTTGCTCCTTGTGCTCCGCCGCATTAACCGACAAGTCCACAAACAGCGTCTGATTGTTCTTGGGGTCGGGCTGCGGCGGCACGTTGAGGTGCTGGATCACAGCCGTTTGAATGTATTTGACGTCGTGCGGATCAAACGCTACGATAGTCATCCGGCTACCGCGCAGCTGCACGTTGGCGAGCTGCTTGATGGTGTAGCTCGTGCCTTGCTTGGTAACGGGGATCGCCTCGAACTTGGCAATGTTGGCGTTGCCGGCGCGAATCTCCTTGGCCTTGTCGGCAAATGCCTTGAGAGCGGCATCAAACTCTCCGCGGAGTGCATCGACGTCGACGATAGCATCGTGAATGATCTTTTTTGGCTCGGCACCGCCCTTTTTCGCGCCCTTGTCCTTCTTTTTGAGGGTCGGGACCGTCGTAGAGAACAGAGCACATCGCGGCAGCACGGGAAGGACGGCCAGCGGCCGGGCCTGCAGCTGAATTGCTGCTCGTGTACAGATATACCGGCGTATCATCGTGTTTTAGATGTATAGGTGGCCTTCTATCGATGTCCTGATTCGATTCGACTCGGTATTACGGCCGGCTCTCGACCGCTCTCGACCGACACCCTTCAGCCGTGGCCCGTCAGACGCGGCTGGTTGATGCCATAGTAACGGGGATCCGTTGCGCCAAACTGCGGGTGGTAAGCGCGCGCGTGCGTACCGTCTCCGCTGAAAGCGGAGCCAGCAATGCGTTGACCGTCAACCGCCAGCACCCCCGTAAACCAAAATCACTCGAGCGGCCGGAATATCGAGGGACGCCCGGTCCCGCCCGCCCCGCCCAAGCCCACTCCGCCAGATTTATGTCTTAGGGTTGGGTCAAACGCATCTGGCGCTTCCCCAAGCAGAGGACCTCGCTTGTCACATTATTAACCCACATTCACAGCACGCCTTGGCCCCGCTCGCCACGCTCCGTTCTGGGGCACTGTAAATGGACTAGCATCACGCGCGCGCGCCAACACACTCATGAGCGACGACTTTGCGCAGAAATGGCGCCGCCGCCAGGCGTGCGGCCGGTGCCGCAAGTTCAAGGTGCGGTGTGAATACGATTCGCCAGAGGCAGAAAAGTGCGTCCGATGCACAAAGGCTGGCACCGAGTGCACGGTCGAAAGCCTTCCCTCCGGAAAGGACACCAAGCGCAGCGCTCGGGCGACGCAGCATGGCAGCCATGGCAGCAGCACCTCGACCACTTCAAGTAACGGCCAGGGCCAGGCCGTGGCCGCCCGAAAGCAAAAGGCGGCGTCTCCGACAGTCCAGCCGGATGTGAATGTTGACGAAGACGGCGCCTTCTTTTCGGCGCCATCCAAGGCGGCTGCCGCGCTGGCGGCCCGCGTCCTGCCGCCCGCGGGCGTGCCGCCTCGCAGCGACGAGGAGCGGCTCCAGCGCATCCATGACTTGCAGCTCGTGATTGAGCGCACAAAGGGCGACATTGACGTGCTCAGGCGTAGCATGGAGACCGAGAACGGCCGTGCAGCAGCTGCCGCTGCCGCTGCCGGCGCTCTCCAGGTGGCCAACGCCGCCCCCGTGGACTGGAGCGTGCCCATGATCAAGCGGGCGTCGTACCTGACAGCTGCCTGCCGCTACGGCCTCTACACCGAGGACGAGGTCGAGCGGTACTTTGAGATGTCCAAGGACAAGGGCCGTCTTTTCTTCCCGCATTACCCGAGTAAGTCGGACGAACGCAACGCCAAGGAGTACGCGCTCGAGTACCCCCTACTGACGGTCGCGTGCATCACGTTTGTCGCGCTATCGCAGTCCAAGCGGCTCGCGCCCGAGCGTATGAAGTACCTGGAGCGTCTTATCGGCGAGGCGCTGTTCCTCGAGGCGGCGCTGACGGTCGAGCTGCAGGCGGTCGTGGTGGTAGTGACCATGTTCCTGCTGCCCGAGATAGAACGCAAGGGCCCTGTTCGCACGCTTATGACGCTGGCGGCCGGGTTCGTGGTCGACCATGCTAACAGCGAGGATGTGGCGCTTGTGTCGGACCCCAATGCGCCAATGGAGGCAGTGCAAGAGGCCATGGCGCGCGTACAGGACGCGGTGGCGCTGAGCGCCGTCGTAGCTTCTCAGTCGGCGACATTTTGGGGCTGGGACGTGTTCCAAGGCACGCGCAACCCGGAGCCGCCGGTGATGCTGGCATCATTTGCGTGCGGCACGTCGGGCGGCGTGCTGCCGTCGATGCGCTGGTGTCTCGAGGTCGCGCACTTCCGCAACGCGCAGCTGCTCACGATCCGCCAAGCGCTGTCGTTCCTGGACAACATGAAAAAGCTTGGCGAGCTCGACACAAGTGCATTCAGCTCGCACGCTCTGACAGGCGCGACCGCGTCGCGCACTATCACTGGCCGCAACGGCGCAGGGGCCGTCAATGGCAATGCCGACAAGGGGTCGCGCATTTCCTCCGCACAGGAGTGCCTGGACGAGATCATGCGTCTATATGAGGGCATCGTCGCCGACATCTCGTCGTTCCAGCGCGAAAAGTGCGCCCACTATCGGCCATACGACTTTGCGCCCGACGTGGCCTTCACCGGCGACGCCTACTACCCGCTGATTCTCATGACGTCGCACGAGACCGTCATGACAAAGCTTATGGTGCTCGACAATGTGGACCAGCAGGCTCTGTGCTCGGCGCAGCTCGTGGTCGCGCACGGCATCCTGCAGACGGCCGAGGGCCTGCTGCGCGGCTTCCACGACATTACCGACCACTCAACCACGTTCCCGGTGTCGTGGTTTTTTGGCGCGCTGACCGGCATCGCGGCGCTGATTCGTCTGCGCATCGTGCTGTGGAGTCTTGACGCCGAGATTAACTTTGACGTCGACCGCGAGTTCTCCCGCCTCCAGGAGAAGTGGGAGAGTCTTGGCGAGACGTCGTATCTGGCGTTCAAGGTGCTGCCGGACCTGCTGCGGGTCGAGCGCTGGCTGCTGATCCACCGTCAGCTGCAGGCCGAGACTGCTGTCGCCAACAGCCTCGTTGGTAGCTCGCCGCTGGGCGGGCGCTCTTCGATCTCTGACTCATCGCCAAGCACACAGTGGGGCGGTCCTGGCACCGTAGCGGCCCGGGCGCCGACCAACGACGACTGCAACGCCGTCGCCCAGGCCGCCGGCGCCATGGACTGGGAGCCCACGCCTGCCGACGACAGTATTGTTGCCAACTCGCCCGAGGACGTCCTGTACATTGACGGCGGTGCGACGCTGCGCGAGCAGCTTCGCAATGTGTTTCTCACCGACGAGACCAATACAGAGTGCGAGGCGCTCCTGCGCGAGGTGTTTTCTCTGACTGTGGGGCCCCGGCCGTGGGATCCGCAGACCCGCGCTAGTGCCCGCGCTGTCTCTACACTATGAGATGATGTAATTGAATGATATGGACTATTGCTTATTGATAGGCTCCGGTGGACGGCTATTTGTGAGTCAACGCTAGCGGGTATTAAGGCTGCCTGCCTGCTCTGGCCTAGTCCGGCTCCGGCCCAGCCTCATACGCCGTCTGCAGAGCGAGAGCGACGCCATGCCTTGCTTGACACTCTAATCGCCCAGTTCTGTTTTGGGTTGTCAGACCAGCTTCGTTACTGCAAGCCGCATAGTTAACGGCTGGGACGGGTGCAGTTACACACGCAATACAACAATGGGGCGGCAGTGTGGTGCTGCGGCGTGCAAAGTTTGTTTCGCACAGCCATCCCAGTGTCGATCGTTAGACTGCATCGTGCTTGCCGCCCACAGTAAATCTCACAAGGCACGGCTTTTCGGGTGGACTACACCAGCTTGCTCAGTATCCTGACGCATTCTAGTCAACAGCGAGCGAACCTCGGCTCGCCTTTTAGCACATGTCGATCAATAAGCTTCAACTGTGCAGGAACAATTGCGCCTCACGAATGCAGGGCGGCGGGTCAAAGAATACTGCCGGGCCGACGTCTTTTAGCGATAGTGGGTCTATTGTTGGGGGCTATGCACGTCGGCTGGCTGCAGAGGACAGTTTTCCCGGTCGCTGGCTGGACCTTGTGAAACGTCGTGGGCAATGACCATACCAGTAGCGATCTCGGTTGCTGGAAACCGAGCACGCGACATTTCCGGACATTAGCGAGCCAGCCACCTCGGGCCCGCCGTATGCCCAGAATCGGCCGGGCCCGCCGTGTCTGGCTGCATGCATACATCTGGCGTCCGGCCATGCGCGACGTGCTTCTTTGCAAGCCCGATTCGCCTTGCGGCGCCTGCCCGGGTCCGCCCAAAAACGCTGGAGACTCCAAGTGCCGGTGCCGCTAAGTATACACAGGTAATTACATATTATGGGGATAATTACGTGTCTCGCACCACACGGATCTCGCGAAAGACGTACTCCCCACAAACGGTACTGGCGTCTAAAATGCCGTCACTTGTACCCTTGCCCAGATACACTAAAAATACAAAAACGGCCACCCACCCGGTCGGGCCGCCTGCCGTGCAGCTAGCTGATCGCTGGGGCACGCATTGGGCAATCAATGATGAGCTGACCTCGGTAATCTGCGTCTAGTCTAGGCCGCATCGCACCATTGCAATAGCGTAGCCGGTATCGTGGGCCCTTTGGCCAGGACGACTCAATTGGCCATGTCGCCAAGACGCTGGGGTTGCTTTTTTCCCTTCTGCGGGAAAGACATCGGACCTCTGCGGCGGGACCCTGGCAATGGGGTTCCCTTGTAAAGCGCGATGCCCTCCTCCTAGGGCTGCTGACCAGTCTCAGGATTAACTGTCCGGGCCCTTGGGCCCAAATCAGCCCGTCGAATTACACAGTTCGTCATTGATGCGGCCAGCCCATTTGTTCGCGAATCAAAATCCGTGCGCCTACCCGAAAAAGTGTGCACAAAGAGCACATGCGACATGCGACATTAGCCACGCCGCTCCTGAGCGCCGTAGGTTTCGCAAGCCGGTTTCAGTTTGCTATGGAATTAATAGGAACACCATCAATGGGCGTTGCACAGAGTGTCCACGGCGCAGACAGTTCTGCTGCGTGTTTCTAAGAAGCGACGGCGACGAGCAGCCTTACTGGCCATCTGCTTCCTGTCTCTGCCAGCCGACTGCTGTAACAAAAATCTGCTGGTGCCTGCATGGGCGTTCCCTCACAGCCGTATACTAGGCGAAATAGCTGCGGCCCATCTCGAAGATCCCATCAAGGGACATTTCCATCAGGCGCGGCATGCGGCTCATGTGCCTGATTCACAATGCTCCATGGCGTTGTTTTGTGTGAGCTGCAGGGCCAGTCAATGTCCGCGTACCTCAACCGAGACCCGACGCAATAGGCTGCCCACGACGGCGCACGCGCAAGGCCGGCTGTGCTGGCCGCAGCGAAGGTTCACGCGCGTCTGCAGCCGATGCGAGGAACCCCGCTGCCGGACTGGGCCCTGGTGCAGCACAGCATCTGAGGAGCCGCAGGAACACGCATTGGGATCACATTTGAGGGTCGATGACGACGGCTGGCATTGGGCGCATATTGGCGGGGACGGCGCCGAATCCGACTTTGAGATAGCTCACTACGGCAGATGACCACTTTAGTGATGCCTTTGATCAGGCACGCGCCGCGCGGAGGTCCATCATATAGCAAAGGAAAGCATGGACCACGCGACTCACGTACTCAGGGCCGCGCGCACAAAGATCAGCTTTTTGCAACCCCAGCCGTGCTCTTGACCGCCCTCGGCCGCGCGCATTTTTGGTCCAACGCCCATCACCCTTGACAGGACGCATCCAGGGAAGCCGGAAGCCTGGCCCTGCCGCTAGGAAAACTTGCCTTCGCGGCCCAAGTGCCCTTTTTGCCTGTATGGCCCATCGCGCGCCGCACAGCTCCGCGGCGTTAAAACGTGCGGCGCCAAGGAGTTTATGCGCACCCAAAAGAAACAAAGGATTCGCACCACCCTCGTCAGCGTTTTGCGGGATGCGGCCAAGAAGTATATAAAGGCACCGATCCCCGAATCCGGCTGTCTGTCTCGCTCGATCTAAACGGTGGTTGTTTTATTGGCGATCCTCACCTTTGTGTGTGCATCGATCCCAGATATTACGACTATTGCTGCTATCACTGCCTCTGCCAGCATCAGCACAAATCACATATCATAATGGCTGAACCAGCTGCCAACCCCATTGCTCCCGCCGAGTTTGAAAACCCGGGCGCCGTCGAGGCCGGTTTTGGTCGCCGCGATCTCCGCGGTGAGTATAAGCCGCCGGTCACCTACGGCCGCGGTGCTACCACCGTCGCTGGCCTGCCCGATGGTCTCCGCAACCACCTGATTGCGTTCATTGGCGAGTTCATTGGCACTTTTATTTTCCTGCTCTTCGCCTACGTGATTGCACAGATCGCCAACTCGGCCAAGTACTCGACTGATACTGAGAATGGCTCGCACCCGGCCGCTCTGATCATGATTGCTTTTGGCTTTGGCTTCTCCGTCATGGTCAGCGTTTTCATTTTCTTCCGTGTCTCGGGCGGCCAGCTCAACCCGGCGGTCACTCTCTCGCTTGCCCTCGTGCGCGCCATTTCGCCCCTCCGCGCTATCATTCTCATGCCCACGCAGGTCGTCGCCGGTATCGCTGCCGCTGCCGTTGCCGACGCCATCACCCCTGGTCCATTGCTCTTCAACAACGCTCTTGGCGGTGGCGAGTCGCGTTCGCGCGGTGTGTGGATCGAGGCGTTTGCCACGTTCATTCTCTGTATGTCGGTCCTTTTCCTGGCCGTTGAGAAGCATCGTGCAACCTTCATGGCCCCCATGGTCATTGGCTTTGCCCTCTTCATTGGACACTTGTTTGCCGTCTACTACACGGGTGCTGGCATCAACCCTGCCCGCTCGTTCGGCCCCAACGTCGTTATGGGCTCGTTCCCCAACTACCACTGGATCTACTGGCTAGGACCATTCATCGGCTCGGTCTTTGCCGCTGCCATCCACTACCTGCTCAAGTTCCTCAAGTACGAGACCGCCAACCCTGGCCAGGACTCGGACTACTAATTTCTCTCGCGCAGGGAGGGTGTCGCCTCCACGCCTTGGGGCCCAGTCGGTCTTTGTTGCACGACCTTGATATACAGCGAGCCGCATTTTACATAATTTACGCTAATAATACTGTTCCCTGCTGTACTCTGAAGATTTGGCGCTTTTAGATGCGAGATCCATCCTCCTGTGCGTCATTCGACGCGAGGCGATCACACTATGCGTCCGCCATGGGCGCTCCTGTGGGCTCCATGTAAGTTGAGTATCGCGAGACAACGGCGATATTCGACGCGCAATGACCGCACATCTTAGCTCCAGCGCTTCAGTAGGTCTTACAACTGGAGATCTGCAGCATGGGGCCTAGCGTCGGTGCTTTTTTGGGCAACAGGCGCGTCGCCCAAAGCAGGGCTTGCCATGTTCCTGCAGTTGCGTTGTCTAGGCTGTATCTAGGAGCTCTGGCCGTCTCCGGTCGAAGCATTCATACGCCCAGCTAACAACTGAAAATGGCTCCCACGGGCGGCACCTGTCAAGCACTCTGAGCTGAGCGCCCCAGCAGCCGCTTCGGGGAGGTGCTTGAGACACTAGAGCAGTAATAACTGTCGACTGGTTTGGCCCTAGGGACAGAAACTGCGGGCTAAAGCAAACCGCTAGGCTTGCTGCCGCGCTTGGTATGGTGTTCGCAGCGAAAGGGCATCATTGCTGGCCCTGCTGCCGTGCTTGGAATTCCAGCTCAAGGAAGTCGCTAGCGTTTTACAGTTGGGCCGATCGCTGCTCGTAGCAGTTGGCATTGAGCTAAACTCTGGTTGTACAATACTCCCATGTAAGTCAGCATCTGAGCTAAACTCTGGTTATGCCATACCATCTCCATAGACATTAACATATTACATGATCAGCCGTTGTGCTGGACTTTGTTGTCGACGCCCACTGGCCGGTCGGGACTTGCAACGTCATCATAGTTAGGCGGATGCTGCGACGAACCCGCGCCGGCTGTCTGCGTGTGGTGGTTGTACAACGGCTCGTCATCACCGTCGTGGCGCGACGGCGGCGGCGTGCTGATTTGAGCCTCCTCGTCGTCAATGCGCACGTAACCGGTGGACTGCTCCCCACGGTTCATCAAGAACGGCAAACCATCGTCGGGGTACTTGGCGACAATATACCAGGCATGGATGATGCCCGGAATGCCCAACAGAGTCAGACAGCAGTTGATAAGGAAGTCCGAGTTCCAGAGACCCCGCTTTACCCACACGGGGAGTGGCGGGATGAAGCAGCCCAGAAGCGCCAGCAACAGATCGCTCGTGAACTCAAAGGCCATTTTGCGTGCAACAATGCCGGACTACGTGCTATAAGGCAGCAGCTTTCTCGACTCTGGGTGCGATCGAGAGGACGCCTTTGTCCCTTTATGTATGTTTCCGCGCCACCACGGGGTCCAGTCGACTCACGCATGCACGGCTCAGGCTACCGCCGTGCCGTGGCATAATACCGCTAGACGGGTGGCTACACAGCCCACCTGCGGCGTCTTGTGTACTAGCCCCATGGCATTTTATACACCGCGTCCAGGGCGACTACTTAGCCTAGTGCTATCGGTTCAGTTCATTCAACTCTACGGCATACTAAAAAAACAAAAAAAAAAAAACTAAACCAGCCCATATTACCCGAAAGCGCGGGTCGCTGAACATACCAGTTACTAACACAAAATGCCACGAATATAAATAGCCCGTCCATGGTCTGCTGCCATAGAGCCCCAGCGACCATTGGCCAGCTTGGCCCGTGTAGCCGCTTTTCTTTTTCCGGCGCGTCCGTCGTGGTCTTCGCCCACCATATGCTTCCAGTGCGCTCACGACTCGTCGTCATGCCCGCTGTCGCTAGCAGGCAGGTTGCCCAGTGACGGGTACTGCTGCAATAGCACGCTAGGAAGGAAATTTGCACCGAGCGCTGCCACCTCTGCGTCGCGCTGTGCGGGGCCCGAGTCCGGCGGGGACAGCATCAGCGATGGCGTCGTCTCGTCCGGGCCCACGTATATGGGCACATTGGACTTCCTGGCCTTTTCAGCAGCCTCCTCCTCGAGAAGCGGTCGTATACACACGCGGCCCGCCTCGGTTCTAAAGTGACGGCCCAATGCATCGGCGCGCGCAAACTTGCGCCCACAGCCCCATGGCGTGACGCCGTCTGATAGCACACCGGCGCACTCGTACTTTTTCTCGCCAGAGTGTAGCGCCTCGTGCCGCTTCTTGTCGTGCTGGCGCGCAAAGGCGCGCCCGCACACGGCGCACACAAACGGCCGTTCGTCTGTGTGCGTGCGCAGATGCGACCGCAGGTTGTAAACGCGCGTAAACTTTTTGTCGCACTTGGGGCACGCAAACGCCGATGGATGTTTCTGGACGCGCTTCTGCGGGTCCGACGGCGACGCCAGTTCGAGAATGTACTCGCGTGAGTTGCTGGATCGCGATCGAGATCGCGACCGCGACCGCGACCGATTGCGATTCGCAGTGCTCGTTGACCGTGACCGCCGCTGTGACGGTGGCTCCTCGACCTTGAGATACGGTATCGGCTCGTTTGCGCGCGACCGTCCACCGTCGCGCCCGCCCTCGCGACTGCTGTCGCGGCCAGGGCGGCCGTCACGGTTCTGCAGAATTCCTTGGAGTGGCGGAGCCCGTAGGTCCGAGTCCGATACTGATCGAGAACGGCCAGTGCGGCCCATGGGCGCCGCCAGCATATTGTTGGCGCCAAGGTAGAAGCTTGGGTTGTTGTTGTTGTGGGTGGTGGTGGTGGTGTTGTTGTTCATGTTTGTCAAAGACTCGTTACTGGCCGAGGAGTTAGCCGAAGGCGACGATACCGATACGGGAGTGTACCGGCCGCCACCGATCATACCGGGAGCGACTGCGCCGTCGCGATCAAGGTTGATGCCGAGCGTCATGTGCTCGAGGTCAACGAGGTCGTCGAGCTGGCCTGGTCCCGGGCCGACGACCGGGGCGGCGCTGAGATCGGCCGTCTGCAGCTGAGGTGACAGAAACGGAGACACGCCTTGCTCGCCGCCAAAGTGGCCAGAGTGCTCAGAAATGTCCGACAGCTGCGACGGCGCCCGGTAATGGCCCATGTGCTGGCCGGGGCTGCCGCCGGCGGCGGCGGCGTTGGGATCCAGAAACGATGCCGATGTCGTCGGCATGTTGGTCGTCGCCTGCGGCTCGATAAACTGCATCATCGGGTCCTGCTGCGATTGGTCCATGAGCCCCGAGCCCGCGTCATAGCCCCCCAAGTCGTTGTTCCCGTCAGTCGCGGCCTGGAACCCAAGAGTTTCTGTTAGAAACGTAAACGTGTCAGACCGGGGCGGTGGCTGGAACTGGGCCGATTCCTCCTGCTGGCTGAACTGATCATTAAACTGCGACATAGCGCCGTTACTACTTCCTCCTCCATTTAGAAACATGCTGCCGCCCAGCTCGCCCACGCCTCCCATTCCCATAAGCGATTGTCCGTGACCGCTATCCTGCGACGGTACAACACCACGATGCTGTTGTTGTTGCTGCTGCTCGTGACGCTGCGACTGGCTCTTGTCATTTGCCGACTCGTCGTCGCCCCCGAACTGGAGGTCATATGCGTTGGTGAACGACATTATCGATGTCTGTCGCTTCTGTGGTTAGTATTGTCGAGTCGTTACTATTTTAGTCGCCTAGTGCGCGTGAACGGCGGCCACTGGCTGCGGCGGGGTGGCTTGCACGCTCATCAGATCCTCCAAGCACTACATTGTGCTATAACCGGGACAGCAGAATCAAGCGCGCCACAGCAACACCGGGATAATCACTCCACACCAAGCGTCGAGACATCGCGGAAACAGCCAAGGGTCATCGACTGGCAACTACCAGCTGGGCGTGATTTATGTATCCGATGTCCGACGGGGGCGACTACGGCGTCGCGCGCACTGAATCGCGTACCCATACGTTGGCAGGCTTATCACAGTTACTTACACAACAGACGGCGAGGCCGAGCCTAAACGAGTCCTGATGCTTCTGCGCGCAAACTAGAACAGTGACGGCGTCCGATGGGGCCGTTGAAATAGCGCCGCTCAGTCCTTTCCACTACACGCTGGGTGTGTTTCGTTTCCCAACCGACAGACCAGAGGCCCGCCGTGGGACTGAGAGGGTAGCCGCGGCCGCACTCCCGGGTAACTGCGAAAGGGCCCGCCGGTGGCCGGTGCGCGCGCAGTACGTAACTTGTAGGGGAAAGCTGGGGAGCCAGGCCGAAACGAAGTGCCAGCCGGGTAAGAATCGATCCTGATTAGGCAACGGCGATCTGTGCTATGTCGTAACAGGCTGTGCGCCGGGAGATAGTGGCCGGGCGCGTGGCCCAGATGGCGCACGCTGGCTGCCTCGACGTACACGATGTAGACCAACTCTACTAAAACATTGCCGACGCTTCTCTTAGCTCCACATTCCGCAGTAGACGACATAAGCAAAATCGCATCTGCACGCCGAGTGCGTCTGTATGCGGGTAACTGTTGCACCTCCAGTGGCTGAGCCATCAACTGTGAGCGCACCGGGCTGCGGCAACAGATCGGCCCGTCGGAACGCCGCCCATACCGGCGCCGTTGTGGCACAAGGCTAGGCGGGGGGGGGGGGCGAGAAATGTATTGCTATGAATAGATACGCGCGTATGCCAGTTACACTCGCGCGTGCAGGCGGCGGTGGGGTCGGGCTGTTCTTGGCGGCCTAAGCATTGGTGCTTAAGTTACGTCATGCGCAGCAAGTGCTATGTGTGTTAGCAGCATGTCTACGGTAGGCGGAGCGCATTTGATTCAGACGAATGCCGTAGTGCCGAAAAAATGTCAACTGAGCGGCATGCTGGAACGCGAAGACGACTGGATATGCCGAGGCGTTGTGAGATACAACCGTGACCGACTCTAGGCTGTCCAGACGGGGTGTACTTTGAGATAGCCGTACTAGCTGGCTATCAACGTAGCATGCAGAGCCCCCTCCCCCCATGATGGGCCACTGGGCCACTAGACTTGATCACTCTGGTCGCCTGCGATGACGACATCTGCCACAATGTGTAGCACGCCCGGCGCAAACGATTTGACCCTGTTTAGGGACACATTGTGCGACCCGAATGCATGCGCGACCTCTTTGGCCCACTCGTCCATGCGACGCTCGTCCACGTTTTCGTGGACGTGAACAACTGTCGCGACTGATGCCTGACCGGCCAGCCGGCGGGCCATATCCCAAGCTGCGCGGCAGTCGGGCAGCAGGCCCATGTTGATGTGTGAGATGCGACCGGCGTCGGCGCTCAATTGCGCGAGACGGTCCTCGGCGTGGCGATTGTCCTCGTGGAACACAACGATAAAGTCGTCGGGCCGTGGGTCGTACGGCTCGCCCGCGGCGACGACGCGGGCTCGCCAGCCGTTGAGGGCCGCGCCGCGGACGAGTCCTTCGACGCTCCAGGCATTGAGCTCCCAGCAGAAAATGCGACGGGGCCGCTGGCTCGCATAGCTGAACACAAAATAGCCAATGCCCGCATATAAATCGACAACGGTTGAGCCGGCAACGCCCTCTTGGGACCGTAGGCGCGCCTTCTCGACAATGTTGCCGCGGCTAAACATGGTGTACCGAGGCGCCCACGTCTGCGAAATACGGTTCTGGACGGCGGTGCACCAGAGAGCGGCCGCAAAATCCGCCGCAGTGGGAGATGCAATGGACTCAAGCGTCGGCGCGGGCCCAAAGTCACCGTAGACTGGCACAAGACGCGCGGGCCGGCGCACTGGGTCCGCCTCATTGATAGGCGCGTTTTCAGCTACGTGCGTCAGCCCACGATGGCCGAACGCGCCGCGCCGGAGAAGGTCTGGCCACACCGATGCATCGATACCAGCCAAGCCAGAACCGGCAGAATACAGCACCAGCGGTGGGTACACGGCCCATCTGCCGGCGGGTATGGAGGGCCCGTCTGCGGGTGTCGACTCCGTCCCGAGATCCACGGTTGTAAAGTCCAGCAGCGAGGCCGGCAAACTGTCGAGTGATGCCGCCGTTGACGCAACTATAGCACCGACGCCGCCCGACCTCGCGACGACGCCACGCCGCCGGTCAAACAAGCCATGCGCTTCAAGAGCCGTCTTCGCCTCCTTGATCCGCCTCGCGTCGGTCACCACAATGCCGAGCGCCATTACGGAGGAGAGGTCACCGGCAGACGGTAGCCTACCGGCATCGGGGACCCCAAAATTTCAACGCCGCGCAGTGCGGCTGCGACTTGGAGCAGGTACCGGGTCGTTGCACTCGCCTGGACATCCTTCGCTCAACTGCAAAGCGCTATCAGTGGAATCTTGCGCGCGCTGTCACAATGTCTCAGAATGCTGGTTTTGTCTTAAATGTAGTGGGCGGCTACAGCGGCCCTGGACACCACTTTGCGGCGGCTGCGCTCCTCTGCGCTGTTCTAGTTGCAATATTCGAGTAGTAGCTGGACTTGAAACAGCGAATGCTATTGTTTACGCTTGTATTACGTTTATCGGACATGCAATCTGCCAATAGAATCACAATGACCCTGTAATTGCCCTGTTCCTGGCACAACATCATGTCGCCGGCACAACACCCCGCCGCACCGCAAGGCTGTGCCTCCCAAGTCGCCGTCTCCACAACGCACTGTTTGGCACAGATCTGGCCGTCCCGGATTCTGCTAGCTGCCAGCACACCGTCGTCTCCACGCTGCTAACAGACTCGTCAGTAGCCACAACGAACGATGGTCAATGACGACAAACGCGGCCCCTTTTCGTGGGTGCGGCGATTTGTGAAGAAGAGCAACGCGGGCGGCAACACTGAGCCGGGAGCGGCAGTACTACCACATCATCACCATCATCATCACCATCATCTTCATAATGCCCCGGGCGGTGGCGCGTCCAAGGAGCAGGCTGGCGTTCCTGGACGCAATGATACACTCGACACCGTGCAGCCGGTGCATGGAGACGCGAACAAGGACTTGAGCGAAAAGCTAAACCGCTCTGGCACAGGGGCTGGTACGGTTAGCAGCCACGATAAACAGGAGCAGGACGAGGCACGCGAGCACCCGACTGCGATGGTTGAGAGCGAGCCGCCGGCTGGCAGCACCTCGGCAGACGCAGATCGACCCGCGACGCCGTCATCTAACACGCGCCTATCACGGGTCCAGATCATCGACACCCAGCCGGATACCGAATCCCCGCGGCCGTCCAAGCCCGAGAGTACCTCGACGGACGACACGTCGCCAAAGTTCCGGTCCAACTCGACATTTACGGTCCCGTCGGTCGCACGCACGTCCATGACGACAGTGTCGCCGTCGCCGTCATCAAATGCCTCAACCACTACGGCACCGCTCACGTCGCTCGCTCCCATAGCGCTCCAGCAGCTCCACCACGGCGAGGGCGGCGGCGCTGGTGCCAGTGGACGCAATGTCGACACCGCATCGGTCATCACGATTGCATCGTCGTCAAAGTGGCATAGCCGTCGCTCCTTTGACACCAACGCGTCGACCATGGCGCTCGCCCCAGAGAGTATTCTGTCGCGCACCGAGTCGATGGACTCGGCGTCTATGGTGGGTGGCAGCGGCACAGCCGCCAAGTCTGTTACGTCGTCTAACCGGCTGTTCGATTCTGATCAGGACCAGGAGGCACACGCTGGTCCGTAGTCGCCCTCCAGTACTCGACAAAATTCTTTAGAGCCGTCCGTTCCGGCGCTTGGGCCGCCTACAAAAGGGCCTGTCGCGGCCGCTGCCGCCTACCACTCCTAGATACTCTAATATATTGACTGTGGATTGCGAATAGCTCTAGTCCAGACTGTAGCTCGCAGCTAGAGAACCTTTCCTGGCGCAAAACATCCGGCACTGTAATAGAAACTAGCAGTTCATAGATCAGACGCAAAGTAGCTCTTCTGTGGGTGATCCGGCAGCACAGCCAGAACGGCACTATCCGGTCGATCTACCTTGATGGATGAAGAGATAAATAGGTGAATGAATTCAGAGTCCTGCGGTTAAGCCTCAAGCAGACTATACACATGAAACACCTACCGGATTCAGGCTCCGTCGGCTGCGGTGCGGGACTCTCCCGAGGCATAAATCTAAGCCGATCGACGCCCATGCGAACTTGCTACCCCATGCGATGCCAGTTGCTGCCTGCCTAAACTGTAAATGCTGGCTGGCTGTTGGTGCCGCTGATCGGGGCCCGGCGCACCGCCATAGCCGACGCGCACCGGCCCAAGTGCTCTGCCCGGCTAATGCACTGGGAGTAGGACAACTGCAGCCCAGGCAGCAGCTAAGCGGCCCTGGTCTAGCTTGTCGAGCCCCGGCGCAACTACGGGGTCCTCCGGCCGCATGGACCGCGCAGCGCATGCATGTTGCCAGGACAACTATGCCCTGTAAGGTCGGCCCTCCACTGCAAGGGCCGATATTAAAAGTGGCCTTGATGCCATGCACGGTTAACGGTTAACCTCACAGGGTGCAGAGTGCCAGGATCCGCCCGCCGCTGCTGTCGCTCACTTTGTGGGACGCACGTCACTTCGCAGTAAGCGCGGGTCCTGGGTCCTGGCGGGGGTTGTACTGGGGCTGTAGCCAGTAGCTGTATTGGTCAATG
The DNA here is from genome assembly GCA_038086965.1 of Tardiomyces depauwii. NCBI lineage: Eukaryota > Fungi > Ascomycota > Dipodascomycetes > Dipodascales > Trichomonascaceae > Tardiomyces > Tardiomyces depauwii. The sequence goes on from JAVHZA010000003.1 coordinate 2,551,584, forward strand.
ACTGCCGCGGATAAAAGGCGTAGCATCGACTGCTCGGGGCATTCTACCGGTAGCCGCTAATTGCTCATTGCTGACTTGAAGCTTTGCTCAACACTGGCTAGCTTTTCTTAATAACCCCTTTGCACTGCAGTCCATGGACCAGTAGAATTGCCGTACTGTAGCCCAGTCCCAAAATGAAACCTTAATTGGCCACTGTGCTGAGTGGGAACCAGCGACGTCGACCAAGGCCCTGTTCCCAGGTACTTTGCGAACGTGCGAACTTGATCCTCTCCTGTGGCTACGTCAAGCGTCGATTCGTAGCCAGGTGCTGTCGTTTGGGGCGAGCGACTGCACTCTCCTGCGTTGTGTCGCACATAGGGGACCACCACACATGCACCGCCGGCGTTGTGCGTCCGTTGTGCCCGGGCTCATCTGGCGATGGGCCGCATCGGCGCCTGCGGCAAAACGGCAGATGAGGTAAAACATAGAGATCAGCACATGCATGGATCTTGACGAGATCAAAAGCGCTAAAACGTAACTACACTAAACAAATCAAGATCTAGGTCCCGTTTAGATTACATAAATATACTTTGTTCATCAATCGTCGTCGAGACCCCGGGGCTGCCAAGGTCCAAACACCGGTGGTAAGATTCCAATGCGATATGCACAAACTGCACCAACAGGTTCTTTGGTAGTGTCACACTCCTCGCAAAAGCGCGGTGGCCGCCGATATCAGCGGGCGGGTGCGAGGGAAAAGCCCGGGGAAAGTTACTCCTTCTTGGGCTGGTCCTGGTAGAGACGCGGCGACGTAGTGGAGCCACCATCGACATGGTTCATAATCGACAGACCAGGCATGGATTTACCCTGGTCGTCGTGGCCGTCCTGAGCGCCGCCCTGACGCTGACCCTGGTGGGCGTGGTGCAGCGACGCAGGGGTGTGGGGCATCGAGTCGGACATTGGCGTCGACGAGGCGCCGTAGTCGCCCTGGGCACCGGGCCCGCCGGCGGGGCCAGAGGCCACAGGCGCGTGCAGCGGCGGCGGAACGCCAGACTGGCCCGTCGGCGGCAGCTGCTGGTACTGGTGCAGCTGCGGCAGCGACGGGTACGAGTAGCGGTATCCGCCAGCCTGGGGCTGCTGCTGGGGCTGCGGCAGCGTCTGGCCGGGCTGGCCGGGCTGGCCGGGAGCGCCGGGCTGCTGGGGACCAGCGCCGCTCTGGCCGGGCTGCTGTGCGCCAGGCTGCTGGCCCTGCTGCTGACCCTGCTGGCCAGGCTGCGAAGCCATGCCCTTTTGGTCCGGCGTCTGGCCGCGCGACAGGCCATTGTAGTCTTGGCTGCCGGGGGCGCCAGGCTGGCCGGGCTGCTGGCCCTGGCCATAGTAGTAGTACTGCTGGCCGGGCTGGGCGCCAGGCTGGGCGCCAGGCTGGCCCCCAGGCTGCTGGCCGGGCTGGGGCTGGCCCGGATGCTGCGGCTGTTGGCCGGGCTGCTGCTGGGCACCCGGGGCTGGCAGAGCGCGGCCATCAGCGCCGGCGCCGCCAGCGGTCTCGGCCTTGCGCTTCTCGGCGGCCGACAGAACCTGGGCGGTACGGGCAAAGTTGGCCGGGTGGTAAACGGCCTTGATATCGGTGACAAACAGCGGGTACAGGAGGTCAATAATCTTCTCCTTGTTGGCAAAGTCGAGCGCGCGCTCGTACGGGATCCACACACCCTTGAGGTGCATCGCGCCCGCCTTGACCACATGGCGGTGCTTCTCGCCCTTGAGGATACCGTCGCGGCGGCCACGGGTCATGCCCGCGACGTTGAGCAGCTTGGTGCCGTTGATCATGTCATTGTCCTCACGACGGGCGACGCAGATACCACGCGCCTCGACCTGGAAGCACAGCGTGCTCTCGTCCTCCCACAGTGTGGTGGTGACCTTGGGCTTGGCACCGGGCGGTGCCGTCTGGCCCGTGGGATCAGTAACAACCGCATGGCCGTGCATGCCGACGTTCTGCTGCTGGGCCATGGGCGGCGCGTAGCCCGGGTACGCACCGTAGTGGGCGAGACCGGCGCCGGGCACGACGCCCGGCTGCTGCTGGGCGTGCTGAAGGTGCGTCTGCTGGTATTGGTGGTGGTACTGTGGGTACATCTGGTGCTGGCCGGCGGCGGCGGCACCGTAGTCGTGCGACGGGCTCGCGGCCTGCGGGTGGCCAGCGGCAGCCTGGCCGGCGGCACCGTTGACGTCACCGCTCGGGTAGTAGTACGAGCCACCGTTTGCGGCGGGTGCCGCCTGGTGCTGGCCCTGGTGTTGGCCCTGCGAGTACAAGCCGTTATAGTACATCTGCTGCTGATAGTACGCTCCTGGCGACCCCGTGTACGCGCCGTGGGGTGTCTGATTCATTTTCTGTACGTTAGACTTTTTTTCGTGTCCCACAGGGGAGGGGGAAGACATTTGGTCAACAACAGTCGAGAGTCGTCAAACGCGTTAAAAAAACGCGCATCCAAGCAATATCACTGCCCATTAAATCACAGACACGCAGTGCAGACGGGTCCAAAAAAAGCGCGTCGATATGTGAACTCAAAGCAGGGGACCGCAAAACACGCTTGCGAACGAAAAAAAATCCTCTGTCGAGACGCCGTCTGCGCGCCGCCCAGCCAGTGTTAACTGCAAAACACAAAACACTCACCTAATTAATGGTACACACGCACTGGAATACGGAAACAACAAAAAAAACCGCGTCTGTGCGCACACAACGTCGAGCTGGACCAGTAGATGCAAGGCCGCGAATCAGTGGCAGTCGTGCGTTAATAAGGCTCTGCGCAACGGCCAAATGTCGACTTGCTTTTGGCTCGTCTCATATCTCGCCTCCGTGCACTCGCGCTCGATTGGGCATGAGGGCTAGGTCTGTTACTGCACGCCCCTACCCTTTCTGTGCGGCGGTCTTCAGTGAACGTGGCATTGGGGCCAGCGGTTTGCACGCTGGGCAAACGGCAGACAAGCACAGTTGGAAGCAGGCAAGCGAGCTGGTGGCCGGTTATCTAAGGCTGGACCCGGCGGGGCCAGGAGCCCGAGAATGCGTTGCTCGCTTTGAAGTGTTCACCGGCGCTTCGGTCGCCCGCACGCCGCGCGCCCTCGGCGCGGGCACGACGCAGGATCGCTGCGCCGGCGACCAGACGCTCTTTCGACGCGCCGGCCGCGAGCAGGAACCCTGCCGGTGTGGCCGGGCGCTGAGAGCTGTGTTTCCTCTGTCAGTGGACTAGACCACTGTGCATAGCGCCATTTGTGGCCCGCGGCCGGGTGGCCCTGGCCGCGAATCGCCGGCTCGGCCCTCTCCCGACCCTTTTCTCTGCCCACGGTCAAATAACCGCAACCCGGCGAGCCGCCGCGACCCTGACCCCCATTCCGCATGCGGCGCGCTGCCGGTCGGGTCCCTGTTTGAGACGGTGACGTTTCCCAAAAAAACGGCGGCATTGGGAGCCGGTGTGTGCGGAAGCGGGGGCGCGGTGGTTGCCTTTTTTTCTTTTCTAGTGGGTGGGACCGACACAGCAGTGGGGAATTAGATCCCAGATTCAATCCCGGCAATTAATCTGGATTAGTTGTGAGTTCAAGCCGCCAACCTTGGTACATGGCCAGTGCTGAACTAGGGAATTTGTCTCCTGCTCTACAGTTGTGTCTAACAGCTCCTAGTCAGTACAAGTGCTAGCACCACCGCTAACCAGTTGCTAGGCAAAGTGCCAGGCTAGCAACGCGGCCGCCTGTCCTGGCTCGCGTAACAACGGCCGGCACGCAGCCGGCTGCTCCCATCGGGGATCTACGGCGGCCCGTGCGCGATCAGGAACTGGGTGGTGGGTGTTGCCCGGCGCAGTGGGCATAGTCTAGCTGGTACAAGAGCCATTTCAGGTGGTGTCTAGGTAGCCATTGAGCCGTTGTATGATGCCAGGCTGTCTGTCCGTGGGACCATCATCGACTCGCAGCGCAGCGATCTGATGCGCACGCGACGGCGCTGCAAGCAGGGGAGCCCGAGTCTTCGTATAGGCGATAGGAAGACAGGAATGCGCGACCACGCATCACGCCCAATGTAGGTGGAGCACGGCCACTAGGATAGTCTTTGTGTGCCTAGTTTATCACTCGGAACAAGAGAGCGCACGGGGGTCCCCCTCCTCCTCCTGATCGATCATTGAATTCCAAAACAGGTCCCCTGGCGACGGCGCCGGGCCCTGCGTCTCAGCAGGTTTTATTTTTCGGGGTTTTTTTAGACTCAGTCGCCGCGGCGATCGGCAGTCCGGGACCGAGGTCGCCACCCGCCATCACCGAAAGCCAAGTGCATTTCTTAGTTCGAGCCGAGCCCTCCTTCCAGCTCGTCTTCAGCGCCAATCAGCGCCTACAGCCGGCGACGGCGCACTCGCAGACCTGCACGCCCGACCACGGCCGTATATGCACGTTGCTTTTTCCCCGCGTGCGGCCCCTGCCCCCAACGCACAGCGCCGCGGCACGGGAAAAAGGAGCGCCGCAAGCGGAGGCGCAGCCGGATGCGTGTGACAGTCACAGGGCAGGCGGCTCCTCACAAACGTGCCCCCTACATGCACTTGCCGAGGTCTGTGGGCGTGCACTAATCGCTGCCTGTGAATCACGCATAAACTAGCTGCCATGAGGGTGACACCCCCGCTAGACTGCCCGAAGCTGCGATAGCGCTTGAACTAGCACCCAGTCGTGTCGTGTCGCACGCCGCGTCTCGGAGAAGCGCCATGCGTAGCTCTAGGGTTGGAAGGTGGCCTCCCGCGGTCGCGCGCCAAAAAAAAAATCCGCGCAAAAGCCAGAGGTGGCCAAACTGGAACTGGCGGACGGAACGCACCGTTGCCACCGGTCTGGTTCAGTCTGGTCCAGCTTGTCCCCTGTGCGTAGACAATACACAGGCAGACTAAATAACTACTAGACTTGCCCGCGCGCGCTTGCGCAGACGCTCGCTGCCCCGCCATGCACCGCCGTTGTGCACTCATCCCGACGCGGGCAGAGCTAGCTTCTGTTTCCACCGCGCCCAGACCTAGCGCCGCCGCCGATCAGGTTGGGTCTGCTGGGAGGGTACGTTGCAGCTCGCAGCAGCAGGCAGGTCGGCAGGCAGGCGGCCGTTGTCCCGTGGTTGGCGGGCCTACCGCTCGGTTGGCGGGCCACCCAGGTGCCAGCTGTGCGATAGGCCGGGCACCGGTTTGTGGTCCGCCGTCAAGTGCTGTTCAAAGTAATTCATTCGCTACACACAAACTATTCGCCCAGCCCCAAGCACATGCAGCATTAAGTTTATGTGAATCCCGCAAGGGCGCAGGGGGAACTCACATACACACCGCGCCGGGGATACACACGGGGGCCGGGGCGGGCGCTTATGCAGCGAAGATCTCGCGGCAGGCCCCAGCCTGGGGCCCTTTGTGCGGAAACGTAAGGGACCGCATTGCGCGGCAGTGCGTGGGCGTTGGAGAGCGCGCGGCAGGCGTTTGGCGTCAGTATTAGTTAGACCTTAGAACGTTGGTGTCGAAATTTTCGTACTGTGGGCATCGGATGGGCCGGCGAGGCTACCTGACACCGCTCCTGGCGCCTGCGCCTGGCACCGCGCGACGACCCCTAGACAGCACGCGCCGGCGGCCGTGACGTGTGGTGCAGCCACAGGGCGTCGGTGGCGTGCGCGCGTACGTTGACGGACCGAGTGCGGTTCTCGTCGGCAGCCTCGGCGAGCGTATCGAGGACGCGCGCCGTTGCAATCACGGGTCCAAGCGCCTCGCTGATCTCGCGCCCGTAGTGCTGCTTGTTCACCTTGAACAGCACGCGGCCCAGCGTCTGGATCGCGATGGTGCGCTGCGACGCAACCGTCGACCGCGCCAGGTGCGCGAGCTCTGGCACCGTGTAGCCGGCAGCCGCCGGCGCGTCGCCGTGGTGGTGCAGGCCCGCGGCCGGGTCTATGTTGCGCGACCGCCGCGGCGTCACCAGGTCGCCGCGAAAGTCAAATCGCAGTTCGCCGGGCGCCAGGCTCGCAGCCGACGCCGAGTACTCGTCGAGCTCCTGCTCGCTCATGGGTAGCATCCACGCCAGCTTGTCCGACTCGACCGGCAGCGTTGGAAAGTACTTGTCGTGCATTTTTTCGTAGAATAGCGGGTCCTCTAGCTCGTCGCCCCCCTCGGGCTGGTCCGCGGAATCGCCGTCCTCGGCCGGGTCGGCCGGTCGCGTAAAATGCACCGTTTTTTCAGGAAGCGGTTCCGGCGCAGATGCGGCGGCACCTGCAGTCGGAGCAAAGTCCTCCGGGTCGCCGTCAGGTAGGCTGTCAAAGTTATCGTTCATGTGCGCCACCGCCGCGTCGGGGCTGTCAAACTCGGGATCGCCCTCGGGATGAATCACTGGCGCCCGGGCGTTGAAAAAGGGTGTAGGCTCCGTTTCTCGCTGGTGTCTCGATGGCACCGACTGAGAAGGAACCCCACCTGCCTTCTCGTCTGCACCAGTCTTCGCGCCTACCGCCCGCTGCTCTGCCTTCTCAGCACGGTGCAGTAGCGCCTGCAGCACGCTCGGATCAAGCGAGTTCATGAGCTCCTCGCGCTCGCGCGCAATCTCTTCGGGGCTCATCTTGGCCATTCGCTCAATGTTCTCGAGGTGCACCTTTTCCATCTCGCTGAGGCCAGATCCGGTAGCTGTCTCGAGAGCAGTGCCCACCTTGCTTGTCGCGGGGCCTGTCCTCGCGGCCGTCGCTGACCGTGCTGCCGCGGGTCGCTCGCCTCCGGTGCCAGCGGCCTCCTTGCGCTGCCGCCAGCGGCTCTTCCGCAGCGGAACCGGCTCACTCGGCGGCTTTGGAGGCTCTGGTACCTCCTCCGGCGCGTTGCGTTCCACTATGTCCCCAATAAAATCCATTGTGGAAGGTGCCTTTGCTGTCCTTCACCGTCCCTACTTTTTTGTCAGCGATGGTGATAGAGTTCAGCCGTGTGCATATGCAACAGTCTGGCACCACCACTTTAAACCGCTCAGCAGTTGCTACGGGGCGGGCCCTGCGAGTCTGGACACGGACACCAGCGGCTTTCTTTTTTTTTTCGCCTCCACCAAGACGTCTGAGCGATGCAGCGGCGCATTGGCGGGGGCCCGCTGCTCCAAGCCAAGCACACGGGTTGGCTGCGCAAGCGAAGATAGACGTGCGCCGCATATGTGCTCTGCAGGCCCAGGCGCCGGCCACAATGGCATCGGCCGTTGCGGGTCGCGCCTGAGGTGGATCATCGCCGGTTTGGTACGAGCGAACGGGACGATTAGCATGCGATCGATCCCGGCTGTCTAGGATCGCAGTGTCGGGCCCGATGACACACAAGTGCGGATTGGGTGCGTCCCAGCTTGGCCCTGGCTTTGACCAGCGTTGTAACTCGCGGCAACGTCGGCTTGGGCGGCGTATTTTGTTCCTGAGCCAATGTTTCTGTCGTGGAGACTGCAGTTGGAGCTACGTGCACAAGTGATCATCTCTACGGGCAATAGTATGCACCTGTGCGCAGGGCTCATTGCATCTCGCATTCCTCGCAAAAAGAACATGGTCGCTGAAGTCCACTAGCTGGTCCCAGCATCCGCTAGCCGGTCCCAGAATCCACTAGCCGGTCCCGCATTTGAATGTTACGCTAAATGAGCACATCAGGTGGACCGCGTGTGAGAGGCATCACTCGATCGGGCTAGATGCAGCTGGAAAAAAATAGCGCACTCGGACGGTGGGCGGCGTAAGAATTCAAGAAATAGCGTCCATGGTTCTATTGGGACTATCCTACTTATTCATCATCTCCTTCGTGGCAGATAACTGCCAGCACACCCTCCAAAACACTCGACCGAATGAAAGCGCCGCCAGGGCTCACAGGTGGCCGATTGGCGCATGCGTGTGCATTGCGTCGCCGATCTCGGCGCGCGGCGCGCCGGTCCCCGTTTTGCAAGCTGACGTAGGATTCGCAGCGAGCGCCGCCGATCTGGCCGGGCGTGTGCCTCCCCTGCGCATTGGCCCTCCGTCTCGCAGCCGTCGAGCCCGTTTGTTCGCACGCCGGTCCGCCCAGGTACTCGCTGTGCACGTCTGTGCTTGCTCGCTCCCTGCAGCCTCTGCTCGGGAAGAGGGAGGAAGGCAACCGATGTGATGAGCATGGGTCTGCGGGATTGGAGCGACCAGCCGCCGCACTGCTATGGATCGTAAGGTGGGCCCCACCGGATCCGAGAATCTATCGTTTTGTCTACTACATCCTTGGCATTGTTGTCGCTGCCCGTTATTCTAAAGGCGCCATTGCTTGCACCGGTTGACTAGTAGTCGTACCGACGTGGCGGTTCGTCGACCCCCTCGGTGCCAATAGCGGCAGGGCTTGCCGCTTGTAGGTTTCCCGGCCATGCACGGCCCTACAGCGCGTGTCCCGTTTCCGCTTGCGCATTATCAGCACACGGCCCTGGCCGCCATTGGACGCCAGGTCGCTGCAGGGTACAGGCGAGATTTTTTTTTCAGCCCTTGCCTGGCCCGAGAGGGCCTGCACGTCCAGCCGGTGTACGGTCGCCAAAAATGTCCGCAATCGTGGCCGTGTATTCGGTTAGGCCATTGGACATGCCTGCAGTCCATCTGCTCGGCCCGATTGCCCGTCTTTCTATGCTTGGAGCCGTCCAGGCGGAACGTCGCCAAAATGCAAATCAAAACGTCCGGCACGCAGACACAAGCCAGCGCCTTGCAGCTGGCGCAAGGCCCTGCTGTTCTGCGCGCCCGACCGTGCCGCGGCACTGCTGCATACGCGAGCCGCCTAGAGGAACCCAGCCGGCCGCGTGCAAGCCGTTGGACATCTTTGCCGTCAATGCGGCAGCGCATTTATCCGCTAGCATGCGGGCGGTCGTCATGGATCTCGGTCGATGAGCTTTTCGCACCGTCTGTGGTGATGGCGTGGCGCTCTTCTTTCGCGGCCAATTAGCTAGTTATTTGACAGCCATTGGCTCCTGCGCCGTACGCACGCTTGCGCACGCCGCGGGTACTGCTGGCCGCGTGCTGTTTGCAGCAGCTTGGGCCACGGCCGGCGGTGGCCGTCTTCCGCTGTCTTCCACCGTCTTCGGTGTGGCCACTGGGGGCTGCACGCGGCATTTGGCTGTCGGACACCCTTGGCGGGCACCTCGGGGCCTTGGGTATGCAGCGCCGTTTAGGTGCACCTAGGCCGATGGGGCAACGATGTGCAACCCGCATCCCTGTACCTGCGATCTTTTCGTAGAGCATGGGCCCGCTGCGGCAGCTGCTTCGTCCTATTGTGGGCTTTAATCCAGTCCAACGGGTTGGGTCGGCCTCGAGTGTCTGTCTGGGTCCCAGTTCACTACCCGTTCAGTCCAGCCAAGCGCTTCTCGGATACTGTGCAACGTGTTTGGCCTCCTGCCTTTGTCGGCCGATCGGCATACAGTTGTAGCGAGGTCAGGGGTCAGTGTCGACAGTTGATAGTCAGCCCTATACGGAGGTCGTATAGGGTGTGTACAACATGGGGGTATACATGCATACTACAATAGACTACAGGCGCCAAGGTATACACACATTCCGACGGGTCGATCGCACTAGAAGCTACTTCGAGAAGCAAACGCCAGTCTGGCAACACAGGGCATCTGCAAACGGCACCACGCCGATGTGGCAGCGGCCCCAGCCGACTAACCACGGCACACGTCAGCCCCAGTGTTCGGCGGCCATTGTTTTCCTCGGTTTCCACTTTGACGCGCTACAATTTCACCACTTTACATTTAGATAGGCACGCCGGGGATCAACCCAACAACCATAATGTGTCAGCCATTGATGCGCTATTTCTGGCACGCGGCCCTGGCTCAGATCACAAAGGATATTAAACAGCCAGTGCAGACCACACCCCTCTCTAGCATCGCTCGCCGCATATACACTGCCATCAGCATGTCTTGCTGAGCCACCCCCCGTTCCCCGGTCACTCCGGGCTTGCCCTCCCGCAGTTGTCCCGGCCCTGCTGGCCCTCCTGGGTAGCTCCCCAAACCTCGCATGCAAGTCCATACGTGGGCGCTCCCTGGGCTGTGCCAATTTGGCGTAGCAATATCACAAGAAGCTCCGGCCACACAACAGAATACCCTCATAGCACCATTCTCCCGGGCCACAGCTCGTGGTTTCGTCTCGGTCATACTCCGTCGCGCGTCGTTTGCCGGATTCTCTCCCCCCCGCCAACAGCCATCAACCGCACGGCTGAATCGCCCTGGGGACCACCACCACACACATAGTCACGCCGCCAAAGAAAGGTAATCCTTGTCAAGGGGGGCCTGAACGGCACGAAAATCCATACACCTCGCAAACAAGGCAGCACGCAAGCTTGGCGGCAGTGTTTTACGGCCCCAGATCTCGGGAACCTGGGCCCGGCCTTTCTTTATTTATTTTTTTTTATTTCGCCCGCCCTCTCTTCTGGCGCACGTTTTGGCGACACCCATCGCTTTTGACTGTTGACGAGGGCACCACCCCCCAGATCTCGACTTCATTATTTATTTTTTTGGTCCTTGTCACCCATCGCTTCTTTAAGTGCCCGGTTCTCGGCTCACAAGAGCTGACTGCTCCTGTCGCCCATGACTCTGCCTGGCTCCGCCCCTAACGACGGCGGGCCCGGCGATGGCGCAGGACCGCCCCAAAGACGAGGCGTCCCGCTACGCGTCGACACCACAGTGGGCGCCTCCGGCCCCGCAACAGCGCCTCCAGGAGGTCCTGGCGCTAGCCCCGCGAGTGCCCGCCGAAGACGCGGGTACTCGTTGCGCAGCCAGCTGTTTTCCCGGACCATGGAACAGCGCTCTGGCGGTCTTTCGCCCATCGAGCTCGCAGAGACGCAGCCTCGGACACCGTCTCCGCCGTCATCGCCACAGCCCACTTCGCAAGTCCCTTCGCCCGATAGTGCCGACGAGATTGTAGTGCAGGAAGGTCTCACCGCCGTCGGCCGCCGCTCCTTTGATGTTGCGTGCCGTACGTCGCTCGATGGGCCCTCCGACGCAGCTGCCCGAAATACCAGCCGCCCCAGCAAAATCTACCACCGTCACGCCAACAGCGAACCAGACGGCAAAAAAGCGCGCGTGTCCTTCGTCACCGAGCGACCTCTCGATCGCGCCGACGCAGATGAGCCCGACGACAAAAAGGCCGTTGGCACCCTCCGATCCGGCGACGAGACCGCGCCTGGTACAAGCAGCTCGGCGGGCCTCGGCGGGTCCACAGTTACCTCGGTCGCAGACATGTTCCCCAACTACTCAGAGTGGGCACAGCAGCGCATCCGCCGGTCGCGTCACTGGCGCCAGTCCATCGCAGCCTCGTTCGGCCGCGCCCGTGACGCTCTTCTTCGCCGACGCGTGCTCCCACCCACAAAGAACGGCCGCAAGATTCCGCTCCGCGTCCCGCCTGCAAACCGCGACCTCCTGATCGACGAGCGCTCGGGCAAGCCCTACATTAACAACAACATCACGTCGTCCATTTACACACCTTACGACTTCTTGCCCCGCCAGATCATCTTTCAGTTTTCAAAGCTCGCAAATCTGTACGTATAGTGTCCATGATCCCCCCCACGCCACGACCACTAACTCCAGCTACTTTCTGTGCGTGTCCATCTTGCAGATGATTCCGTCTTGGAGCACCACCGGGAGCTACACCACCATCATCCCGCTGCTGATTTTCATGTCCATCTCCATGGGTCGCGAGGGCTTTGACGACTGGCGTCGGCACCGCCAGGACCGCGCAGAGAACAATCGCATCGCTAAGATTGCGTACCTCCGTAGCGAGGACGAGGTGAACCGCCTGCGGGCCGTCGCTACGGCGGACTCTGCATCGTCAGAGAGCTCAATGAACCCGAACAGCCTCACAGCCGAAGACTGCGGGCCCATTGGTTACAAAGAGGTAGCCTGGAAGGACGTCCGTGTCGGCGACGTCGTCATGCTCGAACAGGACGATTGGGTCCCCGCCGATATTGTTCTCATCCAGAGCGACGGGTTTGCCGGCCAGTCGTACATCGAGACCATGGCTCTCGATGGCGAGACCAACCTCAAGTCGCGTGAGCCTCTGCCGGACCTCAACAAGATCTGCAGCGATCCAAACCAGCTCGCAACCATCAGCGCCCACGTCACGACCGAGGACCCCAACCTTAATCTGTACAACTTCGAGGGCACCCTCGCCGTCAATGGTAAGGAGTACCCGCTGGCGCTCGACCACATTGTGTACCGAGGTAGTATCCTGCGTAATACTCGCAGGGTTCATGGTGTCGTCGTCTTTAGCGGTGAGGAGTCCAAAATCCGCATGAACGCCGTCCAGCACGCCCGTTCAAAGGCACCGCGCCTCCAGAAGAAGGCAAACAGGATCGTTATCCTCATGGTTGTATTCGTCATTGGCCTAGCTGTCTTCAGCACAATTGCATCTAAGGTGTACTATTCGACCCAGGGAAAGCGCATGTGGTATCTCACTGGTCTCGAGGTCGGCACCGCGCCCAACTTTATGGGCTTCATCATCATGTTCAACACCCTTATCCCCCTCTCACTCTATGTGTCTATGGAGATCATCAAGGTCATCCAGATGGTGATGCTCCAAATGGACGTTGACTTGTACGACCCAGAGACAAACACTCCCTGCGAAGCCCATACGGCATCTATCAACGAGGAACTTGGCCAGGTCGACTACATCTTCTCTGACAAGACTGGAACGCTCACCGACAACATCATGCTCTTCCGCAAACTGTCGGTCGGTGGCCACGCGTGGATTCACGACCTCGATTTGCATTTTGTGCCGGATGACCCCGCGCCGGGAGACGACGATGCCACTGCGACTAATCAGGAGAACATCCACGGCAACAGGCAGTTATACGCCAAGGCCAGGGCCCCTCGTAAATCGGGTCCGTCGGCCATTGCATCAGGGTCGCTCAACGACTCAGGGACTGCTGGCCCGTCTTCGCCGTCGCACCATAGGCGTGGTGCACAGCCAAGGAGTCCCAAGGCGACGCGCAAGAGCGCAGGTGCGATGTCACCCCGGCCGTCGGCGGATGCCATCCTCCAGCAGGTTGCGGCGCTGCCCCGCAAGAGCAGCGTCCACGTCGGACGGCCCAGCGCGGCGAGCAGCGGCCTTCGGCGTACCAGCACCAACAACAGCCACTGGCGCTCGACAGCCAATCCGGGCAAGACGCAGTCGGATCTGTCGACGCTACAGCTGCTCGAGTTCTTCCTAACCAGACCCAACAGCGCTTACGCAAAGCGCGCCAAGTTTTTTCTGTTGTCCATGGCGCTATGCCATTCATGTCTGCCAGATGTGGATGAGGCAGTTGAGGATGGCGAGGCCAAGATTGAGCACCTCGACTACCAGTCGGCCTCGCCCGACGAGATTGCGCTCGTGAGTGCCGCCCGCGATTTGGGCTTCATCGTCATTGACCGCCAGCACAGCACTATCAAGATCCGCACTTACCCCGACGGGCTCGACTCGGGTCCTGTAGACGAAGTGTACGAAGTCCTGGAGACGATCGAGTTCACGAGTACGCGCAAGCGCATGTCCAATGTCGTCAAGTTCCCAGACGGCAGAATTTGTGTGTTATCCAAGGGCGCCGACAATGTCATCATTGAGCGCCTCCGTCTGTCCAATCTCGCCCGGACAGCTGCGGCGACAATCCAGCGCGAGGCTACCATCCGTAAGGCAACCGAGGCTGACATGGTCATTGCGCGACAGTCTGTGTCGTCGGTAGGGGGAGCTGCTCATCCAGGTGGCCGCCGGTCTGTTGCTAGGTCGTCCATCAACATGGACACTCGCGATGTCCTGGGCTCGCTGGACAACCATTTTATGCGGGCTCGTGAGGATGAGCACATTTTGGAGCAATCGCGCCGCTCAGTAGAAGCCGCTCGTCGTTCCACTAACCTGCAACACCGCGACTCGATGCAGCACCAACAGGGCCGGACCAGCATGCATAGACAGTCGCTCGAGAACATGCAGCGTAACCGCGAGATCCGCTTGAATGTTGAGAACCAGCTTGCAGCTGTTTCGGGAGGTGCGATTGAGATCGACGATGACATGGTGCTCAACGAGCAGTACGTGATGGAAAAGACTCTGCAGCACATCGAGGAGTTTTCCACCGACGGTCTGCGCACCCTCATGTACGCCTACAGGTTTATGAGCAAGGACGAGTATGCCAACTGGCACAAACTGTACCAGGACGCGCGGACGAGCCTCTACGACCGCCAGGAGAAGATCGAAAAGGTCGGTGAGATGATTGAGCACGACTTCGAGCTCGCCGGTGCGACCGGCATCGAGGACAAGCTGCAGAAGGGTGTACCGGAGGCGATTGACAAGTTGCGCCGCGCCAACATCCGCATGTGGATGCTGACAGGCGACAAGCGCGAGACTGCTATTAACATTGGCTACTCCTGCCGTCTGATCAAGGACTACTCGACGGTAGTGGTGCTGCGTTCTGACGAGCATGACGTTGCAGGTAAGATGGCAGCCGCCATGGTTGAGTTGGATTGCAACCAGGTGGCCCACTGTGTCGTCGTTATTGACGGCCTGACGTTGTCTCAGATTGAGAAGGACGAGACACTGCTATCACTCTTCATCGACTTGGGTGTCAAGGCAGACTCTGTGATTTGCTGCCGAGCCAGCCCAGCCCAAAAGTCGAACCTCGTGCAGTTGGTCCGCAACAAGGTGCGTTCAGCGGTTACCTTGGCGATTGGAGACGGTGCCAATGACATTGCAATGATTCAAAGTGCGGATGTCGGTATTGGCATTACTGGTCGCGAAGGTCTACAGGCTGCGCGGTCTTCAGACTATTCCATCGCGCAGTTCCGCTTCCTACTGAAGCTTCTTCTCGTGCATGGCCGCTGGAATTACGTGCGAACGTGCAAGTACATCTTGGGTACTTTCTACAAGGAGTTCATGTTCTACCTGACGCAACTCATCTATCAGCGCAACGTCATGTTCACCGGCACATCGATGTACGAGACTTGGTCGCTGTCGATGTTCAACACGTTGTTCACATCGCTTCCCGTCCTTTGTATAGGAATTTTCGAGCAAGACCTGTCGCCCGTCACCCTTATTGCGGTCCCAGAGCTCTACTCCAAGGGCCAGCAAAACAAGAGTTTTGGTATTCTCATCTACCTTGGTTGGATGGTTGTCGCATCCGCACACAGTGTCGTGGTCTCGTTTCTGACGTACTACCTTTTTGGTTTCTACACCACCTCTGACAACACCATTTATCCACTCGGCGTTGTGGCGTTCACTAGCATCATCTTCATTATCTGCATCAAGCTCCAGCTCCTCGAGATGCACCATATCACCATTGTGAACTGGGCGGCGCTGATTATCTCCTGCGGTGGCTGGATGTGTTGGAACATGCTTTTGCAGCCCATTTACCGAAAGAGCCCGTCCAAAATCTTCTATGTTGACGGCGGGCTGTTTTCCAGGTTCGGCAGGGATCTCACGTTTTGGACTACCATCTTGATCATCATTCTCATCGCCGTATGCGTCGAACTTCTTGTCAAGATCGTAAGGACTAAGGTGGCGCCAAATGACAATGATATGTTCGAAGTTCTCGAGAAGAACCCGGCAGTTTGGGCTCGTTTTGAAGACGAGTCGTTCGAGGAGCTCAAGCAAGGATGGCACGCCAACGATGACGTTGAGACAGGCTTCAGGGGGTTCATTCAAAGCCATCTTTCGGCCACAAGGCGTCGGCCGTCTCACGTTGCTTCATCTGCTCATTCAACGACTACAAACCCGTCGCGAGGACGACGCATTATCCAGAAGCTTCGCATTCCTCAGCGCGGCCGCCTTACCGACAGCGAGATTGCGGAGATTTTCAAGCGCCGTGGTCTTGTTCAAGACCCGGAACCCCCGGCATCTTAGTATTTATTGGGCACCTATTTCACGTAACTGTTCGTGCATAAGTTTCATGAACATTAGAATGCATTTTATATAATACAGGGCCTGTAAGCAAGATGTAGGAATCTTACCCGTAGACATTCAGGAGTATGACGAGACCCAAGCACCAAGATAACAGGAGCCAAAAATTGTTACGAGCCTCTGCGTCGCTCAGCAATCGGACGGTACTGCTGGGAGTCACGGACAGTGACGACTGGGTAATTATAGTCACCATACTTGAGCCGTCGTGCCTGCGTGTAAATATCCTCGTCTGCCTCGAGCGCATTGACGTCATCATCAAATTGGAGATTATTTTCCTCCACATACGGCATAATACTCTCCTCTTCGCTGTTGTCGTTCTCAAGAACGATGCCATAAGATGCCCTCGATGATTGGTTGAAAAGCAGCGCCTGCGATGCCTCCATCTCCCGCTTCTTTGTCAAAGAGCTTTGAGGCAGCCAGTACTTGGATCGCCCGCCATTTTTGTATCGCAGACCGGCCATAATTCTTGCCCGGCGAGTGGCTGAGTCCGGATGTGCCATAACAGCTTCCACAGAATCAAAATACCTGTAGCCATATTCATGCCCATAAAATGTGGCCTTGAAATCCTCCAATAAGTCGACTGCGCCGAGCGCGTCTCGCAACGCCCTGTACACAGGAAGACGCGCGAACCCGATAATTTCAGCAGTAGCGTAGTCGTGATATGAAAATGCGAACCAATGCAAGATCGCGAACGCAAACATCTCTATGCACATCAGGCTGTTTTGAATGGTGCGCGCGTAGAGATTCTGTCCCGTGGACGGGATTATACCCAGGAAAACGAGAATTGCCAGTGCGAATCCTTGCCAGTAGGAAAAAAAAATGACAGCCTTGATGCACATGAACTTGGGAATCGGCCGGTATGGTTTCAAGTCATCTGCAAGGCATAACCAGAAGAGTCCTAGGCAATACAAAGATATAGTAATCGACAAATTGTAAACAATGCCCAGCCACATGTAGCCCGACTTCCAACCCAAAGTGTTTGGGTGATAATGTCCCGTGGCTCTCAGGACAATGGTGCATAGCGTCAAAACTGGTTTCAGCCATGCGTACTGCAGCACACCGCGCTTTATCGACAAAAACGTGTACGGGTCGGAAATATCCACAGGGCGAAGACAGCTGTCCACCGGTGGTATCTGAGGCACCGGCGCCCGTCCAGATGTTGTGATAATAATATCGCGTTCGCCGCCGAGCAGGTTGGTAAGCAGCGTAAAGAACGTATAAATGACGAAGGCCTCGTACATTTCCCTTAGCGGATCTAGAATTGACGACCATCGCTCAGAATGCAGTCCCGACCACGATGACAACGCAAACAGTGGAATCAGAAGCTGTATGCGGATGACCAGCCGTTGGTCCATGGGCTTTCTATAATTCTTCAGATGCAGGTAAATCGACACGACTGATATGCATATTGCTCCGTACGCGCCTGTCGAAGTCAAAAGTCCGAGCCAGCTGGCGTTAGTACTTCCACGTTGATTGCAGGGTGTATGCAAAGCATGATGTAGATGATCAGCGTGACGTCTGTTGCGACCCTAGTCGAGCACTTGCATCCACCACCCCTCAAGGAGGTTGCTCCAGGAATTGGCCCACAGGCAGCCGACACTTACCGGGGCAATTCGACGAGTTCGCTCGTCATTGCGATGTGCTAGCCACTCCAGGACCCGGAAACTCCGCTTCGAATTATCCGTAGGATCAAAGCGGATCCCTAAACGCGAGCAGCTTAGAAAATCTCCTGACAGATAATTACGATCCTTGCTGCAGGGAGGGTGGCGCGAACATCGTCACCCCGCGTTAGCAGCATTCGATGCAAGGGCTTGCTAAATCAAAAAAACGATCATCGGTTAGTTATCGCCAGTTACGCCTGGTTCCGCCGTCCTGCATGTTTTTAGCTTGCACCGCTTATACTGTACAGGTCTGCGGTGCATAATCGTTTCGTGCTAGAGTATCATATTACAATGAGGAGATGATATAAGCAGCTGGCACGTAATAAAGGTGCATGTCCCTATTAGTTGTCGATCAGGCGTACCCATAATTTAGTGCACCATCAAGGGACTGCACAATTAAGGGATTGTTCGTCTTTCACTTCGCGAGAAGTCGTCTGACTCCAATACGCCACAGCCTTACGATTGTGAAGAATGGACTGCTAGCCTAGCGTTCAAGCCAGTCTGCAACGAGCTTTTAGGGCACCCCGAAGGTCGTCTTAATGATCGGATAGAGATTGGTCACATAGAAGATATTTTGTGTGCAATGCGCGGTTGTGTGACGAGGCCGGTCTGCCCGACGCGCCCGATTTCGTTTATCAAGTACTAGGGCCGGTTTCTATGAGGCTGAGATGAGCTTAGCTCAGACTTTAGGTGCCACACTAGCTGCAGATCCGGCCACTCGGCAGGAAGCTGAGCGTCAACTTACGCAATGGCGGAAACAAGATACAGGTGTTATTATTCAAGCACTCGATGTCATTGCCGATACCGAGCAAAGCAACGCAGTGCGACAGGCAGCGTCGCTTTTTGTCAAAAATGGGGCACTCGACGAATGGGGCTCGAGACCAGAATTCCACGCACAGAGATCAAGTATGCGAGAGCAGGTAGTCAGCGCAATGGTTGCAGCGCCGTTCCAGTCGTCGACGACGTTGTCAACAGTGATTTCATTTTTGATCAATGCCGACCCATTTCCCTACTCATGGCCAGATCTTCTGCCGCAGGTCGAACGCCTCTTGGATACGACGTCGAGGGATGCTTCCGCCCACGAGCTATTTGTTGGTTTGTTGATTCTCATTGAGGTTTTGCGGCACTACCGATGGGTGCGAGGTGGTTCACAGAGTCTGGAGCAGGTGGTACGGATGTTTTTCTCGGGTCTCTTGCAGCTTGGACAGCGTACAGCTGCAACTGAGTCGAGTGGAAATGACTCTGCAGGGGAAGTGTTGTGGAAAGTATTGAAGGCCTACAAGATCGCAATCGAAGGAGAGCTCCCGCCATATCTCCAGCAGCAGGAACAAGTTGAAGGCTGGGTAAGCCTATTTCTGACCGTGGTTACGAGGAACCCGCTACTGGCTACCTCTCGAAGCTGGGAGAAGTGCCATAAGTGGGCTATTCTCAACATAAACAAGCTCTTTCTCTGGTATGCAGTCGTGCAAGATGACGACAAGCTCATGAGCGCAACGCGCCTCAATCTGTCCGACTATTACGCGCCGTTCTCCAATATGTTTATCAACCACTTCGCTCCAGAGATCACACGCCAGCTCATCTGCGTTCAAACGACGCTAGCAGACGACCTTTCGGACGCTCCGTTTGCCGCCACTTCGTCAATGCGCGAGATCTTTTTATACCTCGAAAAGTGCATTCGCGTTGACACGCTGTGGCCCGTCGTGCTAGGCAATCTCGAAGCCCTGCTTTCAAAGTGCGTATACAGGACGATGGTTCTGGGTGACGACGATTTGTCAATGCTCGCATACGAGCCTGAGCACTACATTCACGCCCAGTTCGACGAAGTTGCTCACGATGAGCCCGTGGCATTGACGCCGCAAATGGCTGCTCGTCTGTTCGTTTCCGCTCTCGGCGCGACTAGAGGTCCGGAGACGCTGAACGGTCTAATGCTATTTGTGAGCTCTATCGTGACAAGCGAGGGATCGGAAAAGGACAAGACCCTGAACCGCGACTGCGCGATGCAAATACTGGCCGCCGTTGCTCCAAGCATCGCAGGCGGCCATGAGAGTGCGGCATTGTCGTTCATTGCAACCTACGCCCTCTCTGACCTTCAGTCGAAACATGCGTTCCTGCGCGCCCGTGCCTGCAGTCTTGTGGGCCACTATGCCTCACATCGAGGATTCGGGGCCGAAACTCTGCAGCAGGTCTACGAGGGAATAGTACAGTGTACGGGCGACCAATCGGCTGTGGTGAAGATACAAGCCATTTTGGCTTTGCGCTCGCTACTACAGGTTGATGCCATCAGGGATATGCATACGGCTAGCATCAATGATACGATACAACGCGTTCTTGACCTCTACAACAGTGATGCTGGCGCCGAAGCCTTATCAAGTGTTTTGGATGACTTAGTTGTCATGTACTCTGATAAGCTTGTGCCTTTTGCAAGCTCACTGACGCACCAGCTGACAGCGCAAATTTATCGCGTCTTACAGGAATTGCAAGAATGCGCGGAGTCAGACTTCACAGCGATAGATGAAAAGATTGGAGTCGCCCAAAACATTCTTGGGACAATTCTAACGCTGCTGAGCGCGCTAGAGGACTATCCTACCGCATTGTCGGACGCCGAGCCCGACGTTGCATCAATTTTGAGCATTGTGTTCGAAAACTCCGAGGTATCCCTATATCCGGAAGCAGTCGACATACTGGACGCCCTACTTACGCCCAACCGCCCCATTTCATCGACTCTGTGGCGCCTATTTGACCAGCTCGCTGTTTTGTTCAACACGGATCCTGAAACATACATCGACGAGCTGATCCCCTCACTGGATAGATACGTCGAAATCTCCAGGGCTTCGAAGGCTACAAGCGACTGGACCGCAGAGAGACTGTCGTTTCTGATTCGTGTGGCCACGTATTCATTGGAGTCAGACGTACAACCGGTCACTGAAAAGAACGCTGCGTCCCTCGCCCAACAAATGTTTCTGGTGTTACCCGTAGGGTCACTGGATGTTTCTGGCCTCATCAGCGCAGCATTCTTGAGACAGGGTCACCAGCAATGTTTCAACGTCATACTTGCATTTATCTATAGCAACGCAACTGATGCGTTGGCAGTTTTACGTGGAGACAGACCCATTGAGACAGTTTTGCAACGCTTGATCACGCAGTATCGGGCTCCCACTGCTTACGAACGCAGATTAGCGTCGCTGGCCATTTGTCGCCTTCTGTCTTTGCCAGCAGGTGAGCTTTCTGTTGACGAAATTGTGCTCCTCCGCAAAAAACTCTTATTGATTGCCGGTCCCGAGGGTACCAGTGCAGGGACACCGCAGCAGGGACACGTTCAACAGATCTCCTTTGTGAGCGAGTTCAGTCACAACCAATTCTCCGAGGACAGCGAACCCCTACCGACGCTCAACGATGTGTTGGTGGATGTAGTACCGGAAGCACTCTATGCTGTTGCCATGCAGCACCTTTCGCAACGTCCGGATCTAGCCGCAGCGCTCCAGGGCTCACTCTCAGAACACGAGCAGGCCATCCATTCAGTTCTGATGGAGCAAAACTGAACCAAGATCATGTATATACTAATCCAGCAAGTACAAAAATGCATTCCCGATCTTTTTTCTTAATACGCATGTCTTAGGAACCAGTTAGATGGATAATGTCAAAGTGCATTATTCGTGAATGTGTGCTATGTACAATGATGCGCCACTAGGACCGCGAGATAAACTTGTTCTGCCATTGGAAACTGGTGGAATCCGCGGACTCTCTGTCAGCTGGCGATTCTGCCTTATCCGCCTTCTGAGGCGCAGGCTCAGCTCGCGCCGACACCTCCGCCGGCTCTTCGGGCTCTTCTGGCAGCGGCTTCGAATGGGGCCTATCCTTCTCGACACCCTCGATCGAGCGAAGCTTCACTGTCTTGATAACGCGAGTGGCATCATCAACCTGGAAAGAAACCTGGAAGCGGCCAGTGTGGTCCACGGCTTTGGAGGGCGTCCTCGACTTCGGGCTAACCTCGATCTCGAAGTTGATCGACCGACTGGGGACGGTGACTCCCAAAAGCGAGCTGATATACCTCGAAAGGTCATGTCTCGTGTACAGAGCTTGCAAATTACCGTCGGTGGACGAGCCGACCGGGATGGTGATAATGTGCGGAAGCGTATCCAGGGCCTCGGAAATTTTCAAAGGTGATGCAGCCGCTGGACTAGATGTGGCACCCGCCGACCCTTGTGGCATTTTCAAGAACGACAAAAATTTCTTAGCGTTCTTCTCTGTTGGCCGACCCGCCTCGGATCCAGAAGCAGGCTCGACATTGGCTCGAGTAGCAGATGCGTTGCGCTGCAGCTCAAGCTTAGCAGCAAGCATCTCCCTCACGTCCTCTGCTGTCTTCACAGGTAGCCTTGGGGCCTGGCCTTCGACGATCCAGCTCGCAATGCCCTTGGGATGCAAATGCTGGCGCATGCGGCCAGGAGTGACCTTCACAATTTGGCCAGCATATCCCAAAGACCTGAAATCTTTGAGCAGCTGCACGTCCACGACTTTGCTCTTGAATCTCACAGCTCTCGCCGACGTGAGCAGGGGCTTGGAAGCCCGAGAAGTAGTGCCGATCATTTGAACTGAGAGACTAAACCGTCGGACAGGGCCGGAACCACCAAATGAGGAGACGATTCCCTAAAATTTCGAGACTCGATTACTAAGAGCTTACAAAAATAGTATGCAAGAACCGTGCATCAGTCTGGTGTCCCCTTGTACCGTCATTTCTCCTTGACCATCAAAGCCGCTGGAGTGGCGGGATCCGTCCTGAGCTTCTGTAGCAATTTGATATGATACATATGGCTCTAAATTTCTACTCAAGAGCTGCATCCAAGAAGTCGGGAGCGCCAAGGCCGAGTACAGAGCTGGCGGGTTTCCAGACATGGGCGATGTGGTCGTCCGAGACGGAGGCCAAAGTCCACGGTACTACAGGATTCCAGCTAATATCAAGCACAGGTTTTGTGTGGCCACCATGCATAAACAGAAGCTCAGGAGCGCCGTCTTCCGCATCGTCAGCGGTCTGCTCCTCCCCGATATGACAAATGTCCCAAATGATGACGCGGTGATCCTGCCCTGCGGTCGCTAAGACTCCGTCGGTATGAGGACTCCACTCGAGGCAAGTAATACTTCCATCGTGGCCTGCCATTGTAGACAGCGGGTTGCTGATGTTTCTGATATCCCAAAGTGAGACCATCTGGTCTGAGGACGCAGTTGCCAGGACGTACTGACTGTGAGGTGAGAACGCTACCGAGTTGATAGCGTCCTCGTGAGCGTCGTCGCGCCTCAATATGGCCGATGTCGGGCCGTCGCGAGTGTCGTAAATAAGAATTCTGCGATCGTCAGAGACAGAGCCAAACATGACGCCGCCTAGTGGGTGCCAGGAAACATCGTTGACAATATCTGTGTGCTCCCGGAAGACCGTAGTTGGTTGCACGCTGGAAGTTCCCTCACCGACATCCCACAGAGCTACCGTTTGGTCATCGGAGCTGGAGAGTAGTCTTCCTGCCACCTGCGGATTCCATGACAGCCCGTAGCCGTTCTTCTTATGGGACTTGAGGGTTGCAGTCGGCTCGAACTTCCCCGATGCCGTCTGTGGGTATGTAGAGAGCTTGAAGAGATGGACGGTGCCAGTGATGCCAGAGGTGGCAACGATATCCGAGTTCTGGGGCATGTAGCGAGCGCGATTGACCTCACCATAATGGTCAATTCCCTTGCTTAACGCGATCTTGCCAATTCTCCCACTGCTACCAGTATCCGTGCTCATGGGCGGCAAATCTATGGTTCCCACCTGCAAAAACTCTCGTTCAAGCCCACTGGTATACGTGCCCAACAAGAGATCCTGAGTGATATTGCCCTCTGCATCTTGCTTCTGCTCCGGTGCCCACTGGACAGTCAGGGAGGCCCACATTAGCTCGGTTTCAGAAACGCGCTCGTACATGACCGGGCAGTTGTCCCTCCAGGTATTGTACTCTTTGAGTTAGCTATGTCGCCAGTGTGCCATGCTTGTTTGGACTTACCCTCGAGCGCGCGCTCCTCGGCCGTGCGACCATCTTTCTCTGATGTTAGAATCTTGTTATGCGTTCGAGGATATATGTTACGCACGGAGCCCCTGAACGCGTCGCGCCATGCCAGATCACGTCGCGATCGTGGGAAGGTACCAGCGGAGTACGCTGAGAGGGCGCATTAGCACATTGCCCCATAACTTTATTCCACCCTTTCATGTACAGTGCACCACCGATCATACCCGAATCGTTCGTATTATCCGCCATTGCTGTGGTTTTTCTGCGAATGCTGGCGCCAGGACGTGTCCAAGCACAGGCAACTCGGTAACTTATGGACACTTCCTGAGCGATGTGGAAATCGCGCGGCTGAACATTTTTCGCCGCGAGTTCGAGTTCCGGGACAGAAGAGCTTGGCCGCGACACACCAAAGCAAGTACAGAGACCGGCTGATATCAGGATGGTTGTCGACTTTGCAAGTCAGACTGAGGCATACGAGCGCTGGCTTATCGACGAGAAGAAGGTCGTCTTTACGCCCAAGGTTAAGATCCATGACTTCAGATCACAGGGACAGGGCCGCGGACTTATCGCTGTATACGACGTTGCAAAAGATGAGGTGCTTATTAGAATCCCGCGCCAATCAGTACTGGCATTCGAGGATAACAAGGAGTTCGCTGCCGCGGTCGAAGAGTTTGGACTGGATGCGTGGCCAGCTCTTATTGCGTACATGCTTCTCATGCAGGGATCTGAAGAATGGAAGCCATACTTCGATGTACTTCCAGACACTTTTACGACGCCAATGTTCTGGACCACAGAGGAAATCGATAAGAGGCTCAAGGGTTCTGATATGATCGAGAAGATCGGCAAGGACTCGGCGGAAAGCATGTATCGGGAACAGATAGTGCCATTTATTGAACGGTACAGAAACGACTTTAGTTATGATACCGTGGACACGAGCATTGATGCATTTCACCGCATGGGCAGCCTTATAATGTCATACAGTTTTGACATTGAGAGTAGCGAGGCTACAGGTGAAGAGGACGCGGATCTGCCTGCTGTCAAGGCCATGATCCCGCCTGCCGATGTCCTGAATGCGCACTCCCGCCTCTGCAACGCACATCTGGAAACCGACGATGATGGGAGCTTGCAGATGGTGGCCACAGAAAACATCGCCAAGGGCCAGCAGGTGTACAATACTTACGGCGCTGTTCCCAATTGCGATCTTCTACGGTGTTATGGATACGTTGAAATCGGCGGGACTGAGTATGACTTGGTAGAGATTGATGCGCGTACGATTACTGCACACGCCGAAAACCCGGACTTCGCTGCCCAGCAGGAGAGGGACTTTATGGAGTCGTCGCACGGCAGCGAGATTTATGACGAGAGTTACACGATCAATGCCCCGGGCGATCCTGATCCCGAGTTTGCAGTGTTCGTCATGTACTTGAACCTACCGTCAATCGATAGCCAGGACCGCAACAGCGTTATCAAGCGGCTGGCAAAGATCTTTGACAGAGACTCCATTATCACCGAAGAAGCCCAGCGCCACTTCAAAACAATTTTCCAGAAAAGGCTAGAGCGGTACGATCAGGCTATCATTGACGAGGCACGCGCGACCAAGGACGTTCCACAAACAGATGAAGTTACTTCTGATGTCGACGCTATGGCGCGCGAAGTCCTTCTGGATGAGGCACGCATTCTGGTCAAGGCGGTGTCGTGGGCCGAAACCAGCCCGACGATGTCTAGCCACGACTTCCTGTCCAAGCATATCAAAAACGGCGCCCGATATATCAATGGCCATGTGGACAAGAAGGCCCGTTCTTAAAACTTTTATCCAGAGTAACCTACGGTTCTATCGCAAACGCAGGCCAATCTAGCCTGCTTGACGCTAATCTCAAGGAACAACTGCATAAACTTTACGTAAGGTACATAGCACCAATGCTATCCAAGGTAAAACGGTATGTCACAGGAGAATGCTACGGATAGGCACTTACGAAGAGACTGGAGCCGTGACAGTCTCGCTAACGGTACCGGAGGCAGTCGCTACAGTCGCTCCGGTACTAGGAACCGCGTCTGCGTTCTTGTTGCGCTTCGTTTCAGACTCCTGGCCATTAGGTCCGCCTTCTTTTGGTTGCGCCGTTAGTGAACTTACCCCGTCTGGAGCCTTTCTCTTTCGCTTTTTCACAGGCCGCTCAGGTCGTTTCTCACCTTCAGCGAACACCTCGTCTGGAAGATCGTACCTGAGGTTAGAATGTCCAAACGCGCACACGGACTAATACGTACCCTCGCACGTTCTTAATATAAATACTGTTCATATCAGCATTAAACTGCGGCCAGTTTCTGCACGTTTCGTAGAACTCCTGGCACGGCCATTGGATATCCAGTCGCTTGTTGTTTCCTTCCAGCTTGATGTCCAAGCCGATGTAAAAAGTTGTTGTATGGACCGTTATCGGGCCCTCTGCTTCGCCTTCGACCTTTTCTTGAGGCTTTGCACCGTCGGCTGTGTCCGCGCCCGATGGTGGAGCAACAGCATCAACTGCAGATTTCATGGGCGCATGACCATCCGCAATTCTGAGGGCTTCATCATGCGTCTTGCACACTTGCTCGTTATCAAAGGACTTGTTAAATGGGTGTGCGATCTCGATAGTATCAAGGACTTCGAGACGCTGAACCAGAAATCGAAGCTTGCTTTCCACCATTCCAGAAAACTTGAGCTGATCCTCTGCGTTTCCTTTAGTGGCAGCCACCACAGCAAGATAATACTTGTACTGGTGGAAGAATGTATGCTTGACAAAAAAGTCCCTCCACTTCTTCTTGCCGACAAACACGTCGTCAACGACTTCAGCGCCCCGCTTCAACTCCTGCATAATAACTTTCTGGGTAGACGCCGTAATATTGTGCGTAGCACACATTGATGGATAGGCAGGCGTGATAATTGGCATTCGGTGGGACCGATCCTGAGGATAAATCTTAGGGTTCCAGACACGCACCTGCAGAGGACCGTCCTCTATGGGTTTTAGCAGTACTGGCTGCGGCCAGTTCCACTTTGTATAAATGTTGAAGAATTTACCGACAATCGTAGCCGCCACCGCATTCGGGTATAGCTGACAAATGCGCGCCACAAGCATTGCCCAAGCGACACCGCCTGGGAAGCCCATAATGTTAGCATAGATAGCGCGCCGCTGGGCCCAAAGCTTGATGGCACGAAGCGCGTGCTTGAATACAGTTGGCTGGGGCACAAGCCGCAGAATGTCGTCCGTAACACGAGTGCCGTTGAGAGAACGAAGGTCCCTCTCATCGACATTTTTGAGTAGGTTCTTGTCTTCAAGAGAGAGGTTCAAAGGAACCTGCGGCACGTCGAGCCGAGCAAAAATCAGATCAAGGCTGATGCCCTCAAACTTGATCTTAATAATCGGCACAAATGCATCCGGAACCGCCGCCAGCTCCTCGAGTTCAGGCCGCTTTCGTAGCAGCTCCTCGAAGATCTCAAAGAAATGCACCCGTGTGACGTGCTTCGGAACGACTACAAGTGTATCGATATCGGAGCCCGGACCGTATACGCCGAGACGGTACGAACCAAACGTGAAGACCTTGCCACCAGCATCCTTTGCCATTCCTTCAGACATGTTCTTGCGCAGGCTGACGATTCTGACGAACTCCTGTGTAAGTTCCTGCATGATTGCGAGCACTTTGATGCGCTTTTTGGTCTCCTGTTCAGACTCGAACGAGCCCTGTGACTTGAGCTCGGCGACCAACGCATCGTTCAGCTGCCTCTCGTGCGCCGTTGGCGGCGCCGTAGTGATCGGCGCGGTCACACCATACTGCTTTGACATGATGCAAGCTAGGCGACGTGAATCACCAATGTATAATTGGCTTGGAGGCTGTGAAACGGGGCTTCCTATACGGCTCATGGGCCGCTAGCCGACAAACAGCGAGAATCCCATCGAGTCACGTGCCTTGAATACAATTTGCAACTGAAATGCAACGAATCTTTATTGCTTATACTAGTTGAATATCGCAATCTTACGGCTGCTTTGCAGTCTAGATCATTCGAAGAATTGCCTGAGCAAAGTATTATACAGTAGAAAAATCACAGCAGCCCTAATTCCAGGCCAGGCTCTCCTGGGAACTAGATCTGTCGCGTCGCGGCGAACGGCTTGATGCACGCACTCGCCTGTCCGCTCGCCTGTCCAAGTCTCCCTGTAGGGTGCGGTCGCGAGAACGACTGCGCGAGCGCCGGCGCGGGGGTGTCCTGGAGCGCGAGCGTGACGCACTTCGATCTCGCCTTGCAGACTGCCGATCATCGCGGCCAAAGTCGTCGTAGTACCTGTCCGTCTCTCTGTCCCTGTCACGAGACGGCGATTCTCCTCGGCGCGGCCGGTATTCGTCGCGGTCGTACCATCTGTCGCGATGGCGATCGCCACGACCAGAGCTACGCCGGTCTATGGACCGGCCGTAGCGGTCGACATCTGCTAGTTCGTATTTGCGGTCATTGTGGCGGTCATCTCCACGCTCGTAACGATCATCTCGGCGTTCGTAGCGTCGATTGGGACGCCGGTAATCCCGGGAGTCTCGGCGATAGTCATCGCGACTTCGGCTGCGCCGGCGTTGACCATCGTCATAGAGGTCTCGGTCCCGTACCCCATGGCGATTGTCATTCTCTTCCCGTTTCCGCTGCTATTAGAATCGAAGAACATGGAGGGACAAACCAAAAGGGTGACTTACTCGCTGATCCTCCAGCTCTTTCCTCTTAAGTTCGATAAGCTCAGCAGGAATGCCCTGGGGGTCCTCCTGCGCGCTAAGTAGCAGCTCCCATAACTTTCTGCAAAAAGGCTGGGTGCTCGTGCCAAGGAAGCCCCGTAATTGCTCTCGGATAGACCTGATATCTGGATCGCTAGGCTCCAAAAGCTCGAGTGCGAAGCCCACCACAATCTCGTCGTCTGGCAGAAGCCTTCCTAGCTGCAGTTAGCGCACGGACGCAGCACCAAAAATCTCCGGACACCTACCTCCTTGACGACCCATGACCGGATCACATCCCGATTGACTTTATCCATATCCACATGTCTGTCAAAGATCTTAGTCTGCTGTCCATTTTTTGGCTGGGCCCCCGTACTGGCCATCTTTTTGTTGCAGCTTGATCTCGGTCATACACAGAAACGAGCCGGTATAGCTGCATAGTATGCGACCAACCGTGATCAGGCGCATAGTAGGACCTGCGTATGCACCGTGTACAGGTATTCAGCTACTGCCAAGGCTCTATTGGAGGAGTCGTGATAGGGGTCCTTGCACTAAACACGGCCGTAATATCGCAATGTAGAGGCGTAAAAAGCACGAGCTCGGCTATGTTTCTGGCGGCGTTTGTGAGCTACTAATAACTAGTTCTGGCGGATTTGTCTCAATGGCGGTAAATGCACTAGCCGTATATGAGCAGGGCCTGTGCCATCTGCTGTGAGAGACAGGCGCGGCTTCCAACTCCTGGCTATGCACCGTTATTCCAGCTGTCCGCGCATCTGCGATTTGTTTCGTCGCGGTTACGGGATTGCCCCTGGCCCATAAGCACCTAGATCGGTGTGCAGCCGTAATAAAGGTGGAGGTACACCCTCGGCGCACCCTCGGCGCACCTTGAAAAACACTGATCTGCCAGAGACGCGTTCTCGTGCCTCGTTGGCGGAAGGAAGGTCAAGGGTTTGCCTTGCGCGAAACTATCCATGCGGTTGACACGGAAGCTGACAGATGGGTAGATCCCGACGGCAGGGCAATGGCCCGCAGTCGGGCCGGGACCGCCGGAAGCGCCGCCGGAAGCGAGTTTTTCCGAGAATGTGTGGAGGAAAATCTGCCCAGAGTTGGCCGGCCAGCAACCGCGAAGACATGAGACAAAGTGCTTAGAGTTGCTGCCAATTGATGAGCACATCCTGTAGCCTGTCTCTCATTGCCTTAGACGGCCAATACCCCTTTCCGCGAACAGAACGGTACACGAGGGTGGGGCTGATCCCGCCGAGCCGGCTTGCACCGCGTAAGGCTATCTTGGGTTGCAGGACACAGCTTTGTCAGTTTGTGCGTGCGGCATGGTACATTTGCGCTGCAAGATTGGGCCGAGGGGCGCTAACCCAGGCGTAGTGACATAGCAAGAGACGGGTTTCGGTTTCGGACTTCACGCTGGCTGCAGATCACAATTCTCGATCGGGGCATAACAAGAATAACAAGCGGGTGATCACAGCAAAACACGACATTCGTTGTCGTCATCTGAGCCCGGGAATTAGGAAAAGAGCATTAAAACAACTAGTGCTAGACCTGCCGAACTATTCGGTATGCCATACATCCGTCTTCAGCATGCTGTCTAAGGAACGATGCCCAACAAACTTGCCGAGGTCCCCTTAGCCGAATCTATTCCGCATTGAGCCGCACATGTGTCCGTTAAGTTCCAGGGGCTTTGGGGACTCTTACGATTTATAATGCGGCGCATCGAGCGCCGGCCAACGCGCCCCCGACTCCGGGCTCAACCCGCCGAAAAAAAGCAGAAGCCGGCAGGCTCGACCGACGAGTGCATGATGCGAGGCTTGGGATGGCTCTTCCAATGCATGCCAACAGTTTGCCGACGAGAGACGAGTAATCCATCTACAAGCTGCCTGGTCGGCCGCTTATGTGGGTCGTTCTGTGAGTCGGAACGACGCGCAAAGAGAGCAATGTAGGCGTACACATGAGTCGCACTACTAATGCGGGCCATATGCGTGAGACGCCGGACTAGCTTGTATGTTGCACCAACGAAGCGCTGCATTCTGTGGAGGTTCGCTCCGAGTTGCATCCGGGCCGCAGGACGTCGCCAAGCGTAAAATATATCATACAACTGTATCTAACACGCAGAAAGCACCTTGATGTACCGATCAAGCTTGGGTCCCAGAAGTCTCGTCGCCAGCGCGCGAGTTTTTTCACCTCCGGGCCATTTCGTACGAAGTTCTCCTAGCCCACGTCGGCAAAGCCGACTGCAGATTCCCCGAACTTGCGTACATCAAAGTGCGAGTCTGACCGGCAGGCGCATGGCCGCGCGAACGCACTTCACAGCTACCGGCTCAAAAAAAAAAACAAACCCGGATCAGTCCGTGCGTCCCCTCGCCTCAGACTGGGCAGTCAGCTCTCGGCATGGCTATGCGCCACTAGGGCCCGATGACCAAGCACCCTAAAGCAATGCAGACGCAGCGATACCGTGCGGCTATGCGGCTTTTTGACTATTTCGCATGCATCGAGACGCCCGGGGCCGCACTCATATAAAAGGGGGCCCGAATCGTCGTGGGGGCGTCGGCCACTTTTTGATTTCCGCGCTCTTGAGTTTTCAGGTATGTGGCGACAACGAAAGAAAATGCCATGGAAGTGGACCATGGTACACGTGGGGAATGACGGCGCATAGAAACCCATCGACAAGTCGTAGCTGTATCTTCGATGCACTGTTTTGTTTTTGACTCGGTCAAATGCCAGGAAGACAATCTGGAAGCCGGCCGTCGGGCGTAATAGAGCTCTTGATAATGACAACAAGACCTAGAGTATTTAAACCCCTTTGGATCCCGTGGCGTCCTTCCGAAAGGAGCCCGCAGCATGTGATCGGGACTCTGATACTAGAAAGCGCGACCAACTGTTGCACGTACACCGTATTAACCGCAGGATTGAAAATGTCACAGGCGGAGAACAGGGACGTGGAAAAGCAGGTCCTGCCTGCCCAGCAGGGCGGTGAGAACACCTATTCGAGCACGTCGACAAATGAGTCAGATGAGAGGGAGCCCGTTGGCAGCGTCATGCAGCCGCCGTACGAGGAGAAGGAGGCGGTTGGCGGCGCTCCACAGCCTCTATACGAGGACTCGGAGCAGGCGGCGGGCACTGCGCCCCTGTCGCGCACGGCCACCGGGCGCTCGCTCAGCTCTATCGGCGAGGATCAGGTCACGAGGATGATGTCGCGGACCAACCGCGTTGACACGACACCACTCCCTGTCATGGGCGGTGGCAAGCCTTATCCGCCGGAGCTGCCGTCCGAGCGTGATGCATATCGCGTTGACTTTGATGGCCCTGACGATCCGATCCACCCTCATAACTGGCCGATGAGGAAAAAACTTCTGATCTGTGCCTGTCTTGGCTTCACCACGCTTGCGGTGGCGTTCGGCTCGGCTGTGTTTGCGCCCGCGATCGCCGAGGTCGCCGAGGAGTTCCACGTTGGCACCGTTGTCGGCATTCTAGGAATCAGTCTGTACGTTCTCGGTTTTGCCTCTGGTCCCGTCGTTTGGGCGCCCATGTCCGAGCTGTATGGACGCAAGCCCCCTATTCTCATTTCCATCCTTGTCTTCACCGTCTTCATGTTTGCAGTTGGTGCCGCCAAGGACTTTGCTACGGTTGCATTGTGCCGCTTCTTTGCCGGCTTCTTCGGTGCCGCTCCGCTCGTGGTCGTTGCCGCTGCGTTTGCTGACCTGTTCAACAATGATCAGCGAGGAACTGCGATTACGATTTTCTCGCTCATGGTGTTCTCCGGCCCTCTGTTTGCTCCAGTCGTTGGTGGATTCATTGCCGCGTCATATCTGCACTGGCGCTGGGTCCAGTACATCACTGGTATCATGGGTGCATTTGGCCTCATCCTCGACGTTCTGTTCTACGAAGAGACGTACCACCCAATTCTGCTCGCCCACAAGGCTAGAGAGCTCCGCCGACGTACCGGAAACTGGGGTATCTACGCGCAACAGGAAACTGTTGAGCTCGACATCCACGACATTGTCACCAAGAACCTGCTGCGTCCGCTTCAGATGCTGGCAGTTGAGCCAATTCTCCTCCTCATCACCATCTACACTGCTTTCATCTACGGTATTCTCTACCTCTGTTTGGAGGCATACCCGCTCATCTTCACAAAGTATGGCTTCAAGGGTGGTATCACGGAGCTTCCGTATCTTTCCCTGCTGATCGGTCAGATTAGCGGCGCCCTGATTGCCATCTTCTACTTTGAGCCCATGTATTCGAAGCGAATGAAGGAGCACGGCGCCAAGATCATCCCGGAGAACCGCCTTCCGCCCATGATGATTGGTGGTGTACTGTTCCCCATTGGTATTTTCTGGCTGTGCTGGACCGGTGCCTACTACGAGCACGTTCACTGGCTCGCTCCCACGTTTGCAGGCCTCTTCATTGGCGCGTCGCTCCTCCTCATCTTTCTGCCTGCCATCAACTACATCATTGACAGTTACCTACTTTTCGCGGCGTCTGCTCTGGCAGGCAACACGTTCCTCCGTTCAACGTTCGGCGCTGTGTTTCCACTTTTTGCGACCCAGATGTTCAATGGCATGGGAATCCAATGGGCTGGCACTCTCATTGGCTGTGTTGGCATTTTACTGGCGCCGGTCCCCTTTTTGTTCTACAGGTACGGTAAGAAGCTGCGCCAGAAGTCCAAATACGCGTTTGATCTCTAGAGTGATACACGTGAGAACTATATCGAAGCATCTGCATGATGGGCGCTGCCGCCCTCGATTTTTTTCTCCACCGCTGCGATGCGGTGATACCCACAGTAATAATCCATGTAAGTACAGGCATCTAATAAATATAATGACAATCGCCAGTCTTCTTTTTTTTTTTCCCTTCTTGTTTTGCAACGGAGAAAAGAGGCAGTGCAATAAATATATCATCATCGTACATAAAAAGAGCAAGAGGTGCGAGATAAAGCGTTCAACGGTGAGAGTCCCGCCGCTTGATGAGAGGAGTCAACTCGGCCGTCTTGGTGACGTCTCGCTTGCAAATAGGACACGTCTTCTTCCGGCAAATCAGCCACTTTGAGACGCATTCTACATGGAATTCATGCCCGCACGGAAGACGCATGACCTCAGACACGCCGGAAACATAATCTTCCAAGCAAATGATGCACTCGCCGGCACTGACCCACACCTTCTCAGGTCTGTGCGGCCGGTGTGCGCCGGCGGGCAGTAGGAGAGAACTTTGCTCCGCTGTTGTGGCTGCTGTCGTAGCTGCTGTTGCTGCTGTCGCGGACTGTTCCTCCTGAATAGCCACTGCTCCCTCAGACCTGCTCGAGCTCGGCTCGTTGACGTATTCAGGAGTGGTGTCATCATCGTCGTCGTCACCGCGGTCGCGCACAACTGCCGGGCTGGGAATATCGCGGTACCAAACACGAGTCGGAAGCTGCTCCACTAGGCTTTTGGGCGCCCTATCCTTCATCATCTTGTATCTACGGTGAAAGACCAGGATGCCGTAAACGAGCGACAGCGAGAAAAGCGGGCTGACAAGCAAGAATAGCACCGTGTTGATAAACGGCGATGTATCCGGCGTCGACGTGACAGTGACGACATTGAGCCGCGAAATGATATCGTAGCTCTCGCGCGACACAAATGCCGACGGTATTGTTACAAAGTCGTGCTCACCGCTGGTGTACATGGTCACAAGGCCGCGGCGGTAAACATTGTCACCCACGAGCACTCCAACGGCGCCAAGCTTCTGCAGGTTCATGACCTTGTCGTAGAAACCGCACTGGCCGCGCATGACCAGCGCCATCTTGCCCTGGATCTCTTCCACGTTGTCGCTGTCGCCGAGATGTTCTGTCACGCACGCGAGCCCCTTCACCACGTAGACGTCGGCCGTGAGCCCGCCGCCACCGTCCGAAGGGCCGGGGAAGCTCGGCCCGAAAGCTGCCGGTCTCGCCGGCATGGTGAAGTTCTCCTCGGGCGACAACACGGTCGCAGACACTGGGACGAGCATGGGCACCTGCTCGACGTTGACGGGACCGACGGTGTGCATGATGACGGCCGTCACCACGAGGGAGACAAGCGCCGTGAGGAGCATAATGCGTCCGAACATCCTCGCCCCGCCGCCGCCAATGTCTGTAGAGGCAAAGGGCATTTTTTTTTTATCTGTCGTTAGTGAGCTGCAACGGGATGCGGCGTGGCCCGTCGGCGCTCGTCTGATAAGGACCAAGTCATCTTAGGCGGTACGCAACGCGGGTCCGCGAGCAGCTGTTGGACATGTTTTGCAACCACACGAAAATCACCATAGTCATTCGATCGGCCAGATTCCTATCGGCCATGGTTACCGCGAAAGCCGTGTTCGAATGCCTTCCTACTGCGCCGTACGCAGCAGCAACCGTCGCGGAACAACGGTCTGGACAGAACCAATATCCACAACGTGCGGCACGCGAGCCTATCAGACAGAGGACCGCCTGGCAGCCTGCCACAAAGTACTAGGCACATTGGCAGCAGTTGCCACAATACGGCACCTAACATTCACAGAGGAAACTCACCTCCCGCAGGCCCCTCAACAAGCAAACACCTTGCGCGCGGGCTATCTGGAGTCGTGACCTAGTGGTACTACTAGCTCTCTAAAAGGCGGAACTGCGCGCACAACGGAGCAGACACGCACGCCGTTCTTTCCGCCCTCAGCTCGCGTGCTCAGACGCGGACTGTGTCCGGCACAAGGCAGGTGATGGGTGATCGTGTTGGGTTAGGGCGATGGAGAGGGGCGACCGCGGGGCCAAGGTGGACACGAGAGATGAACGGGAGTAAGGGATCGCATGGTTCGTGCGCAGGCAGTGGAACGCGCAAGGAGGCATGTACGACTGGTACACAGCTGTATGTGCACGCAGTTGGGCCCACGACCCCGGTCGCGGCCGTTATATGCACCATGCAACACGACCATTGCGCACGGAGATAAAAGATAAAACGGCTATGTGATGCATATCTGGGCACAGAAGCTAGCCGACCCGTGGCGCGTACACTTTGTTCGTGTCCAGAGGCGAGGACCATATTGCGCCTGTGGCAACTTGCGAAAGCCTCAGGAGACGGCAGGGCCTTAGGAGGCGGTAGGGCCATGATGTCATGGCATGCCGCCAGCCAAACGCCTCGCACCCCTCTCTCGCCCCTAGCCACCAGCCTGCAGCCCCCGTGACGCACCCCGCGTCGGCACCCCGCCCTGGCACTTGGACTAGGGGATTTTTGGTAGTTTCGTATATCAGAGCCTTTGACCAAGACATACCGTCTAATGTACAGTACTCGCGCCTAGAATAGCCGGTTCTATAACTATACAAATTTAGATGCTTTGCACAACTGCAGCAGCCTTTGTGAGCGCCTCGACCATCTTCTGGCACTCCTTGCGGCGTTGCACCACCACGTCGTTCTCCTTGACTAGTTCGTCGACGCCCTCGGGCTTGTAGAGGTTCTCCAGCAGCTCCTTTTGGATCTCCTCCTTGGAGTACAGGATGAGGTTGAGGGTGATAGACTTGGGCACCAGGTCTGCGATTGTGCGCTGGACAATGCCGAAATACGAGTTGATGAGCAGCTTGATAACCTCGGTCTCGATAGTCTCACGCTCGGTCATCTGGCCCGACGCCTTGAGGACCGCCGGCGGCGACTCCATGGCAGCAAGCCGCTTTTTGTTCTTAGCGGTGAACAAGTTGCCAAAGAAACCTCCAAACGGCTCATTCTTGATATCCTGCTTCGACACCGCGACCGACGCCGCCTGCGGGAGCGGCTTGCCGGTCTTGGGATCAAGCTGCACAGGCTGCTTGGACAGCTGGAGTCGCTCTGTGACGATCTCCATGGCCTGGTTGCCCTTGAGGAGGTCCGGATGCGCCGTGTTGATGTACGACTCCTCCATCGCGACGATGTCTTGGACGAGCTTGTTGGTGGGAATGAGCGCCTTGCGCAGGAACCCGACAAAGACGGCTGCGATCTGCTGCTTGAGCACCGGGTACCGGTTGAACGCGGGCTTGGCGAGAATCTGGTTGAGGATGCGGGCCAGCTCATCGTACACGAGCGTGACGCACTTGAGGCACGGGTCCTCGAACCGGCGAATCTGCTTGCGCACCAAGAACTCAAACGGCGCGGTTCCCACAAACAGGGCCGGCGACACTCCCGCCGAATTGTAAAGAATTGTACGAATATCGCTGTCCTTGATCTCATCAAACGGATCCAGCGCCTTGATGCCGTTGGTGAAGACTTCATGGAACACAAAGCTGATGCGTGCGCCGCCGCTCAGCTCGTTGGACGACACGTCCTGTCCACGGCCGTCGAGAATGCTGCGATACTCATCGCAGAACTCGGTGATAGTTGACAGGATGATATTGGACGCCGAGCCCAGCTGCGGCGGGCCCAGCGCCGACAGCTCCTGCTGGTACTTTTTGAGAGTGGCATCGATGCGCCCCTTGATGTCCGGAAGCGTCTGCTTGATGTGGTTGAGAAGGATAGAGTTGAGCCGCTTGGCAAGATACGGCGTGCCGCAGTACAGCGACTTTGTCTGGTACGACGGGTGAGACTCGAAAAAGTGCTTTTCGAACTCGAGCGCCGCCTTGATGCTCTTCTTGTTCTCGATGTCTTTCTGACCCCGGTTGATGACCGGAACGTAGCCGAGCCGCAGCGGAATGACGCGCCCCGACAGAATATCCATCACGTCGGTGCCTCTGTCCATGAGATCCACCTTGGTGAGAACGCCAATGGTGCGGTTGCCTTCCGGGTCGACCTCGCGCGCCAACTTGAGACCGTCGCTGTTGGCCAGATCGGTGTTGGCGGCCGTCACCGACAAGATAATGGCGTTGGGCTTGGAAATGTATTTGAGGACCATCTCCTTGATCTGACGCTCAATGTCCTTGGGCTGATCGCCCACCGGCACCTTGGTCAGGCCGGGCAGATCAACGAGTGTGAGCGTCAGAACATGGGGCGAATATATTCGCAGGTTGATCGGCACCGCCGAGATGCCAGCGTTCTTGCCGGTCTTGAGGTCCGTCTCACGCACAATCTCCTGCCGGATTTCGTTGAAGTCGTGGAACTTCTTGCCCGGAAGATGGAGAAACTCGCCCCACTCGTCGGCATTGTTCTCGTTTGTCTGCTCGCCGGCGCCCTCGCTCGCGCCTTTGCCGTTAGGCATAGTCGAGCCAGGCGTCGCCCGCCGGTTGATAAGCTGCAGGACCAGCGGACGGCGGGTCACGATGCCGGTGCCGCGCGGCAGAAAGTCGCGGCCGACAATGTTTTCGAGCACCGAACTCTTGCCACTCGACTGCGCGCCCACGACCGTAATCTGGGGCAGGTCAATTGTCCCGGGTCCGACGGACGCCAGCGCATCCTGCCGTTAGTTTCTGTGGAACGAGTGACTTTGGTAGTAACTTTGGTAGTAGTTCCAAGCGAACGTTCAAAGGAACCGACGCACTCGAGCTGTGCCGCGGCGTGAGGGGGAGTAGGCGAGACGGGGACGCCTCGTTTCCGCGCACTTCCAGCTACAAACACAATTTGAACATACCTGCAGCCGGTTAACGGTGTTAATCAGATGTTGGTCCATGTTTAAAAAGGACGGACACTGCGTGAGGGTGTCGACACTCCACCTGAGTCTAGTCCAGGGCTGTGTTGTGCTGAAGCGCTATCAGCGTCGGGCGCTGGGTGGTGGGGACGCTAGAGTGCAACGTTACCAGGAAGAATATGTATTATGCAGAAACGTGATAGCACCCTTTTTGTATTGATAACTTATCGTTACGGAAACGGATTAACGTTACGTCATTTTAGCCGCCACGCCGTTCTGACGTCGCAGCTCTCCACACAAACAATCTCCCCACCCTGACCCGAAGCCCCTCGCCAATCAGCACGCGTGACGCGAGTGTTGCGCGACGCCGCCTCGGTCATTGCCGCGGTGAGTACGGCCGCCCAGGTGTGTTAGTAAACGAACCAACCGGGGTTGGTTTTCCTCGTAGAACACCCAGCAACTAGCGCACATGAGAAATAGCCGCCAGTTTGCCCGAGCCCACAACCCGTGCCATGCAAACTCTATTCGGCGATCTGCTGGGCCGATCAACCTTCGAGACCTCGAGACCCCCTGCTGGCGCCTCTTGTCTCCAGGCCAAGCGCCTTCTCACTGACTGGCACTCGCATTTCGCGCTCTGGCCTGCAGACTCGCCCACTGTACCAGCCGGGCACCCGCGCACACAGCCGACGTCCCGCATGGATGGGCCGATGCAGCCTGCAAGATAAGCAGCAGGCGTTCAGCTGACCCTGATAACACTTGGCATCGGAGCCGTGGACGGCCACCCGCGCGCTTTTCTCCTATAACTTTATTCCTGTCGAGGTGCCTGCGGCGCTCTCTCCGTCAATCGCTTTATTCGTCCGGCACTCGCCTCAACGTACCGACGCTACTCCGTTTTGCCTATCGCCATGACTCGGCCCGCGTGCCCAGCGTTCGAGGGCAAAAGCTCTCTTCTGGCGTGGGTCTACGCGGTAAGCCGCCAGTGCTTTGACAGCAAGGCCGAACTCTTCTCGCTCGCAGCGTCGGTGCTCTCCGTGGGCGGCTGGCTCGCGGCGGGCGCCCACCAGGTCCATACAAACTACAAGGCGAAGGATGCGTCTGGGTTCAGCTTCTACTTCCTTCTTTGCTGGCTCCTCGGGGATATCAACAACATCGCAGGCTGTTTCTTAACGCACCAGATGGCCTTCCAAAAGATCCTCTCGCTCATCAGCCTCTGCGTGGACTTCACGCTGCTATCGCAGTACGTCTACTACGCGCGCCAGCAGGCTGCGGCCGGCGCTGCCACGCTGCACGCCGGCATGTACCCCCGCAACTCTGACGGAGATGAAGAGCGCCACGATCTGAGCACCAAGAGTCTGCTCTCGTCGCCCAAATTGAGCGGCCAAGCTGCCACTTTCTACGTCCTGGCGTCGTCGGCCAAAGCAGTCGACGCTGCGGGCCTGGGGTTCAGCGTCGCCGCCCTCGCGGCCCCGCCCTTGGACGCCCACAGCATAGGCCGCGTGTGCAGCTGGATCTGCCAGTGCTGCTACTGCTCCGCCATGGTGCCTCAGATCTTTCACAATTGGTGGCGCCATAGCACCGGTGGCGTCAGCGTGGCACTGTTTCTGGCAGACATGATCGGCAATATCGGCTACGCGCTGTCCATCGTCATGGCCGCCAACGCGCTCGCCGGGACTGAGCGTACCGCGTTCCTGCGCCTTGAGCTGCCGTACCTACTGGGGACCACGCTCACCATTGTCTTTGAGCTCGTGCTCTTCATGCAGTACGCCCACTACCCGTCCCACGAGACGGTCGTTGTTCTCGACGGCGTTGCAGCCGACTGCGACGACTGATTGCGGCCTGTCTCTTTGCATTCGTACGTATACATAGCATTTAACATAGCATTTTCACGGAAATATTGGCTATGCAGTTTCACCGCGGGCAGTTTGTGAGACAAGACAAAAGCTGCAGACAGTCTCGGTGTTTGACGCACGGATGTACTACCCTAACGGGACTCGTGCCTAAAGGCGTCCAATTGTTGCACTTCTCGGTCCAGAACCTTGTGCCCAGTCCATCCCGTCAGCGCAGGGTCAGGGTAACCACCACCCTCCACTCCCCCCCTCCTCCTCCTCCCAAACCGTATGACATCGTCCGCAGAAGCGGTTCCTCTAGCAAAGCGGCAAAGCCCTCTCTGTTCGGTGTCCCCCATTGCTCGACGCTCCACCGCTTGACGCCAGGACCTCCGCGCACGACGGACCTGCGAGTCAACCAATCTCACCGCTACTAGTACTCGCATATTTTTTTGCGGAGACCACACTCCACAATGAGCGAAGCGGCGCAAACACGACGGCAACAAAGCGACGTGGTCATGGGCGGGACAGACGACGCCCGATCGGCGTCCCCGGCGGCCGAGTCCGCGACAAATGGGGCCAGAGACTCGCATCCAGGGGGCTCGCCTCGTGACAAGCCAATGCCGGATCTAATGCCCGTCCCCGGGTCCTCTCAGGGACGCATTGGCCGCTATCAGATTATCAAGACGCTCGGCGAGGGCTCCTTCGGCAAAGTCAAACGTAAGTTGTTTGCTATCGCGCCCCTCCCCTCATGCACTTTTCTTGTAAACATCTAACACCAGTGGCATACCACATGGCAACGCACGCGCGCGTCGCGCTGAAGATCATCAACCGCAAGACGCTATCCAAGTCGGACATGCAGGGCAGAATCGAGCGAGAAATTTCGTACCTTCGGCTGCTGAGACACCCGCACATCATCAAGCTCTACGACGTCATCAAGTCTAAGGACGAGATCATCATGGTCATCGAGTACGCCGGAAAGGAGCTGTTCGACTACATTGTGCAAAAGGGCAAGATGGACGAGCCCGAGGCTCGCCGCTTCTTCCAGCAGATCATCTCGGCCGTGGAGTACTGCCATCGTCACAAGATCGTGCACCGCGACCTCAAACCCGAGAACCTGCTGCTTGACGAGAACCTCGACGTCAAGATCGCTGACTTTGGACTCTCAAACATCATGACCGATGGCAACTTCCTCAAGACAAGTTGCGGCTCTCCAAATTACGCGGCGCCCGAAGTCATCTCCGGCAAGCTCTACGCCGGTCCAGAGGTAGATGTGTGGTCCTGCGGCGTCATTCTCTACGTGATGCTCTGCGGCCGCCTGCCGTTTGACGACGAGTTTATCCCGGTCTTGTTCAAGAAGATCTCGGGCGGCGTCTACACCATCCCGAGCGATCTGTCGCCCGGTGCCAAGCATCTGCTGCAGCGCATGCTCGTGGTGAACCCTCTCAACCGAATCACGGTACAGGAAATCATGGAGGACGAGTGGTTCAAGGTCGGCATGGCCGAGTACCTGATTCCAACAGAACTCAAGAAGCCCGACGAGGAGCAGGGCGAGATCGACGACAAGCTCGTCGGAGCCCTCGGCCGCACCATGGGCTACGACAAGGAGCAGGTGTACGAGGCACTCAAGAACAAGGACAGCGACGGAACAGAGATTCGCGACGCATACAAGCTGCTGCAGGATAATAGTATAGCCTCCAAGGACGTCCACTTTCAGAATGATGAGATTGATCGGTACCTTGCAGAGCACGCCGACGAGTCAAGTGAGTTCAAGAACAAAGTCGAGGTGCTGCGCAGCGGATCCCCCCATGGCCGCGGTAATCCGCCAACACTGACGTTTACCGATCCGCGCGTCCCGGAGATGGACCTCAGCGCGGTTGGCACGCCAAACACTACCATCTCGGTGCTGCCAACATCGCTGCCAGAGTATCATCGCGCCAACATGCAGGCCCTGGGTACACTGCCGAAGAAGCTCACACCAATGTCGACGAAGAAATCTAAGACCCGCTGGCACTTTGGTATCCGAAGTAGGTCGTACCCGCTCGACGTCATGGGAGAGATCTATCGCGCACTGAAGAATCTAGGAGCTGAGTGGGCCACTCCCGCCGAAGACGACCTGTGGACGGTTCACGTCCGCTGGAAGTGCCTGCTCCCGTCTGCTGCGACTACTGAGTCTAGTAATACTTCTGCCGTCACTAGCGGAGACGAGCAAGCAGCCCAGGTCGAGCTCATGAAGATGCGCATCCAGCTTTACCAGCTCGAGCAGAACAACTACCTGGTGGATTTCAAATTTGACGGATGGCAGGAACTGGCCTCGCCAAACGGCTCTTCTGCGAGCACCAGGAAGAAGCGGCCCCAGGAGTTTGATACGTTCTCGGCTTATCCATTCCTGCATTTGGCGACTAAGCTCATCATGGAGCTCGCTGTCAATTCTCAGGCTGCTTAACATGCTCTGGCGAATCACCGCATATCGACAACTGTCGGTTACTACTAGTGTTTTCAACACTGCTCCTTTTTTCACAAGACTGGCTGGCCCGGCGTTTTGAAATCATGTCATATTTTTAACCAGTTGTCTATGCTTGACTAACTGCGCATCTTGTTCAATAATATTTGAGGTAACATTTAAACTTCACTAAGTACTATACTTTGGCACCGCCGATGCGGCCAG
The DNA here is from genome assembly GCA_038086965.1 of Tardiomyces depauwii. NCBI lineage: Eukaryota > Fungi > Ascomycota > Dipodascomycetes > Dipodascales > Trichomonascaceae > Tardiomyces > Tardiomyces depauwii. Next base: position 2,593,844 of record JAVHZA010000003.1, read on the forward strand.
ATTTTTATGTACAAGTCACATGTCAGCGCACAATTTTTGTCTTTCTATACATAATCAGTCAGTCAATAGGTTTTGCCGTTACTATTGGGATTTCGGTCGCGGCAGATAGAGGCTCGAGACATCCTCGATCACCAGCTTGGTGAATTTTTTCATGAACAACCTCTCATGCTTTTCGTTGAATTTGGGACGCTCCTCAAAGTAACCCACGGGCGCCGCGTTGGTAATAGAGAACAGTGACAGCGTTTGGTACCCTTGCTTGATGACTTCGGACACCTGCCCAATTGTAAGGTTTTTCTCCTTGAGGAGGCTGGCGTAGTGGCCCGTCGTCGCCATTATAGCCTGCATGGCCGGCGTGCTCTCCAGCGAGTAAGCACGACTGAGTTTTTCAAAGTCGGCCGTCGAGCCCACAACCTTGTAGAACATGTCGTCGTATTCGGGTCCACTGGACAGGATGGAGTCTCCGTGAACGAGGCAAGTCGCCCAGTTTAGCGTGGCCAACTCAGCGACTTCCCTCGCAGCTGACGTCTCAGACGGGTCGGGTGGGTAGGAGCCCAAGAACTTGATCAGCGAGTCGAGCGTCTTCCACAGCTCTTTCCAATGGTAGTCCAATTTGGTCTCGGAGCTCCTCAGGAACGCGAGTGCGTGAAACAATGCCGCCAGGACGCGCGAGTACATGTCGTAGTCCATGCGCTTCTTCATGTTGAATCTCAAGGCGCATTGCAGAACGTCCAGAACGATCTCCATAAGAAGGCGCGGGCGTGAAACATGTGGCAACATAGGTTTTCGCTGCCTTGCAATTCTGCTGCTTTCTGTCCTGTGCTTTGCGTCGACCAGCGCAGCACTGGGCGGCCCACCGTCTTCGAGGATGATGCGAATAATATTGATGCACGCGTGAGCATACGCGGCGGCTCGCTGCGTCCTATGCTGGTTTTGGAACAAGTACGATGACATCGTCAGAAAGAGCGAAAAAGGGTGCTGCTGGCCCTGACCGTCCAACGTCCCTCCCGGGGCCGTCACAAACGTGCGGCAGAAAACGCGGTTGGCCTGAATGAAGTGGTAAACGCCCAAAATCAGAGATATGGTCGGGCTCGGAAGGGTTTCCAGCTCGCTCGGCGAGCCCAAAGGTGTATTTGAGCCAGACCGCCAGCCCACCCACGATGCAATGCCAGCCGCAAAACCCTGAACAGCCGTCTCGGAGTTGGCATAGGCTTGAACGTTCATGTTCCAAGTGTACCCGGACGCTCTGACCAGGATTTCCATCACTGAATTGTCCACAAAGTCAGCCAAACGAACCTCGTATGGATTCATGCCCTCGTGCTTGTCGAAACTCGCTATGATGCCCAGCAGGGACAAGGCGTCGCCCACGTAGAGCTGCGACTCTGAGTGAGAAACGAACTCCATAATGGGCACAAACAGATTGCGCTGGAAGAAGTATGAACTCAGCGACGTTTGGTAAAGCCCGCCCGCAATTACGCTGAGCGTGCGGATGGCCATCACGCGGGTGGAGCTGACTGGAAATTTGAGCACCACCTGGTCGAGCGCATCCAGAAAGGCGACGAACCGCGCGTCAATATGCTCAAGTCCCGCCAGGACGTCAATGATCTCGACACTCACAAAATTCCGGCTCAGTATGTTCTGAAAGAAGACCGAGACGATTTGCAGCGCGTTGGCCACGGCCCCAGCATCCGGCCCAGCAAGATTCTTGATAGCGTGCGAGAAGAGAGACCGCGTGGTTGCTCTGTGGGCAATGAGCTTGTCGTTGCTCAAACTAGCGAGGGCGTTCGCAAGCACGCCTGGATTGCTCGGAAGAAGGAAAAACTCCACCCAGTACCCTTCGTTGGACGGATCATTCTGTAGTTAGTGTCTAGTTCAGCAGCCACTGCAGCATGGCAATTCGAGCCGCTGCACGACTCGCAGACACACCACATACGTTGAATAGCTCTCCATATACGTGCACAACCTTGGGCTGCAACTCGCCGCGCTCGAGCCTAACCAAGGGTGATTGTTCCCTGTCCACGCTCATAATTTCCTGTGCAGATTTGGAGGCGTCACCACATAGCACGACTTCCCGAGGAACTTGATATGCGCGCTTAGCCTGTTCAGTTGATGTACTGGCAGAAGGTATTATTGTCCAGGGGCGGGCGCGTCTTTGCCGTCCAGAACTCTGCAGGATTCAGGGGATCAGCAGTTCCCGGGCCTGACACCGCCATGGAGGGGAGCAGACAGTCGCATGCAATACCGTGGCATGTAAAACGCATGTTGCATACTGCTCAGGGTCTTGCAGGAGCCGCAAGTGTGGCAGGAGAGCATATGACAGGCCCACACGCGGTCCCAAGTTAACTGACGTAACCGCATATCCGCATCTCCGAATACTATAGCCAGGGTGTCTCCTGGTAGGGGTATCCGCAGCCGTAGTCGACCAGAATTTAGCGACATGACGCCTACCTAAACCGGCAAGCCGTATCACACGGTAACCCTGGAAACGATCTACAGCCTGCATCACGCTCCGGCTTAGCCGCATGTGGACGACCATTGTTGCACAGGTAAACAAAACGCATACCTGCTCCGGAGCACTCTTCTACCGTCATAACTCGTGGTGTACGCCCGTCATCCCTTTGCAAAAACGGGGCAGGCTGTGGTCATCGGACAACGCGTGACCACAGGCTCGTACCGGTTAAAGACCGCTCGGCGCCCAATCATGACAGCGATCGTCAAGCTTGGGTGCCCTGATAGCGAGGCGGAGCTCGACCGGATAGCCCAGGCAGTCAGGAAAGCCCGCAAAACAGTTGTCGTCACGGGAGCTGGTATCTCGTGCAATGCGGGCATCCCAGACTTCCGGTCTACAGATGGCCTGTATAACATGGTGAAGCACATGTATCCCAAGGCTGTCGTCAAGGGAAAGGATCTGTTTGATGCTGTGCTTTTCAGCAATCCCACCTCGATCCGCGTGTTCTTTACATTCATGGCGCAACTCCGCAAGTCTATATTACAAGCGCGCTCAACGCCGACTCACCGCCTAATCAGACACTTGAAGGACAAGGGCCGGCTTCTGCGATGCTACACGCAGAACATTGACGGCTTGGAGAAGGAGCTGGGCCTCGAGACAGGCATTCACGCAAACTGGCGGAACCTGGACGTTGTACAACTCCATGGGGACATTCACAGTTTGAAATGCGTCATGTGCGAAGAGCAGTATGCGTGGACGAAAGATGCCGAGGAGCTATTGAGTGACGGCGACGCGCCAGCGTGCCCTGCGTGCTCGGACGCCCGCGCCGAGCGTGAACAAAAGGGCAAGCGCTGTACCAACATCGGCTCATTGCGGCCGAACATTGTTCTCTACGGCGAAGAGCACCCGAACGGCGAGCTCATTGGTAGATGCACGAGCCGCGATCTGCGCTCGCGACCCGATATGCTCATCATTGTTGGTACCTCGCTCAAAGTCGCGGGCATCCGCAAACTTGTCAAGGACATGGCGCGTGCCGTCCGGGAACGCGGTGGACTGGTTGTCTTTGTGAATGCGACCGGAGTGTCGAGCTCCGCCTGGCATGACATTATAGATTATCACGTGCAGGCCGATTGCGATGCGTGGGTCGACGACCTGCGCGCCCGCATACCCAGCTTCTTTCTCTCACAGTCGAGGCTTCCGGACTACGCTATCACGAAGCCACAGAAGAAGAAGAGGTCCAGCAGCGCAGATGCACAGGCAAGGGCCAAGAAGGCGCGGTCCACAAGAATACCCATCGCATCAGTCCTGGCCGAGTCGGATGGCTTCTCGAGCGACTGCCCCGCCCTTAGTCAGAGCTCGACGGCGTCGGACCCAGAGAACTTGCCGGGCGAGGACCGTGCATCTCACCAATGGAGCCACCACGCCGGCCCGCCACTAAGCGCGAATGGCTGGCCGCAGTACCACGCTGTTCTAACGCCTGCGCCCTGTGTCAAGTACGAGTTCATGCGGTTTGGCGGACCACCGCGCGTCGTGCTCCCCCCGATATCACATTTACTTGCAACGCTACCTGGTGCTCCACCGTTTGCTGGCCACCCCTCGGCGCTGTTCTAACGACCTAATTGTACGCATTAATGAGCATTTTTGTACGATTTATTAGCTATGCCCGTACGTTAGTGGTGATGCGGCTGGTATCAGTGTTAGCGTGGCTCGGTACGTGCGGCTGAACTAGGACCGTTATCATTGATGACTTCCGAGAACTTCAAGGCGAATTACGAAAAAGAAAAACAACAAAAAAAGATGGCCGAGTCGACAGTCGCATACCTGGAAAAGGCCGCCAGAGGCGTATTCGGCTCTGGCATAGCACAGGCACTGCACGTCAGGGGCCTTCAGGTCGCGCGGGCCAACGAAATCAATCTTCCTGGGGCCGTTGAAAACCAGCTTTCGTGCCCGGCTTGCGGTGAACTATTGATACCAGGAGTGACAGCATCCGTTAGACTCATTTCAAGAGCGAATCGCAATGCGCGAAGAATGCGGAGGTACTTGAGTAAACACAGTGTCAATGTCAAGCCGAATGCAGGTGACCCTGGCAGAAAGCTGCGATACAGTTGCATGCTGTGCGACGCTTCTGTCCTGAACGACCTTCCCAAAGAACTGGTGATTTCCGGTTCGCGGGCACCCACCACAGCTTCGAACACGACCGACGCTTCATCATCAAAGAAAAGAGCAAAAATGCGGAAACAGAGTTCGCTCAAGCAGATGGTCGCCAGTTCAAAGAACAGTAAGGGAAAGCTATCGCAGGGCGGGCTGGGTCTCAGTGATTTCCTTCTGTGAGATATTTATTGTTGCGAGACACCTATTTTTGGCACTATTATGCATGTTCATTTGTCCTCCAATCAATTCAAATTAGTATGACAGAAGATCTATGGTACTAAGATGTCAAAGCGAAGTGTAAGAGAAGCAAAGAGTTTTGGGGCGGTCAAATGACCGCAAAAAGGAGCGGCAGACAAAGAGTCATAAAGGCAGCCAGCCTTGAGGGACGTATCTGGGAGCCATATCCCTGTGCAACTGGAGCAAAAGGTGCGGTCACGCCTCCAGAAACCTGAGCCACAGGCGGCTGGCTGGTCGGCACTACACGTGCTGGAGAGGTTATCTTGGTGGCGGCCGCCTTACTGCAAGCTTCGCCTTGGCAAGTAGTCGCGGCCATACTGACGCTGTTGCATTCATCTCCCAAGCAAACTGTCGCAGTAGCTGGGGAGTTACACTCGGCGCCTTCACAGGCGGAAGATTCCTGAGAGACAACAACCTTGTGGCATGCTTCGTCAACGCACGTCTCGGTAGGCAGAGCTTCATCGCAGCCTGCGCCTGAGCAAGTGGCGATGATCCTTGAGGAACACGCTGGACCCTCGCAAACCGAGGGCTGCATAGCAGCAACAGGAGTGATGCACGCCTCGCCGACACACGGAGTAGTCTGCATGGCCGACAGGGTGCATACCTCGCCCGAGCATGAGGTAGTTGACGCAACGGGGGAACATCCAGCGCCCTCGCAAACAGAACTCACTGGTGTCTGGCCAGCTTTTGTGCACGTCCTGCCTGTACAAGGCGTGGAGACTGCAGTCGTGCGCGTGCATCCTTCTCCCGCGCACACAACCGTGGAGAGCGGTGTGCATTTTGGGCCGGTGCAGACAAACCTCGGTCCCGCGCTCTCCAAGACGGGAGCGACCAGACGAGCGCTGGTACCAGCGGGAGCCATTTCTGGAGCAGTAGTCGCCATCTTGTGGGTCACCACACGTGGTAGCTCCGTTGCGGTTGCCGACACTGGCGTAGCAAAGGCATCTGTGACAGACATGCCACTAGGGATGGTAATTATCCGAGTGCGGGCAATGACTGATACATCCGTGTAGTCCTCCAATGCCGATGAGAGCTGGCCAATAGGGACCGGCGTGTTTGCACCCGGCAGCAGAACCCCGGTTTCTGCGATGGTGACAATGGTGTCAGTACACGTAGACGACGGCTTTACCGTAGACACGGTCACGACGTTGAAGAGAGAGGTGCCGGACGATACCGCAGTCGTAATTGTTGAGCAGTCGGCTCCCTTGCAAATGAGACTACTAGTCTCAGAAATGGCGCTAACTGTCGCAGCCGGAGCGCTCGAGGATTCTTCGGGATTCGAGGGCGCAATAACAGGCACAGTAGTGTGCTGGGAGCCAAGGGTCAGCACGCTGGGATTGTTAGCACAGTTGGATCCGGTGCAAACGGCTGGCACATAGGTAGAAGTAAGCGACAAAGACTTTTCTGCAGTCGGAGCAGACTTTGCTGCGGCGGATGTAGAAGCAATCGAGGAGTTTTCGCAGTCGGCTCCGACACATGTGCTTGATGAGCTAGCCCGAGAGCTTCCCAATGTTGACGCAGTCGGTACAGATGCACTGGATTTTTCGTGCGTCGATGAAACAGCGGTCTCTGTTGCGGACGGCGAAATCGACGATGCTGGCGGAGCCCCCGTAGACGCCGATTCGGCACCCTTCGAGCTCGACTCGCTAGAAGAAGAAACAGAAGGCGAGGAGGTCAACGTAGTGCACGCTTTCCCGGAGCACAGCGTCACAGCCGAGGTGACAGTAGCAGAAGAGCCCGAAGTGGAGCCGCTGGTTACTGCCGAAACGGTCGAGGTGACGCAGACGTCGTTCGAGCAGGACGTGATAACCGAGAGGGACGAGACAGACTTAGAAACGGGACCAGATGACGAGGCTGGCTTCGAACTCGGGACCGATGAAGAGGTCAAGGTCTTAGCAAGAGCAGAAATGGGCTCCGAGTGCGAGTCTGGCTTCGAGTTGGAGCTCTGTGAAGACCTTGGCGCTTTAATCGACGTGAAAGACGAGATAGGAAGCGAAGCTGACTTGGAGGTTCGGCCCGAGGTGGCAGTTGAAGTAACGCAGACATCGCCCGAGCAAGAGGTGACAACAGAAACCGAGGCCGGATAAACAGAAGACGAGGATGAGCGAGTAGACGAAGGTAAAGGAGTAGACGAGTACTCCGAAGTAGAAGTAGAGGAAGACGCTTCAGAGACGGGCTGTGAGTGTAATGGCGAGGGAACCGATACTTTCGAGCTTGGTGTAACAGTGGATGAGAAGCAGACATCTCCAGAGCAAGATGTGATGACAGAAACAGAAGAAGAAGAAGGCGAAGAAGGCGAAGAAGGCGAAGTACGTGAAGTAGACGGTGAAGTAGAAGGCGCAGTAGAAGGCGAAATGGATGGCCAAATGGAAGGTGAAGAGAAAGGTGAAGTGGAGGGAGCCACCACCGATGACCTCGACCTGGGTTGCGAGGACAGCGGTGAAAGTGCTCCGGATCCCTTCGTAGTCGAGCTCGGCGTAATAGTTGATGTGACGCAAATATCGCTAGAGCAAGAAATCGTGACAGGGCTATAAGGAGACGGAGACGACGTTTCGTGAGTAGACGCCGCATTAGACAATGCCGAAGACGAAGTAGAGGACTTGACGGATCCAGGTGCAGACGTAGTGGCGGTCTCAGGCCCTGGCGGGATGATCGAAGTCCTACAAGTGTCCTTATTGCAAGTTATGACCGAGACTGAACCTAATAAGGACAAAGGGACCCTAGTCGTAGCAGATGATTTGACGGAAGCTTCGATCGGCTTGTTAGTAGACATAGACTGGCCCTCTGAAGCTGGTACCGAGGCGGTAACCGTTGTCGGCAGACATGTGGACGTCACACAGGTCCCTGAGAAGCACGTTGTGATGACCGAGGGGCTGTTCGAGGACTCAGTTGTCATCGGAGTTGAAGCAAGCGTGGAGCTCATTGTCGAAGTAACGCAAGTGCTATCAGTGCATGAAGTGGTCGTCAACATGATAACTGAGGGCGTCATTGATGCACTGAAGGACGACACCACCGATGCGAGATTCACGGAGCTAGTGGCCGATGGAGCCTTCGTCAGGGATACGAAGCTTGTGGCGAACTCTAGCGGCGCCTCACTAGTAGCAACGGAGGGACGTGAAGAGAAAGTCGTGATCTCGGAACTTGCTGACGATTGAGATTCCATTTTCGGCCTTGAACTAGGCGACGAACTTGTTTTCATGGCTTTGGAAGGCAGCTGAGACACAGTAGAACTTGACGAGAACGATGGGCGCACAGTTGTGGGGCTCGAGACAGATGCCTCGGGCTTTTCCTCTGTGTCCATTGACGACACTGGTATCAGTATAGCGGCCGACGCCGGCAGCGAGCTAGTGGTTCCCGAAGATAAAGCGTTAGCCCTGGATACTGGATTCCGCGAAGTTTCTTCTGGCTTCGTGGCTGAGGGCGAAGTCAGCGTCTGAGAGATCAATGGAACCTCCTTAGATGCAGACTCAGACATCAGAAATGAGGTCGGGGAGACAACTGCTGCGCCTGCAGATACCGGAGCTTCACTAGTCCTGGAAGAGACTTGTTTGCTGCTAGCTGCGGACATCGTTGAAGTCACACAGATGTTCTCCGAGCAAGAGGTAACAACGGAGAATGAACTAGAACCCGCCCGCTCGCTTTCAGGGGAGACGAAAGAGGGCGTGACAGAAGATAAGGGCCGCGAATTTCCTGTCGCAGAGCTGAGGGCCTCAGCAGACGTGACACATCCTTCTCCAGAGCAAGTGACAACTGGAGCCATAGACGACGGACTAGAAGAAGTCAGCATCTCGGAGACTTCAGCGGGTAGAGTATTGGATACTCTAGTGAGTGTGGACGCGAGGAGCGTGGTAGTGGCTGACGCTGACACAGGAGAACTCAGCGAAACTAGTTCCTTGGGAGCCATGACCACACTAGAGGTGGAAGACGATAAGGATGGTTTCTCGGACGGGGACGAAACGTTCTCCGAGGTCTCAGCAGATGGAGAGATATCTGAGGACGTGGCAGTTGGAACACTCTCCGAGGACATGACAACTGGAGAGGACACTGACGATGTACCGGCAGGAGAAGTCTTCGAAGACTTAGAACCAGGAGAGGACACTGACGATGTGCCGGCAGGAGAAGTCTTCGAAGACTCAGAACCAGGAGAGGACTGGCCCGCAGGAGAAGTCTCCGAGGATGTTGCAGTCCGGGATGTCGAGGACCCAGCTGCTGGCGACAATCCCGGAGACTCCGATTTCGTGAACCAGCTTCCACAGCAAGATGTAGAGCTAGGTTCGCCAAACGGCGGCAAAGAAGACTGCATGGCACCCGGTACACTTTTCTCCGACGACAAAACAGTGCTCGCGGACGTCTTTTCAGATGACGCTGATCTAGTTGGGCTCACAACTGTTCTGGAAGCCGACCCCTCGGATGTGCTTTGAGTGGGATGAGAGATTGGCGGCGGTATGACTGAACTCATGGTAGAGGTCACGCATGTGTTGCTCGAGCACGACGTGAGAATGGAGACCACTGTCGAAACAGTTTCGGGAGCCGACTCAGCAGAGGATGATGGGGAGATCGAAGTGCCGGCGGGCGGAGGACTGGTGACTTCGATAGGAGAACTGTAAGTAGAAGTCACGCAAGCACTCTCTGAACAGGATGTAATGACGGAGACCACAACACTAGGAACTGCTGAGCTGGGGTGCACCAATGACTGAATGGAGATACGAGTTCCCTCAGAAGTATGAACCGAACTCAAACTCGGACTTTCGGCAGCTGGCTTCACGCCTGCTGTCGAGGAAACGATCGAGTAGGTTGCGCTCGATGGATAACTGGTGTCTGCGTTGCTCATCTCTCCGGGTACCGCCCGTACAACGCTCTGCTCTGCAGATGTAAGCTGTGACACGGTAGAAGTGGATGCCATCGTTGTGCATGCACTGCCCGAGCATGATGTAAGCACGGAGACCACAGCCGACGTCACAGCCGACGAGGTTGCGGAGGCGGAGGCACGAGTACTGGAGGTAGCAGGACTACCGGGAGCCTCCGCTGGGACCACTGTGCGCGATGCCGACTGAGATGCAACCGTTGACTGAATACTAGAAGTCATGCAATTGCCTTCAAAGCAGGATGTAACCACAGAAACAACCACAGTCGCAGGAGTACTCTCAGTCGTCTCAGAATTTGTCGATGCGGCGCTAAAGGGGACCTTCGAAGAGAGCGCGGGAACTGTTGTCGTCTCACAGGAGGATCCAGAGCACGAGACAATGATCGAAGTTTCAGGAGTCGGCATCGACGACGACGAAGGCGAAGCAGCGGAAGCTGCTGGACTCTGCGCGGCCCTGGAGGAACTTATTGACTTGGGACCGGATTCCATTATAGTGGAAGATCGCTCAGGAGCGAGGGACAAACTGAGAGTCTCGACAGAAGTAGAGACTTTAATGGCTCCCTCAGAAACGGAAGCACCCGTACTCTCTGCCGGCTGCTCGTTGGCGGACGATTCAGTATTTAACAAGCGGGTACCGCTGCTGTGTCCCGTAACAGAGCTGCCTTGCATGGACGGAGAAACCGCCTCCGTCGCTCGTGAGGATACAGGACCAGTTGGAACATTAGGGGACCCAGTAGTACTCTCGTGCTCTGTCGTCGCTTCACGTACAGGCGAGGATACCTCAGGAACCGCGGAGTTAGTGTTTGATTCCACGCTAGATGAAAGACACGATCGTCCAATGCATGTAACGGACTCGGCACTCGATGGAGCAGATTCTGTGGACGCCACAGTTCCTTCTGATCCAACTCTTCTCGTGCCTGTCGATGCCGTTAAGGCTGTAGTCAGCAAGTGCGTGATGCAAACAGAGATTGGGCAACCAATTGCTTACCTATTGTCGCAGGACTGCCGGCGCCAGCCGAAGTCACATGTGCAGCTGCGTTCGTGCTTGCAGACCATGGACTAAGCGTGATCGGGATCGTAGATAAAATGTATCCATTCTCATTGCAGGATGTCGAGTGCGAACATGGATAGGTGACGACGGTGTATGATACCACGTACGATGGACTAGCAATAGAAGTGCTGACGGAAGACAAAGTCTCAGCAACATCGGTTGGGACGGGATGGACTCCTGTTGAGCTCATTGACAATGTCTGGAGAGACGAAGGAATCACAGGCACGGTAACAGGTATAGTAGAAACCACGTAACCGTTTGCGTTGCAGCTAGTCGAGTGCGAGCACGGGTATGTCACTGTCTTATAGGAAACAGTATATTTGAGGCCCAAAGAACTCGGTACCGAGGTAAGGCTAGGCGTCTCTGCGTTAATGCCCGTCAAACTTGCTGCGTTGTTAGTTGCGATGTTTCATGCGTTGCCGATTTCGCCTAAAAGTATGGCAAGTCCCATGGCCCATATAGCGCAGCATGCAAGTCGTGTAGGATGGATATTCGGGACTCTTGAGCCACCAACATTGAAACCCAAAACTTACCTTGGGATCCCGCAGCCTCGGATGTGGCGGCTGGTGTGGTCGTCTCCACTATCTGATTAGTGCTGGGTGACATTGTCGTGCATGTCCCCTCCTGGCAAACAACAGTGATGACAGCGCCCGTGTTCGGCGGGTTCGAAGCAGTAGACATGGGCGTCGTCGTTTCTTTCGCGATGGCCACTTCCTTCAGGCTCTCCGAGGAAAGCGCGGGAGGACGAGCAGTGTTAAAAGAGGAGGCAGGATACTTTGACATAACAGAGCCAGAATCCGTCAGCCCCGCAGAGCTCTTGACTGACGAGGGAGCAGCTGTGGTGCTAGATTGCGGTAGCTGAGTCGAGCATCCAGCCTCGCTGCAGATAACTGTGACGACTACATGTCCTGGCGGGTGGTTTGTGATCGCGGGCAAACCTGAAGTTAGCAGTATGCCGAGGGATTAAGCAGGCGTCTCTGCTTACCAGTCGACTGCGGTCGCGTTGTTGAGAAACGTGTCTCGACATTAAATGGGACTGGCAGTTAGAACTGAACCTTAATTTGGAACTTCTTCGAGCGCTTACTGGTTGTTTCCGTAGCCGAAACGATAACGGTCGAGTCTCCTGTGGTCAGTATGTTCAGTCATACCACGACTGGTTCGCGAAGCTCTTCTTACCGGAGATAATTTGAGTTTGAACGCGCGTAGCGGCTACGGCCGGACTTCCTTCCATGATTGTAACAGTGACCAATCTTGTAGTTCCCTTGAGAGACTCGTACAGAGTAAGGAAAGTCGAACTGCAAGACTCACTGATTGTGTCATCTGAGCCCGCGGTTGCCGTTTCCACAACGGGCCCGACGGTACCAGTGCATGTCGAACAAGGTACCGTCTGGGTCACTTTCATCACGCCCGTAGTTCCTGAACTGATCGTAATTGTCTTCGTCACAAGATGCAGCGTTCCGTGGGCTTCAGTATCTGTAGCTCCCTCAGTAATAGTCGATGTGACCACTGTCTGGCCAGCCGAGCACGTCAAGCACGGAAGCGTTACTGTCTCGTAGGCGAGACTCGGTGACGCAAATACCATCGCCGTCTCAGTGGAGACGAGTGTGGTGATGACAGTCTGTCCACCAGCACATGTGGAGCAAGGCAAAGTTACCGTTTCATATACAAAGCCACTAGTGGCCGAAAGTCTCTTGGTGACGGTCGACTCTGGATAAACGGCGTTCGTGATAGTAGTTCGGCCGTTGGGACAAGAAACACATGACACAGTAACGGTCTCGTACGTCACACCCTCAGAGGGAGATGCCATAGCCGTAACGGTGGACTCTGCTCCCGATGTTCTGGTGATGACTTTATGGCCGCTGGGGCACGATGAGCAAGGTACAGTGACCGTCTCATATGCAACAGATCCGCCCTTCGAAACAACCGCTGTGGCCGTAGAAGCGCCATTGACGGGCCTCGTGATAACAGTTTGTCCACTTGGACAAGATTGGCACGGCACAGTGACCGTCTCATATGCAACAGTTTGTCCCCGAGAAATGACCGCAGTGGCCATCGAAGCACCATTCGCTGTCCTGGTAATGACTGTCTGGCCGCTGGGACATGAAGAACAAGGCACAGTGACCGTCTCATATGCAACAGATCTACCTGGCGAAATAACCTCTATGGCCGTCGAAGCACCGTTCGCTGTCCTCGTGATAACTGTCTGGCCACTGGGACAGGATGAACAAGGCACAGTGACCGTCTCATATGCAACAGTTCCTCCCCGCGAAATGACCGCAGTGGCCACAGAGGCACCATTCGCTGTTCTGGTAATGACTGTCTGGCCGCTGGGACACGATGAGCAAGGCACAGTTACTGTCTCATACGCAATAGATCCGGTTGGCGAGATAACCTCCGTGGCCGTCGAAGCACCGTTCGAGGTTCTCGTAATGACTGTCTGGCCGCTGGGACACCATGAGCAAGGCACAGTGATCCTCTCATATGCAACAGATGGGCCTTGCGAAATAACCTCTGTGGCCGTCGAAGCACCATTAACTGTTCTCGTGATTATTGTCTGGCCGCTGGGGCAGGATAAGCAAGGTACAGTGACCGTCTCATATGAGATAGATCCCCCCTTCGAAATAACTGCTGTGGCCGTAGAAGCGTCATTGACGGACCTCGTGACAACAGTCTGCCCATTTGGACAAGACGGGCACGGCACAGTGACCGTCTCATATGCAACAGTTCCTCCCTGTGAAATGACTGCAGTGGCTGTCGAAGCACCGCTTGCCGTTCTCGTGATGACTGTCTGACCGCTCGGACAGGAAGAGCAAGGGATGGTAACGGTCTCGTAAGACATAGGTCCGCCAGTCGATACGGTAGCAGTGATCGTGGTACCAGTGCTGAGGATTTCAGTTACCACACTCCGGCCCGAAGGACAGCTTGGGCATGGACGCGTCACGGTTCGGTAAATCGGCGAACTCGAAATTAGAATCATTCGTGAGCTGGAAACGGCGGAAGCCGTTTCACCAGCCACAGAGTCACCAACTGGAGAAGGTAGCTTCGATCGCAGACTTCCTACCGCTTCGTCTGTTCCTGTGGGCGTTCCCGAATTGTTGGCAGCCGTAGCTAGAATACCGCTGGAAACATTGCTGAAGAAAGCCGACGCGGTATGACTCGACTTTCCAGGCGCGACTGAAACTGGACGCGTAACAGTAGAGTTCAGTGCGGGATTCACTACCAATGTACGCGTGGAGTTTATCAGAGAAGCACTCGGCGCGTTACTGGATCTCAAGAGTCTTGTGCTGTTCCATGGGATAGGCGGCTCTGAAATCAAGGTAGATGAGGTCTCATCGACCGGGGAAGGCGAGGAAGAGTTTGACACGGCCGTGACAGTCACAATAGTCGAGCTATTTGTTCTACGCGTGATCGATATCTGCTGGGTTGAGCTTGAAGACAATTGTCCTATGGTTAGTAGGTAGTTCTTGTATGAGTCAAGATGCCGAGTCACATGAAGCTCGGGCTTCACTGCTGATGAAGCAAGAATACGTACCAATGCTTCCTGCCCCTGTTTCCGATTCAGTGGTAGAGATGGGCCCCGTGGAGTTAATGAAGACCGCTGAAGACCGCGCGCCTGGGGCAGTACTGACAGACACAGACTGAGTGGAGTTTGACAGTGTGGACGACACAGACAGCGTGACAGAGGAAGTGGCAACAATCGCAGTGCTAATCGCTTCTGCACTGCTTCCCATAGTACTTTTCAGTGACTTTGAAGCGACGCCAGAAACAAGCGTAGACGATGAAACATTCACAAATACGGTTGATGTGTTATTCACCATGTACGACGACGCCGGTGTGTTCGTGAGTACAGGAGCGGACGAATTTGAATTGATTGTGGAAGTGGCGCGGAACACTCCGGACGATGTAAAGTTAGATGTGACGAAAATTGGCGTCGAAGTGTTGGAGTTGATAGGCAAGGCAGATGTGGTCGACAATCCCACAAACGTTGTATTTGCTGTGTGCTCAGCGGCCGTCGATGTGTTCGAGAATACTGCAGACGCCGAGTTTGCCGACACGGCCGACGCGGTGCTAGAAATCATCTGAGACGTGAAATTCGAGATCGCTACGGTTGCGGACGTATTCCTGAGCACAGCAGACGTCGAGTTCACGAGCGGCGTCACAATCGTGCTGAAATCCCGAGATGACGTGGCGTTGGAGAATACCGCTGTAGTGGAGTTCACTAGAATGAAAGAAGTGGTGTTGACACATGTAGGGCACAACGTACTGGACAGAGATGATGTCACGTTGACGGTAGGCTTCACAGAAGACGACTTATTGGCAAATACTGCCGACGTCGTATTCACTCGAGCCGGCGCTGTACTGTCCACGTGTTGCGAAGACGTAACGCTTGATGTCGAAGGCTCACTGCTCGTAATCAAAGACGTCGTGTTTGCGAACGACGCCACTGCACTGGATGCTGGCGAAGTTGAGTTTGCAGTAGCCACAATCGAAGAAGAGTTCAAGAAGACCGCAGATGTGAAGTTCACTGGAGCCACTGACGGGGAGCTGACACAAGTTGGACACAACGTGCTGGAAATAGGAGACGACGTGGCGTTCAAAATCGATGCAGCTGATGATGTTGCGTTCGCGAAAACGGCAGGAGAAGAGTTAACTCGAGATGATGTCATATTCAGAAGTCGAGACGACGAAGTCGATGCTGTTGCTGAAGATGAGTTCACGTAAGGAGCCACAGTGGAGTTCACGTATCCTGACGATGTATTGTTAAGACATGTCGGGCATAACGTACTTGAGACTCTCAAATATGTCCCATTGGGATTCGACATAGCCATGGACGTCATATTCGTGAACGATGGGACTGTAGAATTCACAGAGATGGTCGCTGTAATATTCGACGCAGATATCCCGGGAGTAGTAGTCGAGTTCACGAAGAAATGGGATGTGACGCTCGGAGGCAAATTAGAGGTCGTGTTCGCTGAAGCCAAAGAATTCGTGTTGATGAATGGTGTAGAGGAGGCATTTGGCGACAACGTTGAGCTCGTGTTCACAAACGGCATAGATGTCGTGTTAACATGCGGTGTAGAGGAGACGTTACGCGACAACGTTGAACTCGTGTTCGCGAACGATGTGGAAGAGGCGTTCGGCGGCAACGTTGAGCTCGTGTTCACGAATGGCATAGATGTCGTGTTGACAAACAGTGTAGAGGAGAGGTTCGGCGACAAAGTTGAGCTCGTGTTCAAGAAAGGCACAGACGTCGAGTTGACGAGCGGCGTAGCGGAGATGTTTTGCGATAACGTTGAGCTCGTGTTCACGAACGGAACAGACGTCGTATTGACGAATGGGGTAGAGGAGACATTAGGCGACAACGTTGTCCGCGTGTTCAGGAACGGAACGGACGTCGTGTTAACGAACGGTGTAGAAGAGACATTTGGTGACAGTGTTGATGATCTGTTCGCGAAAACGGCAGACGTCGAGTTGGCAAACACCGAGGATGTCTCGTTAGACACTTTAGACGAGGAAGCGGCCGGCCATGATGTCGTGTTGACACAGGTGGGACAGATGGTACTGGAAACTGTCACGTTTGACGGGAACACTGTGGCTGACGTCCTGTTTGCAAATGCAGCAGAAGTCGAGTTGACGACAGATGTCTGATTCAACATATTCGAAGAGCCCACGCTAGCGGGTGTAATTGCAGAGGTGAGATTTGCGAAAGTTGCCGAAGTCCTATTTCCAGGCAAAGAAGAAGTGACGTTGAAGTCCAAGCTTGAGGCGACAGCTGCTGTCGTGCTATTGGCGAAGTGGGCAGTAGAATTAACGCGAAGTATCGATGTAGTGTTGAGACATGTCGGGCAGACCGTGCTCGAGATTACTGTTGACGCGTTAGATGTCACAGTCGCGACAGATGTCGAATTAGCAAACGACGTTGAGACAGGCTGCGATGTCGAATTCACGAACGTGCTACTGGCGCTGAGCGTGGACGAATTGACCACAAAAGTAGACAGCGCAGCCAAAGACGTCGTCGTATTCACAAACCTGGAAGTACTGGGATTGGCCGCAGATTCAGCCGTGGTACTATTCGCCGATAGCACAACGCTTGATACCGTGACAAGGACAGACGAGATAGTCGTGTTCCGTGTCGCCGAGATTGGCGCGGTTGCATTGGAGAATGTGGCCGATGTAACGTTGCTAGGTGACGTGACACTATTAGTTATAGAGTTCGAAATGGCGACTGTAGACGAGGTCGGTAGTCTTGACACCGCCGCGCTTGAAGATATGTTGGCAAACGTACCCAATGCCGAACTTGAAGAATTTGGGTTCGATATTACCATGTCTGACGTCACATTGGTACAAGTTGGACAAGCAGTACTTGATGTAATCGCAGCGAGTGAGGTCAGACTCGAGTTAAACGCCAAGGGCATGCTCGCGTTGGCGGAAGCGATGCTTGCCGGCATCGAGCTCATCACGGTGTCCGTACTTGTTGCTGGGGTGCTGCTCGAGTTACTAACAGACATTGGCATTGACGACGGCACGATAGAGCTGTTGGAGACTGATGAAGTCGTGCTGGACAAAACTGACAATGACGTAGAGCTGTTGAAGATCGAAGCCGTTGAACTGAACGAAATGGTCGAAGAATTCGTTACCGATGCGAAGGACGCAGACTTCGAGTTGGCTGCAGCGATACTCATACCTGAAGAGTTAGAAACCGCTAGGGATATACTCGAGCCATTCAATGATGCACCCTCAGAAGATGGCGTAGGTGTCGATGACGCGATTCGACACACAGAGGAAGATGTAGTCGTTGTGGTCCACGAGCCATCGCTACCAGTAAAGGCAATCGCCGTATACTCCGTATCCAGGATTTGTCCAGCGGTACAGCTCGGGACAGGAGGCTCGAAGCCACTAGGAGGACCAAAGGGCGCCGTGAGTGTAGTGACAGGGAACACAGTCGAGGAAGATGAGGCGGGTGAGCTGGTAGGAAGGTCGGAAGAGGTTTGGTTTGATTGGAGCGCCACACTTGAACTGCTCGCGCCTGAGACTGTAGCAACGGTAGAATTTGTTGAAGTCGGCTTCTGACATTCGAGGGAGTACGTAGTCGTAGTAGTCCACGAAGCATCGCTACCAGTATAGGCTATGGCCATATACTCAGTGGCTAGAGTCTTGCCGGAAGTGCAGCTCGGGATAGGAGGCTCGAAGCCGGAAGGTGGGCCAGAAGGAGCCGTGAGCGTGACGATCAGAGCGGTCGCAGGAATGAACGGCCATGTCTCGTTGGAGGAAACCGCACTTGAACTGCCGGAGAATAGCAAGCCTATAGTTAGTACGGTGCACAAGAGCAATTCTTGGTAAATATACTTTGAGAGGTGTCGGAGCTACCAGTGTTGTTTGTAGGCAGGATCGATGACAGATCTGAGGGTTAGAAGCCGAATGAATCATAGTATTAAGCAACACTGACCGGAAGAGAGAATTGTAGACGTGCTTGTGGCACTTTCAAACGAAACATTGGACGCTGGCATTAGAAATGTATCCAGCAGCCACCCTGTCCGGTGTGTATAGTGAAAAGGAAGCTAAACACATACCAACCACGGTGGAGGACGAGAACGCCGTGCTTGTAGATGAGGTCGACGAGTTTGCTGATGTCAGATCCGATTTGGGCAGGTCACAGTGGTAATAGGATGTTCTGTCATACTTACAAGAATTTAATACCTCGGTAAGCGGACTGTCTATTCTCTTTTGAAGACGCGGGCGGCCGATAGAGCCATCTTCTCTGCGAGGATGCCAATCGGCGCGCGCGGCCATTCCCAACGAAAGGCCGCCGGAGGCACAAAGGCCCAGCCAGATTACTACGTTCTTTTGGTATCTAACCATAGACCCTATAGAACGCACACTGAGATAGTAAACTAGCACGCAATTCTGCAGAGCCCCCCGATATATATGCTGCTACATTTGGACATGGACACTACGCTGTGGTTCAGATTTTTTGTCGTATTACCATAAGCGCCATCTGCAACGAGGCCGGGCGGATGTCTAAGAAGTTAAAGTTTGTTTTACGTTGGTTTTGAATGCTCAAAAAGAGATATAATACATGGAGCGCATAGAGGGGCATTGAACAGCCTCTCTGGAGCGACCACAAGCTTCAGAGTCCGGAAAGACATGATGAAAAAAAAGGATAGAAAAAGGATAGCGTCCAGTTCGGCCCGGCGGACAAGCTCAAGACTTGTGATCGACACGTGAAACCGAAATTTGAGACCTGCGGCAATGCTGCTCCAGCGGCACCGAGTAAGCGATTGCAACCGGCAAAAAATCACCGGCAGTCGAATACGGCTGGCTGGTTTTACGCGTGATATCAGAACAAAGCTCCAGATACCATGAGGGCGAATTTCGATGTCCTTAACATTCTTTACGCCGCGTGACACGGAAATCTGTGTGCACGTGTAGAGGGGGCGGCTCTGTTTCACCCGCATTGTCGGAGCGACAGCCACAGAGAATCAGTTCTGCTCCGAAGTGACTAGATTTTGGGAAAACTTCTGTATGTGCTTATAAGGCAACTTATGGCGACAGATATCTTTTAGCTGACCTCTGTGATCGTGTCCTAGACGTCGGGCGGGGCCGGGCGAGAGGGGGCGGCCGGACATGTTTCATGCCCGGATAATGGCAGCAGGAATGACGAGACCCCATCAAACGGGAACTAGCATGGTTGCTCGCGCTTGATATTAAAGTACGAGTCGCTCGGCATAAAGATTATGAGCTCCCCTTCGGCTGCGCAGCGATAATGGGGTGCCGTGACGGCGCTGGTAGGTGTGATGACCCCATATGGCGATGCGTGTTTGGGCATCTTGCATACAGTATTTTTGTAGTGCTCGCTGAAGTGCAGGTCTAAGCTAATGGCCCGGTATGAGACATCTTATTTTTGGTTGTAGCAGTTTTTATTTAAATCTAAGCTCGTACAGACGGTACGATTGGAAGCGTTCGGGACCTTTCGGGATTGATTCGGATGCCCTTTCCTTGCGAATCTTACTACTGCTGCCGACTCCGGACTTGTTCCTGCGAAGCGACGGTTTAGAAACGTATGGCATTTCTGAAAACAGTTGTCATATCACTGCTATTAACGTAGGCGCGGTGGGTATAATATGGTACACTTCTATGTCTCGAGCGGCCATGGGTTCGGGTGTCCTTGTTGGTTTCAATTTCAGTGACCGAGTATATATGCCAAGAACGTCTGCCGCCGCGAACTGGCAAGGAGCAAGAAGTACAACGTGCTTGCGCGTCTGCTAAACTCGCGGATGATAGTTAAGTCCTTGCTGCAGCCGGGCTCACATATTTTAGTTACTTAACATCGTTTATCGCCTTGCTCTGCTAGCCAGGCTGGCCGGCTGGACCGTGCGATGCCGGTCTCTACCGGATGCACGCACTACTCACTTGTCTGGAGCTGTCTCAAGGCGGGCTGGGCTGACCGCTTACTCGTTCGGGCATATGTGTTGTCCGAAATTGCGCAGGGTATCTTTTCACATAGGATAGTGTCGTGGTTCAATACAGGATGCACACCTGGCACGGCGTCGTACCAGTACATGGCCCCGATCTATCGGCCTGTTGGCGTGCTCTTTGCAGGCTGCGCCTCAGGGCTATGTGGAGTCTACACGAACATCCGTGAGCCGGTGGGCTGTGTCCCCGCCAGCGAGGACCGACAGGCGGTGTGCGGAATAAGTTAGAGCGTTTCATAGCTAGACTGTTGCACCGAAAGGCGATGAATGCCAGCCGCAAGTGACCTGAAAAATAGCATTCAAAAGAAGAAAAAATGTCGACGCCAACTCAGTGAGCCAATAAGTGGTACAGTTAGAGGTACCTGAAAATGCGACGCCCTAGGTGCTGACGCCAGCCGTTGTGGAAATGCGGGCACAGCGAAGATCCTCTGTGCGGCGTTGAGATCAGCGGTGCGGCAGGGCTGGGTTCCTGTTTGGACGGTTTGTATTGAAGTTCGAGCGAGTCCTGAAGGCGGCTTCTTATCTGTTTGACACAAGCGTGTATCTGTGGGTCACTATGTGGATGCCGTAGTGCACCACAGTGGACAAAGTTCTCGGGCGTTGCCAAGTCGATCCGATACCGACCGCTAATGGGCTCGGTACGGCTGATGTGTCGGTGAAGATCGACGGCGGGTTGTCCGATGAGCGACAGAGCCCGAGAGGTTTTCGGACCCACCGAGGCAGTAGTGGCAGCAGTAGCCGGCAAGATAGAGCAGAGTTTCCGCAAGCGAGGGGAGAGTGCAGGACGCGAGCACGCGCACCAGCACTGCGGAGATGGGCTGCATCGGGAACCTCGGCGGTCCCGCCCGCCGGCAATACAGCATAGCGGAGAAGGGAGGGAGGCTTACGTAGTGTGCTCATGCATACTGTAGTGCAGAATTGGGCCTGCGGCTGGCGATCTGCGCTGCTGCGCCCAGAGGTGCACGCCCTTTAAAACAAAACGGGATTCAGGTGCTCTCCCGCAGCGGCCAAGTCAGGTTATAACCAAAGTTTTTGAAGTGGTTCGTTGCGCTCTCAACTTTGTGGCTAGACGAGGACGAGGTAGCAGACATGGCAAGGGCCCTGAGTGCACAAGACGAGGCAGCGCGCAACAACGCCAAGCGGGAACTCGCCGTGGCTAAGCAGCTGGCGGCCCGGTATGCGAGAGACAAGTGCAAGTCGCTTGTCGCGCAGTACAGCGAGGGCGCGTCTGGCAGCAGCGCGGCCGCCAACTTCCAGCGGTCGCAGTCTGAGGGAGACTCTGACGACGACGAGGCCCGCGTGGAGCGAGACCCTACTGACCTCAACGAGGACGAGCAGCTGCTCATGTCGGAACAGGGCAAACAGCTGACTTCGCGCGAGCGCCGCCAGCTCCGCAACCGCGTATCGGCGCGGCACTTCCGCCTCCGCCGAAAGGAGTACATTTCGCAGCTCGAGGCGCTCGTGGGCGACCTGACTAAGGAGGTTAGCACTCTGCGGCGCACTGTCGCCGAACTTCGGGGCGAGAGCCCCCAAAACTCGCTCGCCACGGGTGCCAGCAGCCCTACGAGCGCCATCGCCGTCAAGTCCGAGGCGCGCTCGCCGGCTGGCCTCAAGGTCCCGGCTGCCAACAACGGCGGTGCGTCGGGCTCGGGGTACTTGCTGAGCCCCGAGCATTCCATTGTGTCGCCGCACTCTGACTTTGAGCCGACACGCCGTCCGGCTCCAGCCCCGCAGCAGCATCGCGCGCCTATGGTCGGCGGGCAGGCAGGCGCCATGCAGCCCCCTGAGCAGCAGCCCCAGATCGTATACCAGGCAATGATTCCAAATGGCGGCCGCTTGTCGACGTCTTCGGCGTCGTCGCACGGCGTGTGGGTCGGCCCGTCGCCTCCGGAAATCTCGAATGGCGGTATATTGCCCATGGACGCAGGCAACCTCGGCCAGCACCACCAGCCCCACCAGCACGCAGTTCACCACCCGCATCAGCAGCAGGCCGCACCTAGCGGTGGCCAGGACCAGTTTGTTACCCACAGCATGGGCCACGACCAGCTCATGAACCTCAACATGAGCGTCGCGAATCTTTTGCCCGTGTACGAGAGCGACTGGCCTCTCGAATACGACATCCCTCCCTCGCAGCTCGGCCACCAGCAGCCGACCGGCGCCACCGGGTTTATTCCCGTGCCCGATGCGCACATTTACAACTCGTTTATTCCCGAGATCGAAAAGCCCGTCGAAGAAGAACAGAAAAACGCACCGTCGCTGGCTCCGGCTTCGCCTTCAGATGGCGACAGCGACGGCGATAGCAACAGCCCCAGCGACAGCGACAGTGCCGCTGGCTCGGACACTACGCGGGCGCGGGATGCCGGCGAGCGCACCGCCGGCAACACGTCCAAGCGTGACGCCGAGGCGAGTCTGCGGCTGGCTGTCGCCCTGGCCGAGGACGTGTTCAAACGCCTCGACGCCCAGGTCGCGGGTCTGCATCTATGAGGTTGTTTTTTTTTTTTGGTTGTTTGGTCTTTGTTTTTTTGCATTGTTTGTTCATTATTTATTGCTAGGACCACACGTTTGGCCGAGGGCGCGGCCGTACATAGACGAATCTATTGTCATGATGAGAGTGATCGTATAGCCTTTTAAACTCTTGCACGCGAGCGAGTCTGAAAGTAGCAAAAGCCCCAGATTAGTTTCAAAGGCAACACACCGTTTTACAATATGTACGTCTTGCCGCATTCTGCAACTGTTCCAGGATTACGAAGGGACCCAGCCCTGCGAGCGCTTTCGGCGTCATTCTACTCAACGCGCTACACTAAGACCACTCAGCCCAGTACGACGGGAAAAAAAATTAAATCTACAACACAAATTAAAGCAGGATGGCCGTGCAGCGTGCCTGATGCGAACGCGGCAGACCTGTAAGCGGACAGTGGGAATCCGCAAAACAGGTCTGATGGGAGACAAGAGAGTGCGGAGGGGACGTGCGAGGCTGGTTTCAACGGCAGATGACGACAGTGTGGAGGCGGTGCAGCTACTGCCCGACTGGGGATTGGGCACGCAGCGCAGCTACGCAACATGGTTGCAGCGTGAATGACAGAGAGGGCGGGACAGAGACGCAAAACGGGTCGGACCGAAGGGCCAAGCCTGCAGCGGTTGGCAACGCGCTAACCGCCGCAGCAAAAGGCGGAAATGCGGCCAAAGAAGCCCTTGCGCTCCTGCTGCTGGCGCTGCTGCGTCGCGTGGAACGACGGGTCCGATGTGGTTTGCGGAGCAGCATACGCGGGCTGGGCAGCAGCCGCCTGCTGCTGGTAGGCGGGCTGAGCTTTTGGCCGCGCCGCGATCTGCTGGCCAGCGCCGCGGACGCCCGCATCGCCGGCGGCGCCGGGAGCGCCCGCCTGGCGCGAGCGACGCGACTTGGATGCGTTGCGGACCATGGCCGCATTGGGAACCTGGGGCTGCGAACCGCCGGCGCCGCTGAGGCGCGCCTGCAAGTGAGCCTGCGAGTGCCGGTTGGTACCGCCCTGCTGCGGGTACGGATGGCCGTAGCCGTGAAGGTTGGGCTTTTTGTTTGTCGAGTCCCAGCCCTTGCCGCCGTTGATCTTGTGCCAGTCGTACTCGCCGTCCTCGACCTCGCCCGTGGCCTTGAGCGCCTGCGAGAAGAGATCGCGCAGGTAGTCGTAGTCAGGCGTCTCCTCAAACGCAAGGTTGCGCACGTACGTTAGGTACTGCTGGACCTGCTCCGGGAAACCGTCGCACAAGTCGCGGATGGCAGTCGTCTGCTTCTTCTCGCCGATCTTCTCGTACTTCTGCTTGTTGGTGGCAGCCTTGAGTCCCTGCCACGGGAGGCCACCCCGCAGAAAGTACATGAACACATGGCCGAGCGCCTCGAGATCGTCGCGGCGCGACTGCTCGCGGCCCAAATGCGTGTTGATGGACATGTAGCGCGCGGTGCCCGACAGCGACTTGCGCTCTCTATACGGGATATGCTGCTTGGTCTTGGGGTCGCGGTACTGCTTGGCCATGCCAAAGTCGACCACGTAGATGAGGTTCTCGGTCTTGGATCCGCGCGGCCCGATCAAAAAGTTGTCGGGCTTGATATCTCTATAAATGAGGTTCTTCTCGTGGATCGTCTGGACACGCGAGATCATCTGTTTGGCGACCATGACCACGGTCTTAAGCGAAAACCGGCGGCCGCACCAGTCAAACAGGTCCTCGAGCGACGGGCCGAGCAGGTCGATGACGAGAATGTTGTGAAGGCCCTCCTGGCCAAAGTAGTAGACATTGGGGATGCCGACACAGCCCACGAGGACCTTGTAGGTGCGGTACTCGTCACGGAGCTGGGGGGCATCGCTCTTGCGGGGCTCAAACTTGATCGCAACCTGCTGGTTGTTAAGTAAGTTCGTTCCCTCGAAGATGACGCCAAACGAGCCCTCCCCGATCTTCTTGCCGACGCGGTAGTGCACGCCAACCACGTTGGACGACTGAATCTGGGACGACATGGCGGCTAGGTAGCGCTTAAACGGGTCGAAAAGTTTTCTGTCGACGTGACGAGTCCGTGGGGAAGATGCAAAACGACGACGATCACGTCAAGAATTAGTAAAGCACTTTGGCGACAAAGAGCCAAAGCAGCAAAAGAGAAAAGTGCTGCGTTGGGCCTAGACCGGCAAACGGTGGGCGACAAACAGCAGTGGTCAGAGACAACAGAGACGAGCGACAAACCCGCGCAAATCGGGTCCTGCAGAAACGACCTGCTGCCGTAGTTAACGCTCCAGAGGCCGAGGGAGCAGTTTTGTCGAGCTGCACCTGACTCGTCAGCCGGGGAGCCTGTGACGCGGGGTGTGTGGATGCGTTTTGGGCAGAACACGCCGATAGCCAGTGAGGTGGTGCTTTTGCAGAACAAACACCCAAAACGGGGGGAGGAGGAGGGGACGGGAGTTGTTCAGGAGGGCAAGGGTACTGCCGGGCAAGGGGGAAAAAGCCGGAGAGGGAACGACGCCGCGTCAGTCGCGCCGCCCGCCCGCCGGTGGGTGGGTGGGTGGTGGCCCCCGGGTAAACAGCGCATCGTTTTCGTGTCGGTCGAAGGCAAAATGGGCCAAATCAAGCCGCTTGGTCCACAACCCCGGCACTTTAAGGCAGCGTCCCGGGCGCGTCGCGGCAGCACGATTCCGTGCCCTGATTTCGTGGTTGGGCCGCCGCTATTTTTCAACTCACAAGCGGGGTCCGTCCCTTCCCTTCGGACGGGTCCCGCATCCGGTTTCGGGCAGCGGCACCATCCCGTGTTCTGTCAGCTAATGTCTGGCGGCCGCCCAGACCTTGTTTATGCGCAAACGGAATCATATGTCTCTCGTCATGTAGCAGCAGACCCCGGACCGCATGAACGGTCTCCTTGCTGCCCCCCCCCCCCCCTTGTGGCAGAACCTGTGCGCGCGTATTAGCCACGGTGCCGGCGAGCCTAGACAGAGCTGCGGGTCCCATAGGGAGATCAATTAATTCTGCAGGGTGGCCGTGGCGCGATGTGGCAGTTCGGGACACGTGAGGGTCTCGCAAGCTGTGGTGCGAGCGATTTATGAGGTTTTCCAGATAGCCGGGCACAAGGAGGCGGCTGGAACCTCAGCATTGGTATTGTACTAGCGCGACGGTCCCGACGGGGATAAGTTGCCAAGAGAGCTGTCACCTGATTATGTAGGCCATCGCGGGAGTGTCAGTAGCCGGACGGGTGGTATCCGGGCCACGCCAAGTAGCCCTCTGTAAAGAACGCTGGTAAGGTTCTTTCGACAGCGCTCGCACGGCTCCATGCAACAGACGCCGATCACGATCTGCTGGCAAAACCCCCCTCCGATGCCCAGGCGGCGGTGCTAACGAGACGGGCTCCGGGCACCGAAACAGCAAGCCCTAACGCGGACTAATGGTCCGATCATACCCATGCGTGACCTAGTTGGCCCAGACGCGCCGGACTAGTGGGCTGGGTGGGCTGGCAGGGTGATAACGCAAACGCGTTAACGCATGCGCCTGTACAACTCTGAATTTTTTTGTTTTTGTTTTTTTGGCACCCACAGATATGCATTATGCTCTATGGCATGAACTGCATTGCGCATAGGATCGCGCGCACACCGCATCACCACCGGTAGCCAGGAAATTTTCAACGCAGCCCGAACGCTATGCTCGTCGATCTCAACGTCGTGTACGACGACAAGGACGGGCCTGAGACGGCGCGCGCCCGCCTGTTCAAGACTCTCACCGTGGCAGAGGACCTCGGGTATACGGGCGTCGCCGTCACGACAGTGGTCCAGGGCAAGATAAGGCCCGGACTCAAGAGCCCCGTTGACTCGGCAGACATTAAGAAGCGGTTTCCGCGGCTCAGCGTCTGGACACGGGTAACGGTGGTTCTCGACAATGTGTCCCAGAACCAGAGCTTGGCGCCGCTGTACTCGGCATTCGACATCGTGGCGGTGCGTCCCATGACCGAAAAGGCATTCCAGTCGGCCGCAACGGCGCTGGACATCGACCTTATCTCTTTTGACATGTCACAGCGGCTGCCGTTCTACGTGCGCCACAAGACCGCTGGTGCGGCCGTCGAGCGCGGCGTCAAGTTTGAGATCGCATATGCCAGTGCCGTCACAACCGCCGCCGGGCGCCGGCACGTTATTTCCAACGCTGGCGCGGTGATCCGCGCTACGCGTGCACACGGAATCGTCTTGTCGAGCGAGGCGTCGCGCGGTCTCTACCTGCGGGGACCGTACGATGTTGTGAACCTCGCAGTTTTGTGGGGCCTCGACCACATGCGGGCGCGGGACGCCCTTGGACGCACGGCCCTCGCAGTTATCAAGAGCGCTCGGCTCCGTAGCTGCACTTACAAGCAGGTCGTGGCTCTGCCCGCTGAGGCATCGCCGGTCGATGCCCCAGAGGAGCGGTCTGTGAAGCGGGCGCGAGTAGTACAAGGCGAGTAGTCCGCCCGTGGCTACGAGGGATCCAATGGCATCAAATCATCGCCCCTGCATACAAGTTAATCTATCTATTGCATTGTACACATACAGGCGTAGCATGGTAGTGGTGTGAAAGTGTCCATTGCCCTACAAGCGAAAGCGGGCAAAAAGGAACCGGTGGCAACGAGTACATAGCGTTCACGACAGCTTGGTGGCACGCCGAACAGAAAAGGCGCGAATGTTGAGAAAGTCGCAAATCGCGTCAATGACAAGCTGAGCGTACCGCAAAAAGTATACAAGGTTGAACGCAAACAGCGCCCACAGGTAAGCGACCTCGGCGCCCCGGCCGAGCACGCGAAGGTCCAGCGCCGGCAGAACTCCAAACAGCACGGTGCCGCCCAGCAGCGGCGCCATCGGCAACGACAGGTAAGGGAACTCCTGCTTGGTGAGGTGCGCGAGGATGATGGCGGTGGTGATGCGGCCAAACGTAAACGACATGGCCATTGCAAACAGCACCAGGTGGTTATCGGCAAGGATGCCCGACTCCGGCGACCCCACCCAAATGAACACCGCCAGGCTCACAATGAGGAGCGGTAGCAGCTCGGGCAGTACTGGCGCAAACGGCTGGCGGCGGCTTCTTCGCGCCTTGTAGACGTTGTAGACGCAAAACGGAACATGCGCCACAAACACCGAGTTGAATACGGCAGCCGTCCACAGATCCTTGAGGAGCCAGCCCCGGAAAACAGCAGCAAAGAGCGATCCAGGCCAGAACTCCTCAGCCGTCTGCGACCACATGCCAACTCCCTGCCAGCCGGTGATGAGCATCACGAGGCACGCAATCACAATGCCCTCGGTCGGGCCGTTCATGTACCCTAGGTACAGCGTGTGGGTGTGGTACGTCTCCCACGTGGAAAAGTACATGGCGATGCAGGTCGAGAACGTTGTAAACGCGCCCTGCCACGATGTACCGAGACCCATGCACGCGGTCTCAACGAGGCCGCCGAGGATGCAATTGAGCGAGTCGATGCCGTGGTCAAACAGCTCGCCAAGCGGGCTCGAGGTCCCGGTGCGACGCGCCTGCTTGCCGTCGATGTTGTCCATGGTCTGGTAGAAGAAAAGACCGAGCGCAAACGAGTAGTATACCCACGGCGGCGCTGCGCTCGTCAGATCCGGGATGTAGATCTCCACGCACAGAATGTTGAAGTAGATGGCCGCGATACCGAGCAGGGTGATCACGTTGGGTGCCAGCCACATGGGCATGAACTGCGCGCACCATGTCCAGTACGGGTTCAGTACGTAGTACGACAAGTACGATTTGTCAACCGACTGAAGTTAGGAGCTTTGAAGGTACTCGTGACATTATCGTGGGGCCATCATCCCGGATCCCGTAGCCGCCGCTTCGCGGCTGATCTACCTCAGATCCCGGCTATACTTACCGAGTACTTGTACGACTTCAAGTGCACGAGGACATCTGGTTCCAGTGCTTCGGCGTTTTCCCCTGGCGTTAGCATTTTGGCTGACGATACACGCGTCGCGCACTCACCCAACAGTTCCTGCTCCGCGTAAAAGCCTGCCTTGTTGCGCCGGAGCGAAGACAGAAGGTCGCTCATGCCGAGTGTACGTTTTGGACGAGCCAGTCCACTTGCCGGGGATCTCTCTGGCATGTGCCAGGGCGGGGCCCCTTGGCGCGCGCCAACGCCGCGCAGGCGGCCGTTAATTTTGCGA
Organism: Tardiomyces depauwii; assembly: GCA_038086965.1. Taxonomy (NCBI): domain Eukaryota; kingdom Fungi; phylum Ascomycota; class Dipodascomycetes; order Dipodascales; family Trichomonascaceae; genus Tardiomyces; species Tardiomyces depauwii. The sequence continues at coordinate 2,622,699 of JAVHZA010000003.1, forward strand.
TTTTTGTTGATTTTCTTGCTGTCACGTAAAAGAAGTAAAAAACAAAAATCGTGCACGGCTGATTTACTAAAGCCATTTCCCGCATCCCTGGACACATGAAATTTCACAAGAGCTCTCTCGGCATGATTCCGCGCGATGTCGATAATGTCCAGGGCGATGGGCGACTGCTGCAGGTCAAGTCCGAGGAAGACCATCGCGAGCTCGTGCTGAGTAAGTTGCCGTCTGGCTGCGGAATCGTGCCAATATGACCGCTAACCCCAGTCGATGCCTGGACCTGTGTGATTCCGGCGAGAATGTCGTCAAAGGTGCTTGCGTATGTCGAAACTGCTGCCAGCCTGTACTGTGAGTGAATACCTAACTACAGCTATCTCAAGGGCGAGCTTCCGGCTGAGCCACACTCTCTGGGCCACATTCGGCGCCTCGCCGAAGAAAAGAAAGAAGGAGATGAGACGTTTCTGAGACTTATGGTGTGCACCACTGAGGCCATCCCGGAGAAGGAGCGCGTTCGAGGCATCATGCAGCGTGCTCTCGGCGTGGAAAGTGAAGTGGCCGTCGAAATCAGGCAGATTGCCAAGTACCAGCCCTACACGAAAGAGCAGGCGGCTGAGTGGGCCGCCCAGTCGTGGCCGATCATGTGGCGCGGCAACCCAACCACCATCAAGACGCCGCTATCACAAGCTGAGGTCGAGACCATCGTGCGCCGGCTGCGAGAGGTGGTCGCCCTGGTGGGCCAGCGCGTCGCCGGCGACCTTCCGTGCGCAACCATCATCGTGGACCCGGAGCGCGATGTGGTTGTTGCCCAGCACTGCGACGACCGCCGTTCGAGCGGCAATCCGCTGCACCATTCGATCATGGAGGCTGTACACGACGCGGCGCGGGCCGAGCGCAACCGCCGTAAAGCGCTGGCGGCCACCGACAGAACGACGCCCGCGGCCGCCCCGGCCCCGGGCCTGTCGGACTCACCATCGCCCTCGGTGTCGGTATCCGCAGACGACTCTCAGAACTACCTCTGTCTCAACATGCACGTCTACACCACCCATGAGCCCTGCACCATGTGCGCCATGGCGCTCGTCCACTCCCGCATCGCCCGCCTTGTCTACATCGAATCGTCGCCCGCTGCGGGCGCCATCGAGCCTACGAGCGGCGCCGGTTTTGGCGTGCACTGGAGCAAACAGCTCAACTGGCGCTACGAGGCGTGGAAGTGGATCGGCGGCACTGAAGAGCTCGGGCCCCTCGAGGAATTCCCACCCGACCAGAATCCGTGATCCGGCTGTTTTTCCGCTGCTCAATGCGGCCAGCATTGCATTCCACTGACGCCGCTCTTGTCAGAGACAAAGAGCGGCCGCGGCGTAGCCATGTGGCCAGGGGCACATGGCATCGCATTTATTATTTCGCGGGCGCCCCGCCTGGTACCCTGATGCCGGCCGCTCGCACAATAGCATGTCGCAGCCGGCACACCCGCATAGTCATCCGGCTTTGCCCGTCGAAGCATGTATTCTTCTATACCTGACTGTACATACAATCTGCCTGCTGTGCGCTTGCAGACTCCAAAACGGACGCGAGTCTGGCATCAAGCTGGCGACGGCCCCGTGCCAGCGGAACCTGCGCTTCAACGGAGACCCTAGCCCCGTAGAGCCTGGAAACGGGCGAAACCAGGCCACTTTGGGGAATATGAGGGCTTGGGCAGCTCGGGGCCTGCCCGCATAAGGCCACCCTCCTCCTCTCGGGTGCTTCCAAACGGTCGATAGTGCGGCTGTGCACAGGCCCAAACAAACCAGTCTACCGCCGCCCAGACAGTAAACAAGCACTTTTTGGCGGTCGAACAAGGGGCGGCGTCGCGTTCTGGGAATTTGTTTAGGCTCGCCTTATTGCACGATTTGCCGGCTTGCGAGCTGACAGACAACAGAGGCATTTGTTAGTATTCGCAGGCGCTTGGACTGCCGCGAAGAGACCTGTCGGCTCCGGTCTATCCAAGAGGCTCGTGCCTCCACTAGTCTCTATATCCACGGCACAACGAAAATTCGCAAGCTCCACACAACACAGATCACCGATAATGGGCCACGCGAAAAGTATGTCATGGCATGTGTCGCCAACCGCTGTAGGCGTACCCGATGACGCCTATATACCGTTTGCGATCCCTATGAGTCCGGCAAAGGGCATGCGGCCCCGCAAGCGGCCCCGCAAGATTAGCGACGAGAGCACGACGTCGAGCATTGAAGAAGAACCGTTTGCGTTTCCGCGGCGGCCGGCGTCATATGCAGCTCCAGACCTCACGTCCGACGATGACGCCATCAGCGTGCTGAGCTCGCCCCGCACTTCCGACGCTGGCCTGTTCTCGCCATTTATTATCAGCACCCAGCCGACATTACAGGAGCTCTTTATCTCACTTGCCAACAAGGAAAGGCGTGCGCTCGAGGCGCGAGAGGTGCTGGGCCATGCCGAGGAAGAGTTGCAGCGGTTTAAAGCCAAATGGAAGACAAGCCTCGGTGTGGAGTTCGGGGCTGGGCCCGCCAACAGAGACGAGGCAGACATTGATGCCCGCTCTGCTCAGGCGACTTGCGCTCCGCCGAGGTTTTTCCCGTCCAAGGGGCGCATAGGGCTACATTCGCTGCTATGCGCGTTAAAGGAACTGGCCCGGGACTTGGGTACCGCCGTCGAGGACGACGACATTGTCCATGGCATCGAGTCTGCGTTTTGTGCAAAGGGGAGATTTCATACTACCGATACGGCGGCGCCCAGGGAGCCGGACCCTGATCCGAGACCGCGCCAGAGTGACCCATCTGACAGCGGCAAAATCCGACTTCTAAGCATTGTTGTACACCTCTTTGCGTTACTATTTCGCTACTCCGCATTGTCATCCCCCGCATCCACGTCATCTTCGTCATCTTCATCGTCTTCGTCATCGCATATCCAGCGCGGCCCGGCACTCCATCCTCTGTATCCCTCTGCTCTTGAGATGTGCTACGGGGCTCTGATGCCTGCAACCGGCTCATAGCTTCTTTTTTTTTTATAGCCATTGGCGTACCATAGCATAGCATTCTAAACGGCGAATTGGTCCCATACCAGCAACTTTATATTGGGTATGCGGCAGGCCCTGAAGCGAACGACTTTCACTCCCCGTCACGCGCTGTCCATGTTGGATAATAGCTTGTCGAGACTGTCGCGGGCGGCTGTAAACTGTTCGCCGCTAAACTCGGGAACCGAAGCGTCGATACGGCCGAGAGCGTCCGCAATGTCCTGCATCTTGTCCAGCAGCTGGTCGCTATTGCGATCAAATGAGTCAGCCCGCGTATGCAACGAGTCAGCGATAACGCTCGCAGCCCGCTCTTGCGCGGGGTCCAAAGGCGTGTCCATCCCGCTTCGCTGCCGCTCCTCCTGGCAGAACTGCTTGATATTCTCCTCCACCTCGTGCCGTCGCACCCTGTCGCTCTCCACAAATGCCTCATAGATTATCGAAAGCTGCCGGCGCTCATTTTGTGACAGCGCTTTCCACTGGATATTTGGGCGGAACATAGCCGCTAGATCCTGGATCGAAAAGTAGTCTTCGAGCGCTGTTTCGTCCAAAAGCTCGCGCCGTAAGTCATCTTCAAGGGTCATTGGCACTTTGGCACGCTCCTGATACAGGCACCGTGCTAAGTACCTCAGGACGCTTCCATTTAAGCTTTTGAAGCTATTTTAATACGAGAGCGTGTGTACCCCGATCTGAATGCTGCCAATCGGTACCTCTCAGCCGCGCAATTCCCATAATTGGCTACGATAGCCAGAGTTCTTGATGCTTGTCTCTCAGACACGTCAGAAAGAGCCGGAACCAGGCATTTGGGGCAGAAAGCTAGTCATTAGAGACGGGCTTGAAAAGGGTTAGTAAAATCGCACTGCTCCGCAATGCCGTCGCCTCCAGTTTCTGGGCGGGACGGCCCCTTGCTTGCGCGCGGAAATGCCTGCAAGTGCACTAGTGTAACTATAAATGCGCTTCGCATAAGCTAATCGTGCTTCTTATTAAGTTCTATGCAAAAAAACTGTTATCAGAGTGAGAGCATCCGCATGCATTCACGGATGTAAGTTTGCAGTGCCGCAGATATTCTGGCGTTTGCCGTAGCACAGGCAGATGGCACAGGGACAGGCTGCCTGATAAACAGAAAGAAGCATGCTGACAATGCTTGAATGGCTGTCGACAATGGCACGCGGGATAGACAGCGTCAAGCAGAGTAACCCAAAGGCGCCTGACAAAGACCCCGATAATTCCCTGCAACGCCCGTTAGTAATCACTTAAGAACGACAGTCGCATTGCGAAGCTCCAAATACGACTGGTCCACGCCCGGAGTCAGATCCTTGATCACTCGATACACCTCAACATTGTGGTACCGAAGCCCCGAGCGGACAGCGCGGTATCGGCCCTCGAGGCCAGTGATATCGCACCAGTGCTTCTGCGGTTTAAGCGATGGCGGCGCATCCACGCTGAAGTATGTCGCCTTGTCGCTGGGGACGTTGGCGGCCAGAAGGCGGCGCTGCTCATCCTGCAGCACTGCTTTTGCGTTCTTGGCTTTCCTAGCATGGCCACGCCAGTGCGCGTTCTTGAACGGCAGCGGTACGTCCGTAAAGTCGCCCTCGACAGCCTCCATTGTGGCGTGCTCTCGGTCCGGGTGAAGTGTCGGTTGCCTAAACTGCGTAGACTCTGAGTTCCTGACTTGCCGCCTCGGGGAGGTTTAGTATAAAACACTACCTTTATGTACGGCTCGCCATGTTCATGCAGGTCGGCAGCCAAGTCAGCCAGATAGTTATAGCTATTCGGGGCCGGCCCGCGGCGGTTCGCGCTCAGAGTATTCTAGTAGCCGAGCCGTCCAAAAATATCGCCGAGCGCAGGGCCGCCGCTCCGTTTCAGTTTCCGTGAGACCGGCTGCTGTGACACTTGGCTAGAGACGACGCCACGACGCACAGTTATATAGAGCCAGGACCCGACAGAGCCGTACTCTGATACAACAGCCTAGCATGTAGAGCCATTATCTATATCGTACAGTACTCTGCCACTTTAGCTGACTGCACGCAGTCGTGTGACGTCTGGCCGCGGCCGCTGGACAGGGTTTGGGCTTAGCTCACACACTATCAGTATTTTTTTGGGAAAAAAGCCACGGCCAGGATCATCAGCACAACGCGAGCCTGGTGGGGCAAAAGCGCGACCTTAGACTTGGCCCGGACATTGACAGAGTGCAACGCGTCTTCTTCGCAGCCCCTGTGCTAGTTTAAGTATTGCCATAGTCCTGGACTACTGGTAGCAGGCTGGATTTTTGAGCCGGGCTTGCGCCTCTAGCGAGAAAAGCGTGCGGTCAAACTAAACCGAATTCGAAGCAGCCAGCAGGGCAGACTGCGCTTCGCCCGCGAACTATGCCTGGAAGCGGAAGCAGGGCCATGGGCCCAGGGAATCCGCACATCAGCGGGCCCACAGCCATCCAGTCTTCGACGAATCCGTCACACGTGCGAGTGCCGAACGTAAGTGTTTTGCCAACCGAGATTGCCCCTTTGCACGAGGCTTACTGTCCTGATGCTAACACGCAGATGAGCACAATTGAGAGCACTGTGACACGGCTACTGGTTGCCACGAAGCAGTTGCTGGAGAGCCTGACAAAGTGGGCGCGCCACGAGGCGACGGAAAAGGACGTGAGCGACGTGTATGTGAACCTCGGCAACGAGTTCAATTCGGCATGCAGAGCGTTTATCGCTGCGGATGTGGACATTTCAGACTTGGGCGACGTGCCTCAGGCGTTGCGAGTCATCCTGGAAAAGGCGCTCTCTGAGGACGCGTCACAGGAGAACCTGGACAAGTACCTGCCGTCAATTCGAGAGATTATTGTGACATTGCTTCGGCAGCTTAAGCAGAAGCAAACGGTCATGCGCCAGAACTCGGGGTACAGACAGCCCCAGCCTCGGCCGACGCCGCCCACGCACCACCACGGCCAGCCGGGGCCGCCGCCGGGACACAAGTATCCGCCACAGGGCAGCCCTATGATGGCCCCTCCCCCTGCCACTGGGCCGGGGAGCCGGTACCCAACACGGTCTGAGTCACTGCCAGGAAGTGGGGGCCGCGACCGTAAGATGTCCGCGAGCAAGCCGTCGTCGGGGTCGATGTCAGCGTCTGCGTCGCGGAACAACAGCGTGGGAAGTGCGTCCATGCCTGTCGCCTCGCGCTCATACACATCGCCGCCACCAGTAGACATGCAACAGCGGCAGCACCAGCACCAGCACCAGCACCAGCCGCTCCCGAATCATGCACAGCAGCAGCAGGTACAGAATCATCGGCGAACGCCCGGCGGGTCTGCAGAGTCAACTTCCTCGCAGCAGAGCCTCACTTCGATGACGCGGACATCGCCGCGCAAGGAGACGCCGCTGGCGGCTTTGCAGCGGAGCGAGGCACTAGAAAGGCGCGCATCACGGCGGTTCTCGGCGTATCAATTTGCAAAGCTGACAAACGGTAGCCCGTCTGCTCCCGGTGACAGGATCCCGGATATGCCGCCGCTCCCGGCCGAGGCGGGCGCGCCGCAGACGGGAGCTGCCATACTGCCGACTCACGCTCCGCATGTGAGCTCGCACGCTGACTATACGACATCGACATCAGTCGTTGATCGGCGGTCGCAGGAAGCGGACGTTGACAAGGGACTTGCGTCGGCAGCCCCGCCCGCTGCCGCCGCAACGCAAGGGCTGGCAGCTCCTGGCGCGGGCGATAATGAGCCTTCAGAACGGTTTCACGTGTTCCTGCAAATTGGCGCCCGGACTAAAAAGTGCCCCATGAACCGCGCGGACATAAATCTGGCAGCACTGCGTCTACAATTCATTGAGAACTTTGCCTACTCGCCAGGCACAGACTCGTTTCCGGACATTTACTTGTTGGACCCGCGCAGCGGCGTGCGCTACGAACTGGATCAGAACTCGCTGGGCGATATCCGATCTGGGTCGCTGCTGTCGCTCAATGTCGAGCCTGCGGACGACGTCAAGAAGCACTTTGACCAGGCTTTTGGCTCTGTCAGCAAGGTCCTGTCGGAGATCAGCGAAAAGGTGGCGTCCAATGCTGAGGCCATCAAGAGCCTCGAGGAGAACCATGGCGCGACGGTCAAGGCTCTGGAGGAGAAACTGACAAAGGTACCGACTGCTGCTGCTGGCACTGCTACTGGAGCTGCTTCTGGAGCTGCTGCTGGAGCTGCTGCTGGCGCTGCTGAACAGCCAGCGAGCGTACAGCGACAGCCGACGCTATCGCGCAATGCGTCGGGCACTGCTATTCCTATGAGGTCCGTCCGCGATCCGACGGCCGCGGAGATCGAAGAGCTCCGCAAGGGAATTGCGGTTGTGCGACAGATCTCAAGTACGTCGCTCAAGTCTATTCAAGAGCAGATGCAGGAAGTCATCAAGAAGTCGCAAAGCCTGCAGCTCGAAAACAATTTGCCACCTGTGGGCGACAGCAGCCGAGCGTTTATGAAGTCGTGCCACGCCAAGCTTAGCGGTGACTCGGACAAGCTACTGACCAACGTCGATGATCTGCAGGATATGATCGAGGCGCTGCGCAAGGATGTAGCGCAGCGCGGCGTTCGGCACACTCCGCGACAGCTAGAGTCCGTATCCAAGGAGCTGGCGACTGCGCGCATGGCGCTGGCGGAGATGGAGACGTACATCGATGGCAACAAGTCGGGATGGCGCAAAATCTGGGAGCGCGAGCTCAACACTATTTGCGACGAGCAGCAGTTCTTCAAGCTGCAGGAAGAGCTCATCGCCGACCTGCGCACGGATCTGGAGGAGGCGGCCGAGACGTTCAAGCTCGTCGAGGCGTGCTCGCTGGAGCAGACGAAGAGCAATGTCAGCCGCAAGCACAACATCAACATCGCGCCGGCCGACGACGTGTTCCACGCCAAGGACGCGGTTCTATCCGAGGTGCAGGCGCTTAAGCCGAATCACGAGGCACGCCTTGAGGCAATTGAGCGCGCCGAGAAGCTGCGCAAGCGCGAGCTGCAGATGCGCGGCGACGGCGGCCAGTTTGCCGACGAGCTCGAGGAGTTTGTGGGCGAGTCCAAGCTGAAGAAGTCTGGCGGTGTCGAGGAGGCGGAGCGGCGCCGGCGTCTGCGAGAACAGCAGGCGCTGGAGGAGGCCCGTCGCGCTGAGGCAGAGATTGCCCTCGCTAAACTGAACCAGTCAAACGGAGCACCCGGCCCTTCTTCCAGCGGGACCGCCGCCAGCGAGAGCGAGCCCACCAAAGGGGACCCTCGTGCAGACGCAGGGGAACTTAATGACTCCCCGCCTGAGCAAAACTCAACACAGCCATCGCGATTTCACACGCCGCAACAGTCTCTGGATGCGGCACCATCGTTGGACGCTCCCCATTCGATCCCCGAGGAGGTCCCCGAACCACCGCTACAACCTGAGGGCGCAGACAATGCCCCTGGAGAGCCAGAGCCCGTCACATCTGGTCATGATAACGCCGTCGCGGTGGACCAGCCGCCCAGTGGCGAGGGCAGACCGGCGCTCGAGGGTGATGGCGGAGCGGAGAACTTTTACGATGCCGAGCCGACAGAGGCGGATGCGCCAGCGCGTGCCGATGACGACACTCTGCAAGTTTTGTGATCATGACCTAACGAATGCATTTGATCAGAGCTCTATAGTAACCTGACTTTCTAACGACGTCTTTGAGAGTAGTGTATTTGAGCTGGCTCTCGCCACATATGCACAGAGCGTTATATACCGTAGCACTTCAACTAGCCGCATCGGGGCCGTCCCATAGTGTTTGGGGCTTTGCGGAGAAGGAACTATCCACACCACACAATTGCGGTAGGAATATGCAACAAATGCATAGTAGATAATAGTATGAGACCATCAATATCCAAATTGCACATCGCGAACTCTTCGTCTTCACGATACTCTCGAGAAGTACAAACGGCACATAAAAAAACATGCAGACGGTCAAACAGACCCAGGCAGGCGTAACTGGGTTTGCATCGCGGCTGCGGCTAGACAAGACGTCGTTCTTTGTCTCGACGCAGCCGCTTGCGCGCGCGACAAAGCGCGCGGCGTCGAGCGGTGTACTGAGCTACGCCGAGCTCGAGGAATTCGAGGACGACGACGATGAAAGCTACGGGGCCAGCGGAAGTGGAGCTGAGAAGAGCGGGACGCCGGCGGTGGCCGCCACTGAAGCGCCCAGGGAGGTCAAGAAGGCAGCGGTGCGCACTAAACACGTCCAGTACACCGACCGGCAGCTTGCGGAAATCGCGACCAAGGAGGAGGTGCTTGTACCGCTGCGCCTGAGCCTCGAGCATAACAACTTCCGCATCACCGATTTTTTTCTGTGGGATCTGAACGAGGAGGCGCTGACTCCCGAGCAGTTTGCGCTCATCACCTGCCAGGACCTCGAGCTGCCGGTCAGCTTCACACATGCCATTGTGAGCTCGATCCGACAGCAGCTGTCCGAGTACGCGTCATTTGCGCATGTTCAGATCCCCGGCGAGGGCCTGCACGTGATTTTGCACCTGAGCGTGAACCTGGACAAGCAGCTGTACGAGGACAAGTTCGAGTGGGACCTGGGGAGCGACCTGGCGCCGAGCGACTTTGCCCGCACGGTGGTGGCGGACCTGGGATTGAGCGGCGAGTTTTTGCCAGCGATTGCGCACGCGCTGTACGAGGAAGTGCTCAAGCTAAAAAAGGAGATCGCCGAGGGCCACTGGCCATCGGAGATCGTTGACAACATGGCCGCGTTCGGTGCCGAGGCTGGCTGGCGCGTCGACCAGACTGGTTTCGCCGACACGTGGGCGCCGTCTGTCGAGGTTCTGTCGCAGGAGGAGATTGAGCGGCGCGAGATCGAGCGCGAGCGCAACATCCGGCGCCTCAAGCGCGAGTCGGCACGTATGGGCGACTACATTCCGGACTTTGGCTACGGCGGCGGACGGCAAAAGCGGCGGAGGCGGTACGATGACCGCGACAGTCCTTCGCTGGGCCAGTCCCCGTCTTACTGGGGATAGAAGCATATGTAATGATTGACGAATGATGAGTATGGGCCTGTAGACTCCCATGTCTTGCACGTAAAATCAGGCTCGCCGTGAGTCTGGCATCTGGCCTCGGAGCAGCCGCTTCGCGGCTGATCTCTTGTCCCCCCGCTGAGATTACATGGGCTCCAGCCTTGGGGTGCGCCTTGCCCGGGGCTGAAGCAAAAATGAGTAACGATGGGTTTTCGCGGAGAAGATGCGGCTCGGTATGGAGAAACCTGGGGATGGAAACACAGAGCGACGGTGCCGCCACATTTGTCCCGCCAAGCAGTAGGCACTACGCAAAAAACATACACACGCCGATCTGCGTCTGTCCGTTGACGGCCGCGACACGCATCTGTCAGCCGTACTGTCTGGGATGGCCGCAGAGTCGCATCTGGGACGTGCGACTGTAACGCTGTTCCGGGGCTAATTTTGCCAGCCGCGCACCCTGGCGATGCAACGGGTCGGCGCATCACCGCGAAAATGATTCTGGTGCCACGCGAGGCTGGCGCAGAACGTCGCGTAAACGGCTATAGTGGGGGATGGACTGCCACTTGCGGAACTGCCCGGGGACGATAGATGCAAACGGCGGGGCAGTCCGAGGGAGGGGGGCGGCGGGCAGCGAGGCTCGAATCTGGGTACGAGCGGGACACGATACAATGTGACTGAGTGCTGTAACAGCTATAGACCTGAGGCACAAATGATAATAGGCAGTGAAATGTTCAACGAAAGCACCCCTCCCCTGCCCACACGTCAAGCCACTGTACCGGGTCGTCTTCCGCCACGAAAACTTTATGGCGTGCCTGGCCGAAGAAGACGTGCCAGAGCAGATACCCCCGAATAACTATGTCGGCCAATCGGACATGGGCCAACAAAGAACGGAGACGTAGCATAACGCCAGATCTCTACGCGGACCTGTCAACCATGCGGTGCTGATCAGCGGCTGTGCAGCTAGGTTCCTGGCCATGTTAGCCCCAGTAATATCGGATGGCGCGCGCTGCTCGCCCACTGGCCACGGCCCACCGGCGGCATCCCGATAACGAGCATCCGCCAAAAGGAGAGGTCAGCAGTGCTCGGCCAGGGTCCCGAACGAGGGTCCGAGGGTCTTAGTGTGTAACGTCGCATGAGGCTGGAGTGAGTGATCGCTACGTCACGCAGTGCACCGTCAGTCGAGCCAGGCAGGCTACACCATGGTAGGGCATAGACCCGTTTATCGACCCTGGAAGATCACCTTACTGCGTAACCCCTATTCCGACTGAGATTCTGCCCGGAAGATTAGCTCGGCACGCAATACGGAGGTGTTTTGGGCATGGATAAACCCGCACGTGTACCAGGCGCTCCATGGCGCCTCCCCCTGCTGTCGCCGATAAGGCAGTCAAGGTTACCTTGGGCCAGATAATGAGTGCGCGATAACGGCAGCGACCTGTCGTCGTTGTCAGCTGCTTGTACGCGGAGCGGCTAATCGGCATCTCCAATGGTTGCTGGCTGGCCCCGGACATACGGCTCATGTACGCGTCTGGGCCTCCAAAAAAAGCCTTCCCCAGAAACCACGCCTGCTTCCGGACAGCCGATTCCGGGGTAGTGCTCCCCGTCACAGAACCCCGGCAGAGCGCCCGGCGGTGGGGCGTTTGGTTGGCCGGGCACTACAACCACGGTTCCTGCGGCGCTGTCGCACTCGCCCCAAGACAGGTTGCACCAGAATGCTACCCTAACTGGGGCCGGGGCATGCATTCGTCTGGGGTTGCAGGGGAGTGTCGTGCGAGCTGGTAACCGCCGCGATAAAGCGATGCAGCCAGTTCGCGGTAAACTGAAAAACTGGTACAGTGCCCAGACGCCATATCGTACCGTCTTGCTGCCGACAGAGTGACGGCGATCTGGAAAACTAGGGGCGGGCCCCCAGCACCAAGCAATTTTTACTGACTTCAGGTTTAGGTTTGATGCACGCGCCCTGCGCTGGTTGTGTCCCGTGTGTGGGGACAGCCGACCAGTACTGTGGGTGCTGGACTACAGTGGTCACTCGCCTGCCACGATATGCCATCTGCAAGTCCAACCTAAAACTCAAATTCGTACCTGGCGTACATTAGGCTCTGCCTGTTTTCCCGGTATCCGATCCGAGCCGGCTGCTTCCCGTAATCGGCGTCCCACAGCAAAAAACCTAGACTACTAGACACAACGAATGGTTCCGGTTATCGCTGTCCTCGGCCAGCTTCGCGGCCCGAACAACGCTGCCGATAAGGCCCTCGCACAGTGACATTGCAAATGCCGCCAACAAGCGCGATCACCAAGACGTTGCACCTAACGCGGAACCTCGCACCTCCAGCCGCTGCCACTCTACTCATTAAACACGTTACAACCTGCGCTGCATCCGCGCATGCGGCGGGCAAGGTCGTACCACCCTAAGCGGGACGATGAGGGGGTTTGGACATAGAGCCGTGCGTCGTGCCTGCCCTGGGACACAGACACGCACAGAAGGGTGCGTTTGTGAGCCCCGCGATACGCCCACCCCGAGACAGTGGCTCGCACCTATATATTTAGGGCGGAGCCCCCCCGCTTGATCTTCAGATTCGGTGTCTGGCGCAACAGATCTCAACCCTCGAGCACATCTGTTGAATAAGTGTCAACAGGGCGCCACATATCACGACAAGGAACTAGGAAGGGAAAAAAAAATTTAACAATAATGGCCGACAATACCGACTTCCAACAGAGCGAGAAGGTCGCGGCCCAGCAGGACATCGGGACCTCGGGCGTTGACACCCCGCCGGACGTCGTCAACTACAATGAGCCCGCCCGTTGGTACAACACAGGTCTCAAGGTGTTCGGCAAGCGCTTGCTGCCTTACAACAACTCTATCGTTCAGCTACTCATGGTCTCGTTTGTTTGTTTCATGTGCCCGGGCATGTACAACGCGCTCACTGGTCTGGGAGGCGCGGGCCTGCCCCGTGAGTATGTCCACGTTGCCGACAACTCGAGCGTCGCCCTCTACTGTACTTTTGCGGCTGTCGGTTTCTTCTCGGGTGCCATCACCAACATTATCGGTGCCAAGTGGTCCATCGCAATCGGCGGTGTCGGATACTGCATCTACGTCTCGTCTTACATCTGCTTCAACCACACTGGAAACACCGGCTACATTATCGCCTCTGGCGCCATTCTCGGTATCTGCGCCGGTATGCTATGGTCCGGCCAGGGAGTCGTGATCATGTCCTACCCCACTGAGTCGCAGAAGGGCAAGTTCGTCGGTGTTTTCTGGATCATCTTCAACTTGGGTGCCGTGATCGGCTCGATCGTGCCGCTCGCCCAGACTGCTAACAACTCGAAGGCTGAGGCCGTCGGCGACGGCACCTACGCCGCTTTCCTAGCGCTCATGTTTGTCGGAGCTGTCATTGCCATGCTCATGATGCCCGAGCGCAAGGTCGTCAAGACCGACGGCACCCACGTCATGGTCAAGGACTCGCCCACCGTCTGGTCAGAGATTAAGGGTCTCTTCTGGGTTCTCAAGGTCGACTACCACATCGTCCTTCTCTTCCCCATGTTCTGGTCATCCAACTGGTTCTACACGTACCAGTTTGCTGACTTCAACTCGGCCATGTTTAACGCCCGTACCCGCTCGCTCAACAACCTTCTTTACTGGTTCTCGCAGATGATCGGTGCCTACATTTGGGGTTCGGCGCTCGACTGGACTCGCTTTTCGCGCCGCATCCGTGCCCGTGTTTTCCACGGTATCCTGTTTGTGCTCACCATGGCCATCTGGGGCGGTGGTTATGCTTACCAGAAGACCTACACCCGCGAGACTACCAGCGACCCCAACTTCGTGTCGGTCGACTGGACTGCCGGCGGCAAGAATTACGTGGGCCCGCTTTTCCTCTACATCTTCTACGGTATCTACGACGCAGTTTGGCAGACTTACGTCTACTGGCTCATGGGCTCGCTCTCTAACTCGGCCCGCCGCCTCGCTCTGTACGCTGGTTTCTACAAGGGCCTGCAGTCTGCTGGTGCCGCTGTGACCTGGCGTCTTGATGCCCAGCACCACCCTTACATGACGCTGTTTGCCACGTCATGGGGTCTGCTTGCCGGCTCGCTCCTTATCGCCGCTCCGGTTGTGTACATGAAGGTCCAGGAGCACGCCGACCTCGAGTCCGACGCTCTGTTCACCGACAATGTCCATGCCGATGAGATGGCTACCAAGCTGGCTACAGGTAAGACCATCAAGGACATTGAGCACCACGAGGAGAAGGCCCCGGAGGTCTAGATTCTGGGTCGCCCGTTTCACAATCATGTATTGCTTTCTCGATTGCACGTGTAATAATACGCTGACGCTACCGCATTAGTCTGATCTTGGTTGATTTATCGTAGTGCATGCGGGGTCGTGGACCTTTGGGATGGATTTCGCTGATGAAAATAAGAGCCAGGGTGGTTAGCACCCAGCGGACTGTCATTTTTAAAGGTACAGGTCGTGCTTGTCGAGGCACTATGGGGCGCTATTTTGCATTTCGCAGCAATTCGACTTTTTTTTGGTACCTGAGTCTCTAGATTCAAAACCCACTTGTTGATCACCACGCGGCGCCAATTTATGGTTCGAGTCGGTGATCCCAGCGGTCAGGATACAAATGAGGTCGAGATTCCTCTCCCCCCCCCCCCCCCGGACTCGTCGAATCAAGAGCTGCCCGTGCGCAAATTATGACTTTGCGTACTCTACCCGCGGTCAGAGCGCGTGCCCAAGAATACGACAACAGACCGCTTATACCTTGGCAGCAGCTGCTCCCATTCATACGTCATGGCCGCGGAGCAGTGGCAATATCCCTAAGGCATTGGCACAAACCCAGTCAATAAGCTGCACCTACTGTATTATGTTGCAAAAGGAGACAGCCGAACAGTGCCTGATCGAGGGTTCCGTCAAACGCTTCCGATGCAGGGATCCAAGGTACTAGTCCTGGCATAATGGGTCGTAACTACGGGCAACGCTGTGGGGAAGAACTGCCGACCGGCGCCATGCATCTGATCCGCGTCATTTACGCAGCATCCGCAAAGAACGCCGAATTTTACTCTGGCACATGCAATAGCACGTCTAAATGGTTAAAAATTCTTGCTGGTGCCTTAATATTTTGGACTTCCACCCCTGCTGTTGTATCCCTGCAAATTGCACCACTCAAGGACCCGGATGGGCTCTTTAAATCCGCCCTGAGGGAGCAATTCACGACTGGCTGGCTGGCCACTACGCATCGTGACATGAGCACGGCGGCGGATCGGGGCCGGGAGATCCGCTCAAGCCCGGCGGCTCATGCGACAACCACATGGCAGTATTGCATCGTATTATTTCAAAATATAAATCTACTTGACCCTGATTCATATCCGGCACAGCGCTGAAAATACTTTATTAGCACACGACAGCAGCCGGCACACTTGTGTCACGTGGGGTGCCACTAGTAGGTCGGGAAGCGCGAAACCAGCCACCTCGTCATCAAGTGGGGCTAGATCTGTAACGGCCCTCGCGGCGCTCGATGCGGTCGCGGCGATTGCACGGCGCCTCACAGCATGTCCGCAGACCAGGGGAAAATCCGGCAAACGGTGCCACGGTTCGTAATTGAGCCCTGGAGGCACACTGCAGTTTACTGCGCTTGCCAGTCCTCGTTCTGAGACATTAGAACGCACCGACGCGAGATCGTGGGTGGCTTGACTTTAGCTCCGCGATCTCGATCGCCCTTGCAGCTGACCGATGTTCCATGCGCCGGCTCTGACGTTGAGTAGCGGATTGATCGCCGCGGCCTATAGTCGTGCTACGCGAGACACGACGACTAGACAATTTGGTGAGTAACGGGCATCGGACGTGTTATGTGCACTAATCAGGAGAAATGCCGGGTCCGGCCGGCACAGCTGTGCTGCAGGCAACAAGCAACCTGGGCGGCTCTATCGCCGTGTCAGAGCAGCACCGCCGAGTATTCGCCCATGGCCACGGGTCAGACGCAGTGGAGGAGCAACTTTCGCACGCACGGGTCCTTGTTTGTACAATGGGATCCACGTGGGGCTACCGGCGCAAGGTTTAATCCAGGCTCATCGAGACGCATCAGCCCATGTGAGCTCGTTATAGTCCAATAAATTGGGTCGGTGCAGTTTGCGCGCTTGCCGGACGCGTAATGGCGTCGTCCCTAACTAGAAATCCGTTGTGCTCCATCGGCAAACTTGTGTCCAGCCACCGGACAACGCTCGCATATTCCCTGCCCAATCGGGTAGCCACAGCGCAGTGCATGTTCTGGTTTTTTCAAGGGTTGGCGCGAATTTCAGCTCCCGTCGCCGTTTGGTTCCAGGACACTATCACAAGTGTGCACAAATCGTAAGTGCCCGTCAGATCTCAGTCACAGTGAGCAATTACGGCCTGTGCGGAACGCTCAGTCCCGGTCTCCTCGACGCGCGCGCTGGAAGCCCTGCAGGCGCCGCCGCACAGTCGATGCGAGGCCCTGCAGAAGCCCGGGCAGTGGCGGGCAGCGATTACCCAAAAGCTGTCGCTAATTAATTGTCCCGCAGCGGGTGCTGTGTCCCACGCATCGGCTGGGGCCCGCTGTATGTACGTATATAAAGACAAGGCATGTCATGCCGGCGCATCACCGAACGCAGCTTTCTCTTCCTCCTCGCACGTCGCACACGAACATGAGTTCAGAGGTCTACGACTCGTACGGCCTTGTCGAGCCGCTCAAGTTTGGACCGCCGGCAAAGGACACGGCCAGCTCTTCAGTGCTCGGCGGCGCTGCCAGAGCCAGGGCCGCTGGCGCGGTCCCAGCCTCGACGTCGTCGTCATACTGGCGCGTGCCCGACAAGACAGAGTACATGACAGGGGTGAGCGCGCACGAAACCGACCCGCTGATTGCGGTTTCGAGCGGCGCCTCGGACGCTAACCTGTTTATCTACGAGCTGCAGACGGACTCCTCTGACGGGCGAGCCGTTCTCACACACCACCAAACAATCTCGCTCGGGGAGATCCACTCGTTGCAGTGGGTGTCGCCTCAGACGCCGCTTGGCGCGCAAGGCAATGTGCTGGTGACGGGCCACAATCAGGGCCTGGTGCATTTGACGCTGCTCCCGGACCCGTACTCGAGCAACGTGCCGGCCGAGATTCTCAAGCGCTTCAACCACAATCGGCATGTGGAGCGGCCAATGAGCACGCGCATCCGCCATCTGAGCCTGTCGAGCGGGTCGTGGTCGTGCTGTCCCCAGTCGTCGATTATGTCTCTGTTCTCGGAGCACTTGTTTCTGTGGGACCCGTCGCGCAGCGACGTGCCGCTGACGATGCGTCGCTCGCGCGGCACCCTCTGCTTTGACATGTGCTCCCTCAGAGACGGCATTGTGTCGACGGGCGGTCGCCGCGGCGTCTCGATCAAGGATGTGCGCGTCAAAAACGGCGGGGGCCTCGCGCCGCCGTCGGAGAATGACGGAAGCGTTACGACCGTCAAGTGGTCGCCCCACGACGAGAATCTGGTGGCGGCTGTTCACGGCATGAACACCGTCAAGGTGTGGGACATCCGCGCCACCAAACCGGTCCGCACGCTCGAGGGCCACACCGACATGGTCAATGACGTCAACTGGTCGCTGCATGATCGCAGCGAGCTGCGCTCCGCGTCTTGCGATGGCACAATTCGCATGTGGGACCTCTCTTCTGAGCCCGAGGCTGCCGGCGCTGCCGGCGCCGGCACGCACAACCACCCACGCACTGGGTCAGACTGGAACGCCAGCAAATCGTGGAAGCTGTACCGGCAGCGGCTGTCGCGCCATGATGAGGATATGATGTCGCTCGAGTACTACGTGGACAACGCCTCAGACCGCGAGGCTTGCACGACTGTGTTTTCGCAGAACAAGCAATTTCTGCGGCTCGCGTCGTTTGCCACGTCGCTTTCGCCCCGCGATGCGGTCCTGTCTGTCGACACTGACGGCTTTTTTGGGCTGCATACTGTGCAGGGCCGTCGCCAGCGGACCTCGCGGTGCGAGACGCCAGACTCGTCGTCGGCGTCGTCGTCCTCTGATCGCGATTACTCGCCTCCTGCGTCGCCGTAACTACCTCGGCCCTCATTTTCCACCATTTGCATTCGCACGACGACACGACGTAACGAGTTATAATATACCCATTTAATGTATTACCATACTGGTGACGTTCTGTAGTACCAGGTTCCCATGGTGGTATGGTGGTCTCTAGCTGTCCTTGGGGGGGCTCTGGGGCGTCGCAGTTGAAACGGCGAGTGACACGAGCCCTGAATATGGTGGACACTTGCTTTTCTGGCTGGGGCCGCTGTTCCCAGACCCCGTGGCAACTGCTTCGCAGTTGAAATATGCAATTGCTCGAGTTCACCTGCGAACCAGGTTCTCCCGGTGTCTGGGGGACAGCGCCCCCAGGTCATGGTCACGGGCACATCTGCTTTCAGACGATAGAGATGTAGACATCAAACATTAAATTCAATACATAGCATGGCGGCGCGTGTCTAAGCCCCCTTCGCTACCGCCTCGTACCGCGGCGACGCATCCTCGTAGTCGCCCGAGAACAGCTCCCCCTGTTTCTTGGCCAAAAACCGCATGAAGTCCTCGAGATGGCTCTTGAGCACCGACACGCTCTGCGCGTCCATGTTGGTCTGCGCAATGAGACCGGGCAGTGATACAAAAAGTCGCAGGAGGTGCTCGGCACCGTAGATCTCGCTCATGGCCTTGTCTGGGTGCGTCTTGCGGATCTCAGCATACTGCTGGCGCTCAAAGCGGTAAAGCAAGATATTTCCGAGCGAGCGGTCAAAATACAGTTTTATACCGCTCAGAACTTCGTCAAAGATGTCAATCTCGGCACTGCCAGGAGCCTTGGCCGGCGCAAAGTCCCGGTACATCTTGAGGATGTCGACAACGCTCGGGTCACGCGGCA
The DNA here is from genome assembly GCA_038086965.1 of Tardiomyces depauwii. Taxonomy (NCBI): domain Eukaryota; kingdom Fungi; phylum Ascomycota; class Dipodascomycetes; order Dipodascales; family Trichomonascaceae; genus Tardiomyces; species Tardiomyces depauwii. The sequence goes on from JAVHZA010000003.1 coordinate 2,641,575, forward strand.
GCGACACCAACCGGTGCTCCTTGGTGACGTGCTCCCAATCGTCGACCAGCAGTGACTTGAGCTGGTCCGGCACAACCATGGATATCTCGGGCCGCCGCACGTAGTCGTCCTCGCGCTCCAGGTCGTCCTGGCCACGAGCTCGCTTGACTCCCCGCGTTGGCGTGTCATCCGACCCTTTGGCCCCCGAGCCTGCGCCGGCGCCCTCACGCTTACGAGACGCCGACGAGCCGTCATCCTTGCTAGCAACAGTTGTCTTCTTTTTGCCATGCGACGCCGCGGCCGCCAGCGCCTGGTTTTTCAGCTCCTTTTGCGTTCGCAGGTTCTCCTCGTTCCACAGCAGAACCCGCTCCTCGGATATCCACTCGTCCCACGTCGATTTCCAGCCCTTGTAGTGTACATAGTATGCTCGCACGTCTAGGAGCTCCTGCGGAACCTCATCGGGCGCGATCTGCTCCTCGCCGGCGCCCTCCTTGACGGGCGCGCGGATCGTGACCTTGCGCGTCTCCGGGTCGTACGCCTTGACAACCTTGGCTTCGTACAGCAGCGGCCCGTGGAATGCCAAGCACCGCGACCCTACTGCCAGCTGCGCGCTCATTGTGTACTGGTCCGGCGTAAGCGTGGCAGATGCAACAGCGGGTCCTGTGGGATTCCCAGGTATGTAGTTTTGGCTCCCAAGTGATTTCGCGTTGTGGGCTCGTGCATGCATGTATGTTATGCCGGCCCCGTCGCGCATTGTTGCGTATCTAATTCAGTGTATCTCCAATGATTTTGACCAGACTGATCTTCAGTCCCGCCGCACGGCTGTACCCGATGGTCAGATGAATCACGCCAAGAGACGTCCGCGCTCACCCACATACGTGGTTCCAGCCGCGGCGGCAGCTGCCGCACTATGACTCCAGAACCTCTACGTACGCTACGTGATTTTTCGCAGAAACTGGATCCAAAACCAGTCCGCCCGCGCCACGAGTCGGCACTAAAACCCGCTCAGTCACGTGATCTAAACTGGAACGGGTCCCGCCCGATGCCCAGATTTTTCCTAACGGTCCCGCCCAATTCAACCGGCAGTGACTCAGCAGCCGCCTCGCCACTCGCACAAGAGCCACCCCCGTCTTCACGGACCACGGATAAGCCCCTCCGTCCCACTCAGACATATGACGGTCGGCCAAGACCAAGACCAGCGCTCTAAGCGCATTGGCGTCGTCGGTGCCGGTCTCGTCGGCTGCCTCGCGGCACTCGCGCTCGCCAAGAAGGGCTACAATGTGTCGCTGTTTGAGATGCGGCCCGAGACAGAGGCCGACAAGGGCCTGCGGTCCATCAACCTCGCGGTGTCGGCGCGCGGGATCCTGGCGCTCGAGTCGGTCGACACGGCCATGGCGGCCCGCATCGTCGAGCAGCTGGTGCCAATGCACGGCCGCATGGTGCACGACGCCCACGGCAACCAGACGAGCCAGAACTATGGCCTCTATGGCGAGAGCATCAACTCCATCGGGCGGTGGGTGCTCAACAGCATGATGCTCAAGGAGATCCACGCCGTGGGCGGCGTCACAGTATTCTACAATCACAAGCTTAACCGGATCAAGTGGGGCGAGCCGTCGCTGGCGGAGTTCAGCACACCCAAGGGCACCGAGACTTACGAGCTCGACGTGATAATCGGTGCCGACGGGTCGTGGTCGCGCGTGCGCAACCAGCTGCAGCGCGCCGTGCCCATGACGTTCAGCCAGGAGTACGTCGACCATCTGTATCTGGAGCTGTATGTGCCGCCTGCACCCGGCGGCGGCTACAGCTTTGATCCAAACCACTTGCACATCTGGCCGCGCAAGGAATACATGCTGATTGCGCTCGCCAACGAAGACGGCTCGTTCACGTCGACGCTTTTTGCGCCGCGCACTCTGTTTGCGTCGCTTGACACCGCCGACAAAATGCTGTCGCTGTTTGAGGAGCAGTTCCCGGACGCCCTCTCGCTCATGGGCCGCGAGCACGTTGCCGATGTGTTTGCCAACAACCCGCGAGGCGCCCTCATGTGCACCAAGTGCACGCCGTACCACTATGAAGACAAGGGCATAATCATTGGCGACGCGGCGCATTCTATGGTGCCGTTTTATGGACAGGGCATGAACTGTGGTTTCGAGGATGTGCGAATCCTCATGGAGCTGCTAGACGCGCACCATGGCGATTTTGGCGCTGCATTTGCCGCCTACAGTGACTCGCGCCACCAGGATCTCAAAGCCATCATTGATCTTTCCATGAACAACTACCTCGAAATGCGCGACAAGGTCGTGTCGCTGTCTTACCGGGTGCGCAAGCGGTTGGACGGCGTGCTCTCGCGGCTGCTTGGCGACGCATGGCTGCCCCTCTACACAATGGTATCGTTCCGGCCCGACATCTCGTATTCCCAGGCTGTCGCCAAGGAGGCGCGCCAAACAGAGATTGTAACGTTCGCTCTCGTTGGCCTTGCCGCCGGCGCAGTTGCAACTGCCGGCGCCCTTCTGCGGCGCCACTTTCGGTGATCCTGACTCTAGACAGCATCTCATCTCATCTCATGTACTACATTACGAATTGACGTTGTATATACGGTTTCTGGCAATTACTTTGTCACACGTGGGAAGCGTCGCAGTGCTGGTTGCAGGGCTCGTGTCGACGCTTTTCTGAAAGCTCGCGTATCCCGACCGCCTCTTCGTCAGCTCTCTGGCCATTCCGACATTCTCTTCCTCAAAGCCGCCTACAGCCAAGCGAATTCGCCTACAAATATGCAATACCAAACTATATTGTCGCAGTGCTAACTAATGACGTATGCTCAGGGCAGAGTGAGGGTCGGCTCGTCCCACCAGGTGAGGAAGAGCGCGAGGCCGACAGTGTCAATCAGAGCAGTGACGGTCTGAGCGGCCACGACATCGAGCGAGCGCTTCTGGATCGCCAGCGACGACACAATCGACGGGCCCTGCGAGACTGCAAAGAGCAAAATTCCCAGGGTGGTGGCACCAGCGTAGGTCAGAGTGCCAGTCAGCTTGAGCAGGCCAGCAACGGCGTACGACTGGAAACCAGCGCTCACGAGCGAAGTGCCCCAGGCGATGCCGGCGTTAGCGGCCTCCTGCGACTTGAAGAAGTCCTCCTTCTTGCTGGCCTCGCGCGCCTTCTGGAAGGCAGCACCAAAGATCGGCTGCGACACAATGAATGACGCAGCGTGGCTGTAGACAGCACCAAGAGCGATGGCACTGTAGTTAGCAATTTCGTGTTCTGGATGGAAACGCGCTACTGCAGGTGCTGCTGCAACAGCCAATGTGGGGACGGCGCCGTGCAGTGGCGTCGCTATCAGCAGATGGTTCAGATGTCCGCAGCCGTCCCGCCCAAGAGTCAGAGACTCAGCGACGTTACGAAAAAACGCATCTTGCCTACTCTCAAACGTCAATTGGCCCATTCGTCCAATTGCCGCCATCTGACCATCGGCACCATCGCCACCGCAATCAGGGCCAGCGCGCGCCCTTGTTGCGCGCACAAACGTCAATCGACACTTACCTCGGGCGGATAGTCGGGAATCGGTTGCAAACTTCCATTATTGTAACTTGATTTAACTCAACTGGCAAAAAGTCAACTGGTACTCTGTGGCCAATAGATCACAAACGTCCCGCTTCGCCCCGACTGCCCCGCCCGTATAAATACGTTGCCTTCTGTGGGTTGGGGCAAAGCAGCAAACCTTAACGAATTGCCGAAGCGGGTCATGCCATCTGGCGCTCGATTGCTACTGCGGCGCCCGCAGGTGGGGTGCCCTCTCAGGGCTTCCTTTTGACTGGCAGCGGACCTGATGTCAGGACGCCGGGATGACATCGGCATCGATCTTGCGGGACGATGTGGGTCAATTGCCCTCAATCACGAGCTGTGCCCGACACGAGGATATGCCAACGCGGCATTACCCCAATATCCCAGCCCATTGTCCTTTGCGTTTCGTATTCCAATTGCTTCTTGGCGAGTCGCCCGTAGCCGAACGCGTCGACCACGCGCTCGTCCTTCGTTGCTGTGTCCTGCGATGCGGTCGCAACCTGTGCCTCGCGGCTGCATGCTGCGCGCCGGGTTGGCTCGCGCCCGTGTCGGCGGCGATGCGGGACCCCGTCGGGACGCTGCCTACGATATCGCATGCAGGCGGCCCGTTTAGGTAAAACCTCGCAGCGGCTCGACCCGAGCCGGCGGCCGGGTTATGGCCAAGCGGAGGTGCCAGGGCCAAAGACACTGTCGATGGGGCCAGAAGCCGGCCCCATGCTCTCGTGCATGCCCGGGGCCCCGCCGTGGCCCACCGGTCCCACGCAAGCGCTTTGCGTCCACGCAGCTGTGACGCCGCCCGATGCGCAGCAATCGCTTGGCTCCGGCCACGCAGCGTTGCTGCGGAGTGGGGCCGGCGGTGGCGACTGTGGCACCCTGTAGGGCCCTGGCTCAGTGTCGCCATGTGCACTGTCTAATGACCAGCGGCATTGACGGGCGCTTGCCCCGGTCCATTAGTGACGGGCGTCGCCCGCCGCTGGCTGATGCTTTCTCTCAGCTCGGCTATATATTCTACGCTGTAACGTACAACGGGATCGGAGATCTATAATGCTGTCTCCGTCCGCAGACTGCCATAGTGCTTCGCGGCTGGAGGTTGGACGCGGGCCCTCCATCCGCTTCGGAGCTTGTGCAATCTGAAAGCCCCTTAAGAACAGTATCCTACGCTGGCGCATGCCCAGCCCAGTCCCATTGTCTCGGTGCACGGCTATCAACTTGCCGCGCTGATGGCTCTATCGCATTGCACCGCGATCAACCGCGAAGCGGCTGCCACGATTACCCCGCTGCGCGACTGTCGTAATCATGTCTTCATTATAGCAGACCTTGTACACAGGTCCTACTCGGGCTTCTTCTGCGATCGTAGGATCTTGAGCTCGGTCTCGAGCTTGTCCTCCTGCCGCTTGGCCTCGAGCAGCACGCCGATTGAGTGCTGCAGCGAGTCGAACTTGGCGCACACCTTGGCCGTCGGCATCACCGGCCGCGTTGGCAGGCCCAGCTCCTGGAGCACGCCCTGAGCCTTTTGCTGCAGCGACGACTTGAGCGACGCGATCCGCGACGCTCGCAGGTAAACCCCGGGCGTGAGCCGGTCGTGGTACGAAATGCCAAACGCGGCCTCCTCCTTGGCAGAGAGTTTCTTCTGTATAACCTGGGCGACCATGGCCGCGTTGCCGCCCTTTTTGACCTCCTGCTTTTTCGCGGGACCCGCGCCAGGTGTCGCGGCGCTTGCGCTCCCGCCGGCAGTCGAGGTTCCGGACCCAGCACCGGCGCCCGGCGTTGAAGACCCGGAGCTGTTGTCCTTGCGCTGTTGCTTGCGCGTCTTGTCGCTCGTCAGCAGCTGCTGCGTCAGCTGCGCCAGGCCCTGACTCGTTTGGTACTGCGATACCGAGGCAGTCGACTGCGGCGAATCCAGGAGCCGGAGCAGCTCCTGCCGCTCGGCCAGCATCCGCTCGGCCGCCGCCTCGAGCTTGCGCGACTCGATTACGAGCGCCTCTTCCTCGGCGACTTCGCCTGGATTCCGCGCCAGCAGCTTCTCGAGATGCGCCTTGCGCTTGAGTTCGTTCTCCTTCGAGAACTTCATCTGCTTCATGAGATCCTCCTCCACAGGGCTCAACACATCGCCGTGCTTTTGCCGCAGCAGGAGCAACGACCGGCACACATCATAGTATCGCGCCTTGAGGTCCTCGAGACCCCGCTCGCGGCCCTCATCCTTCGGCCCGTCGATGGCAGTATTTGCTCCGCCGTCCTTGCTTTTGCCGCCCGTTCGCGACTCAGTGCCGGGCTCGGCCTTGAGCTCTGTCTCCTTCTCGCTCCGCTTCGAGTCAAAGCTGTCATACTCGCCGTCCTTGGGCACGTACAGGTACCGGTCGTGAATGACATGCCACCGCAGGTCGTAATCGCGGCACAGGTCAAATAAATACTTAGTCTCGTCAAAGCTCCACCATCTGTCGTGCAGAGCCTCGTTGTACTGCTCCTTGCTGAAATCGGGCACCTTGACATTGTGATTGTACTTGGCGAACGCGTACTCCTCGTCGGGATTGTGCTGGCCACGCACCCAGTGGTGCAGCCGTAGGTCGTCGTCACGCGCCTGGTTCTTGAACTCGGCCCATGTCCACGGCGCAGACCGCAACGTCGGCTTGTCCCGGAACTTGTTCTGCGTCAGCACAATCGGCGGCGTGTTCTCTCCAAGCAGGCTGTATAGCTCTCTCTGCATTCCGTCTCGTTGTTAGCAGTCTCTACCGGTACAACACGGAATAAATACTTACCAAACCGCTTGGACGACGAGTCGGGCTTGAACTTTTTCGCAGGCGGCCGCCCGGCCGGTGCAGGCGATCCCTTGCCGGGCATCTCCAGCATGTCGCGCAAGTCCGCTGACGAGGCCATGGTGCGCGTTGTGTGGTTCTGGCCCAGTTCCGACTTCGCGAAGTCACTTTTCATGTCGAGTGCTGTGCGCCCACATATTATCCATCTCGTGCATAGGTATGCATAGGGATCGGTTGTCCGGTCGTAGGTGATAGCCGGGCTTGTTCTACAGCTCTGACGCTCATTCTCGTGGTCATATCAAGTCGTTAGTCATTATTGCTATGTACTGGGCCCCACTGCGCCCACTTGCTTGGGCACGCGCTTGCCGGTGTCTCCGACCTCGTTGAGCTGCTTGCTCGAGTAGAAGTGCGGAGCCACCTCGCGCAGCCACTTGGGCTCTATCGGCATGCAGTTTCTCATAAACTCCTTGCTCGTCAGCACGAGCTCGTTGTACAGGAGCCACTTGGGCTTCGCCTTGTACAGGACGCTCGACGGATGAATATACACCGTCTGCTTTGTACCCACTGTACGGTAGCTGTCGCCGCTGCGGTTGAGCGTCGCGATCTTGGGGAAGAACCCAGACGTTATGGACTTTTGAATTGCCGCAAGGCTCTCGTTTCCGCCACTGGCCGAGCGCACCTCGATTTCGACGCGGTCGCATAGCCGAATCAGCTGGTCCCGCACGTCGCGCGCGCGCGACAAGCTCTTGTATTGCAAAAAGTTGTCCTGGCACCACTGGCGCGAGAAGTCTGTGTCGACCCACTGGTTCCAGATCTCTAAGAGCGTCAAGTGGTCCCCGCCTGGGCGCGTAAATGCCTCACGCGCCTTGTCTGCGAATAGCTTCTTGTCCTTGGGCCGGTAAAACAGTGCACCAGACTCGTCAAGCATCGACACGATGGACACGACCTCCTCAACACAGCCGTACTTGTCGCTGGCGATCACGGCCTTGGCCACCATCGGATCTGTTGGGAATTCAGCCATCTGGCGGCCCAGCTTGGTTAGCTGCGCCTTGTCGTTCATGGCGCCCAGAGCGTACAAGAGCTCGAGCGCCTTCATGAGCGACTCGTTGGGCGGAGGATCGATAAAGTCGAATTCGAGAACGTTGGTGACACCGAGCGACAGCAGCAGCAGCACGACACTCGCTAGGTTCGTCCGCAAGATCTCGGGCGTTGTCTCAGCTGGCAGTTCATTGACAAAGGCCCATTTGGTGAATAGCCGAAAACACTTGCCTGGTCCGACTCGCCCGGCTCGGCCCGCTCGCTGGTCGGCACTTGCCTTTGAGCACGGCACCACTACCAGGCTCTCCATGCCCGAGCGTGGGTTGAACACATTCTCTTTGACGAAGCCCGGGTCGATCACGTAGACAATGCCGTCGATGGTGATCGACGTCTCGGCGATGTTGGTCGCCAAGACGACCTTGCGAGCGCCCGGCGGCGTCGGCTCAAAGATCCTAGCCTGCAGCTCCGGCGGCAAATTCGCATAAATCGGGCACACTATCATTTCGGGGATCTTGTCACCCAGTTTGCGGCTCGTCTCCATCAGGCTCTGCTCCGCGGTCTCGATCTCGTCCTGGCCGGTGAGGAAAACCAGCACGTCGCCTGGGCCCTGCGTCGTGTGGATCTGGAAGACGGTAGTAATTGCCGCTTGCAGGTAGTTGGCCTCGGGCTGCGTTGTGTAGTGCACGTCCACCGGGAATCGACGGCCGGGGATGTTGAAGATAGGCGTATCATCGAAAAACTTGGAAAACTTCTCAGCGTTCATAGTCGCAGAGCAGATGAGCAGCCGCAGCTCTGGCCGGTACTTTGCGATTTCCTTGACCAGGCCAAACAGCACATCCGTTTGCAGCGTCCGTTCGTGCGCCTCATCAATCATGATGACAGAGTACCTGGACAACTCCGGGTCCGTCAGAAACTCCCGCAGCAGCATACCGTCCGTCATGTACTTGAGCACCGTCTTGTCGCTTGTCTTGTCTTCAAAACGAATCGTATAGCCGACCTCGCGGCCCACTTTGGTGCCCACTTCCTCGGCCACGCGCGCCGCCACCGACATGGCTGCCACTCGCCGCGGCTGCGTGCATCCTACAATCATGCCATCGTTGGTGTAGCCAGCCTCGTGCAGATACTGCGGCAGCTGGGTGGTCTTGCCCGACCCGGTCTCGCCCACAACTACCAGTACTTGGTACTCGCGCACGGCGTCGAGGAAGTCTTGTCGATAAGAGTATACCGGTAGCGACTTGCGCGTGTCGTCGATCGACTTGGCGCGCTCTTCCTCCTCCTTGATGCGCGCCTCGAGCTCGCGATCATTCCGGTTGCCCTCGAGGATGTCATCGGTGACAAAATTGATATTGTGGCTCTCATCAAACACATAATCGTACTGCTCTTCGGGCTGCTCCTTTTCTCGCCGCCGTCGCTGGCTCACGCCCGCTGACTCCAGTGCCCTGGCCCGCTGCTCCTCTTCCCAGTCGTCGGTGCGGGGACCCTGCTCATTGTCCTTGTAACGCTTGTACAGCGCGGCTTCCTTTTTCTTCTTATCAATCTTCCCTTTTTCAGTGAAGTAGTCGTCAGGTAACGAGTACCCATCGTGTCCGCGCTCAATGGTTTTGCGCTCCTTCGCTATCGCCAGAATCTCGCGCTTATATTCAATTTCCCGGCGCTCGCTCTTTGTGAGGTTGGACCAACCGTAGCGGCGGACGTCCTCTTCGAGATCCTCTATTTCGAGTTCAAGCAGGTAGAGCTTTTCCTGCTCGCGCTTGGTGAGGTACTGCTGGCGGGCAATCTTCCGCAGTTCCGAGATCTCTTCGCGATGGTGCGACGGATCCTCGTCTGCTAGCCTTTTGCGGCCTGAACTGTTGCTGCTGGCGCCACCATCCTGTCGGGAGCGCTTGTCCTTGTCCTTGTCCCGCAGCCGTTTCGCAAACTCGTCCCGTTCCTGCTGGTCTCTGTCGTCGTCAGGCTCATTATGGGATGGGCTGTCGTGCGGTTGAGCTTCCTCGGCCTCGGATTCGCTTTCTTCTGTTTCCGAGTCCAGCTGCTGTCTAGGCTTGGATCGGCCGCTAATAGCACGATCCAAATCGCCACGCTTTTGGTCCACAACGTCGTCCAAGAGGAGCTCGTACTTTGTGTCCACAGCGGCTTTAGTAGTCTGCTTCTGAGACTGTGTGCGGCCCGTATGGCCCGTTACTTTTTCGTAAAGGTCTCCTGCGAATCGGCGTACAGACGATATATCTTCGCTGAGCTCGAAATCCATCAGCTCCCGCTCCAGCGCGGACGCGCTCTTCGCGCCTTTGGCGCTCGCTATGCAGAACTCGACAACCGCATCATCAATGGCACCAACAAGGCCATAGATCTGGTCCGATACCCAGTCGTGGAGCTCCGTCATCGGCGCGTGCCGGTCGCCTTTGCATCAAACTCGCGAAATATGTCGCCTTGCATCGCAGCAGCTGACGGGTACCGATTTATCTTGTTTTCAGTAAACTTGTCCTACAGAAGACTGACTGAAATTTAGTAACAACAGCTGATCAATTGCATAAACGCCGCGAACGTTCAAACCATGCCGCAAGACATGTTGGAGTACACATCCCACACTCGGCGCTTTGCCCACTAATCCATCTAAACCGAGTGCCACAATGTCTAACGAGGCTCTGATCAAGGCGGAAATTGACTACTCGGAGACTCTTGACAAGGAGCTTCCGAAGATTGACCAACTTGAAAAGGTATGTTAACGGCTCTAGTACAAATGAGAGAGCAGTTGGACACAATGGGATCGCCGCCACGCGGAATATCCGTAGATGTGGCGCGGGCCATCACCCGCTCGCCGCCATCCAATTGCCACTCTCTGCGCAACAAAATCCTAACACCAGAGCGACTTCAATGCCGCGCTCGAACAGCTTCTCACTTGGGAGAAGAAGGTCCGACAGGCCTCGGACCTGGCTTCGTCCAAGCGGGTGCTGACAAAGATTGTCGAGGCCACACGATCGCACGACTGGAAACTGATGAACGAGCAGGTCCAGCTCCTGTCAAAGAAGCATGGCCAGATGAAGCAGGCCATTGCCACGATGATCCAGGAGGTTGTCAAGGGCTTGGACAATCCACCGGACAAGAAGATACTTGTGGAGACGATTGAGAACATCCGCACTGTCACGGAGGGCAAGATTTTCGTTGAAATAGAACGCGCTCGCGTTTCGCGGCAACTTGCCCATATTAAGGAGGAAGAAGGAGACATAAATGCGGCTACTGAGATTCTCGGCGAGCTTCAGGTGGAGACATATGGCTCCATGGACATGAGAGAGAAGACCGAGTTCATTCTGGAGCAGGTGGAGCTGTACATTAAAAAGGGGGACTTTATCCAGGCACAGATCACTAGCCGGAAGATCGTTCCGCGCTACTTTAAGGACGAGAAAGTTCACGATCTCAAGCTTACATACTACCAGCTTATGATCAAGATTGCGTTGCACGACAACAAGTACCTGGACGTTTGCCAGTACTACCAGTCAGTGCTTGACACGCCCCGTGTCGCCGAAGACGAGGCCAAGTGGAAGGAGGCGCTGGAGAACGTCGTTATCTTCATCATCCTCGCTCCGTTTGATAACCTTCAGTCGGATCTCATGCACAAGATCGCCCTGGACACTCGTCTGGACCGTCTGCCGCTGCACCGCGAGCTGCTACGCTGCTTTACGACCCAGGAACTCATGCGCTGGCCCAAGGTCGAGGAGGTTTACGGCAAGGCGCTACAAACGACCTCGGTGTTCGACCAGGCGACCAAGGAGGGTGCGGCCCGGTACGCTGACCTGCGCAAGCGTGTTATCGAGCACAATCTATGCGTCATCGCCAAGTACTACACTCGCATTACCACGTCGCGGCTCACGAAGCTTCTCGATCTGCCCGAGCTCGAGGCAGAGGAGTTCCTTGCGAAGCTCGTCACCCAGGGCACAATCTACGCGCGCATCAACCGCCCGCAGCAGGTGGTTACTTTCTCAAAGCCCAAGGATGCTGAGGAGGTTCTCAACGAGTGGAGTGGCAACATTTCCACTCTGCTGAGCCACGTCGAGACCATTGGCCATCTTATTACTAAGGATGAGATGATGAACGGCATCAAGCCGCTTGTCAAGTAAATTATAGACAGCTCAGCGACGGCTTTCCTATTGACTTGAAACTGGGTGGGGGTTACAGCCGTTTCCTCGCCTGCAGCAGTTGGGGAGTGCGGGACGCCTTGGCCAAGCATCTCACGCCAGCAGTTAGTGATAAATGATGCTTGCTTCTACTTTTCTCGTAGGTATGCAAGACGCGTCAGTCCCACCACATTAATGCGTGATGACGCTAGGGCTTTGTAGATTCGTCGTCGCGCGCGTCTTCTTCTCGCCGACGGCGGGCGCTCTCTTTCAGCTCGTCCCACCGTGTCTTTAGCCGCCCTAGCTGGATCTTGAGCTTGTCGTTGTCAACCCTGAGCGCCTCTAGCTCCAATTCGTGCTGGCGCGTGCGCTCGAGTTCGCGTTTGCTCAGCTCGTTCTTGAGGGTCAGTAGGCTGTTCTTCAGCACGTCCTTCTGCTTGCGCATCGCCTGCTCGTGGGCATGGAGCTGAATCGTGGCGCGGTTTAGTAGTTGCCGCAGGTTGGCGTTTTCGGTTGCTAGCTCCTCCGAAGAGACATTGGCCGACTTGGGCACAAATATAAAGCTCTCGTTGCCCAGCCGCGGTACGTTGCCGAGAAAGCTGTGCGATATGTCGGCCTGTGATGAAGCTGTCGACGGCTGACTCTCTTCACGCGACTTCTCGACGGCGTTGGTCAGTGCACGGTTGAATATGTTGTTCACAGATGTGTAGAACTTGATAAAAGGATCGCCCTCTGCCTGGGCTTTGCTTTTTCGGCGGTGGGATGCCCCGTCATCCTGTCGCTCGGTCCGCTCTCGCGCTTGCTCAGGTATGCCACGCGCAGATGCGAGCTGTCCAGTAAGATCGTCCCGCGACACAGGCGCGTTGACGGCGGGCTGGGCCTGGGCGTCCGTCCGGTCAATGTGCTTGAGAAACTCGGATCGGGACTCGTGCAATTTGGCCAGCGCGTTTAACGTCCGCTGCGCTTCCCTGCTCTGTGTCAGCTCTGTCGCTTCCATAAACCGCAAAGACGCTTCTTTGTGGAGGGCCGCTGCCTTGTCCAGGTCTCCTCTGAGCGTTGCCTGATCGGCTCTTCCCGCGGCCGAGTACGCCTGTGTTGTTAGCGTCAAGAACCAACCCCAGGTAATAGCGGCGCATGCTCGCTAAACTCACCAGATCGACCGGCGAACCGTCCATATCTGAGCCTTTTAAGTCACCCCGGGATCGCTTGCTCTAAATATGCCGGTAGCAACGCGCCCTTGGCTCCAAGTCGCCGCCCCGCGTATCGATGAGCAGTGACCCTTATCGTGACCCGATAACGCCGCACCTTTCCTGTAACGGGCATGTCGAGCGGCGGGGCGAAATGGCCCCAGCTCGCGGGATGGGCCAGCGCCGAGACAGTCGGTTTTTTGTTGTTGTTGTTGTTGTTTTTGGCTGGCTTCTTGCGTGGTGAATTGAGGCTTGCTGGATATGCTACGCTGTGTTTTTTTCTTTTTTTTCTGCCAGCTTGCGCCGAGTCGGTGGTATCTGCGCACTTACATGGACTACTCTATATAGCTGTCACACTACATCCATACAACGACACTTGCGGCCAGTTCATACCCGTAGCAAGCTCTCCCTGGCTTCTCCTGCGTCTTTACTCACTGGCCTACCGACTAGCACGCTACTGCTCCCTCGCAAGCCGCGCGTCTCGCACAATTAACGATATAAACGAAGAATCACAAAAAAACACAAAAAAACAAACCGGCCCCGGCTTCCCCGGACGCTGGACCATCAAACTCCCAAGTTGCTTCAGGGTTCCCCCCGGACTTAACGATACAAAATAGCAGAGAGTGCTCGTTTCTAGATTGGCAGCTGGCTCTGTCACTACTTGCGGCTTGCACTGATCTCCAGTTAGTCGGCGACGCGCGTGTCGCCTTGACGAAAACCGGTAGGGAAGGCATGGATGAGTGAAGCATGGACATTCTCTCCTACCAGGTCGACACGCCAGACCAGTTCTGGGATGGTATGTAACCACACGCTGAGGGCCATCTGCCGAGGTCCTGTCGGCCCAGTTGAGGCGACCACGACTTGTAGCTTCCTACAGGCTCTGCTGAGTCTGTCGCTTACCTGCCTGGCGCTGGGCTAACAACAGAACTGACGGATATTGCATCCGGAGACTACCACAGTCTGACATGGATATGCGGAGCCATCGATCTATACTTGAAGCTCTCGGCTTCATACATGGAGCCATACCTAAACGACGACAAGTCGCTCAGCAGGTGCGCGTATGAGTTCATAAACTCGCGAGTGTTTGCTAAGAACCGTGCATACGTCAGACGGCGACTCATCTCCAAGCTCGTCAACGCTCATCTGTCTATCGAGGACAAAATAATCATTGGAGCCGTGCTCCTTGTCGACGGCCGGCTCCATCAGTCTACCCTGGAAATGATGCAGGAAGAGAAGGCCACCCTCAAGGTCATTGAGATCTTGTACAATGATCGCTACGAGAATCTAAGGCTAAATCGGCTATTCTTCGAGCTACTGTACGAGGTCTGTCGCGTACAGAAGATTAGCGCTAGCGACCTTGAAAATGTGACTATGGAGTTCATTGAGTTCCTGTACTCGACCATCGAGTACCATACGGGAAAGGACCAGACTGATCCGTACAACCTCGCTGCCATGAAGATCCTGCTGGCTCTTAACGAACAGTACATGATAGCTGTGCTCAGCAATGGTAGTGATCCAAGCGAGGAAGAGACGAAATCGCGCCGCATCAAAAACAAAGCATTCCAGCTGCTGCTCGAGCGCTCAAACGAGTTTCGCGCTTTCGGCGAGAACCTAGTATTCCTTTTCAATCGTGGGGCAGACAGGTGCTTACAACTCATGATGCTCAAGTTCCTCTACCTGATATTCACGAGCAAACAGACCTACGATTACATTTACCTCAACGACCTACGTGTGCTCGTCGGGATCATAATTCGCGAGCTATGCGACCTGGGCGAGAAAGAAGAAACGCTGCGAAACACATACCTGCGCGTATTCCACCCGCTGCTCCAGAATACAGAGATCGCCCAAATCAGCTACAAACGCGACGAAATAGTGGCCCTACTCAAGGGCATTACGCTCATGCCCTATGTAGAAACGCAGCGACTCGCTAAGCGTTGTCTCTCGGTCGCCTGGCTGAACTACACAGAATTCAAGCTTGTGGTCGACGTGGCCGACGCCCACGACAGTGCAGTTGTCAGCGGGTCTAGCAGCGTCACTAGCAGCTCATGCAGCAGCCCCGTCACGCCTTCGTGCGCGGCGGCGACGCCAAGAAAGCAAAAGAAGAAGCCACCACCGCCTCCAACACCGAATCCGCGCAAGCTGAACCCGGCCGCGCTGGCAATTCGTAACAACAGCGAGCTAGAGATCGCATCTGTTAGTCGCCCCAGCGCGACGCCACCACCGCCGCCGCCCCCGCGTTCGAGAGGACGATCACTAACGCCCTTGTAACTGATACATAGCATTATTTCATACTGAATGACGAGTCGAAGCTACTAAGTTGTAGCGACACACAATAAGCGCTCTGTAGCGCCATGTTGGCCCGCGACCGCGACTCGGACTCCGAGACGATCCGCCTCGCCAAAAAGTTATGATCGGCAAGCGTCTATAGGCCGACCCGCCCAAGTGGCCCGCATGGCACATGTCGATTTCCCAAAAGATGCACATATCTGAGGAAAGTCTGCTCATGTCTGCAGCGCAGCACTCCTTTCTACTACCACGAGGACTATAGGGCCGTCTCAGTACCACTCGAGAGGGCCACTTGAGAAGCGTGACTATCAGAGGCATCGAGTTCGCCCCACAAGCAGCTGCGTCTCAGCGGTCGGGGTATAATGACAGAAGGGGCCATGAAATCAAGGATCAAACTATAAGAATGACAAGGAGTGCTGCTTGCGTCAGCTCATCATGAAACGTACGAGCAACAGCTCTGCGCTTTGAATTTCGCATGTTGCTTAGGCATTTGACGGCCTTCGTCGTTGCCGCGTTATCTACCGGGGTGGGCATGGCTGCTGCTACAGTGGCGCCCAGCAATCCCACAATCTACATTATTGATCTGGCCATTGAGGAATTTTCGCACAGGCTCGATGAAACCGCGTCGAAACTCGGTCAGCAGTTAGCGACGTCGAATACAACCCTCACCGCCAACATACTGAGCTCTCTGGACGAAACGCTTCGCGAGTCGGCACGCTTTCTAGGCAATGCGTTCAATAGTGCAGCTGGCAACGTCCAACCACAAGATGTCAGTTCACTAGTGGAACCCATTCTTACGAGTCTCGACGGCGGTCTGGCGGCTTTAGCGTCCGCTCTTGGGAGCGATCAACTCAACGATAAGAACCTGAACAATGCGGGCCTGCAGTCCCTCAAGAATATTATACTATTATGTGAGAGTATTTCGGACAATCTTGCTATCTCTGGTGTTGATGCCTCCCACTTAGCTGTTGCTGCTCATGGCTTAATAATGGCCATAGCTTCCCATCAACGATATTCTACGCTCTAGAATGATTAACTACTACCAAGAACTCGAATGCATTTATATCGGATAACTGTGGCACACTTTGTGTTACGACACAGCCGCGTCACTTCGGAAGCGTTTAATGCTGTAACAGAACGATTGGGGCCATTGCGATTATCGGCGTTCCCGCTCGGTATTGTCTTGGCGAGGACGGGTCTAATAAAAGGTCTGTATGAAGGTGGCAGTCGCCGTTCAAGGCGTATCTTCCAGCAAGACAGAAAGCCGGATAAGGTGTAGCGTTAGAAATAGGCATCGTCTTGACTAGAGTATAGACTTGTATCACCCCGACTAAAGTGTGAAGGGACTCTGCATGTGATAATATTCCTATCAGGAATAGCTGGTCATCGTCCATCACAAACGGCAAAACTTGAGCCTACTTAGCTTGCAGCGCCGATCCGATCCTTTGTGCATGAATGGCCCGCCTGCGCGTTACTAGCACTATCAATATTGATCCCTGAAGGCTCGGCAACAATTTTCATCTGCTTTTCGAGCCTGCTAACGTCCTGGTCTCCTAACACTTGAGAGATAAAACTGTACGGACCCATTAAAGGTTTGTCCCGGTGACAGGAAACAGATGATTGGGTTGGACGCACTCTATATTATAGCGGTCCCTTGCATCAAATTCTTTCGTGCGTTCCTCAAACTGACCCAATTTGGTAATGTATAGAGCAGTCTGGGTATTCTTCCATTTTCGATTGGCCGGCTAATGAATGCAATAGTGGCGATTCCGTGCCGTTCCTTGCTAAATTGAGACTTATAGGAGTTTTTACAGTTCTGGTACCTATTCAGGACACGGAGGGTTGTGTCGATAGAATCTAGGTTACTACCGGCGATTTTGTTGGCCCTTCCGATTGATAGCGTGTGAATATGACACATGTGTTCTTGCACTGAGAAAAAACAAGTTTTGTTACGCCTCACGAAAGTTCCTAGTTCCCACTTTTGCCTAGCGCTATTCCCACAGTATTGCAGACCATGTGGGCCAGGATGGGTCTCATCTCTGTCGCTGCGGCTTGTATATACCTCGTAGTGCGGTCTGTTGGCACGGTCTAATACCAAATATGTAAGGAATGAAACCTCTAGTACCGTTATTTCTTCGCCAGTTTGGCACTTCTGGTGAGGTGGACAGGCAGCAGCAATGGCAAATGAGCTCATATGGTTGAAATCTTGCCACAGTGGACATGGTTACCTTGATTCTGAGACATCCAGACCAAGACGGTGCTATTCTATGGCTTTGGTGGCGACGATCCTTCACCACCTGCCTATAACTGTAAGGGGCTCCTCAAATATATAAAGGGCCCGAGCTATCCAGGTTTAGTCCTCACACTCTAGCACTCTCAAATAGCCTACAATGGTCGCCATCAAGAACGTTCTTCTCGCAGTCACGGCTCTCGCCGCCACCGCCAATGCTGTCCCCGTTGAGCAGCGCGACAACAACGCCGGTCCTATTGTCAGCCTGATCGCTAACGTCGTTGACGGCTTTGCTGGTCAGGTCACTAAGATCACCCAGGACCTTGTCAACCAGGGCGACTCTTCTGATGCCGGCCGCATGTACATGGCACTGGATTCGCTCGACCACATCGTTGACTCGACTGCCGGCTTCCTCGGCAAAGCCCTTAGCCCTGTCACTGCCGGCCTTTCGCAGGACCTTGTTGACTTTGCTTCCGGTCCTATTGTCCAGGGCATCAATCACGGACTCTTCTCGCTCGTCTCGTTGATTGGCGGCGGTGCTCTTGATGCTGTGACTGGCAACTCGAACGTGATGAGCGCGCTCCAGGGCATTGTTAGCGGATCGAACAACATTGCTGACACTATCAGCGGTGCCGGAGGCAACGCCACTGCGATTACCCAGGGCGCTAACTCCCTTCAGGGTGCCATTGACGGTCTCAAGGCCAACTACCAGAGTGCTCAGGCTGCCAAGGCTACCTCGGCCTAAGGTCTTAATACCACGTCCTATTCGCCTATTATTCTGTAACTCCTTTATACGCGCAGTTAAGAATTAACTATTGATATCCTAACATCTACAGATCGTTGCCAGCATGCGAAAAGTTGCGTTTCTTGGTGAGAAATAGCTTAGTTCACAGGTGTAAGTCCGTTTCCGCCGTTGAGAAGAACGTCCTCAATAGCATTTAGGCAGTGCACGTACGCGTCGTGAGCCGCCTGGGCCTCGGCACCCCCGAGATGCGGAAGAATAGTAACATCCTCCCTAGTGAGAAGCTCAGGCTCTACGAGAGGCTCTTTCTCGAAAACATCGATGCCGACGGACGATAGCTTTCCCGATTTGAGAGCGGCTAGCAGGGCCCTCTCGTCGATCAACGCACCACGTCCGACGTTTACGATCTTGGCGCCGTCCGGTAGCAGCTGAATAGATTTCTCGTTCACCATGTGGTACGTCTCGGGCGACAAGGGAAGTGTCAACATGAGAAGGTCGCTCACCTTGAACAACGAATCCATCGAGTCGTGGGACGTAACTTTGAAGCCAAGCTGCTGCTCCTTTTCGTCAGACAGTTTGCTCCTCTTGTAATAGTGGATGTTCATGCCGATAGCAGCGAGGCGCTTTCCGGTAGCCTGGCCGATGGCGCCAAAACCGACTATGCCTACTGTATGGCCCTTGGGGGACAGCGCCCTTTTGTTGCCTACGACGTGGCCATATGCAAAGGCGGAGGAGTAGCCGTCCTTGGGCGCGACGCCAGTGGCGGCGTCTGCCGCAGCTGCAGCCTGTCGTGCCTTGATAGTGTGCTTCTGCTCGCGCAGAGCGCGCTCCATAATACTCGTGTACCTGTATGCCGAGAGCGCAAGATGCAAGGCAATGTCAGCGACAGCGTCAGTTGAAAACCCTGGGCTATTAGTGAGAACAATGCCACGCTTGGAGAGGGCAGGTGCGTTGTAGTGGTCGTAGCCGACGCTCGGGGCCGCAATGACCTTGAGCGATTGAGGAAGAGCGTCAACGAGTTCATCGTTAAGGCCCCCGACAGGCTGCTGTTAGGCTTAGACGAGGAAGCAGGCCCGGCCATGACTAATCGTTATCATGGTCTTAGCGTCGCACTTACCACGAACCCCATCCAGAAGGAGACAATTCCGCTAATGTCTGAGAGGATCCCATTCGTAAAGTCGTTGATAATCTTCTTTCTCGTCTCGAACTCGTAGTACTATTTGTCAGTCTGCAGGAAGTTCAGTGCTAGAAGGGAACGGTAACCACGTCTGGTTCCGTGTTTTTTACTGGACGCGCTGCCACAGACCCCCGTAGCAGTCGCGGTGCGACTGAAAAACGGCTTTGGCGGTGAGATCAACTGCGAAGCAGTTGCTACGGGGGCCTGAGGGCCAGCACGCCCAGGAGGAAAATAGTCACGTCAGGTTTCGATTTTGCCTGGCGGCTGCACTGTCGGACCTGATCTATTGCAGAGGTCAGTGAATGCGTCAACACTGTTTTTGACTTACAATCACTTCGAACTTCTCCTCAAACTCCCGCAACGCAGACCTGTCTTGGAGATCAGTTTCTCCGACTACCATCACCTTGAGCTTCGTCATCTCGGGTAGTACAGGCTGCTGTTCGCGTGTCGTATGGATGCGCACCGGGCCTTCCTAGATCTGCTGGTGCCGAGTCAGGGCCGGCGCTTATTCTACCCCGGCCGCATACGGCTGACATTTTGGCACTGCATAGGGACGGCGGCATACACTCTGACAGGTCGAGTAATGCGGGCAATGGCAGAGAACCCACGATAGCACCATCACAACCCCTCGGTCGGCTGTAATGGCTGGGCTGCCGGTCTGGCCGTGGTAGACATGGGAATAGACAGTGAATGGCATCAGACGGAGTTCGCTATAACCGCGAGCGCCTCCAATGAAGCCACAAACACCACTTCATGACACGCCAAGGCACCGAACTCTCGTCAAGACGGACAAGCCGAGGCACCGTTGGCTATCGCGCCGCGTGCCGATGAAATCTAACCACCCGCATTGTGCAGACCCATCCGAGACTGTACAGCGGAGTACAGCGGTGAGCTGAGCCGCACCGCACGGCTATCGAAGCCCCCATCACCGCAACAGTCATAAGGTCAACCAGGGACCAAGGCCCTCCACAAACGCCAGCGGAAGCTCGTATATCGCGCGCCCACTCGCGGCAATGCTACGAACGAGACACACAGCCGCTCTACGAGCCAGTCGCTGGGTAGCTTGCCGTCCAATTGCACCGACCGCGGGAGCAGTGCGCGGCGCGTCGTCTCTCCCCGATGTGTCGCCCGAGGAGCGAAAGCGCGTCAACGCGCTCTTCAGAGAATACGCCCGCCAGCCCCAGCGGCCCATAAGCTTGCAGAGTTTGACGCGCTTCAAGATACCGGTCCCCCAGGAGGACTTGCTCGCCAATGCCAGGGAGGTGGTATCGGACCTGTCTATCGTAAGTGTCGGAAGAATCAGCGTTTTGGTCCATCCGTCGTGCTAACAGACAAGCGCCTTGCCCACAGACTTCAAAGGCTCAGCAACCTGGAGTACATTGTCGCACTTCACCCTAGCATCTCACAGATCTACAGTCTGTACTACAACTCGTTTCGCGTGCTATCCAGCACAAAGCCGCCCGAGACGCTTGAGGAGAACGAGCGGTTTGTTGAGGTACTGGAGCGGCTCGTGGAGACGCACCTAAACACTATCCCGACGCTTGCAAAGGGGTTTTTCGAGGCGGGCCGGTATATCTCGGCCGAGAATGCGTCCAAGATCCTCGACAACCACCTCCGAGACCGCATCGGCACGAGACTCCTGGCCGAGCATCACATCGCCCTGACGCACCCCGTCGGTGACAACTTTATTGGCTCGATTCAAAAGGACCTGCGACCGGCGGATATTGTGCGGTCGTGTGCGTCGTTTGTCGGCGAGATCTGCGAGATCAAGTACGGAGTGTGCCCTCAGGTCTCCATCGACGCGGGTGAGCAAGTGCAGCTCGCCTACGTGCCGGTGCATGTGGAGTACATATTCACCGAGCTGCTCAAGAACTCGTTCCGCGCCGTTATTGAGAATGGGAACGCAGACATTCCCGTGTCGATCATCATCAGCCGGACTGGCACCGGCGTCGCCATCCGCATCCGGGACCGCGGCGGCGGCGTCGCACCCGACGTTTTAGATAACATCTTTGGGTTTGCGTATTCGACGTTTGAGGACAATGAAGGTGAGGGGTTCGCAACGCTCAATACGCCGCCGGGCGGCGGTGGGTCCACCATTGCAGGCCTTGGCTACGGGCTTCCGCTGAGCCGCGCGTACGCCGAGTTTTTCGGTGGCAGCCTTCAGCTCCAGTCGTACCATGGCCACGGCACGGATATCTACCTGAGCCTGCGCAGTCCGCTTACGTACGAGCCTCCACCACCACGTCCCAGCAAGGATGACCCGATCGCTGAGGTCCTCGAGTACTGATGTTTCGGTCGCCTCACAGCTTTCGCTAGAAAACACAAACACCACGTAATCACTGCATTCCTATTTCACACGCTCACTACAAAACTGTAAATATGGAGCTCACCCCAATCTATTAGGGACATATGATCACTTTTAATACATGACAGACGTAACAGGCCGTCTAGTAGGCAGCCTTGGCAGCAACCTGGGGGTTGATCCGCTTGCCGTCACGGTTGTAGCGGACACGGGGCGGCGGGGTTCTGACACGGCGGCCCTCACGCGAACGGACGCGCACGTGCTTGCCGTGGATGGCGCACGAAACGCAGTAGTGGACCTTGATGTACAGCTTGGGCAGGGCGTACTCCTGGTACACCGAGGCCTCCGAGATATCACGGATGGCAGCCGACTCAACCATGTTGCGGATGGTGAAGCGCTTGATGGCCTTGTCCTTGGGGACCATGCGCGAGCAGTTCGAGCAGCGGACCGACTTGACGTGGCCACGGCCCTTCTTGTTGCGTCCGTTGGAGGATCTCTTCTTCGGCATATTGCTGTTGTTAGTTCCTGTGCGATTCACGCGCGCATCGTATCCAGGTCCGTGCCAGGTTGGCGCTGGTGGGCCCTAGCCGTGGCAAAACGGCGTACAGCTGCTCCCCGCTCGCTGCTAGTTTCGACTTAACTTCAGCGGCATCTCTTCCTTAGGTGCGCAATACTCGCACTATAGCTGCTTTGGAGCAAGCACCCAACCATTAAAAAACATCCAGGTCCATTCCAGATGTACCTCACAAATCACTCAAGACAACGATCTAAAAGGCGGGGGCACACATACAATTTCTGTCCAAGTGTCGAGACGTAGTTCCGCCCACAGCTGTCTGGACTTCAATGAGCGAGTGGGCTCCAGGACTGGAGTGTACCACTCGCACATCTCTGCACGGAGTTGTGTGGGAGTGCCTGCAAGCTCGCAGTCACACTATCCCAAACAGGCAATCACCGTTAGCAGACCGGGAGCGCCATGGAAAATTAGTATTTTCCATGAATAATCGGGGTGAGCACAACGAACTGCGTGCTCGTGCATATAATCCACGTCGAACGGGTGCAGCATTGCGCTGCATCCCGGGGAATTATTTCAAAGGCAGAGCTTTTATTGGAGTCTCCGTAAATCCAGAATGACTTAAAAAATGCAGAGACGAAACGATATGAGAGGGCCGCGCTCGGCCTATCCACTGGCTGCCGACCCTATTCGAGCCGCACTATTGGCATGATCCAAACGCGCCGTCAACTTCAACAGCCTGGGTAGACAGCTGTTCCCGGCCATTGGCTGGGGATCGTCGATTCCATGCACGCATAACCCGAATATGCACGATCGCCAGAAATGCACCGCCCGTGGCGCGTTCTACGCGCGATCGAGCGATTTTGGCCGTGAGGGAGGCCCGAAAGAGTATTTCAACTATCCAGAACGATGCATGGCAGGATAATGACATTGCGATAACAGCACTGCGCTTCCGGCCGCCCGTGACACGTCTCCAAACAGGGCACATCCCACACACACCAAGCACAAAGCGCCCAGAACGGCGTGACTGTTCCCATAGCAACCATAAAAATAAGGTGAGCAGTGGGAGTTTTAGCAGCGAGTTTGATTGGCCAAATAGGACCGTCCGGGTCTGGCGATTCGTCTTTCAGCGAAAAGCGACTTTATTGGACTTTAAGGAACAGTACGTGCAGGGCCAGTGCGGATTGAATTAGACTTGCAATTTGGCTTGGACACAAACGGATTCTAACTTTCAGATGATTCTGCCTACTCTCCGTCAGTCCGCTCGACTCGTTGTCCGACCTGCGGTCTTCCGACCGATGGCCGCCATCAAGCCGGCCCGCGCTTTCTCGATGTCTCGCTTTGGTATGTTTTGAGGCTCTCTTTCAACTTGGACTATGGCTCTTGAGATTCTGCGTCTTACAAAACGGGCGCGCAGCGTGTCCGACAGGACGATGCGTGCCCCATCCCGGCTTCCTACTCAAGACAAGTTTCGGTTCTGGAAGTTCAATTGCTGTTTGACAAACATCGGGTGCAACAGTCAAGAATGTGCCAGCGCATACGGTATACAGCTGTTGCGATCCGCGCTGGCACACTTCACGAAGCGGTTCGCGCGTGTTCGGCGCGACCAGCTCCAATGGAAGAAAAGCGGTTATTTGCAGTTGATACACATGCATGACCAAATTGCCCTCCTCTTGCGATTGCCTTTCGTTACTGAATGCGAATAGAAATAGCGTATAATAAATCCGCTAACAACAGCCTTCCAGGAGAAGAAGGAGGTCACTCCCGCCTCGGGCCCCGTTCCGGAGGGTCTCACCCGTGACCTCGAGTTCCCTGAGTTCGAGGTTTACAAGAACGCCGACGGCAAGCGCGTCGACCGCGATGGAAACCGTATCTCCATGACTCTCGAGGATATCGATGGCCCTGAGACCCTTTTCGGTCCCCCCGGTAAGGACAATGCCATTCCGTCGGACTACGAGCTCCTGACCGGTCTCGAGCGTCTCGAGTTCCTCGGTAAGATGGCCGGTATCGACATCTTTGGCGAGGAGAAGTACGAGATCACCCGTAAAGGAACCGTTGAGGACCCCATCATGATCCCGTCGTACGACGACTTCCGTTACATTGGCTGCACTGGTCTTCCCCAGGGCTCGCACGAGGTCCAATGGCTTAAGCCTACCGTTGACCGACACGCCCGCTGCTGGGAGTGTGGCTCCGTTTACGGTGTCATTAACCGTGCCCGGGCCGCCGGTGAGGCCCCTGCGGAGCATCACCACTGATCTAATAGCATAATCCTTTAACATGCCAATTTTAAGTAAGGGCCACTGTAGAGAACGCTAGTCGCAAGATAGCGGACTGTCGTTGCGTCACCAGACCACAATTCGCGGAAACTGTTGTTCTCATGATGATCGAACCACGCCGTCTCTATGAGTGGCGCTCCCCTTGCTATATTTTACCTGTCTCCTGCGGGTGAGGAGCCGTTTTGTAGCAAAGCCGTCAGATACACGCGTTATATCAACAACATGCAGCCCGCTTCTTTACATATTGCAGGTTGTCGCCGACAGGTCTGTATCAACGGCGATGAACACAATGCGAAAGGAGCGCTGATCAGCGAAAGCCGTTGGCAAACGAACGTACGCCGCGGGACACTGTACGGCATATCGAACGGCTGGAGCACTGCAGTGCTTCCAAATACAGGTTGCACTGAAAATAGCAAACACATGCGGTTGAAACAGGTCACACTAAGTGAACTTCGCACCGACTCGTCCAGGGGTAGCGCCGAGCCATTCCAGCACCAATTCAAGACCCTGAAAACTTGGCTTTGAGCCGCAAACACGGCCGGCGAAGCCGCACGGTCTGGCGATTTGTTCGCGAAGCGCACCTATCCACCGTGCGAAACCGGGTTACTTCTGTCTCAGACAGGCAGAGAAAGGATCTCAAAGACATCAAAAATCTTTCAAACCACGAGACGGTACGGCGTTAGCGCGCCGACTGGTATGACCACTAGATAACTGCCCTCAAAGACGGGGATGTGACCGTCCACGGTAGACGCGGAATGTATAGAACCAATCAGGCATCGTAATCTGTCTACCTGTGCGTTGTCCTGCGAGCTCTGTTCCAGCGATATCTTCGACACCTAGCTGGCGATGACGACCGCGGTCCCGGGTTTACGTGACAGGCTCTGTTTTATTCTTAGCGCGAATTGCTCAGTGTCCCGCAAGCAAGAGGCCAGCTTTCCACATAGGGACGTACACGCATATTACGTACGTGTCGACGTCACCAAGCTAGGAGGTGGCTGAGGAACCCTCGTCCCCACCAGCGGCAGCTTACGCACAACCCAGCCTGTCACCACGGGGCGTCGCCTAGAATGAAGTCCACCTTATCAACCTATGATTATGCTGTCCTCTAGCAACGGACTGGCCGTCGCGCTCGGCGCGTTTAGTTCCCTTTCTGGAAGATCTTAAGGGTGCGCGGATCTGCAGCCTGCGTTTGGATGATGCCTCATTGGGCAAACCCTGCATGTAACGGCGCTGATGCGTTCCGGCCCTTAAGCGAACGCACCGGCCGAGCGAAGACTGCGAGGCTCGTGACACTTCAAAGAACGAAAGCGCACCGCTCCTAAGTTGAAATCTGCCTTGTACCCAGGAAGTCTCTCGCTTTGAGCTGCAATTATCCGGAACCGTAAACGTCTACGCGGCATTGCGCACTCAATGCCGGGACATCTTAGATCTAAGAAGGCTGAGCCGGGCGGCTGCACGACGGTATTTTTGAGGGGTGCACTAACTAGCCGCCATTAGCGAGCGGACAAGCTAAAGCAAATCAGATCTGACCATGCTACAAGAGAATAGCTCGCGTCGCTAGCGACGATTCCCGCGACGCCAATAACAGGGAAGCACCAGAGATGGATAAGCTCAAGCTCCGTAAAATTTATCGCAGACCGGGCCACCTTTCCCCGAAATGCAGGCAACGCCTCGAAACCCGCAATCAGCCGTGTGCAGACAGCCATCTACGCCGCCCTGGCTCTCTGACTGACAGTGTTTCCCCATTACGTACATGGTGCACGCACAAATAAGGGGCCGGCTGGCCAGCTGATGCTATTTACGGAGACGTCCGAAGGACTGGCAGAAGGGGAGGAGCGGCACGGCGAGGTGCTGCTGCCGCGCTGCAAGTTCGCCGCACCATCCGTGCAGTAAGCGCCGCCATACAGGCAGCGTACGCACATATATATAAAAGGGGATACATTCCTCTGTTTGCACAGCGGAGCACTCTGGGGTATCGACGAGAAAGCACCAAGTGGAAGACCCTATATACTCATCCACACACATTCATTATGCGCGGGATCACCACTTCGGCTGCCCTGCTGCTCGTGGCGGCGGGGAGTGCTCTTGCCGACACAATCTCGTGCAACTCCTCGTCGAGTTGCCCTAAGGACTACCCGTGCTGCTCCTCGGACGGCACCTGCGGTACTGGTTACGTCTGTCTTGGAGGCTGCAATCCGCAGTTCTCGTACTCTACCGACTCGTGCATGCCCATGCCGATCTGCAAGGCCGGCACTACCACCTTCGATTCCCTCGACGGAATTGCCGCGTACGCTGACTACCTCGGTAACGCTACTGAGTCACCGTGGTCTTATGTCGGCGAGGCCCTTCTTGTTGACGACCACGTCCGTCTGACCATGCGCAACGGTACAACAGGCACTTCCCTCTCTTCCTCCAGGTACATGTGGTACGGAAAGCTTGAGGTAATTATGAAGACCTCGCACCTGGCGGGCGTTGTTTCCGACGCCATCCTTCTGTCCAACGTCCTCGATGAAATTGACTTCGAGTTTGTTGGCAACGATCTCACGAAGGCCCAGACAAACTACTACTACGAGGGCATTCTGGATTACGACAACGAGGTTGATGCTACCGTGTCGAACTCGACCTACGACAACTTCCACAACTACACCGTAGACTGGACCGAGGACAACATCACTTGGTACGTCGACGGCACTTCGGTGCGCACGCTCTCCAAAGATTCGACATACAACTCGACCACCGGTAAATACGCTTACCCGCAGACGCCTGCGCGCGTCCAGATTGGCCTTTGGCCCGGTGGAAGCTCGTCGCAGGGCCAGGGAACTATTGAGTGGGCCGGTGGCTCTATCAACTGGGATGCTTCGGATCTTACTGACCCCGGCTACTATTTTGTGGAGCTCGAGAGTGTCACTGTCAGCTGCTATGATGCTCCGAGCTCTGCTAATGTCACCGGATCCAACGCGTACGTCTACACTTCGACCGATGTTCAATCGAGCGACGTCGCCGTTACCGGCGACGACACTGTCCTTGGAAACTCGGACGGCACCGGTCTCGACCCGTCACCGGGCTCCGGCTCGTCGTCGGGTTCTGCCGCCACTACGCTCGAGGCTTCTACTATCTTCGCCAGCAGCGATGTGGCCACTACTATTAATGGCACCGTCCAGACTATTGGTGTCGTCTCTGAGGTCGGCGCCACTACCATTGTCGCTACTGTCGACAGTGACGGTACTACTCTTGCCAGCGGCAGTTCCACAACCAGTGCGTCCGGGTCCAAGAAGACCACTAGTGCAGACTCTGGCTCCAATGGCTTCGTCCAGGGCGGTGAAAGCGCTTCGGCCTCGTCGACTGCCACCGCCTCAGGTTCGAGCTCGAGCTCGGCGGGCTCATTCATTACCCCTAGCTTGGCGGCTGCATTCTTCGCCGCTATGCTCAGCGCGTCGATGTTCGCATAAATCGACCTGCTAAAAGACACGGGAAATGGTGAACGAAGTTCACCCAAAATAATTCGCATTGTTTGCTCTATTTTTTTGGTACATAGTTTAAATCCATCATATTCGCTGGCGTTGCCGACAAGACATATTTAGCACCTACACACGTATACGTTGCGCAATGCCTCTACAATGTATTCCATTTTATCAATATCCGCAGGCAAATAGTCTCGTTGTCTTTTGCTAAAGGCAACAAGCATATAGCCGCCGTAGAGCAGCGTTAGACGGGTGAAGTCGAGGGATACTTCTGTAGACCTATCATCACTGCTTTGACTTTGACTGCGAGAGTCGCGCGAAAATGTTGAACCACACGCGCTACTGAACAGTTGCTCTCGCGAGGCATTATCGGAAGTACGGGACGAGCCTTTGCTATGTCCCACTCGGAGACCCCCAGACGGCATCCTACTAATTATCGTGAGATTTTTATCCAGGTCTTGAGGTCTGTTAGGCAGCGGCCGTAGCACCTTTTTCGCAACTGCGGGATGCGAGCGATGGAAAGGCATAAATATGGCACTCTTATATGTCGCATCTTGTCTACAGTGAGCAGAGAATGCAAGGATTTGGGACTCTCGTACTTACTCTTGTGCGTTTACTGCTATTCCGCGGTCTGAGTTTAGTGCTTTAACATGGATATGGCTGTCGTAGCCTATTTCGATCCCTTCGTCCTCAGTTGGTGGATGGCTCCCAAGCCGTCGGACGTGCACGCGCCACCCTGTAGGCGAGTAGGAATCTAGAAATGAATCGACATCTGTCTCGCAATCCCAATCGAGGGACGCCTCAGCCGTAGTTACCTCAAAAATTAGAGAAACGCGTACTTCGGCGACGTATCCCATGTCGACGCCAATGCCGCTGCAGAGCGTGATGGATGCGCGGCGAGCCACAGCTCTGGAGTCGCTACATGCCTGCAGGGCTCTGTGGAGCGCGAGAAAGTCAAGCGTGTTACATGCGGCAATGAGGACACCTCGCTCCCTTGCTGACCGTTTTGCGCCGTGGGTGGCGGGAAGATTAGGGCCGCTTTGCACTTCGCTGACGGGGGATTCGTCGAAATCGGGAGCTGGTATGATCCCCTCTAACTCTGTAACACGCTTCATGATGACAGAGGAGCATTGGGCCAACTTATGTATTAGCCCCGGCGGGGTGCTCTCTCTGGAGGTCCTGCCGAAGACTGCCAAGATGCCAACGCGAAGTCCCCGTCTAGGGTGAATCAGAGGAACAGCGGCATAGAATCTTATAAAGGGCGCGCCGTGAACCAGAAAGTTGAAGCGAGTTCGCCAGTCACATTTTGCATCCATAAGGACAAACGAAGACTTGGATAATATAGCGTGCCCGTCTAATGACACGCTCCGTGCGATGGTTGGCTCATCTGCATAATTCACTTTGTACTTCACATATTGCTTGTCGTTATCGAGAATAGAAACTGAGAGGCCAAACAAGTCATATTCCCCTATGAGACCATGCAAGAGAGCATTGAAGAAGTCATCATCCCCCCAAATCGGATTCCTCACCAAACTGTGCGCCAGTTTCGTGCACAATTCGCCGTTCAGCGGAATCGGAGCTGGCATAAACCCGGAATCATGGTAAGGGGCCGGCCGTGCAATGGCCGAGATGTCTGCCGTCATAGCCGTATACGCCTGAAAGAACTCGTAGATGCTCTCCGTGTCTTTCAGCTCTCTAGTAATAATTTCTCGTGTCTTCACAATATTCACAATCTTTCGAGTCTTTCTTCCCCGCAATGTTCGCCCATACCAGCCCCTGCGTAGATTGAGCTCAGCAGATTTCGCGAGCGCAGAATTATTAGCCTTTTTATACCTATCTAGGGACAACATGGCGTGATACCGTTTGAAGCTGCTTCCGGCTGGCGAGCCTTGTGGATCTTGGATTCGGTTCATGCATAGGTACCATGCTGGTCCTATATCTCCAGTGCTCAGTCCGTCATGCACGGTAAATTATGCTAATATTAACGGCATCTTTGGCCATTACTAGTACGCCAGCGCTCCTATATCTTTGTAGTAAAGCATATGGAAGGTACTCGTGTGTCCCAGTGTCGCGGTTACGCCTTTAAAGATGGCGGCAACTAAGTGTATTAATACACCCAAGATATGCATGTCAAATTAGCATAACGTATGCAGCTACGGTAAATATGAGAACGGCAGACGTATAATTTATCACAGATTATTCAGGCCATAACAGTCGGGAAGGAGCTGGGCTAGTTGAAAGCGCGGAAGCCCTCTGACACACCTCGCAATCGTTCCTCGTTAGCAGGAACTTTGGACTGCTGTTAGTAGCAGCTTTTCGATTGTGAAGCGGTGGCGGCTTTGAGAGGTGTTGGTCAAGATGTCCGAAGGTAAGTGGCTGCGGGACGCGGTTGAAGAGCCGGCGCGGGGTAGCGGAGCAGAATCGATCAAATCGATTCATACTTGCTCAACACCAGTGTTTTGGTATACACGGCGCGAGTAGATGCGTTTGACGAGTTGTATAAGCACGTATGGTCCTGGCTGGTCCTCTTTGCAACGTTGGCTGGACCATCGTATGACTCCTCAGTCCGCGGGACGCATGGTGGCGGCCGTGTACATTTTTTTTCCCCACAACTTACTGACTCAAGAATACGAGCCCGGATACGGGTACGAGGAGGACACTGAGATCACCTCGGAAGATTGCTGGACGGTGATCTCGTCTTTCTTCAACGAGAAGGGACTCGTGTCGCAGCAGCTGGATTCTTTCGATGAGTTTATCGAAACCACAATCCAAGAGCTCGTGTGGGAGGACCCCAAGCTCATTCTTGACCAACCAGCGCAGCACACTACGCCAGACGACAATATTAACAAGCGATATGAGATCGAGTTCGGCAAGATTTACCTGTCGCGCCCCACGATGACGGAGGCAGACGGCAGCACCAAGCCGATGTATCCGCAGGAAGCGCGGCTGCGAAACTTGACGTACTCGTCGCCCCTCTACGTGGACATGACGAAACGTGTGCTTTACTCGCCTGATGTGGATGGTGAGGAGGACAAATGGGAGAGTGACCCGAGCGACCCCGAGGAGATGATCTCGCAAGTGTACATCGGCAAGGTTCCTATCATGCTCAAGTCTAAGTTCTGTATGCTGCGCGGCCTGAAAGAGCACGAGCTATATGCTCTTAATGAGTGCCCGTACGACCAGGGCGGCTACTTTGTTATCAACGGCTCGGAAAAGGTTCTGATTGCGCAGGAGCGAAGTGCTGCCAACATCGTACAGGTCTTCAAGAAGCCGGCGAACTCGCCGGTGACCCACGTTGCAGAGATCCGCAGTGCCACCGAGAAGGGCTCGCGCCTCATCAGCAGCATGCAGATCAAGCTTTACGGCAAGGAAAAGACCATCAAGGCAGCCCTTCCGTATGTCAAGAGTGACATCCCAATTGTCATTGTGTTCCGTGCGCTTGGCGTGGTCCCGGACGGTGACATTCTGGAGCACATTTGTTATGACCAGAACGACTGGCAGATGCTGGAAATGCTGCGACCGTGCATTGAGGAGGGCTTTGTTGTTCAGGACCGCGAGGTCGCCCTCGATATGATTGGTCGCCGTGGTAGCGCGATTGGTATCAACCGTGAGAAGCGAATCCGCTACGCGCGTGATATCTTGCAAAAAGAGCTGCTCCCGCATATCACTCAGGAGGAGGGTTACGAGAACCGCAAGGCGTTTTTCCTTGGATACATGGTGCACAGGATGCTTCTCGTGGCATTGGAGCGCCGTGAGCCTGATGACCGTGACCATTTTGGCAAGAAGCGTCTTGATCTTGCGGGTCCGCTACTGGCAAACCTGTTCCGTATGCTTTTTAAGAAGCTTACGCGCGACATTTACCGATATCTGCAGAAGTGCGTCGAGACCAACAAGGACTTCAACCTGACTCTGGCCGTTAAGTCTAACACTATCACCAACGGTCTGAAGTACTCGCTAGCCACTGGTAACTGGGGTGACCAAAAGAAGGCCATGTCGACGCGTGCAGGCGTGTCGCAGGTACTCAACCGTTACACCTTCTCGTCTACGCTGTCGCATTTGCGTCGTACCAACACGCCTATTGGCCGTGACGGCAAGATCGCACGACCGCGACAGCTGCACAACACGCACTGGGGTCTTGTGTGCCCTGCGGAAACGCCTGAAGGTCAGGCATGTGGCCTCGTCAAGAATTTGTCCCTCATGTCATGCATTTCGGTTGGCAGCCCATCGCAACCGATTGTCTACTTCCTTGAGGAATGGGGCATGGAGCCGTTGGAGGACTATGTTCCACATGCTTCGCCCAACGCAACCCGGGTGTTTGTTAACGGTGTGTGGATTGGTGTCCATCGAGACCCGGCTACCCTTGTCGACACCATGCGAGCGCTCCGTCGTAAGGGCGATATTAGCCCGGAGGTGAGCATCATCCGTGATATCCGCGAGAAGGAGTTCCGCATTTTCACGGATGCTGGACGCGTTTACCGACCGTTGTTCCTGGTCGACAATGATGACGACAGTCCTTACAAGGGCGAGCTCAAGCTTCGCAAAGAGCACGTGCGAGAGCTCGTCCGCATGGAGGAGGAAGGTGACATGGAGACTGGCGAGCCGCTGTCGACATGGTCGTCGCTTGTGAGCAACGGCATCGTTGAGTACATTGATGGCGAGGAAGAAGAGACGGTAATGATTGCCATGACTCCGGAGGACTTGGAGGTTTCACGCCAGATGCAGGCTGGCCAGGAGATCATGGAAGAGGAGGACCCAGATCCAGCGCGTCGCGTGAAGCAGGCGTACAATCCAAACGCTCACACATGGACGCACTGCGAGATTCACCCGAGTATGATTCTCGGTATCTGTGCCAGTATTATTCCCTTCCCCGATCACAACCAGTCGCCGCGTAACACATACCAGTCTGCAATGGGTAAGCAGGCCATGGGTGTGTTTCTCACAAACTATAGTGTTCGCATGGACACTATGTCAAACATTCTCTACTACCCTCAAAAGCCTCTGGCAACCACGAGGTCTATGGAGTATCTCAAGTTCCGTGAGTTGCCGGCTGGCCAGAACGCCATTGTCGCCATTCTCTGTTACAGTGGATATAACCAGGAAGACTCGGTCATTATGAACCAGAGCAGCATCGATCGAGGTCTTTTCAGAAGTCTCTTCTTCCGCTCTTACATGGACCAGGAGCGTCGCATTGGCATGTCCGTTGTGGAGGAGTTTGAGAAGCCTACGAGAGCCGATACTCTGCGACTCAAGCATGGCACTTATGACAAGCTTGACGACGACGGTCTCATTCCGCCTGGTGTACGCGTGTCGGGCGAGGACATCATCATCGGTAAGACGGCGCCGATTCCGCCTGACACTGAGGAGCTGGGCCAGCGCACGAAGTTCCACACGAAGAGAGACGCGTCTACTCCTTTGAGGAGCACCGAGAGTGGTATCGTGGACCAGGTCGTCCTGACGACCAACCAAGAAGGTCTGCGGTTTGTCAAGGTCCGCATGAGAACGACCAAGATCCCGCAGATTGGAGACAAGTTTGCCTCTCGCCACGGTCAGAAGGGTACCATTGGTGTAACATACCGGCACGAGGACATGCCGTTCACTGCCGAGGGTGTGGTCCCGGATATCATCATCAACCCGCACGCCATTCCATCTCGAATGACAGTGGCTCATTTGATTGAGTGTCTTCTGAGTAAGGTTTCTGCCCTCAGCGGCTTGGAGGGTGATGCCACTCCCTTCACCGACGTCACTGTCGACGCTATCTCCAAGCTCCTGCGTGAGCATGGATACCAGTCGCGTGGATTTGAGGTTATGTACAACGGCCACACTGGTAAGAAGCTTGTTGCCCAAGTTTTCTTCGGCCCCACGTACTACCAGCGTCTCCGACATATGGTCGATGACAAGATCCACGCACGTGCACGTGGACCCGTCCAGATTCTGACCCGTCAGCCTGTCGAGGGTCGTTCACGCGATGGTGGCCTCCGTTTCGGAGAGATGGAGCGTGATTGTATGATTGCTCATGGAGCTGCTGCTTTCCTCAAGGAACGTCTGATGGAGGCGTCTGACGCCTTCCGCGTTCACATCTGCGGTGTGTGTGGTCTTATGTCAGTCATTGCAAACCTCAAGAAGGTCCAGTTTGAGTGCCGCGCGTGCAAGAACAAGACCAAGATCTACCAGATCCACATCCCCTACGCGGCAAAGCTGCTTTTCCAGGAGCTTATGGCTATGAACATTGCCCCGCGTATGTACACTGACAGCTCTGGCATTAGCGTGCGCTGAGCATGCTCTCTGTCTTTAGCGGGAGGGATAAAAAGAATGCCAAGAAAGAAGAAAAAGAAAACGTGCGGGCGTGTATAACGAAAAAGAAAATAACGAGAATAGACTAGTCAAGATACATGTCATGGTAATTTGGTCGTACTAAATGCTCAGCAACTATAGAGGCTTACGTCGAGTCAAGCGCCGTATTGTGTGACAGTTTGTATGGGGCCCGGCATGACCGTCTCTCCAACGCTATACTTTAGTTAACCAGATGTGTCCATGGCATCCTTATCCTTTTTATCGTCGTCCTTGGGAGGCTGCTCGCTCGACGATCCCTCGCCAGCTTGAGCCGAAGGACCCGCATCCGAAGAAGGAGCTGCCACGGCCTTTTCCCTTTCCTGCCGAGCCTTTTCGTCCTCAAGAGAGAGCCGAAGAGCTAGGGCAAGTTCTGGGTCGACGCTAGGATCGACACCGAATTCAAACAGCTCAGAGCTGCCGCCTCCAACACCCGCTCCACCCATTCCGGCTCCGCTTGCATCTGCGTCATCGTTAATGATAGGGGACGAGGTGAGAACATCAGACAGCAATCGCGGGCCGGGCGGGATCGTGACGAGGTGAGAGTTGTCGCCAGAGTTGACCTGCTCTATAAATTTCTCTAGCTTATCGTTGTTATCTGCCTCCTGGCCAAAGCTTATGAAGTCGACGGCCACGCTATTCTTCTTCATCTTCTTGGCGAGCCTGACCAGGTCCTTCTCGTTCTCTGTGATGGGACTTCCCACGAAAACGATGATGCGTTGCCGCTGGACTTTGTTTTGTCGATGCTTGAGCGCCAGCGCAGCAACCTGGATCCCAGCAGAAAAATGCGTAGCACCCTGGACACGTGTGTTATGGATGCCGGAAAGGATCTTTCCGAAATCGTCGCACGGGGTCACCTTAACCTCGGGTCTGACGTTAGCGGCGCCAATGACACGACATGTGGTCCAACATAGCGAGCACACAATAGTGGAACGCTAACTTACGTGTTGCCGCCCATGGTCATCAGGCCGACTGTGTTCTCTGGGTTCGATTGAGTCTTGGCGGTGAAAATCAGGTTGATGGCGTCGACTTGAGCATCGAAACGAGTAGGAGTGTAATCACCATTCCGCATAAACTCGGAGTTGTCGAGCCTGTTGTCAGCCTAACGTCGAAAGCGGGAGTTCCAAGGCGACGCTGCGCCGTGTCGCCACCCCACGGTTCGCCGGTCTGAGGCACTTACACTACCATGGTAGCCTCGAGCACCATTTTGACTGTCTAATCAAGCACAGGGCCGCGATTGCTGCTTGTAAATAAAAGAGAAGCTGGGCGAGACACCGCCAACGTTGTGACTAGATTCAATGGCGAGCGCGAGTGCAGTGGAGCACTATTGCCTCGAGGTGCTGATGTGCGACGGACAACAGACCGGCAACAACTGGTAATGCAACTTTGTCGTTTAAACTCCATGGAACACCGTGTTTCTATGACAACGTGAATTTATCAGGAAGAGTTATCTGGGCGCAGTTAATTTAGAGACATCTGGGAAAGCTCCAGAGTAGAGGCGCGCACAGTAGCCTGAGCCAGCAAAGCCAGCAGAGTAAGGATGGCAGAGGCCGCTGGGGCAACCGGATCCGGTGCCAATGGGCAGGCAAAGGTTAAAAAGACCAAGAACCAATTGCGTCGGGAAAAGCTCAAGGCGCGGAAGCAGGCCGAGCGATCTCTGGCAAACGAGAAACCGGAACACGGAAACGAGCTGAACGGGAGTGAAAAGGAGCATGGCAACCAGGCATTAGCGGCTGAAAATCAGTTGGCCGTTGGGCCTGATGCTGCGGATGTGGGCAAAAATGGAGCTACAGACTTCGACGACGTACAAATCGACGTCGAGGTGCTGGATGATCCGCAGTTTTCTGAGTACAAGAACGTCTTGAGCCGTTTCCAGGCGCCCGACCTAGAGAACGAGGACGAGCATGGCGGTGAGGGACAGATCTTCTACAGTGACGACGAGGATGAGGAGGAGCACACGGACGACGCGGAGGCCGAGTCTGACGACGAGGCAACACGGATAAGCAAACGACGGCTCAAGCTGATGAACAAGAAGCCTGTGGCGGAGCTGAAGGCGACTGCACGTATACCCGAACTAGTAGAGTGGTATGATGCCGACGCGCCGGACCCCGATCTTCTTGTGGAGCTCAAGACCGCGCCTGGCGTTGTGCAAGTACCCGATCACTGGCGGCTCAAGCGAGAGTACTTATCATTGAAGAAGGGGTTCAAAAAGGCGCCTTTTGATTTGCCGGACGCAATAAAGGCGACCGGCATCATGGAGATGCGCGATTCGCTTGCGGAGGACGACCGTACGCTGCGACAGCGGACGCGGGAGCGGGTGCAGCCCAAGATGGGCCGGCTTGACATCGACTACCAGAAGCTGCACGATGCATTTTTCAAGTTCCAGACCAAGCCGCGGCTGTACGGCGTGGGCGAGGTCTACTACGAGGGCAAAGAGCACGAGATCGACTACCGTGGGTACCGGCCGGGCCAACTGTCGAGAACGCTCAAACAGGCGCTGAACATACCAGCGCTCGCGCCGCCACCGTGGCTCATCAATATGCAGCGGTACGGACCGCCGCCGAGCTATCCAGGTCTGCAGATTCCCGGGCTCAATGCTCCGATCCCCAACGGGGCCCAGTGGGGCTTCCAGCCGGGTGGCTGGGGACGGCCGCCCGTCAACGCACAGGGAGAGCCGTTATTTGGCGATGTGTATGGCCCGCCGAGTAAGCTGGAGCCGATGGCGCCAGTTGTCGCTGCCGCTGACCGTGAGCTGTGGGGTCAGATGGCGGAGGATGAGTCGTCGGAATCTGGCGACGAGGAGGAAGTCGAAGGGGGCGAGGAGATGGAGGACGAGGACGAGGGAGCAGGGTACGTTGACGAGGACGCTGCGCAGGCGGCTGCCGAGCGGGAGGATGCGTCGCGCGACGAGCGCAAGCCGCTGTCAGCGGCGGACGTCTTCGAACTGCGCAAGAAGCGGACGGCTGCACACGATAATGACGACGACGAGGCGCCCGCATCGCGGCGGCCAAAGCGGCTGTACCAGGAGCTGCGGTCGAAAGAAGGAGGGGCTGGTTTCATGGGTACTGGACGCGCCTATGATTTGGATGGCAACGAGGACGAGGGCGACCAGGACGGGCGCAACGACTTTATGGCGGGCGTCGAGTCGCTAATGCAGGAGCAGCGCGAACGCTATTCCCGGCGGTAGGCCCGCGATGGCAGCACTTTGATAACATTACACCGCGAGGAGGTGCAAGTGCGCGCGCGCGACGACTACAACTGCCAATCTGTAACATAGTCATGAATTTTATATCAGCTTGTGCACGGACAAGAGTGCAATGAATGTATGCGTAGACCTGCGGATGCGAAACGCGTGCCACGGGGTGTGCTGGAGTGCTGACCCAGTAAAAAGAACTCTTAATCAGCGGCCTGCTGCCCGCTCCTGCTTGCGCTTAGCCATGTACGAGGCCATGTCGAGGTTCGAGACCGACTCCATAGTCTCCGCGCGCTTTTGCTGGCGCTCTTGGACCTCCTTGAGCATCTCGGGGTCCATGTTCTCTGTGAGCTTGGGCGCGACAAACACCATAACGAGGGAGCCCAGACTCA
Source organism: Tardiomyces depauwii (assembly GCA_038086965.1). Classification (NCBI taxonomy): domain Eukaryota; kingdom Fungi; phylum Ascomycota; class Dipodascomycetes; order Dipodascales; family Trichomonascaceae; genus Tardiomyces; species Tardiomyces depauwii. The sequence goes on from JAVHZA010000003.1 coordinate 2,679,093, forward strand.
TAAGCATCATAGGGCTCTTGAGCATGGCGAGGAAGCTGAATCCCGGCTTCGGAACGACGTAGACGGCCGGACGCAGCGGCCCAATTGCAATCGGGTACTCCGCCTCGGGACCCAAATCCCGCAGCTTGTCGTGGCCCGACAAGATCTCGCGGACGGTCACGGCGCCCACGTCGTCGACGTTGATGTTGTAGACCTTGTCGACCGGGTACGCGATGGAGCGAATCTCGAGGAGGTAGGTGCCTGCGTCGACGCCGTCGAACGCAAAGCGCGCGTCGCGCCGCAAATGCGCGGTCCGGAAGTTGCCTTCAGAATCACTTAGCCTCACGGCGGTGCCGGCGGCGGCCTGAGGGGACACGTCCGCAGCGAGCTGGAGCGACCCCTGTATCGAGTGAGCTAGGGTGGCCGTAATAGCGGCCATCCACATGCATAGGGCAGCGAGCAACCTCATTGTGCCAGTAATTGCGGTGATGTGTGGATTTTGCGCGCTGCTTCGTCGGGCTCGGTGGAATTCCCCCGGGTGGGCTCTGGGGGATGCATAATAGCCTCTGCATAATGCACAAAACAAGCATCGCCATGACCAAAACACCAGCCGGCCCTGAAAATACCGGCGGCCGCACGGCGCCCAATCAGCGTTGGGACATTGGGCCCGGTCCGGGACTGGCCATTGAAATATATCCCAAACCGAAAAAACCGCCTGGCTCCCTTCGCTTCCCGTCAGGCTCAAACTCTCTTCCGCTGGAGCACACCTGCAGACAATGTTCGCAAGAGCCCGGCTCGCATCAACAGTCCTGCGGAGGGGCTTTGCGGCGTCGGCCGCACCCCGCAAGGAGGTCACGCTGACCGTGGACGGGATTAAGGTAAGCATAGAGGCCGGCTCGGCGCTGATCCAGGCGTGCGAGAAGGCAGGTGTCACCGTCCCGCGGTACTGCTACCACGAGAAGCTCGCAATTGCTGGTAACTGCCGTATGTGTCTTGTCGACGTGGAGCGCGCGCCCAAGCCCGTGGCGTCGTGCGCGTTTCCGGTCGCCGAGGGCCAGGTCATTCGCACCGACACGGAGCGCGTCAAGAAGGCCCGCGAGGGCGTCACCGAGATGCTGCTCGCCAACCACCCGCTCGACTGCCCTGTGTGCGACCAGGGTGGCGAGTGCGACCTCCAGGACCAGTCGATGCGTTACGGTTCGGACCGCGGCCGCTTCCGCGAGATCGCCGGCAAGCGGGCAACCGAGGACAAGAACATTGGCCCGCTCATCAAGACGTCCATGAACCGCTGCATCCACTGCACGCGCTGCGTGCGGTTTGCCAATGACGTGGCTGGCGCCCCCGAGTTTGGCACGTCGGGCCGCGGCAACGACATGCAGATTGGCACCTACCTGGAGCGCAACCTCAACTCGGAGCTCTCGGGCAACGTCATTGACCTGTGCCCTGTTGGCGCCCTGCTGTCCAAGCCGTACGCGTTCAAGGCGCGTCCGTGGGAGCTCAAGAAGACCGAGTCGATTGACGTTTTTGACGCCCTTGGCTCCAACATCCGCATCGACTCGCGCGGCACCGCCGTCATGCGCGTGCTGCCGCGCCTCAACGACGAGGTCAACGAGGAGTGGATCTCGGATAAGACCCGCTTCGCTGTCGACGGTCTCCAGACGCAGCGCCTCACGACACCACTCGTCAAGAAGGACGACCGCTTTGTGACTGCCACCTGGGAGGAGGCCCTCGCCGTCATCCAGGAGAAGATGGAGCAGATCAAGCCCAAAGACAATGAGTTCAAGGCCATCGCCGGCGACCTCGCCGACGTCGAGGCCCTGGTCGCCCTCAAGGACCTGACCAACCGGCTCGGCTCCGAGAACGTTGCGCTCGACCACGAGCGCGGCACGCTGCCGCCGGCGCACGGCGTCGACTTCCGCGCCAACTACGTGTTCAACGCGTCAATTCGCGGCGTCGAGGAGGCCGACTGCATCCTGCTCGTCGGCACCAACCCGCGCCTTGAGGCGGCTGTTCTCAACGCCCGCATTCGTAAGAACTACGTCAAGCCCAACTCCCAGACCGAGGTCGGTCTTGTCGGCGAGGTGTTTGACTCGACCTTTGGCTACGAGCCGCTCGGCGCCGACTTCAAGGCGCTCCAGGCCGCCCTCAAGGGCTCGTTTGGCGACAAGCTGCGCGCCGCCAAGAAGCCCATGATCATCGTCGGCAGCGGTGTCAACGAGCACCCGGATGCCTCGGCCTTCTACAAGGCCATTGGCGACTTTGTGCTCAAGAACAAGGCCACCTTTGTCAACGATGAGTGGAACGGCTACAATGTGCTGCAGCGTGCTGCGTCGCGCGTCGGTGCCTATGACGTCGGCTTCGCGCCCGCGTCTAAGGAGATTGCAGAGGTGACGCCCAAGGTTCTGTATCTGCTCAACGCGGACGAGATCAAGCCCGGCGACGTGCCCCGCGACGCATTTGTCATCTACCAGGGCCACCACGGTGATGTGGGCGCCTCGGTCGCCGACGTGATTCTGCCGGGCTCGGCCTACACCGAGAAGGCTGTCACTTACGTTAACACCGAGGGCCGTGCCCAGGTCACGCGCGCTGCCGTCGGCGCTCCCGGAGCCGCCCGCGAGGACTGGAAGGTCATCCGCGCCGTCAGCGACGTTCTGGGCGTTTCGCTGCCGTACGAGGACGTGTACGAGATCCGCGACCGTCTGCACGAGGTTTCGCCGACACTGCTGAGCCACGACGTCCTCGAGCCGACGTCGCTCGCCGAGCTCGCCTTCAAGACCCAGCTGGTCGACAACAATAGCATTTCGGGCACCAAGGGCAAGCCCCTCGCCTCGGTCATCAAGAACTTCTACTTCACAGACCCCATTTCGCGAAGCTCAAAGACCATGGCCAAGAGCTCGGCCGCCTTCGGCGCCATCCCCACTGCCAAGACCGAGCCGCCTTCGCTCACCGCCACCCCTTAGACGACCAGACCATAATTTCAATTTCAATACTACAGTTGCACGATGCGCTTGCTATGACGATAAAGTTAACAAACTGTACTTGTAAATGCATAAAGACGGACCCCGCGAGCTCGAATGACTGTACTCGCGGAGGCGCTGAACGCGGATGCCCTTTAGAAAACGACACACGCTCGGTGCAAAGACGGGCTACTTGTCATGCTGGGCGAGTGCCTTGAGGGCGGCCGCGCCTTCAGCAGCCTTTTTGGTTGGCCCACTGCCCTCGGCCAGCAGCTTACCACGAAAGTAGACTACCGTCTTGAATCGAATGGCGCCGGTGTCATGTGAGTCTGAGACGGCCGTCGATGCGTACACTGGCTTCTCGGTCTCGGAGCCAACCAGGCCGTACAAAACGTTTTTCGCATTGTCAATTGTGGCGGTGGCAATCGCCGCCTTGTATTTGGATGAATGACTGCCAGTCTCGCGGCGCGGCTCCCTTTCGTGCCAGCCCTCGCGCCGGAGGCGCTCGTACTTTTGGATGAGCGGCGCGTTATTGAGTGCCTCCATGGCTGCGCGCAGGCCGGCGGCCTTGGCGTTTTTGTCAGTTCCAGTGCCGAGGACCTCACCTCGGATTCGCGCTTGAACAGTGTACGGCTCAGTGCTCGACCCCTGGACAACTGTCACGTACTCGATTGGCCACTTGGAGCTGCCAATGCGCCCATACAGCTCCTGCTTGGCATCGCGCAGTACAGGCTTCTTCACCTCTTTCTCAATAGCCTCTAGGTCAGGCTCAATGAGCGCCGTGATCCAATCCCTCACGACGGCCGGGCCCTGTGACTTGTCGAGGAACAAACCGCCAATATATGCCTCAAACAAGTCCGAGATGATCTTGGAATGATCCGCCAAAGTCGTGCCGTTTGGCAGCCGAAGACGCAGCTGCTCCTTGAGCTTGTAAACCTCGGCGTAGTTCCACAGGTTCTCGTTCTTGACTATGCGCGCACGCGTACTAGAGAGAAAGCCCTCGGGTGCGCTCGGGAACCGGTCGTAAACGGATAGCGACGTAAGAAAGTTGACGATAGCATCGCCTAGGAACTCGAGGCGCTCGTTGTGATGCTGCAAAATCTCTTCTTTGGACAACCGCGGATTGTCGACAACATCGCTTTTATGCGTAAATACCTGTTCCCGCAGCACCTTGTCGCCGATAGGGGGCAGCCGCGGCGGCCACTCGCCGCTTGGATTCGCTGCACCTCTTTGAGCCGTGGCTTTAGTATTGACTCTGTCGCCCAAAAGGCCCCCTATGCCAGCCCGGAGCTGCTCGTGCACGCGATCTTTACTCATGGACAGGATCTCGCCAACGATGCCATTACGGCTTCGGCTCTCGCCCGCAACCTTCTGGGCCAGGCCAATATACGGTGAATTTATGAGGGCTTGTAGCCTAGCGCTCTCTATGGCCGCCGAGCCATCCAGGTCTCCGAGGCTGCCAGATAACCTCGAGACCTTGTAGACGATGGACTCGAGCTGCTTCATGTCATCTTCGAGTTCCTCAAGGACATCCTCAGAAAGAGCAGCCGGTAGCTTCTTTCGCTTATGCTCCTCCAGTTCACCGTGGCCCTCCATCTTTCTCTTCATGTCACAGCGACAAGTGGCAGATCACACCGGCTCGCTTTGGTTTTGACAATATAGTTCTGGCGCGGCTGAACCGTGACATCACCGGCTGCCTTCATGCCGCGACCGTGTGCCGTCGCCGACGCTGGGTAAACGTCGTACCGCGCTCGTCCCCCTACTATAAAATTCACGTACTGGACAATATTCCAGTCCTTATTGTACTTTTACGGCGGCTGATTATTGTAGGAGCGCTCGTGTTTTTCCCACCGAGTACTTCTCTACATTGCCGCCGAGACCAACGTGTTCTAGCTGGAGCTCTTGATCGTCACTTGTGGCGGAAGGATCTGAGTTCCCTTACCGAGAACACTACATCTTTTTTTTTGACCTGGTCAAAGGTGAATGTAGTCGTTTATAGATTGTGGGCCGTTGATATACTAAGCAACTCACCTGATGACTATTCAGCAAAAGGATAGCTGGGAAGCGTGCACACTTCGTCGTCATGTGAGATGATGCCCAACCGTATCTGGCGCTCCACGAGCTCGTCCAGGTACGGCGTGAGGTAGTCCCGGATGGCGTCAAACTGCTTATACTCCACAATTTTCTCCGGGCCCTCGTTGATAATGGTGCGCAGCAGTGATGGCACCATGCGTTCGTCTTTCAGATCGCCGATGTTGTAAAATATCGGATGGTTGGAGAAAATGATTGCGCGCGACCGCGGCAGGCGGCGGAGCGCCTGTCTCTCGATGCGAACATTAAACTTGTCAAACGGCGGCTGCTCTGCTAGCTTCGTCCCGCGTGGTATATAGTGCAGCTTGCTATCATACAGTCCGTGGTCCCAAGTAATGTTAAAGGTCGCGCGCTCTACGGGTTCGTCGACCTTGAGGCGCCCGAACCACCGCTCCATGGATGGTCGTAGTTTCTGGTCGTAGTACGGCACGTCGGTGTGTATAAGGTCTAGGTGCTCACCGAGCTTGTCTTTGATGGTGAACGAGCCGCCCGGAAAAGGCACGGCCGCTGCCACGAGATAGTGCTTGCCATCGGTCCGCTGCTGCACGACGTAAAAGTCCTCTTTAGCCAAGCGGCTGCAGAGCCGCAGAGGGTGCGCTGAGTATGGCTTTTGCAGCCCAATGTGCTCGCCCGTTAGCAGATTGTCAACCCCCGTCGCCGTTAGCTTGAAGCAGTTGGGATACCGCAGCGCCAAATGGCGAGCGACTGTGTGGAGTAGCTCGTCACACGCGTCGTCGCTCTCGGGAGAGAGCCAGCCAATCGTCTGGTCGGGATGCTCGTTGAACATCTTTTCAGATTCCTCGATGTACCGCCAGTAGTACTTATCCATATCCAGCCAGTGGTTGATATCAAGGCGGAAGATGCTCATAGTCTGATGGTAGGGCCACCGGAATGGCCTCCATTTGCGGTCATCGTAGGACCGCACCTGCTCGGGCGTGATTTCCAACGGCTGTATGGTCAGGCGGCCGCCGGCGCTAGCTTCTCTGGTGCCGGGCTTCCTGGCCTGTGAGACGCTTTTGCGTCGCAGCAGGAATGCAATTGTGGCCGATGCCAGGCCCAGCCAGAAACAGATCAGCGCAATGTTCACATAGTCGGTGTATTCCAGGGCCTCCATTGCAGTTGGTGCGTACAACGAAAAGTGCGATAGCTCAAATCGCGTGCCTGGACGTAATCTACGAGATAGCCGCCCACATAATCCCTGCATGCTCGGCAGCCGTGCTAGTGTAGCAGCTGTCTAGAGCCTGAAACTCGGGCGGACATACAGCCGACAGCCAGACGTGGTATATAATGAAGCGTCCACGGCCAGACTGCTCGACGGCACCGGAAACTCCCGCTGCACTCTCATTTGCCGGTATGGCACCAAATGCACGATATGCATTGTGGGGAAGCGTGAAGCGTGGTGGGGCTCGCGCAGGCGCAGGCGGCGGGGAGTGAAACCTGACAGGCCGCCTCGGTGACGCCCAACAGCGCTGAGGGATGTGACGGGACCTGGGGTCGACGAAGTTTAAGATGGGTAAAAGGCGTGAAAAATACTTTTCTTTCGTAGTTCAGGTTTCTTGTCATCATCGCAGCCGGCTCGTAGGTGGTATGCTTCAGACTCGCACCGAAACTTGCAGCAACATACTCACTGACTGGCAATCAGCACAAATTTCACGTTCTCACAAGTCCGTGCCGAGGCTTCGCTGGGCCCGACAAAATCCCCGCGCGACGAATGGGTCATTTCTCAATAATGACTCCTCAGGGTCTGATCGACCTACGCGGCTGCCCCATTGGGCCACGATCGCTGCTCTCGCCGCACCACTCCGGTCAGTGAATAAAATCGCCGTTTTCTCCCGCTGGTCCCGCCCCCACAGCCGCCGCAAAGCAAGCCACGAAGCTCTTGGATTGTTGAAGATGTCGCTGTTTTCGATAAAAGACCTCCACATTAGTGGGGACAAGGATCGCCGCGGCAAGGAGCCCCCGCTCTACCGCTCCGAGAGCGGCGTCTCAACCCCCGTTCCGCTCCCCGATGTCTACACACAGCCTCCCCACAAGTATCCGGGCCTTGACTCCGCGCAGACGTCTACCGGTGTGATCTGGTCGACCGAGCAGGCCACGGACAAGGGCTACGATCCCGACGACCCGAGTGAGTGACTTTCGCCGGCCGTCATGTGCAATGCCCCCGCTTGCTACGAGGCCTGGCGTGCAAGAGCACACGCTAACAACAGGCTGGTCGAACCTTGGACAGGGAGCGCCCGAGGTCGGTGATATCCCCGGCACTATGGCCAAGCCGGAGAAGATTGATGTCAGCGAGCACCTCCGCGAATACGGAAGCACCGCCGGCATCCGACCGCTCCGCGAGGCCGTCGCCAAGCTGTACAATGCCCACTACCGCTCGGGCCAAGAGTCGCAGTATTCGTATGTTGATGCGAGTTTTGCATTGATACTCTTGTTGAAACCATTGCTAACCGCAGCTGGGAAAACGTGTGCATTGTCCCTGGAGGACGTGCCGGCCTGATCCGCATCGCGTCCATCCTGCGAGACTGCTACATGTCGTTCTTCTTCCCGGACTATACCGCTTACTCGGAGATGCTTTCGCTGTTCAAGAAGTATGTAACTGCTTTTGCTGCTAAGAAGCACCACACGCCGGTCTAACCCCAGCTTTGCACCGATCCCTGTACCGCTCGATGACACTGACAATTACGAGATGCATCTCAACATCATCCAGGGTGAGCTCCACCGCGGCGTGACTTCCATTGTGAGTACGATCAGAACATTCTGATTTACCATTGTGCTAATCCCAGCTCACGTCGAATCCACGAAACCCTACCGGTCAGGCCCTCAGGGGCCAAGACCTCAAGCGCTTGCAGGACATGTGCCGCGAAAAGTGTCTGCTCATCATGGACGAGTTCTACAGCAGATATAACTACGCCGACGGATGCGACGGCAAAAGTGTCTCGGCTGCCGCCAACATTGTTGACGTGAACCGCGACCCGGTGCTTATTCTTGACGGTTTGACAAAAGCGTTTCGTCTCCCGGGCTGGCGCATCTGCTGGATTCTCGGACCCAAGGAGTACATTCGCGCGCTTGCGTCCTCGGGCTCATACCTGGATGGCGGTGCCAACGTGCCGTTCCAGAAGGCGGCTATCCCGATGCTAGAGCCTGGCCTCGTAACCAAGGAAATGGCCGCTCTCCAGAAGCACTTTGTCATGAAGCGCGACTATTGCATCAAGCGGCTCGAGAAGATGGGCTTCAAATTCAGGATCGTCCCCAACTCGACGTTCTACATTTGGCTCGATCTCAGCCACCTGTCTGGCCGCATCAGAAATGGTATCGGCTTCTTCCAGGAGTGTCTCAAGGAGAAGGTCATTTGCGTCCCTGGTATTTTCTTCGATCTCAACCCGCTCGCAAGAAGAGAGATATATGATTCGCCCATGTATCACTTTGTGCGCATTTCTTATGGCCCGCCTCTTGAGACCCTCAAGCAAGGTATGGATGGCATTGAGCGCGTTGTCCAACGTTTCACAATGTCGAACTCTATCTTGCCTCAGCGATAAGCTATTTCAGCTTCACAGTCTATTAGGACTCATACTTTAAAAAAAGACAATAAACTTGTACGTAGCACCACTCTCGGTAAACTTCTTGGCGTAGTCCTCAGCTGGGACACAAAGTACCGACCTATGTCCCCTTAAAGACAGAAGTTCATCAAAACCTCCTCAACAGCTGTGTGGCGGCCCGGCCAATTCGCAATCCGAACGCCGGTCGTCTAGTCCATTAATATATAGATGTAGTCCCCTCGTCGCGTGTTCACTCATGCGCCTGATCAACGTTCATGTCCGCAATGCCTAGGTCCTCATCCTGCTCCGCCGTCCGCTCGAATTCCTCAATCACCATGTTAGGGTCCTCGTCCGGAGCGTACACGTTCTGAATGTACGAGGCGGCCAGCGGATCCTCCATGATAATGTGGAAGACCATTTCGCCCGCAATGGCGGTCTTGAGACGTCCCAGGAACTTCTCCCAACGCTCAATGCTCTCCTTGTCCATAGAGTCGGACGTTTCGGTGAACACGCGGCTGTGGAGCTCGTCATGCACCTGGTTCAGCAGACCCTCAATGGTCGTGAACCGGCCCCCCAGCGTACCGGGCACCAGGTTCATCTCAAGCTCGGGGATGGCAAGACCACAGGTCTCAGACTTCAGAATGTCGCGAGCAAGGTCGTCCTTCTCAGTGACGCGCAGAGCAATGCGGCGGCCCTTTTCCGGAATGGCGCCGCCAGTCTTAACCTCGTTAGACTTGTAGCCGCAGTAGTCGCAGCTGGTTGCCATGATGATGACGTCCTTAAAGTGCGGGATGCTAACCACCTTCATCTGCGTGAAGCTGTCGCGGTGGCAAGAGGGGCACTGGGTGTGGAATCGCTGGACTTCATTGTGCAGGTTCTCAATGTCCTCGTCATCGTTGACCGATGTGGTGCCCTGGGGCTCCTCTGACTTAGCACCCTCAGATTCCTCGTCCGGCACAGACAGACCGAGGGCACGCGACTGCTCCCTGGAGCGGAAGTACTCGACACGGGACCACTTGTGGCTGGCCTCGCCTGGAACAAACTGCACCCACGAATTGCCAGCGGGATCGTCGACCGTGAGAGTCAGAGGCAACATACCGCCCTCGCGGGCCTGCTGCACGCGTTTGAGGAATTCTTCGACCTTGTTGTACGTGTCGACGTCAATCTCTTTGCGCTTCTCCTGGTCCGCCGACAGATCATCGTAAATCTGCTGAAGAAGACCCTCGACGGTGGTCAGCTGGCCGCGCTGCGGCGGGATCTCAACGTCGAGCTCGGCAAACTTGCAGCTGCACGAGTCCGACTTAACAACCTGGCGGTTCATATCCTCCTTGGCCTCCACCTTGAGAACATACTTGACGCCCTTGACCTGGATCTCCGAAGCGGGCTGAATCTCCGAGTTCTTGAAACCGCAGTGGGGGCACTCAAACGACATAAGCACGACCTCGCGGAAGTACGGGATCTGAGTAAACAGTAGGCGCGTCACGCCCTGCTTGTGGCAGTTCATGCACAAACTCTCGAGTTCTTGAACCGGGCGACCCTCGAAATCCTCGGCTCCCGTCTTGCGCAGACCCTGCTCGTCCGTCTCCGCATTATCAATCGCCTCGACCTGATCACCGACCCTGGCAAACGGCGAGTCTTCTCGGCCCGAATCGTCGACCTTGGGCTTCTTTGCCTCCAGTTCACTCGTATTCGATGGCATGGCTCTCTTTTCCTGCTGGCTCATACTCAGTACGTGGCCAACCTTGGTTTTATTTTTTTTTGTTCATCAGCCCTTACTGAAGTTCCAGCCGTTTGAAATATAGGTTTGCCCCTACCCAAATATTCGGAGGTTTGGAAGGTTCGAGCGTGAATAATGGAAAAAAGTGAAAAAAAGGAAGGTGATACGGACCAAACGCCTGGCACGAGGAACTTTCCCAGCTGCGCGGGCATAGCTATTAAATAGGGATAATTTTGCGGTTTCATGTTTATGGAGGGCACATCGTGTATCCGCGACAAAAGTTCCACGGCACTGAGTGTACCCACTGCGCCTGGACCAAAGCGTAATAAGAAGTACTCCCGCCACTATCCGTTGCACTTATCGGCTCGGCCGATCTCCAAAAAGTCCTCGGGCATGCACGCTGCCAAACCCTGGAATCCCGCCTCCCGGCCTTCTGTCCACGTGGGATAGGGTTCACCGATGACATATTGAGAGAGACTAAACTTTACTAGGAACGGCAGAACACACGGGACGGCCGAGACGCGCGTGACGGGCGGCAGCGCTCAAACAGCAGATCTGCTTGGCTTACTCGGGCATTGCAAGGGCCTCTTTGCTTTTATTTACCATTGGAAGTCGACTGTATTGTGCCGCAACGGGGGTGTTGAGCCGGGTTTGAAGCAGGACAGATACTGAGATCCTTTTCTTGGGGGCATACCAGAACGACCAGAGCCACGGGCCGACACATCGGACACCTGCACACGGACCTGCAGACCTCGTACAAGCGGCTACTTTGCTAAAATGGACGACCAAGGAGCAGAGCCAGCGGACCAGCCGTTCTACGTGAACGCCAAGCAGTACCATCGAATTCTCAAACGGCGCATCGCACGTGCCAAGCTCGAGGAGTCGCTCAAGGTTCAGCGCGGCAGGCGGCCGTATTTGCACGAGAGCCGGCACAAGCACGCTATGCGCCGGCCCCGCGGCCAAGGCGGTCGCTTTTTGACCGCAGCAGAAATCGCGGAGCGCGACAGACAGCGAGCGCTCGAGGAGCAGAAAGGGGGAGCCGGTGAAGGAAACGGCGAGGTGCCTCAGGGCGACGATTCTGTCAAAAACGAGTCAGGCGCCGAATCCGCGAGGACCCATGACCAGGGACACGCAGACAGCAGCCCCGCGGGGGCTCCAGAAAAGGGCGGCCACCAGACGAACGGAGAATTGGCGGGAGCGGGCGTGGTGCACGACGACCCCAAGGCTACCGACAGCGGCGTCGAGTTCACGACGTTTATGTAAAACGGGGTCGCATATTTATATAGAAATCGAGGATGGGATGTAAGCTGGAACAATGATATGATGAACGTGAAAACGAGGGAAATCGGTAAACGCAAACATGCAATGTTTATGCTAGGGGTTTGAATACAAGCTGGACCTGCGGAACAAACTCGGACGCGCGGTGGCTGATTGCCTGCGGAGGTTTGATGTGGACAGTCGCGGCGTCTAGAGCAAGCAGCTGCCTGACAAACTCAGCATCCATGAGCAGCTGCAAACGCATCTGATCAGCAGCTGAGGGCTCCCGCCGTTCCGGCTCCTCTGGCTCCTCTGGCTCCGCGGATTTCTCTTTCTCACTCGCATCAGGATCAGCAGGCGCCTTTGTACTCGCGTCTTGTGACTCAGTTTCAAGAGCGGCCGTATCGGTCTCGCTGTTGGTCGGCTTGCCATAGCTGGCATCAGCGGCCCCGGCGGGAGCTTCGGCCGACGACCCGTCCGCTGTGTCCTGTGCGTGTCCAAGCGCACCCGCAGGGCCAGTAACGCCGTGTCCGGCATTTGCAGTCTCGTGCTCGTCTAATGCCTCAGTGTCGTTTGCAGGCACGTCGGCAGCAGTCTCTGATCGGCCCTTGACACTCGTTTCCACGTCGTCAATCAGCATACCAATATCGGCGACGAGCATCTCGCCGACTTTGCTGCGAAGTATAGTCGAGAGCTCCGAGTCCCAGAGCGCCGAGTCATGACCGAGGATGTCGCATACCGACGAGGTCAAAGCCGACAGCTCGGAGAGCAAGTAGAACGACGGCGAGATGGGGAGACCGTCAGTCCACAATGTGCTGTCGACGCACTTGTAGCGACTCTGCACGAGCTTGGGGACGCTGCCAGATGCGATCGCCTCGCCGATCATTCTGTAAAGGTCGCCAAGCAGTCCGGAATAGCTCTCCTCTTTGATCTCGACGGAGTGGCGCCGGGCAAGATCAACTGCCGACAACACGGACCGCGCGATGAACACCATGGTCTGTGCATGCGAGCTCTTAGCAAGCTGAGCCGCCGCATCTCGAATGAAGCCGTCGAAAGTTGCGCGGATGTTGGCGTTGATCGATTCCATTAGCACGCCTGATGTAGCAACGAGGGCCCTTTGCGCTGCAGCTTTCCACTCCGGGTCATCCTCCTCAAAGCTCAGGTCGTCGAGAGGCACAGCGGCTCCACTGAGAATGACCACGCCGCGTGCAGAAAACTCCTCCGTGGCGCGACGGAGATCCTCAGTCCTTGAAAACCACGAGCGGAACGCACCAACGATATCGCGGCAGTCACCCGTCTCGCCGATAACAATATTATCGAGCGATGAGAATACGTTCTGCACGTTCTCACTTGTGATGGTGGCGACCGAGAGCGGCGAGCTCTTGGAGAATATACTGTGGCTGTCGGCCACGCTGCGCCGGGCCTCTAACGTCCCAGCCTTCGCCTCCAGCACGCTGTGCAGCTGATTGCCTACGTCGACTGTCGTAGCTACGATCGACTCGTAACGCTGCTTCCAGGTACCGTAGAACTCCTGCTCGAGCCACGGCTTCTCTTTATCGACCGTGATGCTGCGTAGCGTCGAACTGTCGCGGAAAAGCTCTAGGATATCGTGGTAGTACGACGCGAGTCTCTGCGGGTTGTCGATGTGCTGCAGATCCGCCTCGAGATGCGCAGTCAACGGCGTGAGCACTGCAGCCGTGAATTCCTCGAGTTTGCCAGGCAGCACGTCGGAGGTGCTACCGGCAGAGCCGGCAGCCAGCAGCTCCTCTGGTACGATAGACGCATCTGCGATCTCGTTTGGAAGGAAGCGTGAGAAGCGCTCAACGTCAAAGCCACAGTTTGTCACAAACTCCGACCCTAACAGCCTGCCACCGCCTAGCCATCGCTGCTGGCCCATCATGCGATTGAGCGCGTTGCGACCAAATACGTCGCGTGCAACAGCCACAGCGGTACTGAAGATGCCCAGCACTGACACGAGCCGCGAGCCAGCATCGGCACCGTGGCCCCCGGACTCGATTAGCCGGAGCCGGTCCGCGAGGTACACGTCAATCAGTTCACGACTGCCTTGGGCAGCTACGAGCTGGTACGCGAAAAAGTAGTCAACTGGCCGTCTCTCCGTGTCTGCCGAGCCCCAATCTGCCGAAACGATCCGGTCCTGGAGCCGCTTTTTCAGTGAAACAGCCTCGTCGCGGCGTGAACCCGTCGCCGCCGCCGCCAACCGGTCCATCAGGTAGCACCCACGGGCTATAGTGACGATATCCGGGGACGTACTCTGCAGTAGTCGGCGAACAGAGCCAATTGACTGCTTGAGCAGCCGCTGGACTGCCTCGCGCTCGAGGCAGCTCCGATCCGACTCCGCGGCACCACACAGCCCGCGGCGGACAGCAGTCGCGTTCAGCCCACTGAGCCGCCAGTCGCATATTGACGATATCATTGCATCTTCTTCCAGCACCTTGCGCTCCATGTCGCGAATTGCGTCAGTCGTTTTCAGCAGATCATGGTACCGGCGGCCCCCTAGTGCCTTTCTGAGCTCGGCCTTCTTTCCGGCTCGCTCGTGCTTCACATTCTCCTTGATCCGCCTGACTTCGCCGACCCTGTACCTTTTAAACACATCCTCCCAGGAGGAGATGCCGCTTAGATCCATCTCCAACGGCGCGCGGTGGAGGTCTGGCGTGGCCGGCAGTTGGTTTAAGAGCGTTGACAGCCAGGGATCTGGTGTACGTTAGTATGTATTTGTATACGGCAGCTAACAACAGCATGCCCAGCCCCGTGATCCGCCCCCTGGCTGATTAGAGGTGGCTCACCACACCGTCAGACGGAGTCGTACGCCATCTCTGGCAAAGACATTGTAATATCTCGCCCGAGAGTTTTGTCCGCGTTTTTATTCTCAAGGACGCGTGAAACATACGTACCAGCAAACTATAGTGGCCAGCCGGGGCGTCGTAGCGACCGGGGGCCAAATGCCACCCGGGGCCGGCCCAAGCTTATACAAAAGAAGTGTCAAATTAAAGCGCAGTGAGCACTTGCTACAGCCAGCACGGCCAGTTCTTTCCCCCTCGCCAACGACAATATCTGCGTGTCTCGCGCATTCAGTGCATTGTACCTGCACTCTCGTGAACAAGCGTCAGCCGGCTGCGCGCCGGGAGAGCACGCCGGCCGAACGCTGCGCGATATCGGCCCGTGGTCCAAGGACGTACTGTGAGCCAGTACTGAGTTCAGATATGAAACGCCTGCTCAGCCCGCTTAAAACGCCCGCTTATACAACGGACGGCGTGCCAGCACGCGTAGCCGGGCATACCTGCTGCGTAAGGACAGCACGGCGTTTATCAGGCTCACCTGCACTTGTCCGCACATTCCTCAGCAGTTGCCAAAGGCTAGGGGAAGTATAAGCATACCTGGTTGTCGGGACCATTCAGCAATCTAAAGCCCGAGATTAGCTAGCCGCAGACGTTTGAAGCTAGTATTCCACACGCGCTACGCATATGAACGGAGCCCTAACTACAACTATTTCGCGATCATCAAACTTCGCACACGAAAATTAGACAAGCGGGCCATGCGGCTGGCAACAGATCTCTAGATACGTACACACGTCAGTCCCAAGGCACGAAAGAAGCGCCCCTATACTGTGCCTTGACAAAAAAAAAAGTACTGCTGCAAGGGCTGCAGAAAGCCCGTTTTTCTCGCACAAACGCGTGGCGCGCTGCCCAGATCGGTATATCCGAAAAGTAGGGTAATACCGCGGCCACGCATCTCTAACCCAACTCCCGAATTATAACTAGCGTGTCGCGCCAAAAAAAGATATACCACATCGCACCCCGTCGACCGTCGTTTTCCCCCCTTTTGTCGAAGTGCGCACACACAAAGATGTCAGCGCCTATCTCGCCCGTGTCCCTCAAGAACTCGCCCCCTGTGGCGGTGTTCGCCTACTGCATGTCATCTATCATGATGACTGTCACGAACAAGTATGTCCTTTCTGGCGGCTCGTTCAACTTCAACTTCATTCTTCTCGCGATCCAGTCGCTTGTGTGCCTTGTGGTTATTAGCGGTCTCAAGGCGAGCGGCGTTATTTCGTTCCGCGCGTTTAGCTCGCACGAGGCTAAGATGTGGTACCCGATTTCGGCGCTCTTGGTGGCCATGATCTACACCGCTTCCAAGGCTACGCAGTACCTGTCTATCCCCGTTTTCACCATCTTCAAGAACGTGACCATCATCCTGATCGCGTACGGCGAGGTCCTGTGGTTCGCGGGCAAGGTCACCCCGATGATCATGGGCTCGTTTGGCCTCATTGTCCTTTCGTCGGTCGTTGCCGCGTGGTCCGATATCACCTCGCCCGGTGCCGACTCCAACTCCACTATCTTCAACGCCGGCTACTTTTGGATGTTTGCCAACTGCATGTCCAACGCGGCGTTTGTGCTGTTTCTGCGCAAGCGCATCAAGCTCACCAACTTTTCGGATCTCGACACCATGTTCTACAACAACCTGCTCGCCATCCCCACGATGCTCGTGCTGTCGCTGTTCCTCGAGGACTGGTCCGCCGAGAACGTGGCGCTCAACTTCCCGCCTGAGACCCGCAACACTGTCATTCTGCTCATGATCATGTCGGGCTTCTTCTCGCTCGGCATCTCGTACACCTCTGGCTGGTGCATTCGCGTCACGTCGTCTACAACTTACTCGATGGTCGGCGCCCTCAACAAGCTGCCCGTTGCTATTTCGGGCCTCATCTTCTTTGATACGCCGGCCACCTTCTCGTCGGTGTCTGCCATTTTCCTAGGTTTCCTGGCTGGCCTGTTTTACTCGGTCGCCAAGATCAAGCAGAAGAAGGAGGCCGACATGAGTCTGCCGACGACTACCAAGGCCTGAAGATTGGCGAAAGTGTGGAGGGATCACGTGTGTTTGGCTGCACGTTTGGCGTGCAGTCTCGCGTAATTTTTTGCGGGCGAGCGTGTCGCTTCGGTGCTGATGGACCCGCTGGGGCGACACCAAAAAAATACAAGCATAGAGTGAGATAGACTGCGCCCGTGTTAATAGCTCTTGATAAATGGGATCTGTGCATGAAAGACGCGTAGACTGATGGTATAGGTGATATGTCTCGGTGGAGTGGCACCAGCGATAGGAGGAACAAGGAGAAACGCAATTCAACCATGAGTTGGCTCCCATCCGTATGCGAGGACAATGCCTGAGGACGCAACTCTGGAATTATGCAGTTACTAAAGTCATTACGTAGATAAACAAAGTCGTGATAACATGCAAAAAAAAAAAGGAAGTCGGTCGCAGAGCCTTGGACCACGGCTTGTTGCGCAGCGCCCCGCCAAGTCATGACGCCGCCTGTCGAAGCTGGTTGTACAGAGTTGCAATGTCGAGCCGCTGCTCAGGCAGAGACGAGTACAGGAGCATGTACAGCTTGGACCGCTTGATGGGCACAAACTGTCCCGTCAGAATGCGCGTGACGACGCTGAACGACTGGTAGTGCATGCGCAGCCGCTCTGCGAGAATCGTATAGGGGCGGAATATGTCGTGAAAGCTTATGGGCAGCGGCTCGAGCTTGACAAAGCTGTGCGGCGGGTCGCGAGAGCCGCTGTCTTCGATGCGTTGGCTGACGGCGCTGTCGACGTCGGCCACAAGGTAGATACCGCCTGGCACGCGTCTGTAGTCTTTGGCGCGCAGCAGCAGAATGAAGAGCGGGAAATGGTTGAGGAACGAGAGCAGCGACTCGAGGCTCGCGCAGATGAGGACGATAGAGAGGCGCGCAAATGCAAATGCAAGGTAAAATACCGCAACGGTCGGCAGCAGGAAGATCAGGACTGTGAAAAAGATGGTGCCCATGAGCAGCTGATCCAGATCATAGTTGTAAGAATCTATGCGGTTGCGGAGCATGTTGCGCTTCTTGCCGCGGAACAACTGGAAAAGGGAGTACAGCACCACGAGCTGCGAGCGGTAGATGCGGGCCGACGCGATGTAGAATGCGTACACATGCAGTGTGAGGAACGACACGAGGTCCGACGCGAGAGAAACCATGAGCGTGCCGCCGAGGTAGCTGGCGTAGCCCGCGAGGCGCACAAACAGCGGCAGATACGGTTGGAGGACCGCGAGGAGCACGGACCAGAACTCAATGACCCACAGAATGAGGGCACCGCAGAATGCTGCGAGCTCGTTATTGAGCTTGAGGCCGCCGGGCCACCCCATGAGCCACAAGACGGTAGACTTGAAGCGACGCGTCAGGATGTCGTCGACGAGCCACACAATGGCGTCGACGATTGCCGCCTGGTTGGCCAGGACCATGTCGCCGCACGCCATGCCAAGGATCATGTCGTTTGCGGTGAGCCACACGCTGTTATAGAAGCGAATGTAGTCGACGTTGAAGTCTGTGCTGGAGCTCCAGTTGCGGCTGCGTTTGAGGATGTTGACGTACTGGGTCGGCCAATAGCACAACTGCTGGAGGCGGAGGTCGATCTGCTGCGCGGTTGCCGACAGCTCGCGTAGCGGGACTCCGGTGCCGGGGACACGCAGGTCAATGAGGCGCAGAACTGCCTCGGCCATGATGCGCGCCGCCATGACGAGTGCGACGAGCGTCGAGCCAACCCACGGCACGGTCCGTCCCCACACGTAGTCGACGGCCGTCCACAGCCCGTCCTCGACGGTTTGGGCGCCCTCGACGACGCTGACAGACAGCCGGCGGGCGCGGGCGCCGCCCGACACAGAGCGCTGACGCATTGCCGAAGCGCGCGGAAACAGGTCCGTGGCATTGCGGCGGAGCAGCCGTCCCAGCTCGTGGCAGCTGTTCATCTGCCGAAGGCAGCGGAGCATCACGTCGCGCTTTTCGGCGTCGGCGTCGGCGTCGGCGGCACGCCCGCGGCCCGCGTGCCCGCGCAGCTTCTCGCGCAGGCTGAGCGCGTGCTCGCGGCGGCGCACGAGGTCTTGCTCGTACTCCTCGCTGACTACGGTCGCGGCATCCGGGGCGCGGCCCGCCAGCGCCAGATCCACCGGGTACAGCGAAAAGTACTGCATGCGGGCGGCGCGGGGTACGTCAAACGTCACGACCTGGACGGCCGCGCCCCGGCGGCGCGTGAGGTTCGTCGCGTGGTGCAGCGGGTACTTCATCGAGTCGTCGAATACGGTCCGCAGCGGCAGGTCCTCCCTGACACCAAACGAGTCAGGGCAGTTCATGGTCCCCACGACTGTCAGGTCGGCCCCACACAGGTCGCGAAGGTTCGGCGCGAGGTGCTTAGCGCCGCGGAGCAGATCATTGCGCCGGAGGAGCGTGTCTGCGAGCGCCGGGTCCAGATACGGCAGAGTTGTCACCACGACGATATCGGCGTCGCCGTTCTGCCAGCCTACAGCAATGGCGGGGCGGTAGTTCTGGCGCCTTTCTGCCTCGAGCGTCTCTGCGGGCCAGAACACGCGCAGCGACATGCGTGTCTCGTCGTATCGCGTAAACGCTGTAATACTATTTTTTTTTTTGTTCCTGGTGTTCTAGGTTGTCAGAGGATCTGGGCCGGACGGGCGCACGGCTGTTCTCGAGACATAATAGTAATACATACAATTTAGTGTCGTGCCGCATTGGGCCAGACCCGGCCTCATCGGCCACCGTGGGCTGTGCCCCTCGCCCCGTGGCACGGCTGAGCCCGTATCCCGGACGATCTCCCGTTTTAGCACTCCAAACTGCTGGAAAAGGCGTATACATGCACGGTTTGCCCCGCTGTTCGTTGGAACAACCTGTATAAAGCGCAGTAGACACAGCTGGTCTGAGCTAGTCGATCCAGGAACAGA
Source organism: Tardiomyces depauwii (assembly GCA_038086965.1). Taxonomy (NCBI): domain Eukaryota; kingdom Fungi; phylum Ascomycota; class Dipodascomycetes; order Dipodascales; family Trichomonascaceae; genus Tardiomyces; species Tardiomyces depauwii. The sequence continues at coordinate 2,698,397 of JAVHZA010000003.1, forward strand.
TCGCAGTTCCCTCCACCATGTCGCTCGGCGCAGGTGGAGGCAGACACTCCCCCAGCGGTGCGCGGGACCACCGTCGCATGTTCAGCTGGTACGGCAACGACCAGGACCCAGAGGGCGACGAGATCTCGCTCGACGAGCTCGACAGGTCCAACACCGCCTACAGCGGCTACAGCGCCGCGGAGCTACTCGGAGACGGCTCGCACTCCGCCGCCCGCAACCGCTCGCCAGGGGCTCGCAATAGAGCATCGACAGTGCTCCAGGGCGCACGCCATTTGTTTTTCGGAGAGGCAGGCGAGCGGCGGTCGCGGGCCTCGCGGGGCGACGGCGACGAGTACAGCAGCGATTCGGACGCCGGCACGCCCCGCGCCAAGTCGCCATCGCGGCATGCGCCGCCCCAGCAGCGTCCGGGCGCCGTTGGCGACCTCATGGACCTCGATAACATAGACTTTCTGCGCGCCGGCCTCGAGGAGGCGCTTGGCACCAATGCAGAAAACAAGGGATCATGGCTGGTGCCAGACGACACGTCTGGCCCGTTTCCGCCCGGCCGCTCGCCAAGCCGTTCGCCCGCCAGGAGCCCCGTGCCCAGCACCGTGGACGCTGCCAGTACGCGGGCGGGCCAGACGGCTGCCGGCGGCGAGCTGCGGCCATCTGATGCACGCTACGACTCGGTCGACCTTGAGAGCGGCGGCGGGCCCGGCGCCAGGTCGGCCCACGACGAGCCGCCTGGCGGCTCCGGAGGCGCCGTGTCGGGGCTTGCCGCCACCCTCAAGGACCTGTCTGACCGAGTTATCGGCGAGGGTCCTCCTGCCGGCGATGCGCCGGGCGCACCGCGGCGCAACTCAGTGTTTGAACGCAAGCACAGCACCCATATTGACCGGCATGCGACAACAAAGGGCCAGGGCGCTGACGGCACGCTCCAGCCTCCCGTGCCGTCGCTCGCACTGCCCACAGACGAATATAGACCCGACCGGCTCTCGAACCTGTGGCTGCACCCCGATGCGCTTGTGAGCGACGAGTCGCTGAGCATTGCATCGCACCGCCGGGTCCCGTCCCCAGCGCGTGCAGACGGCGAAAGCGAGTACGGCACACAGGACGACGTGCTCATTGGCAAGTCCCTGACCATATTTGGCCCGGAGAATCCGCTGCGTCGCCGCCTTCACTGCATCTTGCACCAGCCGTGGGTCCAGCCGCTCGTTTTCGTGCTTCTGATCCTGCACATGTTTGTCCAGTCGTGGGAGCTATCGCACAGCGTATTTGGCGAGGACCCGGCAGACGGGCCAGTGTTTCGCGCTTGGGGAACGTGGTGGGGTGATATTGTCCTGCTGGCCGTCTTTCTGTGCTACTCGGTCGAAATCATTGTAAAGATTATCGTTCAGGGTCTGTGGTATGACGACCCGCACTCAGCGTTCCCGGGGTGGCTCAGCTTGTTTCGCGACGCCGTCAACCGTGCCAGAAAAGCGCAGCGACCGCAACCTATCGACCCCTTGGCACAGTCCCGTCAGCGCAACTTTGTCAAAATGGCTACCCGCGAGGTACCAGTCGTGCTAGGAACGTTCACGCACCTCATGAGAACGGACAAGAGCAAAGAAACACCCGTCGAGCGCGCGTTCCTCCGGAGCAGCTGGAACCGCGTCGACCTTCTGTCCACCGTTTGTTACTGGATAAGCCTGCTGCTCACCATCAACGGCATAGACCAGGAGCACAAATTGTTTGTGTTTCGGGCTCTCAGCAGCTTGAGGCTCTGGCGCCTGCTCAACCTCACACGCGGTACCTCGTCCATTTTGCGTAGTCTCAAAAAGGCAGCCCCGCTGCTGCTCAACGTCTCTACCATCATTGGGTTTTTTTGGTAAGCATAAGTCTCCCTGCGGTCCCGCCGCTGGTCACAGCTAACTCCAGGGTCCTATTTTCTATTATTGGCGTCCAGAGCTTCAAGAGCTCTCTTCGCCGCACCTGCGTCTGGGTCGACCCAGAAGGTGTCCAGGCGAACTACAGTACAGGAACTTACTGTGGAAGCTATTTTGAACCGGAAACGCTCAAGATAGTGCCCTATGTTCTCCCAGATGGTACATCTGGCGGCGTGGCCAAAGGTTTTACGTGCCCCGTGAATAGCGTTTGCGTACTCGGCGAAAATCCAAACTCCGGGACGCTTAGTTTTGACACAATTTACAACTCGCTCGAGATGGTTTTCGTCGTCATGTCGACAAACACCTTTACGGACATCATGTATGATACGATTGCCACTGACTACCTGGTCTCGTCTCTATTCTTCGTCTTCGGTGTGCTTGTTCTCTCGTGGTGGCTCATCAATTTGCTGATTGCCGTCATTGCCGTGTCGTTTCGTCTCGAGCGAGAAGAGGCGCTCAACGGCCACCGCCGCAAGGATTTCTTTTCTCACATTTTCAGCTTTTTCAGCAGCGCCAATGGGCCCCACCACTCTACTTTTCTACTCAAGTCGAAAGTCGGCAAGTTCTACAACCGGACTCGGTATCTCTGGCTCGCCTTTATAGCAGCAGACATCATTGCTGAGTGCACGGTTGATGCCAGCAGCACGCAACAGCACGTGAGCTATGTCTACCACTTTCATTGCGTCACGGCTGGGGTGATGCTGGTCGATTTGATATTCCGCTTTGCTGGATACTTGCCGTTCTGGCGCTACTTTTTCAGAAGCAAAGGCAACGTTCTTGATCTCATACTTGCAGTTGCCAACGTTATCATTTTGTTGCCTTTCGTACACAGCCATGAGGAGGCCTACAACTGGCTCAGTGTCTTCCAGGTGGCTAGGTTCTATCGAATCCCGGTCAGCATCAAGTTCGTGAGGAGCATGTGGACGCGCGTTCTGGGTAGCTACCGAGCTATTTTTAACCTGACAGCATTTTACTTCCTCATGACGTTCCTCGTATCCATCATGGCTGGCCAGATGCTGCGGGGCGTCGTGCCTTACGAGGACGACAGCGGCCAGACAAATGACGTGTCTTTCTTCGATCTCGCAAACTCATTTATCGGCATGTACCAGATTTCTTCGACTGAGAACTGGACTGACGTGATGTATACGGCGATTGAGGCGGCTCCCAGCGCGTTTCTGGTACTATGCTACGGCCTCTTCTTTGTCGGCTGGTTCATTCTTTCCAACTTCATTGTTTTAAACATGTTCGTTGCCGTCATCACAGAGAATCTCGAGGTGTCTCCAGAGGAGAAGCGCAAGGGCCAAATCAGGCAGTTCATCAACAACTATGTCCGCAAGATGAACCAGACTCATACGGTGATGGGCGGTCTCGGTACTATTCGAAAAGCGCTCAAAGCGTCCAAGCTCAAGGTCTGGAAAGGAGGCGACGATGCGGCCACCGAACAGAACAAAGGCGACGATATCTTTGATATGCTTTTGAAGCGCCATGTCGTCGAGGATTTCCTCGACGAGGAAGAGGCTATGACAGCAGCCCAAGCGGATAATGAATCGGCCAGAGATTTACTGACCGATTTGCCGCCTGATGCGCGCCAACCTAGGGTCGGGTTCTTCAGCAGAATTGGCATGTCCATCCTTCCCAAGTGGCGCTCAAAAATACTGCCTTGGGACTCAAATTACAAGCAGTACAAGCAGCGTCGTAACTACAAGGGCGTCAAGTTGGCTGATCCGACAACCGCCGCTCACACTGTTAAGGATTGGCAATCCACCAGATTACAAGCGCAGCAAACGTTTCTGAGCGAGAACCCCGATTTCGACAGAACCTTGTTCTATTTCACAAACGACAATAAGTTTCGGCGTTTCTGCCAGCGGATTGCGGCTTCAAGCTTTGAGGAGCGAGTTAACGGCGTGAATCCTCGTCCGATAGTGTGGCAAGCTTTTCAGATCTTCATGTTCTCTGCCACTATTGCTATGGTCATCACCAGCTGCATTAATACGCCGTATTACTTCAAGACGCTACAGATGGCAAACATTCAGGGCTGGAATTGGGTCATGTGGTGTGATGTTTCGTTCTGCATTATATTCACACTAGAGGCTATTATCAAGATCGTCGCCGATGGCTTCAAGTTCACACCCAACGCATACCTGAACTCGACCTTCAACATCATCGATTTCATCGTATTGATCACACTCTGGATTACTGTTTTCAGCAATCTCTTTTCCGATGGCCATGCGTCGAGATATGTGAGAGCGGTCGAAGCGTTCCGTGCCCTGCGCCTTCTGAATATCAGCTCGAGTGCGATGGACTCGTTTTACAGCGTTTTCATTTTTGGATTCGGCAAAATGTTAGGTGCCGCACTCTTGTCTCTGTGTTTACTCTTTCCGTTCACCGTCTGGGGCAAAGCCATTTATAGTGGTCGTCTGAGTTATTGCACCGATGGCAGCGTGAACCTCTTTTCCGAGTGTGTCGATGAGTACTTCAGCAGCCCATTCAACTGGGATATCATGGCCCCTCGCGCTGTCACGAAGAACTACTTCGACTATGATAGTTTCGGCCACTCTTTTCTGATTCAATTCGGAGTTATATCTCTCGAAGGATGGATCGATGTTCTCAACGCTGTCATGGCTATCACTGGTACAGATTCCAATCCACAGCCGTTTGCGTCACGATACAATGGTATCTTCCCAGTTCTCTACAACATTCTCGGTACTATTTTCATTCTCACAGTCTTCGTGTCGGTGATCATCAAGAATTACTCGCAAAATCGTGGCTCTGCCTACCTAACCGATGATCAACTGGCTTGGTATGAGGTGGAGAAAGTACTCAAGGTGGTACGGCCCGTTGTGGTGCCACCAAAGTGCCATCCAAGAAGTTTCAGGGGCTATTTGCAAGGGCTTGCTCTCAATAGGAAGTCCTGGATGCATAGATTGGAGACAGGGATGCTCGCGATCGTTCTTGTGCTTCTTCTTACGGAGTTCTACCCCTGGCCGGGCGCTATGGATACAGCATATATCATCACTGCCATGGTTGCCTCGGTAGTTTTCATGCTGACTCATTTGGCTAAGCTTGTTGGCCTGGGCTTCCGGTCTTTCGTGCGATCAAAATGGTATGTTTTCGGGCTCGTTGTCTCGTTGATATCATTTATTTTCTCCGCCTTCGGCGCATCTGAGAATTACGCAGACGTTTTTCGAAATTTTAGGAAGCTTGGATTAGTCGGGATGATGCTCTTGTGGATCCCGCGCAGCAACCGTCTCGATCAGCTGTTCAAGACGGGCCTCGCAAGCGCAAAGGAGATCGGAAATCTGCTGATTGCATGGTTCGTGCTCTTTTTATGCTTTGCGATTGCATTCAACCAGTCATTTGGATTGACGCGTATTGGGACAAACGGCGATGAGAATCTAAACGTGCGCACTGTACCGAAAGCGCTGATTCTTCTTTTCCGAATGAGTTGCGGTGAGGGATGGAACCAGATCATGAGTGACTACTTGGTATCGCCGCCCTACTGCACACCAGGTAACGAGTTTATTGAAACGGATTGCGGTAACCACGTGTACGCATACATTCTGTTTTGCGCGTGGAACATCCTGTCGATGTATATTTTTGTGAATCTGTTTGTCTCGCTGATTTATGAGAATTTCAGCTACTTCTTTCACAGGCCGTGGGATGTTGTTACCAATGACGACATCGAGCAATTTCGACAGGCGTGGTCCAAGTTTGATCCCAAGGGTACTGGCTTTATTAGACCCGAGTTGCTCCATCGACTGCTTCGCACGTCCACGGGATATTTCAGCATGAAGATCTATGACAACAACTTCACAGTACCGGAGATACTCCGGCGGTCGCAAGCGCGCATCGATGACGACAATCCATACGATGTCGACTATGTCGCTTTGAATAGTGTCATCCGACAGATTCCTGCAGACGTCTACAAACAGAAGCGGCGGAGTTATGAACGGTTTTGCACAATGGCGCTGCTGCAGGCCGACGAAAGAGGGATCGCGTTCAGCAGGCTCATTCGCTTGTTCCCGTTATTCAAGTCTATGGACGAGGATAGGTGCTTAAGGTAAGTTGAATTTAATCCCGCGGAGAATTCATAATAGCTGACAGCAGGCTTGACGATTATTTGGCTCACAAGCTACTCAAGCAAAAGGTCGACACTGAGATTCTCAAGGAAAAGCTAAGACGTTTCCTGAGTATGATGTAAGTTTCCGGACACGAACGATCGTGAGCATGTGTGCTAACAATTTAGCCATGACAGGAGCGAGTTCATAAAGAACGCTCAGAGTCCTTTTGTGGGGCTAACCGACCCATTTTCGCATAATTACGATGCTTCAGACGCTACATCGATCGTTGAGAGCAGGCTCACTGTTCCTGGGCAGACTCCAACAGCCGAAGAACGGCCCGCCATGTCTCAGCGCCCGCGCAGGTCATCCTCTCGCGTTTCGTTTTCGACTGCCGCACCTGCAGTTCGCCATTTAACGGTGCCTCGCGCAGTCTCCCCACGTTCCAGAACTGCCGAAGACTAGGCTTCTTGCATATATTACGATTTAATGTTCATTCGCATGTTAACTTCATGGTGCCAGGCTGCGCCGCTCATCGCGATCCACCGAGTTGTACCAAAAGTCATTCATTTGCTGGGTCATATGTACAGTGCAATATGCAGAGGCTCATTTCTTCTTGCCTTCTGGAGTTAGTGATGCCCGAAAGATATTGGTCTCGCTAGCAGTACAGTCCTCACTTACGGGCAGAGCTGTCGGCCTTTCCTTCCTTCTTCTTCTTCGGCGGCGCCTTGCCTCGTCGCTTCAAGCCATCAAGAGCCTCAAGCCGTCGTACCTCCTGTGGATCGACAAAATGGGTTCCGAGCGCCTTGTTCAAGGAGCTATATTTCGGTAGCAGGTCGCGAACGTAGTAGTAGTTCTTATAGTACTCGCCTTTGAGCGACTTGCGAAGCACCTGGGTTCCTAGCCGCGCACCAGTCGGGTTCGAAGTGTGGTGAAAGACCTGTGCTTGCAAAGCCTTCAGGGCCTGCAGTCTAGCAGCCGGAGGTCCCGACATGTTGTAGGTTGCAGGACGGTGGGTATGACAGTTCGTGAAATTCTTGGGCTCGTATTCATATGTAACCAACTATGTCCAAATATGGGCGTGTTGTACTGTGCCTTGGGTGACTCTCTTCGCTCGTGTCCACAACGAAGAAACGGATATCAAATTGAGCCGCTAGTCGTTACCCGACCGTCACACATTCAGAATTAAAGATAGCAAATCCCGTTTGATGCAAAATAGTTTAAAAAAAAAGATGGCGACAGACGCAGGATTCGAACCTGCGCGCGGAAACCGCATTTGATACCTGATAGTTCAAGTCAAACTCCTTAACCACTCGGACAGCCTGTCTAAATTTCACAAAAAACTTGCTATCTAGCTCTAGATGGGAGTCTTGATATCATGCATAGAAGCCTAGGGTTTAATGTTAGAAGCTTAAAACAGGTTTATAACCTGATGCAGCGTATATTCGAGCCTTTTTATACTGTCGCTAGCGGTCCAAATGAGTGTGCTATCATCCCTTTTGAGACTTTGATGTGTTCACGCAGTAAGGCGTCGAAACCTTACTGCGTCGAAAATACTAGTCCATGAAATCAGCGTTGTCTCTGTTTGTCATTGCCAACAGACTTTGCATTGCATTCGAGGCCCAAAATACCCATGAACAGCGTGTCTCGTTAAGCGTATAAACAATGTTCTATCTAAATTCCACTCCAGAACGTCGTCTCTTTGACTTCGAACGAGGCCTTCGCGCCAATGTCAGTCGAGCTATGACCGAAGAGGACCTCGTACTGGTCGGCCTCGGAAATCCAGCAGTCGCGGATCTCGTTCCAGTACGAAGTGGCGTATTTAAGCGGGATCTCGACAGTGGCAGTTGCCGACTTGCCAGCACGGACCTCGACCTTAGCGAAGCCCTTGAGTTCCTTGACCGGACGGGCAATGGCGGGGTTCTTCTGCGCGATGTACACCTGGACAACGTGCTTGCCGTCGACCTTCGAGGTGTTCTCAACGGTGACCGTGGCAACAACCTTGTCGTTCTTGACGGCGACCTTGGCGTTCTTGTACTCAAATGCGCTGTACGAGAGACCGTGGCCGAACGGGAAGAGCGGGGCGCGCTTGGTGGCTTCGTAGTAACGGTAACCAGTGTAGACGTCCTCTGAGTACCACACACGACCGTTCTCGGTGCGGTACGAAAGGTAGGCTGGGTTGTCCTCGAGACGCTCCGGGAAGGTGAGCGGGAGACGGCCCGACGGGTTAACGTCGCCAAAGACGACGTCCGCGATACCGTTACCTGTTTCGTTGCCGCCATACCATGCCTGGACAAACGCGGGAACGGACTTGATCCACGGGACCGCGACCGGCGTACCAGACTGGTTAACGACAACGACGTTCTTGTTTACCTTGATCACGGCCTCAACGAGCTTGTCGACGTTAGGAGGGAAGTCCATAAACGATCTGTCGTAGCCCTCAGACTCCCAGTCGCTGTTGAGACCAAGAGAGAGGATAACCTGGTCGACGGACTTGGCAGCCTCAACGGCTTCGTTGATGAGCTCGTCGGCAGCGCGGCGCTGGAGCATACCAAGGCGGAGACCACCTCCAAAGTCGGGAACCTCACTGCGGAGGGTCGAGGTCAGTTGCGATCCGTAGAGCAGAGTCATCTTGTACTTCTGGCCGGCCTTGAGCGTCGCAGATCCGCGCTCTTCAACAGTACCGGCGCCAAAGAAGTTGTCCGACAGCTTCTGATCCTTGGAGTTGTCGACGACCTCCTTGCCGTCCAGGTATACAGTACCAGTGCCACAGACAACGAGACCAAAGTCGTACTCGCCGTCGGCAGCGACCTCAAGATCAGCCTCGATTTCAAAGTAGAATGGCTTGTTGGGACCGGCCGGGGCCCAGTCGGGAATCATGATCATCATACTCTCGAGAGTACGGGTATCCAGGACCTTGCGGTCCTTCTCAGTATGGGGCTTGTCATAAGCGCGGAGGGTGAAGCCCCGCTGACCGTCTGCGGTTTTGAGGAACGGGTCAATCAGCGGCAGGTTCTTGAAAGTGTTGACACCGAACGCGTACTTGGGCTCGGTCTTGAGCTTGGCACTGATGCCCTCAAATGGCGAGACTGCGTAGTAAGGACGAAGAGACGCCGAACCACCACCGCAGTAGGTAATGACCTTGGCGTTGGGGCCAATAACAGCGGTAGTCTTGTCTTTGGAGAACGGGAGCACGTTTCCCTCGTTCTTGAGCAAAACGCAGCCATCAGCCGCGAGTTGGCGCAGGAGCGCGGCAGTCTCCTTGGTGTTACGCATGCCCTCGTCGCCGTTCTCGGGCACGCCGGACTCCTCCATTGTCTTCTTGACGAACCGGAGGACGTTCCTGACGCGCTCGTCAACAACATGGTGATGGATCTGCTTGGAGTTGAGGGCGCGAACAAGGCGCTCGGCGCGCATTTCCGGGGGCGCGGGCATCTCCATGTCGAGGCCGGCCACGATGGCCTCGGTGGTCGAGTAAGTGCCGAACCAGTCGGACATGATCAGACCCTCCCAGTTCCATTCGCCGCGCACGATGTCCTTGAGAAGCTTGGTGTTATGCGAGCACGAGACGCCGTTGACCTTGTTGTAGCCGGTCATGAACGAGCCAGGCTTGGCATCGCGGGTGGCGAGCATGAATGGCATCAGGTAGACCTCGCGAAGAGCCCGCTCCGTGAGCTGCGAGTCCGATGAGTTGCGCTCGTGCTCAAGATCGTTGCACACAAAGTGCTTCATGCAGGCAACGATGCCCTTTTTCTGAATTCCCTTGATCTCAGCGGCAGCGAGAAGACCGCTCAGCACGGGGTCCTCGGCGAAAGACTCAAAGCCACGGCCGCCGAGCGGGGATCGCTGGATGTTGGCGGTCGGCCCGAGGATGACGTGGACGCCCTTGGCCTTGGCCTCCTCGGCCATGGTGTCGCCGGCACGGTTAAGGAGCTCCTGGTCCCAAGTGGAGCCAAGAGCGGTGCCGCACGGAAAGCAAGCGGACTTGACACTGTCGAAGAAACGGGTGCCACGGAGACCATTGGGCCCGTCGCTAAAGCGAAGCGACGGAACACCGTACTCCGGGAGTGGGACGGTGTGCCAGAAGTCCTTGCCGGACAGGAGGGCAACCTTCTCCTTGACGCTGAGTTTGCTCAGAACCTCGTCGACGTTGAATGTCATGTCTGGTAGGATCACGCTACTTGTGGCGGCGAGACTAGTGCTGTCAGAGTGCGTGGCCGGGGCCCGGCCTTTTATGTTAAATGTGCTACAGCTTTTTCGGCCCGTTTTTACTGTTTGCCCCACTTGAGAGCCCCGCAGAATCCGCAGATTTCTCCGCCGCAGGAGCCGCACCGGGCAGGTAGTGCGGGGGGATCCAATGTGGGGAGGGCGGGAGTGCGAAAGGAATGAAGGGCCATCTGGCCGGCTGTTTCAGACTGCGACCAATTCACTCAACGACCTCTTTAACGATTGCTAGCTAGATCTATGGCACCCCCAAGTTATCATTGGGGTCGGCAAAGTTCATCCCGATGCGTTACGTGGCCGCCCCGGCGGTCGGAGCATTGATCTTGCGACATTGGCAAGAGGGCCGCATTCAGGATTTTTGCGAACCTACCAGGCGAACGACAACTCGAGAGCCACATGCTCATATAGCGACAATAAAGGGTGGAAGCGTCCTGGGCGGGGCCCACCTCCGGCTGATTTATCCCGGCTCAATAAACCGTGTCTTCGGTCTGAGCGGTCGCGTCATACCCGCGCGGCTGCGGAGCGGCTCAAGTCGAGTCGCACGGGTTCCGGACAAACTGTCCCTATCTTGGGGGGACGGTGCCGAAACAGACTGGGTTATGTCTCTCGGCGACCAGGCACGCCAACGGTCTGCTTGAGGCTGCCTGAACAAGCGATGGCACGGGCAGTGTGCCAGAGTCAGGTATCCTACTATGTTTGCCAAGCTAGTGCCGGAGTGTAAGTTGCAGCCATAGGATTTACTATGGACTGGGGCAGTCTGTCAATTGGACCATTGCGATGGACCACACGGCCAGATTACCACAGCTCTATAGAGATACAGGGACCCCAACAAATTACATACTCTCGGCACGCGTTGTGCCGCATGGACTGATGCGGAATTTTGGGCGGGGATGTGGAGGCGGAAGAAATACCGGGTCATTTGGTTCAGCCGCGCGGGCCCTGTTAATGAGAGATGCTTAATTGAGATGGACGTGAATTGAGACACATTAGACGAAAACACAGGTAGGGCCCTGGTGTTGTGCTCGCTCGGCCATTTCTTGTGCCGGAAACATCGCTGGCGCGACAAGTGTAGTGGCCCATAGGGATGCTGCCAAGGCCAAGAAACGCCGTGCCACTCCGGGCTGCGGGATGTGCCGTGCTCCGTTCCGGGACTACTAGAAAAGAGCCTGTACAGGCGGAACGAAAGGGTTCTACAAGCACCTTCATGGGACGCGAAGCTGCGTCTATGTCATAGAAATCACTGCCTGCCGTCTTGCCGAATTTGCCAGAGCATCGTGTGGCAGCACGCCCATGTCCATCGAGACTCTTTCTACTCATCACGGCAAATTGATTGTAACGATATTACCATGCGCTTTTTATGGGAACGCAACCTGTTGGCACTCTAGTAAGACTCGAGTAATACGAAGAGTTTTTGGTACGGCTGCATATCAGGTATTGTTGCAAACAATGCCATTGTTAGCGGAATTACCCTGCCTATCGTTCAATCGAGGCGATGCAAGGAACGCGGTAACAGCAAGCCACACGAAGCTGCGCACTTGCCGTAGTTTTGAAGTACGCAAGGGCTTTTCTTTTTGCCGTGCCACCAGAAAGCAAGAGCCGCCAATGAGTCAAGTACAGGCAGCCCGGACCGAGGCGCCAGCAAGGGCCCAGCAGAAGCAGCCGAGCAGCAACACGGCTGCCGACGATGGTCCCGAAATTAACAACCCGTTGTACGCAAAGAAGACCAAGCGAGTTAAGGTATGACAATCGAGAATACGTTACTGAGCACGCCTGCTAACTTTTTAGACTCTTCACTTTTTGTGGTTCGTCGGTATGTTTTCAATTGCGGTCTGTCGTGGAATTACGGCTCTGCGTACTCCATGCTGCATCCAACTATCAATACCGGGCCACTAACATCAGGACACTGCATCACAATTTTTGGCACCAGCTTGCTGATTCTCGCTTTCTTCACATTCCAGTCCCGCACTCAATGGGCCGCCGCTCTGTACCGCGCAACGCTTCTCGCAACAGTTGTGACATACGCACTCAGCGTGCGGCAGAAGCTCAAGGGCTCGCCCGTGACGGTGTACGCGGTTCTGCCTCTTGACAGCTTCCAGTTTGGCTCACTAGCTGTAGTGTGGCTACTGACGCGCCGCAACGTTGTTAAGCTGCTGCCGTACGTGGGCATCTCGGCCCTCCAGGCGGCTGACTTTGCATCGGCCAAGCTTGGAATGTCTGAAAAGGTCCAGCCGATCCTGGACACGAATGCAGACCACGTCGCAAAGCTGGTCTCCTACATGACCCTCGGCATGTTCGTCCCGCTGATTATCGACGTGGTGACGGTGCGCACAGGATCGTTCATCGCACTTCTGGCGTACATCTTTTTCTACCGTATCCGCCTCGCGTTTTCGCCGCTGGCGCGCTCGGCCGTCAAGGACCTTATGGGGGCCATCGACAAGCGCGTCGCCAACTCGTCGCCCAAGGTTCAGGATTATTGGAAGCGCATCAAGTGGACTGTCGAGAACTACGAGACGCATGAGCTCGACGGTCTGACGCCTAAAAAGCGTGAGGACGACGTCCCGCTGACCTCATTGGGAGCCAAGGTTACAGAGGTCCATGACGCGAAGAAGCGCCCCACAAAGGAGAACGGTGTGGACAAAAATCACTTCCTCATGGACAAGGAGGACTAGAGGTTCAATGAGATCTAATACATACAATGGATCGGATAGTTGCAGCGTTGTGTCGTTAGGTTCGTTAGATAAGGACGGCGCAGCTAACTGGAAAGGCCATCCTTGATTTCCATGAGGCGGTCCCAGCCAGGCGTGTCCTCCCAAGCACGCTTACCGCGCCCCATGAGAAGGCGCACCGTCGAGCGCGCCTTGTAAGCCCAGTCCTTGCACACGAGCGATCTCTCACCGTGGCGGCCCGGAAGCGGGCCAAGATTCGTGTAGGCGTCCACGAGATCCTGGCAGTAGTCGACGGCCTCGTTCCAGAACTTCTCCTCGAGCTCGACTTGCGGGAGATGCGTGTAGACGCGGAACCCGCGCTCGTAGTCGTCAAGCGCGGCCCACGGCTTCTTCTGCCACATGTGCACCTTGGCAACCAGCTTCCAGAGGTATGCATCGGTTGTAATGAGCGATGGAATCACATTAACAAAAAGGTCGATGCAGGACCGCTGGAAATAGTCGGGTCTCGCGGAGTCCTCTGACTTGTACTCCTGGCTAATGAGAACCTGGCACAGGGCCTCAAGAATGCCGCCATCTAGGGCTGCCTCGCCCTCCTTGTCCTTGCGCAGGTTGATGAGCTGCTTGGTGCCAATGAGGACCTCTGGCCAGTTGCCGAGATCGAGCGCCACGGTGGTATAATTGCTCCAGATGCGCCAGTTGCCCTGTTCAGAGCCAGCCCGGACCGCCTGCTTGAGAGCGTTGAATGCCTCTTTCTTCTTGCCGAGTTGCAGAAACGCAGACGCAAGGTTACTCCAGCTCTTGGCGTCGGTGTCGTCCATGGCAACGCAGCGCGAAAACGCCTCGGTCGCGAGCTCCCATTGCTCGGACTCAAGGCCGCACACTCCGTACAGGAACCAGGCCTCGGCGTTCATGGGGTTTGCCTTGAGCGCGTCCGCCAGGTGCATGATCGCGACCTCGACGTTGCGCGCGAAACCGCTGTCGCGCGGCGGGCTATGGAAAAATCGGCCGAGCGACCGCTTGGCTGGGGCATAGCGGCCCATGTCCCACGCTTTCTTCCACAGCTCCGGGTCCAGCTTGATGTCGCCAAGAATGGACCAGCCGCGGTAGTCGTTGGGTTCCTTGTCGAGATGGCTGCGGAGCAGCTTCTCTGCATGCTCCTCTTGGCCGACCGCCGCGTAGCAGAGGGCGACCTCACCCCACATCTGCAGCCGCTCGTACACGCCGATAGCGGACTTGAGGGCACCGAGCGACATGAACTTCTCGGCGAGCGTCACGTCCATCGCCCACTTTGGCTGCGGCATGAGCTGGTGGACAAACGCGAGGCGCGCCGCTTGGTTGTTGTTGACGTCGTCCTCGTCGACGCTGCCCGTGGCCCTGGGAATGTATGTTGCCGAACTGGCATGGCCCAGCTCTTCGACAAGGCTCTGCATCTGCAAGGTACCGCGCTCGACAGTTTTGGCACTGTCGGACTCGAATATACTGCGCAGCCACAGTGCTCGGCTGAACAGACTCCAGTTGACAGTCGACTCGGGCGAGTTGATGATGCGGCTGCCCATGGCAGTCAGCTCTTCAGTCACCAGCGGATCCTTGTGTGGCGTCGTAGCGCGGATCAGTGCAATGCGAAGGAGGATAATCGCGGTATCAATGTCCTGCAGGACCGGCTGGCTGTTGGGATCGAGCTGGCGCAGCTGCTCCGGAATCTCATCCGACTCGAAGCTCGCGACCGTCTTGGCGTACGCGGGACGCTCGAGCAATAGGTCCGAGTTGAGATCGAGTGCCACTGGGGCCTGCTGTGCCTCTAAAGGCTTGGGCTCGGGACCAGACGCATCGCTACGAGCAAGCAGCACAAGCTGCGTGGTTTCATGCTGCTGGTACTTTGTTCGTTTGGCTCTGGCGCCTGTCAGCACGTAGGCAAGGCCGGAGGCATCTGTAGCACGCTTGAGCGAGTCGGAGGCCCTCGTATCCTGGTTGAAGGTGATCTCGGCGCGGGCCCGCTCAAGCCAAAATCGTATCTGGAGGTTGCGAACCAGGGCGTCGTCGTCGAGCCGATGTACAGCAGCTTCCAGTGTCGAGGCGGTCAGTCCAGTGGACACTTCCTCAAACAGCGTGTTTGTTGGGTTGTCGAGCAGCGCCTGGTGCGCCACCGCTGCCCGCGAGAGCCACCACCGGGCCGGAGCGGCGAGGGCGCCAATAGCGTCGCCTGCGTTCCGCAGTGCACGCAGCACAGAACGAGCGTATACAAGCAGGCCGATGTAGGCAGTCAGCCTGAATGCCGGCTCGCCATCCGTATCTAGTGCCGACACGGGAGGAGCATTGGGAATAAATTCGTCCGGGTCGAACTGCAGCGCGGGACCCGTGAAGTTAGCCTGGAGAAACGCTTGCAGCGCCGCCACAGCCCCCAGAAATGCCAGCCTAGGGCCCTGCTCGTCTATTCGGCCAAAAATTTCCGTCACTGTGGAGAGATCAGGGCTAGCGCCCCGCTCGCGCAGCTTCGTGAGCACTGGATCATGCTTCAGCGGCTGCACATAGTCGCCGTCAATAATGGGGCGGGCCAGGGTCGCAAACTCGCCCTCAATGACAGATGTGGGACCCTCGGGCCATTGAAGAGCCAGCAGGAACGCGTTCACCTTCTGTACCGCGTCCATTGTGTCGCTTGGTACCAGTGCTTTCTGCGGCTTGTATCTTTTTTTCCTACAAATCTAGGCTTGTCAAAGAAATTGAACAGCCGTATGCGTTCTCATGCGCGATATGCAGTGAAACTTTAGCCCTTGCCCTCGATTTCTGGCTGCCATTTTGGCAGTTGGCATGGCGCCGCACACATAACGGGCGATGATTGTGGGCAGTCACCGATGTCGCGCCGATGAGATCTGCATGCGCGAATGCGGGCCCAAGTCAAGTCCATAACATGCCAGTTTGCACCTGATTTGCAATCCAAAGACGCTGTGCCAGGCCCGAGAAGGGACCGTTCGCGTATATCTGTAGATGTCCGGCCCTGAGAGTGGCCCGCAGATCTCCTGTGGCGATGCCTCGCTTAGGAGCTAAACCCAAAGTCGCGCAAGCTTTTGGCAATGTGCGGTTAGTAAACAGCATTGATTCAAATGCTGAATTACGGTTTGTCATTGCGGGGTTGACTTGTTCGGTCGCCAATAAGGTCCACATCATTCGCATGCGGCTGCTGGCCCTAGTTATTTATGTCAGTCTGTGCCATTGGCGGGGACCCCTCAGAGGACCTCTTGCCAACATAGTGTACAACAATACCTAGAGAAACTGTATCCACAGTTGGTTCCTTCAAGGGTCGCCGGGCACGCACGTGCTTCGGATTCGCACACGCAGCCCCCCAATCAAAACGCCTTCGGCCCAAGCGTTGCCCGCCAGCGCCGCACAGCCGTCCACCACATTTCATGCGGTTACCCGGCGCTGTGCTACGATCCGAGCCCATCGTTGCAAAAAAAACCCCATAGCGCCAAAGTTTTTTTCTTGTGTGTTCTATCTTGCATCTCCTTGCGACAAATAGACAATAGCTTGGTTTAAGGACTCCAGCAAGACAATTCTTAGCGTGAACGTCACACCAGCCGGTCTTCTTACGCGTCTACAGCTGCCCGAAGCAACTGCTTTACCCGCATTCACTCGAGGACCTGCTCTCTGTCGGAAACTCCTCGACTGAGCAATTTTTTTTGTCTCCTTTGACACACTTGACCTTTTCGACCCCGTACCTGCCACTACGGAACAGTGGCACTTTTAAATCTGGTTGAAGTTACGTTGAACGGTGGTAACGGCCTTTTCTGGGGCCTACCACGAATTGAGCCAACTGACAAGAAGCAGCCGCCGTAACTGGGTAAGTACAGGATTGCGCCGCGGGAGCCGGGGTCAACGCTTTTTGAACGTGCCCGCATCTTTCTGGCAGTCAAACTAACATGTTGCAGTCTTTTGGTGGTTCTTTCCTGTTAATGTTCGGCACCTCTGGTTCTTGTAATTCAGGAGGAGGCTGATCTGATCGCATCAAAATAATAACAACTGAGTTGCATTTCTGCAATGGCCAGCAACAACGACGACTACTCGGACTCGGGCGAGACGGCCCCGCAGCTGCCGACGTCCCAGGCGTTTGAGGACGTGCGGGCGATGCGCGGTTCGCTGTCGGAGCTCCGGCGCATGTCGACGTCGAGTGTCGAGCCGCGAGACCGCGTCGACGCTGCGTATGCGTTTGGCAACCGTCCGCGCGCGCTTTCGCGCGCATCTAGGGCCTCGAACCGCTCATGTGCGGTTTCGGTGCACTCGCAGTTCAGCGAGGATGTGCCCGGCGGGATTCTGCTGAATGCGTCGCAAGCGGGACCGCGCTCTTTCGCCGGCGAGGATCAGTCGCAGGGCGCTCCCTTGGCGCGTCACCGCTCGCGACGCATGACACGATCATCCAACGTCTCGCTGCACTCGATGGACAATCAGTCCGAGGCTGACCCCGACGACATTCTGCAGATGCGCGAGGATGTGTTCTTCTCGATGGGCGACCACGGGCGCCGCGATGACGGCATCGACTTTGTTGAGCTCGACGATCTCCGTGAGGCGGCGCGCCAGAAGTCGAACCTTGCGGCGGTGGCAGGCGACTCGTCGTCGACCGACGAGGGCGGAGCCGCTGCGCCAGAGCCGCTTACCGGTGGCCGGCAGAAGTATTACTCGCACCGCCCGTTGGTGCCACAACTTCCGGGTGGCGGCGTCAAAGGCGACTCGCCTGGCAGCGCGACGATCGATGTCCCGGTGCTGGACTCGTCCAAGGACAACCTCAAGGAGGAAGCCGAGGTGCAGTTTGAAAAGGGCCGTGTGTACTCCAAGGAGCGATTTTCCTTCTTTGCGTCCGAGTTCGAGGACACGATCCACGCGCCGCAGCTGTCGGCGCTTGTCGAGGAGGGCCAGTCGTTCAGCGAGCTGTTCAACGAGGCCAGTGGCACCTGGTGGCTCGATTGCATGGACCCTACCGACGACGAGATGCGCATCATCTCGCGCGCGTTTGGTATCCATCCGCTCACGACCGAAGATATTACGACGGAGGAGTCGCGCGAGAAGGTTGAGCTTTTCAAGAACTACTACTTTGTGTGTTTCCATACGTTTGACCACGACCAGGAGTCGGAGGACTTTCTGGAGCCTGTCAACGTGTACATTGTCGTGTTCAGCAGCGGCATCCTGTCGTTCCACTTTTCGCCCATTACGCACGCGGGCAACGTGCGCAAGCGGATTCGCCAGCTGCGCGACTACGTGTCTGTCTCGGCTGACTGGATTTGCTACGCGCTCATTGACGACATCACCGATTCTTTTGCGCCTATTATCCACGACATTGAGGAGGAGGCAGATATCATTGAGGACTCGGTGTATGTGGCGCGCGACGACGACTTTGTGGGCCTGCTGCGCCGCATTGGCGAGTCTCGCCGCAAGGTCATGACGCTGCTGCGGCTGCTGTCGGGCAAAGCCGACGTTATCAAGATGTTCGCCAAACGCTGTCAGGAGAACTGGGATAACGCGCCCAAGGGCGAGATCGGGCTGTACCTGGGCGATATCCAGGACCATATCTTCACAATGCACCAGAACCTGTCTGTCTACGAGCGTATCTTTTCGCGCTCGCACGGCAACTACATGGCTCAGCTGCAGGTGGAGTCCGTCTCGTCCAACAACCGCGTGACCGAGGTTCTCGGCAAGGTGACAATGCTCGGAGCTCTGTTTCTGCCTATGAATCTCATCACCGGTCTGTTTGGCATGAACGTGACGGTGCCTGGTGAGAACCAGGGCAATCTCAAGTGGTGGCTCGGCATTTTTTTCTTTATGATGGGCATGGGCGTGATTTTGTTCTTCATTGGCAACCGCTTGCTCCTGAGGGATGAGAACTCGCGCCTCGCTAGCTCGTCTGGTCTGTCTGTCCGGTCGTCTGCGGCGTCGCTCTTTTCGCGTCGGACGCGCCGCGAGCGCGCCGATCCCCGCGTTAACATTCGCGACTAGCTAGCTGTAGCTTATGGCGCCGCCAAGAACTAGAACGAAATAAAGTGGTCTACTCAACTCCAGTATTGCTGCGTTTGTCCCAGGTGAGCGTCCTAGCGTACTGCTGGCGTTGGAGCCGGTACATGAAAGGCGCGAAGGGTTTGATTCCCGGTTGTAGTGCGTGGCTCCGCGTTTCGTCCAGCATCATGTGGAATAAATATGCGCGTCATGCTAAAGTGGCGACCCAATTTCGAGCCAGCAGCCGGTCCCAGGCAGGGTCGGGGTTGGACGTGTGGATAGAGGCGCCGAAAACAAGCGACGCGGAACTTCGACATTAGAAAAGCAGCGAGCGCGAGGCTGTAACAGAAATTAGTGGAGCCGGGGCTCTGTTGCCACCATGTCGAGCGACGAGGGCGACTTTGACTATGCGAGCGAGGACGTCGACGACATCGAGGACCTGCTGGAGGGCGCATCCGACGGCGACGAGGATCTGCGGATGGACGGCGGAGGCAATGACGCGGAGGACGACGATAGAGGGCTGGCACAGTCGGGTGGCAAGAACTACGAAGTGAGCTACAGAATACTGAGCGAGGAGCAGCTGGGCCAGCGGATAGACGCCGAGGCCCGGCAGATTTCTGGGTTTATTGGGTTTAATGCGGGCCACGCGAAGCTGCTGCTACGCTTGTTTCGGTGGCACGGCGAAACGCTGGTGGAGCGGTTCACCGACGACAGCGACAAGGCGCTGAGGGCCGCGGGCGTGCCGGCCGACGACCGGCCGCTCGCGCTGGATCACGCTCCCGCCGGCTTTGCTTGCATCCTGTGCTGCAGCGAGGGTCCCGGGATCCAGCGCGCCGCGCTGTCATGCGGCCACGCTGTGTGCTCCGACTGCTTTCTCTACTATGTGGCCGACAAGGTACGCGAGGGCCTCGCGTGGTGGAACATACGGTGTCCGGGCGATCCCGAGTGCGGGCTTGTGGTGGACGAGGCGGGAGTGCGGGAGCTCGGCGACGGCCAAGTGTACGCCAAGTTCAGAAAGCTAGTGGTGCAGTCATATGTGGACGCCGCGAGCTCGCTCGTATGGTGCCCAGCGCCCGAGTGCATCTACGCAGCTGAGTGCCACCTGCGGGCGTCGGACCTCGGCCGCATCGTGCCGACGGTGCGCTGCCAGTGCGGCAACGTGTTTTGCTTTGGCTGCCAACAGCCGGACCACCAGCCGACCATCTGCGCCCTCGTCAAGAAGTGGCAGATCAAATGCCGCGACGACTCGGAGACGGCGCACTGGATGCGCGCCAACACCAAGGACTGTCCGACCTGCAAGGCGGTTATCGAGAAGAACGGCGGGTGCAACCACATGACGTGCCGCAAGTGCCGCTACGAGTTCTGCTGGGTGTGCATGGGCGACTGGGCCAAGCACAAGCGAGATTTCTACAATTGCTCGCGGTTCGACGAGAGCTCCGAGGATAGTTCGGACAAGGACGATTCGCGCAAGCAGCTCGAGCGCTACCTGTTCTACTACGAGCGCTACGACGCGCACCTGCAGTCGCTCAAGCTCGACAAGGAGACGTACACCAAGGTGGAGAAGAAGATGCGCGAGATGCAGGAAACGCTCAACATGAACTGGATCGAGGTTCAGTTTCTGGCCGACGCGTACGA
The DNA here is from genome assembly GCA_038086965.1 of Tardiomyces depauwii. NCBI lineage: Eukaryota > Fungi > Ascomycota > Dipodascomycetes > Dipodascales > Trichomonascaceae > Tardiomyces > Tardiomyces depauwii. The sequence continues at coordinate 2,718,860 of JAVHZA010000003.1, forward strand.
GGCGCTGCGCGCCTCGCGCAACACCCTCATGTGGACCTATGTGCTCGCGTACTACCTCAAGCGCAGCAACTACGCACACATCCTCGAGGACAACCAAAAGGACCTACAGACGGCCGTCGAGGAGCTGTCTGAGGTGTTTGAGCAGCCCGTCGAGACCATTGCCGAGGAGCGCATCAAGCTCATGGATAAGAAGGCGTACGTCGCGTCGCGCCGCGTCACGGTACTCGAGTTCACCCAGAACTGCATGGACGAGGGCCTCTGGGAATACAACGTCAGCGTTAGCTAGATTCTCTATTTATTGCATGATTCTCTTTGCCCATGGGCCCGGCCCGCGGCGGGTCCGCCTGCTATAATATGTACACGTGTAGTGCAACCGTTGCGACGGGGCCGCATCGTAGCTGTTGCGACTGAGCACACCCCACCCAGAATGGTGGGATCGGCCGCCAATTGCACTACTCTAGCCGACGTAGTCAGCTGCTCAGCAAGTCATTAGTCACGCATCACAGATTCTGGCTTAGACACCACTGCAGCGTCTTCTGAACTGCAGGGCGGTCGCTCTCGGTAAACAACCACAAGCCGTACATAGCACCATCGGCGGCCTGGACCATGATGAAGGGGTCCTCCCATTTGGACTCCATCTCGGGCGCACCTGTGCGCGCAGCAATAGACAAAGGCATGATGCCGAGCGAGAAGTCGTCGGCGTTGTTGCGGTTCAGTACAATGAGGCCGTATGGATACTTGTCTGTGTTGCCGACGTCGCCGTCCCGGGCTGCCCGGGAGTACAGAAAGAGCGTGCCCTGGCAGTCTAGTTTATCCCATTCCGCGTCCTCGACGCTGAATTTGTAGACGTTGCAGATGCTCGAGGTGAAGAACAGCTGTGAGAGGTGCGGGTCGTGTCTCTGCAGAACGGAGAAGTTGTAGCCCGCTTTTTGTGCTTCTGTGTCCTCTAATGTCGCCCCATTGGGCGCGCCGCCCTTTTTCTTGCCCATGCCGCTGGTTGAACGTATTGGCGACCGTCGCCGACCCGTGCGGCCGGTATCGTAGACTTGATCGGGACGGCGGCAGACGAGTCTGGTCACATATGTGCGGCATCATGCGCATAATGCTCAAGCGGATCGCGGAAGCACGATGCGTTTTCGCGGCAGAAGATCAAGAGCGCCCCGAGAAATACAATGGTGGATGACGCGACGATCGAGCAGGCGCTTAAAGATGCCGTCATGCAGGCAGACCTCGCGGTCGCGACCCTCAAGACAATTCGCGCCGACGTCGCCCAGGAGCTGGGGCTCGAGCCTGGTTTCTTCAAGGCGGGCGACTGGAAAGCGCGCTCCAAGGATCTCATTGACCGCACAATTGTATGCGCTTTTGACAGATCAGAGTGTGCTTTTTGTGCTGACTCCAGAATTCGCGTCTCGAAGGCTCGCACACGCTGCCGGCTAGCAGCCCGTCTGTTCACAAGGCCGGTGGTGGTGCGAAAGACGCGACGCCGCTGCGCAATGGCACGCCGGACAGCGCCAAAGACGCTGCCCCGAACAAGCCGGCTGGCACTGCCGTAGACGAGCCACCACCTGAGGAGAGCTCCGACTCCGACCCAGAGCTCATCGACGACGGGCCGCCCGCCAAAAAGCGGAGGGCTGCCAAAAACGGTACCGCAACCAAGAAGGATGCCAAAATGGCCGTCCCAAAAAAATCAAAGCAAGCAAAACCAGCGCCTAAGCGGAGCACCGCAAAGTCCTCCTCGTCCAAGCAGGACAGCGAACTGGCCAAGCTCAAATCCCAGCTCGCGCAGTGCGGCGTCCGCCGGGTGTGGTCCAAGCTACTGGCGCCCATTGACGGCGAGGCTGCCCAGGTTAAGTACTTGCGCCAGATGTTGGCGGACGTTGGCATGACGGGCCGGTTCAGCAAGGCCAAGGCCAAGGCGATCAAGGAGAGGCGCGAGTTCGAGCAAGATATCAAGGACATGACCGAGGAGGCCGAGCGATTCATCAACCGCGGTACCAGCGAGGACGCCGACACCGCCGGCCGCAAGAAGCGAGTACGTTGTTTAGAGGGCATGCGTATATTTGGTTACTAACAGCCAGATCGTCATGAGCGACAGCGAGGAAGATGACGACCAAGATTAAGAGAGGACACGAGGCTCGGCTCGTACGCTCACAGAGTGCCGAGCACCTTCTCGGCAGCCGAGATGGAGATGCCCGTGGAGTCCGGCTCCACAAACTCCTTGACAACCTTTCCGTCCTGGACGAGCGCCGCGTAGCGCTTGGAGCGGTTGTTGCCAAAGAAGGCCGCCGCGTCGAACTCGGCGTCCCAGGCCTTGGTGAAGTCGCCGGCGGCGTCAGCGACAAAGCGGACGTTGTCGCCGCTTGAGTTCTCGAGCGCGAGCGCCTGCTGCCACGCGCCTGTGACGAATGCATCGTTTACGGCGACCACAAAGATGCCGTCAATGCCCTTGTCGGCGAACTTCTCGTAGTTGTTGAGGTAGCCAGGGACGTGGCTAGCCGAGCAGCCCGGCGAAAACGCACCCGGCACGCCGATGATCAGGTACTTGCCCTGCAGTTAGCTCGCACGTTCTCATATACTCTTTTTCCAGTGCCATTGGCTCATTTGGGGGCGCATACCTTCTTGGTCTCCTCAGCAAGGTTGACCTTCTTGGACGGGGCTCCCTCGGCGAGGGTGACGGACGGAACGGCGTCGCCGGCCTTGAGCCACGCGGCTCGCGAGGCATGGAGCTGGCGCACGCCACGGAGGGCGATCTGAGGAACGCGGAGACGAAGAGAGTTCATGTCAATGGTGCGACTGCGGTCGTCAATTGGCAAGTCGACAATGTCAAAGGCGGGAAGTAGCAATCGATCGTTTACTGCGAGTTATGCTCGCAATAGGAAACCCCCGCCCCTGTATCAGCCGTGCCTATGCGCCCAAGTATATGCGAAGCGCCGCTAGGCGATGTACCGTTTCTGTCGGCATCCGGGCCATGTTGGCGCTTATTAGAGGCGTGTCTCGTCAGCGCACACTGCCCTGCCTGTTGTTTGGGCGATACAGCAGCACCAATGCCGAGTACAGGGCGTGGGTCGACGGCTTTAGACCCCGCGATATTCCTCGGCACCAGTTTGACCTGGTATTCTCGCGGTCTTCTGGTGCTGGGGGCCAGAACGTGAACAAAGTCAATACAAAAGCGACAATCAAGCTCAGCAAGCAGCAGTGGTCTGATGCTGCGTGGGTGCCCAGTGCCGTCAAGGCGCAGCTTGTGCCCGGCAAGTTCCCGTACATCACGAAATCGGGCGGCATTCTGGTCACGAGCGACAGAACGAGGAGCCGCCAAGCGAACCTCGACGACTGCTTCGACAAACTGTGCCAAAGCATCAAAGACTCTACCTTGTTCCTAGCAGACCCCAGCGCCGAGGCTCTCGAGAGGTGGGACCGTATCCGCAAGGCTCAGAACGAGAAACGGCTCAAAGACAAGAAGCTGCGCCAGTCCAAGAAGGACTTTCGCAAGCGCGTATCTGTGCTCGACTAGCTGCCTCGTTTAGGTTATTTATTACTTTGCATTGGCATTATCGTCGCATCGTATCGGTTGCGTACTGTACATAAAAAATTGCTCATGGCTCCGCGTCCACGTGCTGCCGCTTGGCAGACGGCGCTTCGTCTTCATCGGGACTATCGTCGGCCTTTTTCCTCTTGGGTGTAGTATTCGCATCGTTCGCGGGCTCGTTTGCGTGCCCGTTTGTGGGTTCACTTGTGTCTCCATTAGTGGTCTGTGGCGTGTCGCTTTCAGTAGCAATGCCGGGCGACTTCGCGGGCGCGTCCCTGTCTGGTGCTGGCGTCGACTCCGCGGACCGAAGCTCGTTGCCGTCCTGGTGGGGAGCCGGGCCTACCGAATCCTGACGGCTCTCTAGATTCTTTTGCGTACTGTCCTTGAACAAACCGCCGAAGCCGACGTCCTTTGTAACACCGTCAAACTCACCCCACAGGCCGTGGTCACGCGCGGACCGCAGTCCCCGCCACTCGAGAGACGCAACCGCTGCCTGCTTCTCCTCATCGTTCTCGTACGCGCCTTCCTTGTGCTCGGCCGATGCCGCCCGCTCGTGGTACTCCTGCGGCATTGGAATCATGTCCTTGGTGTCGCGCTTGAGTTTGTCCACTCCAGGCTCTATCTTCCAAACTTTGGAGAGCGCGGCGGTGCCCATTGAGTGCCAAAACCGGGCCCTGGGCTTCTTGGCGGCCTCGAGCTTGGCGCTCGCATCCGCACCCACCGAGCGATCGAGCGCAGGCTGCTCAAAGGACGGGCAGTTCTGCAACTTCCAGTCCTGCCAGGTCCTGTCGCTGCGCATGATGCTCTGCAGCAAGCTGATGAAGCTGTCCCCTTTGTTCTGCCCAAACGGTCCCCGCGCCAGCTGCGCTGCCTGCTCCTGGACGCCGTCGAAAAATGACGCATCATCCGCACCCAGAGTAAATGTGTAGTGTATGGATTTGTTTCGGATCTCGACCCGGTCCTCAACGGCCCTTTTACTCGCCTCTGTGAGACTCAGCAGAAAATCACTGATGATGTACAGCTGCGACAGCACCGTCAACCGGAACGATGAGTCTCGGATCTGCAGCTCAAATAGATCCGGCGACGTTAGCCACTTGGGCGCAAACGCCTCCTCAGGGCCGCTTCCCTGCTCGGTGAGCGGGGCCCGCTTGGCCTGCTTCTTGCTGGTTGGCGCCGCATCGCGCAGAATGTCCAGCACTCTTGTGGTTTTCGCCTTGAACTCCTCGAGCTTTTCGGCGTCAAACAGCTGCGGCGGGTCGCTGAAAAATGCCTGAATCGACCAGAAGTCTTGGCACGTAGCCCGCGAGTCTTCTTTTATCCTGTCGTCGACGTCCATGGCCTGCTCGTCCAGCAAGGCGCTATCTTGCACAATTGTGACGTTTTCGGTGTTGAACGAGCCCCGAATGTTGAGGCCCGACTTTTCGCCGAGCGGGAACGCGCGCGAGAGATAGAGCGCGATCTCGCCAGAAAACTGGGCATCTTGGTTCTTGCTGAGGCGTCGGACAAGGCTGTTGCAGAGCCGAATCAGCGTAGTGCCGGGTGCGCGAGTTCCCGTGAGATTCTGGCACAGCTGTGCTTCCCGCGATATCATGTATGGCCAGAACTTCTGGCACCACTGCGTCGTCTGGATGTCGAACAGCTCCTCGATCAGGCCGTGCACAGTAGCGAACTCACATCTGTCGAGCGACGCGAGATGAAGCACCAGGTCGATTATGACACATATTTTACCGATCCTCTCGTCGCCGGCTCGAGCAAACGTGTATAGCAGTTGGCGTACGTCAAAGTCAAAGCGCCGTTTCGAGGCGCCCGAGTACAACTCGTCCCATAGGCGAACAGCATTGTCCTCCCCGGAAAACTGCACCGGCGTATGGAGCGTATCAGCGCTCTCCGGCAGGCCATCTATAATGGCGGCCAAAGTTGCCGTCGCCGCGGGCATTGCAGCTTCCTTCGGTTGTTCAGTACGAGCGAGTGTTAAAGCATCCAATGTCTCGAAGTACCAGCTGGGATGGATACTATGGTGGAAACAATGACGTATACTGATTAGTAATGGGTGCGTTGTGTCCGAATGTCATAGACTCACGGCCCTGCCAGTGCTTCAACCACACTAGCTCTAAACCTCAGTCTCGTAGTAATAAACGTTCATTACACATCTCTAAAAAGAATACACACTTTTTGGCCAACAGATCAGCGCCCGCCGGGCTTGGGACGCTGGTTGGGCGGAGCCCGCATCTGGAACCCAGGCGGCAGACCGTGGTTCGGCAGTGTTTTGCCCTGGCCGGGCAGAGTCTTGCTGGCTGGGCCCATGCCCGGCATGCCCCCAGGCGATCCCATGCGCGGGCTTCCGGTCATGTCCATAACACCCTGGGCCTGCATGCCGTAGGCGTTGTGGACTGGTGAACCTCCCATTTGCATCTGCAGCTGCTGCATCATCTGACGCTGCTGAGCCTGCTCCGCTGCCTGCTGCCTCTGCTGCAGCACATTCACTGCCTGCTGCTGGCGGGCGTTGGCCTGCTGTTGCGCGGCTGCACGCTGAGCAGCTGCGACCGCACGCGCCTGCTGCTGCTGTCGCTGCTGGATCTGCGCAATCTGTTCGCGCGTGTACTGCTGTGGTCCTCCGGCGGTTGCAAGCGGCTGGCCCTGGTGGTTTACTGGCTGCACAGTAACAGCCGCTGCGGGTCTTGCGTTCGGCATATGGCCCGGTGACTGGGTCGACTGGGCTTGTTGTTGTTGTTGCTGCTGCTGCTGTTGCTGTTGTTGTTGGTGGTGTTGCTGTTGGTGCTGCTGCTGCTGCTGCTGCTGCTGTTGCAGCAGACGAATACGCTCCTGCTTCTTACGTACTTGCTCGATAATATCGAGGCGCGCAAACTGGTTTGCGACGTTGGTAGCTGGGTTGTTGTTCTGGCGCTCATCCATGAACAGCATGAGCTCCTCGTACTCGTTGGCGTGCTGCTCCGCATCCTCGTGCAAGCCACGTCGCTTACGCGGGACTGTCGGCCGGTGTTCAAACAGGTCGTTAATCTCCTTGCGCGACACCGTGCCTGGCGTCCTTTTGTCGATTTTCCTTTTTGTTTTCGCAAAGACGGGTTCCTTGACCGGCGTGCGGAGGTCGAGTGTGCGCACCGTCAGAGTGAGGATCTCAGATTCCATGCTTATGGCCAACTGGTCGCTAAATCGACCGTGGCTCGTATCAGTGGTATACAGAAGGTCGTGCCACAGCGAGAGCGGCGTGGGTCGCAGCAGGGTGCGATATGACACGGGCTCAAGCGCACTCTTGACGTCGCCGTCATCGCCAGCTCCATCTGTATTGTTGGCGCTAGTTATATCGCTCTTACTGGTGCCGGTGCTGCCATTCGCACGCTCCTTCTGCTGCTCCTTGCCGGGTCCCACATTTCGGTGGTCAATGATTTTGATGATAATGCAGCCCTCGTAGAAGCGGACTCCTGAATCGCGGAATATCTCAGTGGCAGCAGGCGGAATTGCCTCGTAATACATGTACTCGAAGAATTGTTTCATCGTCGGGCTGTTCTTGGGCAGCACGCCGTCTTGATTTCCAAACCGGTAGTGCGTAGGGTGGATGTGGAGCTCCAGACTCGGTGGCTCGTTCGCATACTTGGCCAGTATGCTCTCTGTGGTCTCCGCAAATCGGAATACCTTCTGGCTTCGCTGCTGGATCTGCTGCTGTTGCTGCTGTTGCTGCTGTTGTGGACTCGGCTTCGAGTCCTTTTCCTCGTCATCGCGCACGACGCGTTTCCGCTCCGCGAATCGCGTCGCCAGCGACATCGCAATCTAGTCCAAAACTCAGCTGGTACGGTCACCGATGGAAATTGCTGTGCGTTCTGCGGCGATCGAAGCCCGGATTGCAGCCTAAATATGTGGAGTCAAACTGAGGGATTCCAGAGGTTGGATGTTGCGAGACCCATTCCAGGATTTGGAGGTCTCAGTATGCTCCTAGCCCAGATTCGTAATGTCGTCACCTAGAGTCACCTACTATCATCGCCGTTTCGGGTGAGCCAACCCGGTCTCTCCCGGCCTCGTCTTTCGTTGCTGTATGATCCCGTCGAGAATCAAAGCCTAAATACTAGTTAGGTCCTTCCCCCCCCCCCCCCACCAGAACTCTAGATTACAACATGTATTCACAACATCGTAGGTGACATTTATGGTGCTTCGAACCTCCCCTTTACCAAAGCGCCCGAACGCCGAGGTACGAGGTGATGATACCGGCAATGCCCACAATGCCGTCGTCAAGCTTCACGTAGCCCAGACCCGTCGCAGGGATCAGAATGTCAAGCGAGTCCCAGACAAGACGCGTAAACGCGTCCTTGGCCTCCTTCTGGGCCTTCTTGACGGACGCAGTGTCCCTCTCCTTCTCGCTCAGCATCTCGGAGATGGCGCGACGCGAGCGCTGGTAGCGGTATGCACCATTGACAATGCCGCCCAGCAGACCAATGAGCCAGAACTGGAAGGAAGCGCGTTGGATGCGCGTGAACTTCGACTTCTCGAACTGACGCACACCCGATGAGTGGATCCAGACAAGGTGGTCGAGCGTGAAGAAGCCAGCGAATCCAAGGCTACGGATAATGTCGGTGGCACGCACGACCGGGTCGAGCGTCTTGTTGTCGAAACGCTGGGCGGCAAGCTTATAGAGCGAGAGGGGCTTGGCGATGCGGAACAGCTTGCGCGCCAGCGCCAGTCGCACCTGCAGCGTCTTCCAGGCCTCAAAAGTGCTACGCTCATAGCCCTTGCGGTATAGGTAGAACGAGAAGAACCGGGCCCAGTACTGGACAAGACGCATAAGCTTGTCCCGGCCAGCTGAGGTTAGCTGGGAGCATACAGTTGGAGACCTCAACACAATCGTGCAGTGGCCGAGGCGCCTGCCTTTTCATCACGGAATGTGAACAGCCGCTGTGGGTAGATGCCATGCAGATCGTATGGCACTATGGGCTGTACGCTCACGCCCACGGACTATCAAGCTTTTTTCTATTCCGAGTGTGGGGAACGCGCGCGTCTTTGGAGCACGGAGCTTACCGGTGGTCTCGAGCAGGCGCATAAAGCGCGCAAGTGTCGGGTGGTCGAACGCAACGGCAAGAGACATGGTTCTAGAGTGTCAGCAAGTCGATGTCCAGCAAGTTCTCCAAGAGTGGCGGTCCAGAGTGTGATGCTGGGGTTTTGTCACGGGCCCCACTGGGTCATCCAGGATTAACCGAGGCGGTGGGGAAGCCAGTCACGTGATCTGCACACCCAGTTTCGGCGTCCGCGCATGTGGTACTGAAGAGTTCGAGTTTGGCCCTGCACGGCTATTACATGCGCCGAGAATTCAAGCGAGTCAATGCCGAACCAGGGTCCAGCCCGGTTGATGTACCACCCGTGACTGACGGGCACCCCAACAGTTGATGTGACTAATAGTCTCGGGTTTTGGAATGTCGAGTTAGGAAGGGACGATGCCCGAGCGTGGTTCACAGCATTGATTCACGGAAAACCGCTACCCAATTATATCGTTGTCCACTTAAAGACCATTATTTTTGTACAGGTGCTATGTATCTTCGTTCAGAGTACATGCCAGCAGGGACTCTTTGTCACTGCTGGGTTAGACGGGCTTACCGCCAATCCACTCACTCCATCTCTTGACCTCGGAGGGAATGGCGTTGGGGTTAGCAAGGCGCTCGGGAAGCTTGGCAGCCAGAGTCTGGGCAAAGAGAAGTGCAGTGCGCGGCTCATTGAACAGCGGGAGACCAAAGTCAATGGCGTTGCGGCGCATAATGTAGTCCTCATCCAGAAGGTTCTCGGCGCGAGCACGGGCCAGGTTGAAAACAGCCTTGATGTCCTTCTCCTTGAACAGCTCTCCGAGCTTACGCTTGTCAGTCTTCGGAAGCTCGATCAGCTCGACCTCGACGGCGCCTCCAAGCTTAGAATCAAGGTACTCCTTGACGGGCTGAGTAGCAACAAAGAACTTGTATCCGAGCGGAGCAACGGTCTTGGCGACCTCAGCAACATAGTCGTTGCTGGTGTCGCCGCCAAACAGGATACCGGACGGGGGCTTGGGGAGCTTGAAGTTCATGGTTGACTGGATCGACGCCCAGTACGCCTCAATGAGGTCCTTGCCGAAGCAGGCAACCTCACCGGTCGAAGCCATCTCGACGCCAAGGAACGGATCGGCGCCAGCGAGACGAGTGAACGAAAACTGCGGGACCTTGGTGGCAACGTAGTCGCGCGACTCCTTCATAAGGTCGACAGGGGCCGGGACATCCTTGCCAATGAGAGCGCGGGTGGAAACGTCGATGAAGTTGGTGCCGAGGACCTTGGACACAAACGGGAAGGAGCGCGAAGCACGGATGTTGCACTCAATGACCTTGAGCTCGTCGCCGTTCTTAATGATCTGCATGTTGAACGGGCCAGTAATTTTGAAAGCAGAAGCAACCTTGTTGGCGATCTCCTTGAGGCGAGCCATAGTTGACTCATCAAGGCCAGTCGGCGGCAGCACCAGCGTAGCATCACCAGAGTGGACACCAGCGTTCTCAACGTGCTCCGAGACTGCGTGCACGAGGAGCTGGCCATGGTCGGCAACGCCATCGATGTCGATCTCCTGGGCGCCAAGAATGAACTTGGTGATGACAACAGGGTGGTGAGGCGACACAGAGGCAGCGTTTGTGAGCTTGGCCTCGAGCTCAGACTCATCGTAAATGACGGACATGGCGGCGCCCGACAGGACGTACGACGGACGAACAAGCACAGGGTAGCCAACCTTATCGGCAAACTCCTTGGCGGCCGAGACGGACGACAGCTCCTTCCACGCGGGCTGATCGACGCCAATCGAGTCGAGAACAGACGAAAACTTGTGACGATCCTCAGCAGAGTCAATGTCCTTGGGGTTGGTTCCGAGAACGTTGGCACCGCCCTGCTCCTGGAGCTTGAGGGCAATGTTCTGGGGCAGCTGACCACCGACGGAAACGACAACGCCCTCGGCGCCCTCTAGCTCGTAGATATCCATGACACGCTCAAACGAGAGCTCCTCAAAGTACAGACGGTCAACCTCATCGAAGTCAGTCGAGACAGTTTCCGGGTTGTAGTTGACCATGACGGTCTTTCGGCCGACGTCACGAAGGGCACGGGCGGTCGAAACGGCACACCAATCGAACTCGACGGACGAGCCGATACGGTAGACACCCGATCCAAGGACCATGGTGCCGTTGTCATTGAAGGTCACGTCGTGAGTAGTGGCGTTGTAGGTGGTGTAGAGGTAGTTGGTGTCAGCGGGGAACTCGGCAGCGAGGGTGTCGATCTTCTTGACAAACGGACGGATGTTGAACGAGAGACGCTTCTTGCGGACCTCAATCTCAGTCGAGCCAACCGCAAGAGCGATCTGGTGGTCAGAGAAGCCGAGCTGCTTCGATGTCAGCAGAACTTCGTGGGTCAAGCCACTGAGCGAGCCAATAGCCTCGAGCTTCTTCTGCTGGTTGACAATGTTCATAAGCTTATAGAGGAACCACTTGTCAATCTTGGACAGCTCGTGCACGCGGTCAACAGTGTAGCCCTCGTGCAGGAGAGCCTGGCCCACGGCGAGCCAGCGGCGGTCGGTGGGGTTGGCCAGAACGTCCTCGAGCACGGCATGGTCCTTGAAGTCAGCGTGGCCCTGGAAACCGATCAGCGACGGGTCGACCTGACGGATGGCCTTCTGGAACGACTCCTCAAAGGTGCGGCCAATGGCCATGACCTCACCGACGGACTTCATGGACGAGCCGATATCGCGCTTGACGTGGCGGAATTTCGACAGATCCCAGCGGGGAATCTTGGTAACCATGTAGTCAAGGGACGGCTCGAAGTTGGCAGACGTGGTCCTGGTGACAGCATTGGGGAGCTCGGGCAGAGTATGGCCGAGGGCGATCTTGGCGGCAGTGTAGGCGAGCGGGTAGCCCGTAGCCTTGGACGCGAGGGCAGAGGAGCGGGAGAGGCGGGCATTGACCTCAATGACACGGTAGTCGAGGCCATCGGGCTGAAGAGCGTACTGGACATTGCACTCACCGACGACACCGAGGTGGCGGATGATCTTGATGGCGGCGGAACGGAGCATGTGGTACTCCTCATCCGACAGAGTCTGCGAGGGAGCGACGACGATCGAGTCACCGGTGTGGATTCCAAGCGGGTCGAAGTTCTCCATGTTGCAGACGGTAATGCAGTTACCGTCGCGGTCGCGGACAACCTCGTACTCGACCTCCTTCCAGCCCTTGAGCGACTTCTCGACAAGGATCTGGGGCGACAGAGACAGGGACTGGGAGGCAAGGTTGCGGAGCTCGTCACGGTTGTTGGCAAAGCCCGAGCCAAGACCACCAAGCGCGTAGGCAGATCGGACAATGATTGGGTATCCGACCTTGTCGGCGGCGGACAGGGCATCATCAACGTTTTCGACAGCAATGGACTCAGCGATGGGGATGTTGATCTCTTTGAGGGCCTGGGCGAACAGATCACGGTCCTCCGAGGTCTCCAGGGTCTTGATCGGGGTGCCAAGGACCTTGACGCCGTAGCGGTCAAAGACGCCCATCTTGTCCAGCTGGACACCGACGTTCAGACCGGTCTGGCCGCCGAAAGTCAGTAGGATGCCATCGGGCTGCTCTCGCTCAATGATGTGAATAATGTACTCGGGAGTAACGGGAAGGAAGTAGACCTCATCGGCAAGAGCATGGGAGGTCTGGTTGGTAGCGATGTTGGGGTTGATGAGAATCGATTTTTTGTTAGCCTCTTTCAGGGCCTTGATCGCTTGAGAACCTGACGTTAGTTTTCATGTTTTCTACACGAGCTAGGATCGTGTTGGTGATATATCAAGGGCAAGTGATTGTGGGAAAGCCGGCCAATGCTCGGAAGTTGTTTTTTTCTTTTGGGGGGGGGGGCGCTCGCACAAAAATGAGTCAGAGGGCCCACCCAACCGAGCATCGTCGGCCGGCGCGACTGGCGGCACTCGTAGAGCGTCTTTCAGGCTCATACGGCCCATGCGATGAGTTCAGGGTCCCCTTTCAGGGGCATCTGCACCCCACAACCAAGTTTGAATCAAGTCGGCCCACATGGGCTATCAGTCCTCAGGATCCGGCAGTCCAGAGCGAGGGTCCGCGTGCACTTACCAGAGTAGTCGAATTCTCCAGCCTGGCCGATGCTAAGGCCACCGGAACCGATAACAAGAACCTTGTTAACGTCCACAAGGCCCTGGCTCTTGTGATTCGGGTTCAGAATGCCTGCGCCGGCGTACTCCTTGCGCTGGATCGTGCTCGAGTAACGAAGCGACTGGAGTTTGCATGCATTTGGCAGCGGCTTCTGAATCGCCAGCTGACGCGTGACACCCCTCAAAGGGGCAATTGACGGCCGCAGCAGCATCCCCGGCTCAGCAAGTTTCGAGGTACGGATGTGGCTTGTTCGTGGACAGCTGCTGTTTATGAAAATTTCGAGATTGTGTCACACCGCCGATGTGACTAAATGCTGACTCATCGCATGCACGATAGCAGCAGCGAAGACTTGAGGGCAGGCGACAGCCGTTGGCTGGTTTAGGACGAAAGCTAGTGTAAATAGCAGCTATTTTCTATTTCTTTTTTTTTACAGCGTGTGCACGATAACGGGCCAAGCGTTTGTATTGACGGTCGGCATAACGCACGGACGCACCTGCCAATAAAAGTTTTTGCCTGCAAGATAGTGTTGGGCAGCGAAAAAAACCCCGACGGCCAGCCCCACAACCCTATGATAAGGCTGTTGCTTAATTGAACCCGAGTCGCGTGCGCGAGTCTCGGCTATGCATCGTGGGCATGCCACTGAGGCGACAAGACTGAGAAAACTTACGTCAGCTGTAGATTTTTTGTGGGGCCAAAGCCCCCACACCCCCGTGGCAGCCGCGAAGCGCTGGGACTGCTAGATGTAACGAACTGCGGAGCAGCGTATCCCCGTAGTCTGGAGGTAGACGAGCTCGCACCGCACACCAACTGCGAAGCAGTTGCTATACGGGGGTCTGGGGGCAAAGCCCCCAGGAAATGATGGCGGCAGACCTATTCCACTGTATGGGGCGATCCGTGTGCACAACGCAGATCGAGACGTATTCGTGACCGTCCTGCACGAACTGACTGTCATATATATCGCAAAAGGACCCGGCTGATTGTCTAGGCGCAGCCATTATCGAGGTACATGTATTGTTATGACGTAAGGCATTCTGTAGCTAGTGGACCAAGGTATAGCCGAGTGCGTCCGTGTGGTTTAGAGAATGTCGTCATCGGCGGACTGGATGCCCTCGCGGATGCGTAGACACATGGTGACCTTCCAGTTGTCGAGCGGCGAGAACTGGTTGAACGCCGCGAGCTTGTCGGCAAACGCCTGGTCGTCGCCGTCCTTAACTGCCTGCAGCAGGTCGTTGAGCAGCGCAAACTCCTTGCTTTCAGCAAATGTCGGGTCGAGCGCGGCATACTCCTCGAACGCCCGCTGGGCTGTAATAGAATCCTCGCACAGGTGGCAGAGGCCCGACTTGAACAAAGTCTCTTTGACGCTCCAGCGGCTGAGGTTGTTGTTGACGCTCTGTTTCGCGACGCGCTCGTAGACCTCTGTGGCCTTGCGGTAGTTCTTGCCGAGGGCTGCGAGGTCTGCAGCCCGCAAGAACGCTCGGTTCGACAGCGCCTCGGCACCGTCGTCGTAGAACATTTGGCCGGCATCGTCGAACGCCGCAAGCGCCTTTTCATTATCGCCCAGGTCCTTCTCGTACAGCTCTCCTAGGTCGTTCTTGAAGTTTGCTGCCCGTCGAAACTGGCCCCGCTGCATGAAGATCATGACTGCCTCCTCGAGCACGCGCGCTGCGTCCTCCGGGTCGCTCTGTCTGTAAGCCTTGAAAGCGTCCACAAGTGTATTTCCTGCATCGTCTCTCGACTCGGTCTGCTTCTGGACGTTTGCAGCCCGCTCAAACGTCTGGCCCGCGCTCCGTGCTGTGTGTTAGACCCGAATGTACGCTTTGCACCTCCTTAAACGCTGTTTGCAGCAGCCTACACTTACAGTCGCGCAGAATCTTGTACGCGTTTGCGGCCCGAATGTACAGGTCTGCAGCTTCTTCCAAATTGCTGGAGCCTCCTCCGAACACCTTGGAGAAGAAGCCGCCCGAAGACTGCGCCAGCTTGTCGGCCTGGTGTTAGCTCTGCCAAGGGCCATTACCGCGACAACCGCATACCCTTGCGATCAGCGCTTTCGGATCCTCAGACATTTTGCGTGTGTTCAGTCTGAAGCAAGTGAAATGTACTGTCTCGCTGTGCGCGTCCAATAGATGGGGGTCCGTATGTGCGCTGGAGACAAACCGACTTGGCCATGCGTGGAGCAGCCCCGCAACGCGCTCATGGATGCTCATTATTATTTATCAATATTTATTATGGTGAGTGGTGATCACGAGCCCCCCTACCGCCAAGCCCGGTCCCCTGATAAGCGATGGATCCGTGCAGATCCCGGAGTCAACGGCGCGTGGCGCGCACTAGGGTTGGCTGTGTAGTGCGTCAGGAACCGTCCTGTGTGGCTCGTAACGGACATATCGGGATCAAGCCTAGCAGAGTTATTCCTTTTTGTTCGGGTGGATGCGAGTGCACATTTGTTCATTGTTGTTCCAGGACTCGTCGATAGAAGTACTTCTCGAGGACCGAGGGCTCGTTAATAAGAAGTAGCCTTCTAGGGCCGAGGGCTCGTTAGTACAAGTACTCCTCGGCTACGTTCATATCAGTTTCGCGGTCCTCGGTCCCGCCAAGAACTATTCCCCGGAAAAAGATAGGGTCCCCTGCAGCTGAAGCGCGCCAGAGTGCTCAATGTATGTAATACAGAGATGAGCTACTCCAACGTATGCAAGATGAGCGCGCCAATTATTTGCCGAGACAGGGGTCGCTCGCCTGAAATTTGACTAGTTACACAGCGCATCGTACAAGCCTGCACGCGGTGATTACTAAACGGAGCGGTGGTTCTGGGCCACGCGTTCTAATTTGGCGAGCCGAGCCACTTTCTGGCTGTCAGTTGCCCGGCAACGGTAGTGCGGCTGTGACGAAGCCGCGAGTGAGATCAGCCGGGCCTGCCGAACTGACCTTTGTGAAGATTCGAGCTCGTTGCCAGGGCCCGCGTTGAGTCGGCGAGCAGAATAGACAGAGCGGCGCTCCAGGCAGCCGAGGACAAATAGAGTTCGGCCTGGACGTACTCGGACTAGAACAACACGGCAGAATGAGTGACGGATTCGCAGCAGACCCGTGCACGTTTGCAGACCAGGTGCGGTATCCCATCACACAGCAGATCCGGCTGCTGACGAGCCTGGCGTCTCAGAGCTACAACGAGGGCCAGATGCCTCTCATCGTCGGAAAGCTTGACCACAGCCACACGGACCCGGTAGACTTTTTGGACTTCGTCAAGAAAGGCGCGCGCGCGCTGCTGCTAGACTCTGGCGTCGTGCTCCAGTGCCTCGCGGCCCGTACAGCCCTCAACAAGATCGTCGACAGGCCGCTGCTGCACTGGATAGTAGACCGGCACGAGGGTCAGGAGTACATTTTGGGGGAGGAGATCGAAGCCGGGCTGGCGGGTGCCGACGGCATTTGTTACAGGAGCGGGAACCTGCTAGGGCAGGCCGCGTGCGAAGTGCGCGAGCACCTTGAGACATGTCGCGAGCACAAGCTTGCATCGACGGTTCTGATCGAGAGGCCTGAAGATGCGGCTCCAATTGCGAGCCTTTTGGCCAGCACAGGGCTCGCTCCAGACATGATCGCGACCGTCGACAGTACGCCAGTTCCGGACCTAGGGCCGCTCGCCGAGGCGGGCATCGCGCATTTTCACCTCAACAGCGTGAACGAGGCGGGCGAGCTGGCGCAGGCGGCTGTCCCGGGCAGTGGCATTCTGATCAGGGACCCGGCGGTGCTCCCGGTGCCGTCAGCCGACGATCAGCCGTCGGTTGAGCCGATTGTCAAGGTCTGTGGCATCAAGACGGTCGAGGCGGCGGCTCGGGCGCTCGAGTCGGGCGCCAACCTCGTTGGCATGATCCTGGTGCCGAATCGGAGTCGCACCGTCGACCTTCGCGAGGCCAAGCGCATTTCCGACTACGTGCATTCGTTCAGCCGGCGCGGCAGCCTCGGCGACCCGCTGCAACCGGCAGAGACGGGCGCAGACACAGTGTTTGACGTCAATTCACGCGTGCTGCGTAACAAGACACGGCGCAGCCCGCTCGTCGTTGGCGTGTTTCAGAACATGTCGCTCGAAAACATCCTCACGCTGCAGCAGGAACTCAACCTCGACCTCGTCCAGCTCCACGGGGACGAGCCACTCGAGTGGTGCCGCGTCATCCCAGTGCCTGTTATCAAGCGATTCACTCCCGGCACGCCGCAGTTTCAGGACGCTGCGACGCCCGGCTACCACTACATAAGCCTCATTGACGGCGAGAAGGGCGGTGAGGGCCAGGTGGTCGACTGGTCGGCGACCGAATACCTGTCTGCGATTGGCGGCCGGTTCCTGCTGGCGGGCGGCCTCCACGAAGGCAACGTGCTCGATGCGCTGCGGGTCAACGGTGTCGCTGGCGTGGACGTTTCGGGCGGAGTCGAGTCGTCCGCAGGCGTCAAGGACCTTGAAAAGATCTCGCGGTTCGTCGCTGCCGCCAAGTCGGCTCGTGTAAGGCTATAATGAATACGATAAGCATTTGAATAATGTCGAGGCAGGTATCTATGATCGCGAGCGATAAAAACAAAAATAATCACAACTTTGCTTATATTATCAATTTACATGGCACGGTTGAGATTGCGGACTGTTCTTGACGGCGTTTAAACAGAAGCGCCCGAGATGAAGAACCACTTGTCAATCGACGAGTCGATAGGGGCCGGGGGAAGGTTCTCGCCCTGGGGGATGGCCAGAGCACCGACGTCCTTGGTGTTGGCGGTGCCAAGAGTGGTGTTGGTGAGCGAGATGCTGTTGGGGTCGGCCTTGCCAGCGACAAGACGCTCCCAGGCCTCGCTGCACTCACGGATCACATCCATGGCGTACTTGCGGTTCTTGCACTCGCCCGAAAAGGCAAACTGGTTCTCGGGCTTTCCGTCAGGGATTTTGTAGATGCGGAACCACTCATTGGTGGCGCGCAGGAGACCCGGGAAGTGGCGCTCGACGTCCTCAATGTCGTTGACCTTGGACGCGTGCGGGTCCTTGACGTCAATGACAATGATCTTCCAGTCGGTCTCGCCCTCGTCGAGAAGTGCCATGACACCGAGGACCTTGACCTGCTTGACCTGGCCGGTGTAGCCTACAGTTTCGCCAATCTCGCACACATCCAGAGGGTCGTTGTCGCCCACTGCCTTGGTCTCCGGGTGGGTGACGTTGGGGTCCTCCCAGGTCTGGGGGAAGGCACCGTAGTTGTGGATGTAGCCGTGGTGCGGGAAGCAGTTGCGGACGAATCGCAGCTTGCCCTTTTTGGTGTCCTGGACAATGGGGTTGAGCTCCTTCTCCTTAGACACCTCGAGCTTGGCATTGGTCCAGCGGGGCACCTCGACGATCATGTTGAGGATGCCGTTCTCCTTGTCGGCGTACAGAGGAATGTCGTGGAAGGGCGAGACGGGCTTGCCGTCCTTCTCGATGTACACCTTGTGCTCGAGGGTGTAGGGCGCACCGACCTTGCGAACAGTGTACTCACTCATCGTTTGTTGTTTTGGTGGTGTTTTCCGTCTGTGTGTACCTTGTAGGGAAGGACAGGTTATCGAAACGTCGAATCAACACCTTTCTGAAATATGCTCGTGGCCCCGAGGGACCGTGGGCAAGGGGGCCAAACAGGGAGGCATGGCAATGGCGTGCGCTTCGCATGGAGAAGTGAAAAATTGCGACCGGGTAAGCATGACTGAATATCGGCGCGTTCTGCGCTGTGTTTCTTGCCATCGCCGCGGTTGGGGCGTATGCGGGAAGTTGCAGTGAGTTGGTTCTGTTGAGCTATGCGCTCAACTACGGGCTCAGGGGCCTATTCTAGTATCCATTCATTAATCCATTACCGGGTTACTATAAATATACAGTCTGTAAGACAACACCAAAAAGAAAATAACGCGCTTAGAACTTGTACGGGGCCGAGTAAACGGGGATCTTCTCGATTTCGGGGGCCCACGCGTACTGCGTCTTCTTTTTGCTGTCGTCGATGTCGAACCACGCACCCTCATCAGTGGCATTGACGTCCTTGTTGCGCAGGAACTCGACCTGGCGAGTCGAGAGACCCCACGGATCACGCGGAACCCACACGACCGGGTTCTCAGCCGTGACGGACGGGTGCGCATACGCAGTCGACTCGACCTCCTCAGGAAGCGAGACCTGCGGCTCCTGGAAAACGGGCGCCCGCAGAAGCGTCTGGAACAGCACCTCGGGCGTCAGGAACTTCCACGGGGTGAAGTAGCGGGCCATCGCACCGCCGGCCGGGATTCGACCCAGAGCGGCCTCGGCGCCAGACGGGCTGCCAGCCGAGGCAGCCGACGACTCGCCGGTGACGTAGGTGCGCTCCTTCTCGAGGTTTGCGGATCCCTTGCGCCCGAGCTCGTCGGTCTCGTGGGTGAGCGACAGCGGCAGCATGTACTGCAGCGGTCGGTAGGCGTTCTGGAGGTTGACTTGTACAAAAACGGTGACACCGATGAGGACCGCCTGAAGAACGACGCAGCCCCAGTTCTTAGCAAACACAAACAGCGCGATCATGCACACCTCGCACAGGTAAATACCTGTGAAGGTCTGGTAGAGGGCGCGGCAGTAGAAGATACCGCGGCCGTCGGTCGGCTTCTGCACAAACATGAGGTTATGCAGGAACGCAATGTAGATGAGGCCAAACAGAATCGCAGCGAACGCGAGCATGAGCGGCTGGATCAGCGTGTAGGTGAAGGCGATAACGGCCAAGTTGGTGTAGACCGGGAAAATAGTACCCCAGCCGGGGCCGCCAATGATGTTGCGGCGCGACCACTTCTTGCGAGGCGAGTTGTCGAGGACGGTGCCGAGCACAAGGTACAGCAGGACAGAAACGATCTGAAGCAGGGCACCACTCGAAACAGGGAAACCCTGGAGCAGGAAGTAAGAGATGTAGAAGTTCGATGCGGCCGGAACGTTCTCGCGGAGCATGTCGAGGGCGCTTCCCGGATTGGCTTGGATGGCGGCAAGCGACGACGCTACCGAAGAGGAGATGGTGGTAACGAAGAACACCTGCACGACCTGGAACGCAAAGTACGACTGCTGGAGATGATACTCGACCATAGTAGCGGACGGGGCGCCAGCGATCTTGGCGGCCTTGCGGAGGATGATGGGCAAGAGCATCATCAGGACAGCAAGCAAGATGGTCGGCAGCAACGCGGTAACAGTACCCTTGACGAGCCCAGGCATTTTGTTGAGAAACGAGAGCCAGCCAAGACCGGGCATAGCGATCAGGTTGTCGATGTTGGACAGGAAACCAACGAACGCGACCGGAATCGCCCAGAAGATGACAAGCGCAGTGATGAAGGCAGTGGCGCCGACAGAGCGAATTGCGCGGGCGAGCCAGCCAAGGTTCATGTTGGGCCAAACGATCTCAGCAGGGCGAATGCCGATGTAGCGGGGGGCCATGTGGAGCGCCTTGTGGTGGGCAAGAGTCTGGAGCGCAATCTCAGCCTGCTCCTGGGTGTGGAAGGTAACAAAGACCGAGTTGAGGGTCTTGTTCTCAGAGACATGCGCCTGCATGTCGCGAATCTCGGCATTGAGCGACTCCACCTTGGTGGAGCCGTACTCGATAGTGTCGACCTTCTTGCCGATGATGGGCTTGAGGCGGTACTTGGGCCGCTTCTTGTCCGGGACGTAAGCGGAAATGTCATCGCCCTCGATGGACGGAGACTTGTTCTTCTTCTCACTCTTGAGGCGGTTCTTGACAGCCTTCGACAGGTAACCGACGACAGCGCCCTCGATCTTGTTGACCAGCTTGTCGCGCTCCTCGACCTTCTTCTCGAGTTTAGAAGCGTCCTTGTTGATGAACACGTACTTGACGCCGTGGAGCATCGACGCAATGGACTGCGGGTTCATGAGCTCCGAAGGCAGCTCCTGGAACAGAACAGTGCGCGAGCTGACGAGGGTGCTGTAAAGCGGGGAAGTGAGGACTGCCTGTCGCACAGATGCGTAAAAGAGCACCTCGCGATACAGAGTAAAGAGCACGAATCCGAAAAACACCCAGCCGACAAACACGTGGGCGTAGTAGCGGTTTTTCTTTTCAGGCGTCTGAATATTGCCAAACGACAAAAGGTCGAAGGACGACTTGCCCGCGCCGCCAGTCGCATTCACAGGAAGCAGAATCGGGAACGTGATGATAATACCAACGAGGCAGATGTAGACGATGAGGCGCATGTAGCGGAGGAAGAAATAGCCATCGAGACCGGCGAAGGCGATGATCTCGGAATCCGGACGGCTCACGAGGTCCTTAAACCATCCGAAGACGCCTGGCGAGAGCTGGCGCGGGCGGTCATTGTCAGTCGACGTGGCCGCATACACACGCTTCTGATAGACATGCTTGAACTTGGGCCGCAAGATCAAGAATGCCACGAGGAAAATGGCAAAGAACGCAACGGTAACCACGACCTGGTTGCCGACGGAGGCTCCTGAATTTGTACTTTGCGCCATGATCGCTTCAGTGGCCTAGCCACGATTCTTGTTTGCTGGGAGTTAGCATGATGTGCTGGATGTGGATTCGCTGCAGAGCTGCTTGTGCGCGTTCGATCATTGCCAGTACAGGAACGTAGCTTTACACTTCGGGGCCATTTGCAGATTCCCGCGTCACTCAGCCGCCCAAACCTCCGTAAGCCCTTTCGACAAATACAGATCACCGCCGGCGAACCGCATATGCGCCAGTACCATACCGCGCTCTGTCGGATGGACCAAACAGTGCTGTATGATGCGCACGCAAACTGGGTGCGGGCTGCATTTGGCAAATCGCCAAACGTCTTGCAGCTGTTTAGGTAGCTGTTCGGTCTGCTTGGCACACATCGATTTAGCCCCATTGATCGGGGCAATGTAATGCCCGACTCAAATCTATAGAGCGCCCGGCACCACGGCATTCCACGGCGGCGATAGCAATGGCACAAGCAGGCGTTCGGTGGTAGTTCCCTCGACGAACTGTATCCTGGCTGGCAGACCACCGAAAGATTGTGCGATTCCAAATCCCGCTGATAGCAAGCAGCATTGGCGAGCGCAATTTTTTGTGCTAGCGTGCTTTACCTCCCTACTGCCTCGCACACACTGCGCAATCGCAGGAAAACTCGCATCGATTTCAACATACCAAGAAAAATACAGCTAAGCGAACAATCACAGCAGCTCTGGTAGCACTGAAGTGTTTGTCTTGGGATTGGAACGCGCCCTGGGCGGGCCCGATCTTAATAAATACGCACTTGCCGCCAGGCCTCGCAGCTGGCGGCGCTCGCCGCACTGATGCGTGCATTCAGTGCGGCTCTACATTCCACATGCGCATGCGAACGGCCAGGCACCGGTTTCCAGCGAAAATCGAGCGTTCTGCTCCAGAGCCGAGTCGATGCAAGATGGCCTTCAATAACGCAAATGCATACGAGGTTGGCGGATGCTTGTCACAGCTGTCGGCCCATGCTCACGACACCTATCATGCACCTCTTTGCAGCCGCCCTCATCTCCTATTCGCATTGTTTGCTGGATCGGCCAGGGACCATAACCCAAAACAGGAAGCCTTCCATCGTACCTCTGCAGAGACGCATGTCGCAGATACGTCCTTTTTTTCATTCGCGTCCCTGCACATGTCTGCAAGGACGACTCATTGTGGCCTTGTTCGCCATGAATTTTTTGTCGGGTGTTCTGGCCCCTTGTCATAGGCTCCCGGCAAACCACCCTCGATCAGCCGCAGGGTCCATGACGTCAAGGCCTTCAGATCTCGCACGTACGCTTTGTACATATTCGGACTCGTCATGTGCTTGCCGCCCATGGTTTCGGCGGCATTTCATCACGGGACATACAGGACCAATTGTCATTCAGCAGACTGGCGGCTAATACCATATCTGGCACGATCAACTGTCAGTGTCATTGTTTGCCGAGAATGCACAATCGACCAATCCAATGCCCGCAACGGGTCGCACCCCCTGAAGGCGCAACGCAGCCTACGTCAACATAGTCCGGTGCCCCGTAACGGCTCACGTCCGTGCGCACCCGCACCGAGAAATGCCCGCGTATTAGGCTGTGGAACCATGCTCGCTGCGAGCTTTGCAGGGCCAACAATAGATGCGCCTGCAAGACGTGGGTTGGGTCTAGCAAGGCCAGTACCTGCTTTCCCGATTGCCAGCCGACGTCTAAGATGAGTTGCTGCACTCAGGGGGGGAGTGCTGTCGATGCGTATTCCGACGCTGGATGGCGGTTGGGCGAGCCAATCAAAATCCGCGCCGTGGTCTGACGGAAACTGGTCATGAACTATGCCAAATAAGGTTCCCGGGTAAAGCAGAACAATGCCGCCGCGCGTTTGGTGGGTGCTCACGTGAAACGCACGGCGGCGCTCGAAAGTCTAGTTTGCTTGTGATCGGCCACACAGCCCCAACCGAGGCAGCAGCGGTATCGCCAATGCGCGGAAAGGTCTGCGGCTGTAGGCGTCAGCGCGCAGCCGGATGGGGCTTGGTTTGTCTTGCCATGTGCCCATGGGAAGTCCGATCGGGCGCGCGATCCACATAAAAATTCGAAAAAGCTGCGCCCAGGCGCCGCAGTGAGCGAATGCGCAATCAATTAGGGGCTAAATAATTACTTCTTAGTTCAAATCGGGTGCTCTCATGGCTTACATCTTTCCTCGGGTAACGCGCCCTGAATTCTCGGCGCGATGTTGTGCGTCCGATGTTTTTGCGTGGTATGCGTAGCAATCGCGAACGGGAATTCCAGCCCTGCGATCGGGAATGTATGCATTGTTTGTGCAATCATGCTAGCGGTATGTATTAAGTAGGGAGTCAAGGTCGTAAGACATACTCACTTTAAGTAATTTGTACTGATAATTTCTCATCCCGCACGGAAGCACGCCAGACGCGAACCGACGCACAACCTCCCGGTTATTTGTCACTAAGTGCAAGCGCTCCATCTTCCTCCGCGTTACGTCGGCAGGCCGTCATAACATACCGCCGCCTAGTTTATTTGTTTTTTTGCATCATTGCATATTTGGAAAGCAAGAACTGTTCGTCTCATTCGCGCTCTTATCTCCAAGGTCGGTTGCAACTGGAAATTGGACCCCAGCGGCGCTACACTACAAAATAAATAAGATTTTGGCAAGCACCCCCGCGCCGGGGCATTTTTGAGACATAGGTTCTCCTTTGCAATGGCGTCGAGCCTCGTCGACGAGACTATCGAGCTTATCCGAAAGTGCGCACATGTCCCTGAGTCGCTTGTCAAGCAGCTTTGCTACAAGGCGCAGGAACTGCTTGTCGAGGAGAGCAACGTACAGTTGGTGCAGACCCCTGTGACGATATGTGGCGACATCCACGGTCAGTTTCATGACTTGCTTACGCTGTTCCGCGAGGGCGGCGAGTGCCCGTTCACAAACTATCTCTTTTTGGGCGACTTTGTCGACCGCGGGTTCTACTCGCTCGAGTCCTTTCTGATGCTACTGTGTCTCAAAGTCCGGTATCCCGACCGCATCACGCTTATTCGGGGCAACCACGAGTCGCGGCAGATCACAACGGCGTACGGCTTTTATGACGAATGCCTCCGCAAGTATGGCTCGGCCTCGGTATGGAGGCTGTGCTGCGGTGTGTTTGATTACCTGTCGCTGTCGGCACTCGTCGGCGGGCCCGGCGGGGTCTTTTGCGTCCACGGCGGGCTCTCGCCGGCTATTGACACGCTCGATCAGATCCGGCTCATCGACCGTAAGCAGGAAGTCCCGCACGACGGGCCCATGTGCGACCTGCTTTGGTCGGATCCCGACGACGCGCTCGATACGAGCCCCGGAGCGACGGTGCGTACATACGACGATGAGTACGAGTCACAGCAGCAGCGCGGGGCCGGTGGCAGCGATGCCCAGTCAATGCAGCAAGCGGAGGCGGCGGCTGCGGCGGCCGCCGTGGTTGCGGCTACCAATGGCGAGGGCCCTCCGCCCGAGGGAGCTGAGGGCGCCGCTGACGAGGCCGCAGACCTCGGTGCCAGCATACTGGCTGACGAAGCTGGCGATGCAGGCATGGCGGCACAGAACTCCAAGTCATGGGGCGTCTCGCCCCGCGGTGCCGGATACCTGTTTGGTCCCGGGCCGGTGCACATGTTCAACCGACGCAATGACACAACGCTGATTGCGCGCGCGCACCAGCTCGTGCTCGAGGGGTACAAGGAGATGTTCGACTCGCAACTGGTGACAGTGTGGTCAGCGCCCAACTACTGTTACCGCTGCGGCAACGTTGCGGCGATTCTCAAGATCGACGACAACTACGAGCGCCACTATACGATATTCCAGGCGGTTGAGAATGACGTGTCGAGCGGGACCATTGTGCCCATGAAGCGGCCCGTTGCAGAGTACTTTTTGTGATGATAGAGGGCCGCCGCTTTTCTCCAATCGCCCTTTTTAGGGAGAGACGCGGTGCTCGCCGCTGATAGATGCCGCTAAGCTTACGTTTTTGTTTTGTTTTTTTTTTTACTGGTGCCTTTTTTTTTGTTTCCTGTAACGCGCTTAATGAATCATGCCATGTATTGTGTTATGTGTACGGCGAACGTGCGCCGACTAGTATCATGAACGCACCCTCTTTTTGTTTTCCTGAGAGCTCTGCCCCCTGACCCCCCCTAGCAACTGCTTCGCAGTTGTTTTCGTGAGGAGTGCTAGAGTTCAACCGCGAAGCGGTTGCTAAGCGGGGTCTGGGGGGCAGAGCCCTCAGGCAAAGAAAAAAGAACGTAGCTAGAAAAACTGCCTTTTTAATTGGCGTCTTGTGACGTGCTTAATGAATCATGTCATTTATTATGCTATGTATAGCGTGATAGTGTAGTGCGCCGGGAAATCACCGGTGACACTACGACTCCGGCGACCCGGAAAGATAGTTGTACGCCGTCCACACGGTCGTCGCTACAAGCATTCCCAGAACAAGAACCAGCCCGAGAATGCCGAATCGGTCCATGAAAAACTTCAGGACCTCTGATACAATAGCGTACAGTCTCATCACCTCGCCAAAGGTCGTGCCGTCGTCAGCTGGCAGGCGGGCATGCGGTACGGAGTCAGTGTCATCGCCGCTGTGGCCGTCGTGTTCGTCGGGCGGCGGGAACATCGGCGGATGGACCACGCGTCGCCCTCTGCGGACCGCGGCATCGGCCTCGCCGGATCCGGCTTTGACGGACGGCTCGTCTGCGCCTTGGGGACCCGGGACCGGCTCATCCGTGCGCACTTCCTCTGCATTTCGGGCACTGGCGCCCTGAGGCTCGCTGACCGCAGGCTTCCCGTCAGGCATGATTTCCAGGTCTCTGTGTGCGGGTGCTTGGCAGTCGGCACAAACCGTCTAGCGCTATATCCCACCATGACCGGCGCTTAGCTCGACTGTGTGTCAGCTATAACCGCGAGACGATGCATTGCCCGTCTCCTGGGCGGCGGACCCCGGAGGAGGAGCCAGCATCGCGGCCTAGCCGGGGCCTATCTTTGGCATGTCGTTGTGATCGCTGAGCGATTCGAGGTGTTTGTTGTAGGCGCGTTTCTTCTCCGCGTACGACAATTCCTTGGCGAGCATCTTTTCCAGCTGACGTTAGTATGATTCACAGCGCTCTGGATGCCTCCACGGAGTGCTTTTGGTGGCTGCATCAAATACACATACCTGCTTGCGCTGGTGCTCTTCAAACTTGCGCTCCGCCTCTGTCTGATGTCTTTTCGGCTTATCGTTCTTGGTGGCAGCTTCAGGTTCGGGCGTGCTCTTTCTGGCTGCCGGCTCGCCGGCGCTCTTTTTGCGCTTTGCCTTCTGCACTTTGGCGCCTTTCAGCTTGAGGCCCTTTTTTACCGGTACGTCGTACTCCGACATGGCGGCGCGGAAACCAGCAGTAGTCGAGCCCGTTGTCAGGGGCGGAAATTGTCCCGCTTCCAGTGATACCATGTATGCATGTATTTGCTGCGCTTGCATTGAGGATCATGTCGGGGTCCTCTGGCACGGCAGACAGCCAGGCCCTGCATGCCACGGCGGCCGTTCAACACGTGTTAGGGCCCAGTCAAAACGAAAACGACTTTTGTTCGCGTCGGATAGCCTCAGCGCAAATTATAGCACACCATGCACCACGCTCTGCTGTGCACGCCGTGCGTGCGGCCCTACCCAAAGTAAAACCACTGCAATCGACACCAAAACTCAGGTGGAGTCGGACGCGTCAGCACGTGTGCTAAGCTCAAAAGCTCGCTTCAAGTGGAGCTCGCTTTGGGCGAGGGCATCTGTTGGACATCCCCCGTCACATCCCTGTCCCGTCCCACATGGTGTGCGGTGGGGTCCAGCCATGCCACGGCGCAGGCTGCGGTCCACGGACTGGGACAATGTTTGTGGGTTGGGGTTCAACACCGGGAAGGGCATTGGCTACGATAAAGCCCGTGAGTGGTGGTTCCGGCGGAGCCCGGGTCAGCAAGTACGAAGCCAGTCGGGATCCACCAAGCCTGGGGCGATAGTCCAGTACGCAGGCGCCGGAACTAGCACGATGAAGGTGAGTTTTGTCAGGGCTGTCGGGCGCGCGCGCGATGCACCGCGCAAGCCGTGTTTGTGGGTGGGAAGGCACAGATGCCGGTGGGGAACCATAGCTCGCGGAAACGCAGAGGAGGCACATTTCCGGGGTCGAACCAGCTGTATTGCACGTTAAAAGCTGTTAAAACGCTAGCGCTCGCTGTCATGGGAGTTTTTCGGTTCCGTTTCTAGCGCGGAGTCGGCGTTGGCAGTCGTTGTCGCAGGTCGTCGCGGCGTTGAAACGCGATCGGGCGCAACCCGAGGGCAAACGCCAGACTCACGGTGCCGATAAACACGCCTGGGCCCCGTTATATACTGATGGTCCCCTCATATCTCGCCCCTTTATCGTTTCTTCGCGTGCTGTCGCTAACTCCCAGTTCATCGACGACGTCGACCTTGAGATGCTCGACTCGGGGCTCAACTTCGAGACTCCCGAGTGCAAGATCAAGGGCGGGATCGATTTGTTCACCACCAAGCCTGCCGGGGGCGATAAGAAGCTGTTCAAAGCACTCGACCGGCAAATCCATGATCACTTGGCCGACGCGCAGCTGTCGTCGTCATTCTCGCCGCCTGACGATAAGGTCCGGATAGTGTCGGCGTCTGTGCCGAATCCATCCATGGCGGCGGCGGGGGGCTTTGATGGGCAAAACAGCACGTCTTTTGGCAAGGTCGGTTCGCTGTCGTCCTCGCCGTTTGGGCCGCTCGACAAGCCTGCGTCGCGCAAGATCTTTGCCTACCTGATTTCGATCCTCAATGCGTCAGACGCCGATCACGACTTTACGAGTCTTCAACCCGAGGACTTTGGCCGCGAGCCCAGCTTGTCGCGCGTCGTGAGCACTTTTAACAATATCCTGTTTGGCCTCGGCCGGCCAGTGCCCCCGCACCTGTGGGAGTGCCTTGACAATATTATGGACCTCAAGGACTGCACTATTTACACACACAAGCCACCAGAATCATACCTGGCCGACGAGCCAGGGTGCATGTGGTGTATGATGTGGTTTTTCTTCAACAAGCGCCGGAAAAGAGTCGCGTACCTGCACATCAAGGCAATCAGGCATTACTCGAGTCCAGTGCTCAACGCGCTGGACGTGTCGCGGAGGCGCCGCAAGTCGGCCACTCACGGCGACATGTACGATGACTCGCAAGATGAGTACGACCTGACGTACTCGTCGGACTCGATGATGTACGACGAGGTTGTGGGCGACCTAGAGCTGGAGTAGGCTGGCATGAGTCCGCGCTGTTTTCTTGTTTTGCCAGGTATACGATAATGATGCGACAATGAATACGACCTTTCAACAGATTCCGTATGGTTTGCTTTATATTTAACGATTTTGTATGTTGATTGCGTCTTGGTGTAGTTGGTGACTCTTGCGGTTGTTATATACCGGATGAATATGGGGGCTCCACAGTCATCATGACTCATGTATGGGCGACGGTAAAGATCTGGAGATTTCCACGAGAAGAACAGCAACACGTTACTGCCTCGAGTAACCTACGCTTCGATCTCCCACTGCCGCGAGAGCAGGTGCTCTGATGATTATCGAGCCGACTATGCCCATTACCCATAGTGAACATTTGAAGGGGTCGTCATAATTAAACACTAGCTTACAGATTAGATGGTGTACTTCATAAAGGCGCGGCGAAGCGAGCGGCGGACAGAAACCTTCTGCGTCCCTATAAACGAATCGACCGCAACTCGGACAGCCCGGTCCACGTCGTACTTTGACACCTCGTGGGCAAGACGCATCTTGGCGAACGACTCAGACAGACGGATGATGGACTCGAGGTGACGGACAGTGATAGGGAAGGAGCCTGTGACGAGCGACTCACGGCGCATGTCGGCATAGATCTGGGCGATCTTGTCGCGGTCAATGTCCTTGAGGCGCGGCGTCACACGCTGCCGGGCATAGTGGATGTACTTGCGGAGCAGCGTCTGGGGAATGAGGTCTGCCTTGTCCTGGCGGGGTGTGGCCGACATCTCGGCGGTGTCGCCGTTGGTGGCGGTGTTGTCGGCCAGCGGGTGTGACTTGGTGTGCGAGTCGACCACGAACCGGGCCAGCATCTCGTCCTTCTCGGCGTCGACCGTATCGCGGACGACACACAGAACGTCGAAACGCGACAGAATGGGCTCGGTGAGGTCAACGTTCTGCGAAAATGGGATAGTCGAATTGTATCGGCCGCCGTTCGGGTTGGCAGCGGCGATCACGGCGCACCGTGCCTGCAACGTCGTCACGATGCCCGCCTTGGAGATACTAATGGACTGCTGCTCCATGGCCTCGTGGATCGACGTGCGGTCCTGGTCAGTCATCTTGTCAAACTCGTCAATAAGGCACGTGCCCTTGTCAGCGAGCACGAGCGCACCGCCCTCGAGCGTCCACTCGCGGGTAATAGGGTCCTTACGGACCGATGCCGTCAAACCGACGGCGGACGCGCCCTGGCCGGTTGCAAAAACGGCCCGGTGCGCTGTGTTCTCGGCGTATTTGAGAAGCTGCGACTTGGCAGTACCGGGGTCGCCCAGCAACAGCACGTTGATGTCGCCTCGAATCGTGTGCTTCTTCTGGATGTCCTTGGGTACACCGCCAAACAGCGAGCACGCGATGGCCGTCTTGATGTCGCGGTGACCGTAGATGGAGGGCGCGACCGACGAGATGATACGGTCGACGATACGGCGGTCCTGCGACAGGGCCCGGATCTCGCGCTCTTCCTCCTCGGTGAGTGTGAACTCGCCGAGCTTACCGGCTTCGCGCCGCTGCACCAGGTTCGCCTCGATAATCGTGGCAAACACCGGGAAACCGTTCTTGGCGTTGAGACCGCCGTCGTAGGCATTCTTATATACGCCGGTGACGTCGACTTCGTCGCCAGGCTTGGCCACGTCAATCAGGTCCCACAGCAGAATCACCTCGCGATGCCGTGGCAGGCGGCCCGGCGGGACGGTTCCCGGCGACTCCTGCAAGGTGATTTTCTGGTAGTTGCGGTAGACGGTCTTCTCGCTATTGAGCGCAAACGGTCCCCGCGTCTTGCACGCGTAGCAAAAGGATATCTTGACCTCGGACTGCGAGTCTTGATAGTACGGTCCTAGCACGGTGCCGCACTTGAGGCAGTCGAACTTGACGTACTTGAGCTGGGGGAACACGCCTGTCCGCCGCGTGACCACGCCCGTGACCCGCACGAGCGAATTCAAGTGGCTCTCGCGCAGTTCACGCAGCGAGAACGAGGTCGGCAGGCCCGACACCCGCACGTGGATCTCACTGTGGATGCGCGCGTAGTCCGGGTAGTGGAGCTGGACCGCCTCCATAGCCACAACGTCAAAGATCTTGAGCACCTCCTGCGGAGCGACCGCCAGAAAGTACGCGAGCGTCGCCTTTGACTCGAGCAAGTGCGTGTACACAATCTCGAGCGACTCGCTGTTGACCTCTCCGAGAGTGCGAATCCGCGTACCGTACACGGAGCGGCCCTGCTCGTCGGTGTACTCGAGCAAGAAGTTCTTGAACTCGAGCGCGACAGTGTTGGTAACCGACGGCTGCGCCACCCACTCGGCAATGCTCTCGGCCTTGACATCGCCCAGACTCTCGAGCGGCAGCACCTCGTTCATGGGATCCTCATCCTCGTCCATTCCCGCGCCATCCAGATCTTCATCGTACATGTTTCGCCGCCGCCGCCGGCTCGGAGGAAGCATGTCTTCGTCGCCGTCGTCCAGAAAGGCGGCCGGCAGGTCTCCACGCGCAGCGCGCATCTGCCTGTCTCGTCGATTGAGCGCAGCGTCGACACGCCGCCTGCTATCTATGTCGAGATCTTCGTAGTCGCCCTCGTCGTCTATCCTGTCGTCGTTGAGATCGTACATGTCCCTCTCTCGCGACTCCTGGTAGTCCCGCTCCATGTTGTCGCCAAAGAGGTCCTCACCGGCCTCCTCCTCCGCCAGCTCTTCCAGATCGTCAATCACGTCTTCCTGGACGATATCCTCCTCCTCATCGAACGGTAGCGCTGGCGGCGAAGACGGCGGCAGCGAGCTCGGGGGCGCCGAGGGCGACGACGGAGGCTGTGCATCTCCGTCGTCCTCGTAGTCTCTTTTCCGGCTGAGTCTGCCCGGCATATTGTGTGGTGTGTGTGTGCGTGTGTAGCGAGCGTATGTGTGTCAGGAAGTGCGCTCCTGTAAGGTTATGTTTTTGCCGTGTCCAGCCCCTTGAGAAAACCAATAACCTTTCCTAATTCGGACGACGCGTCCAAGACGCGTATAACCTTGCCCTACACAACACATAGTACGCTTTGGATCCTGCCCGCGGACGCGGCAATGACAAGAAAAATGCAATAAGTTAAGTGGCTACATGCCGATGCTATACACTATCCCGCCATCTCAGTCAAATGCGTCGGAAACTCTCGGCAAAGATCGTAGCCCGCTGGTCGATATGACAAAGTCGACGGAGGAGGGGGGCACCCAGGGCGAAAACACCACTTCAAACGTTCGGTTGATGTAGTCGCCGCCCGGCGAGCGCTTGAGCGCCAGACGCTGGTCAAGCATTGTAGCCCACAACATCCCGAGGGCTGGTGCCTTTGCTGTGTCCCGCAATTGGGATACGCTACCGTAAGTTGACGCAGTCGGCTGGCTGAGCCCGGGGGTTGGAAAGCCCGGCGACGAACTGGGCTCGCCGACCTGCCGTAGTTTTATAGGCGGGGGCGACGCAGGTAGATCCTGTGAGGACCCCGGGAAGTGACGCTTGTGGCTCACATTCTGTGCGGCAGCGCGGACGACACCCTCATCCGTCCAGCCAGAGAACCACCGGACCTGGTTGTTGTAGTACATGGGGTCCCACTCGTAGTCCATTTTAAGCACAACGGGCCACCGGTCCAGCACCTGGTTTGCGATGACGACCGCCAAGTTGAAGCGCTTCGCGAGTTGGCGCAACTGGCGTCCGATGCTGATGAGCAACCCAGTGCGCTCTCTGCCCTTGACGCCCCGAAAGGGCGCGGCAATGCTGTCTATAATAACGAGGCCGGCGCTGAGCCGCTCTACTGCGACCGGCAGCTGGTACTTGAGCACATGCACCAGCTCGTCACGCGACCAGCACTGGAAACAGTGGATCGAGTCGGTGCTGGGAATTGCCTCCTGCGAGAGTTCGGCATAGTCCGAGCTGTCGCGAATGCCTTGAATGACATCGTTGATACGACGGGTCTCCACGCTGGACTCGGTCGACAGGTAGATCACCGGCCTCCCCAGACCGCCGTACTCAGGCGGCAGCTGCGCCGTCACGCTGAGCTGGATCAAAAAGTTGGACTTTCCCGAAGCGCTCTCGCCCGCCACTTCGGTAAGCGCCTGCGTTGGGATGCCTCCCCCCAGAACGTGGTCAAAATCTGCGTCGCCGGTCGTGAACCTCTGTTTGCGCATGCGACGCTGCGGCGACGCGCTGAGATCCAGGGCGCTCGCACCACCCACCTGGTCGGCGATCCGCGTGATGGCGATGGCGTCGCCGGCTTTTGCACGGAAGATCTTCATGAACCGCTCTACTTCATATATGCTGCGCTTACAGCGCGACGCGATATCGCGGTTGTCTAAAAGCAGCAGGTCCGCAGTTGTGAGTCGCGTAGCTGCGAACGCCGCCACCAGTGCGTCGTAGGCATCCTCCTCGCCATCCAGCAAGTGCGGAAACGAGTCGTAAACATCTGCCATGTATTCGACTTGCAGCCGGAGCACATTCTCGTTTTGCGGGTTCGATTAAAGTCGACGCGTTAAGCCGATACGCGGCTGATACACGCGCGGCTGACACACGCGCCCCGATATATCATCGAGCCCCCGCTAGAACGTACTACTTGTTGGCAAAGATCGACAATGGGAAACGAGGAGCAGCGGGAACGTGGCGAGTCCAAAACGACAAACGACAAAAAGTATGGCGATTCAATCACCGCAGTCGATTACCTCGAGTCGCAAGCAAGATTGTAAGTACCAACCTGGATGGGGACAGACTATGAAAGACAGGCTCTACCTCGGTGTTCGCACAGGCATATATCCGGCCATATCGCTAATAGTAGAGAAAAAGATGCCGGCGAAATTATGCCGTATGACCCCAGCAGGTGCACACACCATGATGACATAGTGCGTCAACAGGTGTTTGCCTGTTTGACGTGTCGAGCCAAGGACAACAAGCCGAGCGGCGTGTGCTACTCGTGCAGCATCCAGTGCCACTCGGACCACGACCTCGTCGAACTATTCACGAAGCGCAACTTCAGGTGTGACTGTGGCACGACACGCATGGCTTCGTTCGGCGGGTGCAATCTCCGCAAGAACTTTGACACCCTGGATACACCAGCAGACACAAATGTGTACAACCACAACTTCGGGGGCAAGTTTTGCGTGTGCGACCGCGAATACGTCCCGGACAAGGAGGAGGGAGTTATGTTCCAGTGCCTCGTAGGAGATGCGTGCGGCGAGGACTGGTTCCATGAGGAGTGCGTTCTAGGAATACCGTATGGCAGCGTCGACCGGGCCAAAGCAAGTTCAGCCGTGACGGCGCCGACGCATCCGTCTGGCGTGAATGTGTTTGATCAGCTCGAGTCGGCGCACTCCGAGGACGTCAAGGCTCCGGACATCGTCAAGGAAGAGTCGGAACGCGCCCGTGCCGCTGCCGAGGGGCGCGACGACGGCGAGGCGGCAGCCGACGAAGAAGACGCGACGCTCGAGGGACTGCCAAATGAAGACGAGTTTGTTGCGTTTGTTTGCTGGATGTGCGTCGCGAAGCACCGCAAGGAGTTCGACGAGCTGCAGCGACTGCAGGGAACAGTGGTGGCGTCTGTGGTGCGCGAGGACTTTCCCAGCCTTGAAGACCGCAATGCCAAACTGCAGTCGTCACAGAAGCGCCAGATTGACGACAGTGCTGGTACTGAGGCTGTCGCGAAGAAGATCAAGACCGAGGACGGGACGGCGGCGCCTTCTTCGGAAACTGGTGCTGCCGCGGACAAATCGTACTCACTGTTCCTGGCCGACGGGTTCCACGACGTCGTTAAAAGGTCAGAGAGACCCGATATTCAACGGCTAGCGGCCGAGTTTCCGTGCTTGGTAGAAGAGGAGGATGTGTACGAGCCGCCGGACGACAATGATGCCAACTCCTCGCTCATGGATGGAGGTGCGCGCGCGCTCAACCAACTGCCTCGCGAGCAGGCCATCGAGGGAATGCACGCCTACTCCATGATCCGCGAGCGGCTTACTAGCTTCCTCAAGCCATTTGCCGAGCAGGGCCGCGTCGTGACCAAGGACGATGTAGACAGTTTTTTTGCCGATGTGAAAAGCGAGCGCAGGGAATGACAGTAACAGCCCCCGGCCCATACACACACCTTACGAGACTACGAGTACTAGATCATACCAATGTAAAATTTCAATTTTCAGCATTATCCCATTTTAGCTTGTCGTACCCACGGTCCTTACAGGTACTGGACAACGGTCTTGATCACAAGGTAATCGTCGAGGCCATACTTGGACGTCTCGCGGCCAAAGCCCGACTCCTTAACGCCTCCAAACGGCAGAGCAGCCTCGGTGATGAGACCGGTGTTGATGCCGACCATGCCGACCTCGAGCGCCTCGCTGATGGTGTGGATGCGGCTCACGCTTTCAGTGAAGATGTACGCGGCTAGGCCGACGTCGACGTCGTTGGCCTTCTTGATAAGTTCCTCGTCGGAACTAAACTTGGTCATGACGGCCAGCGGACCAAAAGTCTCCTCCTGAAATACTTCCATGTCCGTGGTGCCGTCGGCGATGACGGTCGGAGCGTAGAAGTTGGGGCCGAGCTCCGGCAGCAGCTTGCCGCCAACGAGGACGCGACCCTTCTTGGCGATGGCGTCCTCAACGTGGCGCGTAACCTTGTCGACCGAGTTCTGGTTGATGAGCGGGCCCTGAGTCGTGCCAGAGTCAAAGCCATGACCCGGCTTGAAGCCCGAGACCTTCTTAGCGAACTTCTCGGCAAACTCGTCGTAGACCTTCTCGTGCACGAAGAAGCGGTTAGCGCAGATGCAGGTCTGGCCCGAGCCGCGGAACTTGGATGCAGCGGCGCCCTCGACAGCCCTGTCGATGTCTGCGTCCTCAAACACAATGAACGGCGCGTTTCCGCCGAGCTCGAACGATACTTTCTTGAGGGTCGACGCCGATTGCTTCATGAGGATCTTGCCGACGTTGGTGGAGCCGGTGAAAGTGATCTTCTTGATAGTCTTGTTTTCGCACATCTCGAGACCGACTTCCTTGATGTTCTTGTGAGCGGTGACCACGTTGACAACACCAGCAGGGATGCCGGCTTCCTCAGCCAGATACGCCATGGCAAGCGCCGAGTACGGCGTCTCGCTGGCAGGCTTGATGACGCCGGTGCAGCCGGCAGCGACCACTGCGCCGATCTTGCGCGAGATCATCGATGCCGGGAAGTTCCACGGCGTGATGATACCGCACACGCCAATCGGCTGCTTAATTGTATGCATGCGAGCCTGGGAATTGGCAGAAGGGATCGTCTCACCGTAGATGCGGGGCGCCTCCTCCGCGAACCACTCAAAGTTGAGGGCGCTCAGAAGCACCTCGCCCTTGGCCTCAGCCAGCGGCTTGCCGTTCTCCCACGTGACGATCTTCGCCAGATCCTCCTGGTTCTCCTTGAGCAGAGCGGCCCACTTCTTGAGCATGTCCGAGCGCGCGCGGTTAGACGTGGTACGGAACGACTCAAATGCCTCGGCGGCAGCCTTGGCCGCCTCCTTGATGCCCTCGGGTCCGTGCTCGGGAGCAGTACCAATGAGCTCGCCCGTGGCGGGATCAAACACCTCGAAGGTCTCACCGGACGCAGACCCTCCCCATTTGCCGCCAATAAGCGACTGCTGCCGGAACAGCTCGGGCCGCTTGAGCTCGGGAGCGCGCTTCGCCTTGGTCGCCATTGTCCGTGATGCTGTCGCAAATGCCCTGCCAATAGTTGCAGCCCGCACTGAGCTGTTGAGCATTCCAGCGGTCATTTCAGGTCGTCCGACTGTGTGTGCGGCAGTGGTCCCTTTTATGTGAGCGGTTGCTGTGGGGGTCGCTTAATTCAGGGAACCCCTCGGTATCGCTGATTGCGCCAGCCGTGCCCCGCCTCTTAGCCGCGCAACCGCCCGAAATGTATTTGGGCGGCTATTGTTGCGGGCCACTATGCACAGAGAGAGAAAAAAGAGGCATACAGACGGGGAAAGAGCCGCCGTGGTCACTGGCCTCCGGCAAGTGCAGCTACCGCACAGGGAGACAGATTACCGCTGTGTCGCTTATACTATAAGTTATCACTAAACAAACATACTTGGTAATGGACATAACGCGTGACGCCACCTAATAAAATGTGAAAACCCAGCATACCAGAGTACCAAAAAAAAAAACACACCGCCCCGCTTCATTTACATATCAGTGTCAGCATAACGTTACATTTTTGCCATGGACTAGAAACATATACAACAATATTATACCACATGCGTCGTCTAATCCTTGGTCTTCTGGGTACCACGAAGGAGACCAGTGCGGCGAGCGGCAATGAGACCAGCCTTCTGACCGGAAACGGCGTTTCGGCTGATGGTCGAAGCCTTACCAATGTGCTGGTGGTTACCACCACCGTGCGGGTGATCAACCGGGTTCATGGCAACACCACGAGTCTTGGGCCAGCTGTTGCGCTTGACCTTGTACTTGTGGTAAGCGTTACCGGCCTTGAGGAGGGGCTTGTCAATACGACCACCACCGGCGACAACACCAACCACACCACGGGCGTCCGAGGAGACGACCTTCTTCGAGCCCGAGGGGAGCTTGATGCGGGTCTTGCCCTCGTCGGGGTTGTGGCCAATGACAATGACGTAGTTGCCAGAGGTACGGCCAATGGCACCACGGTCACCGACCTTCTCCTCGACGTTCGTGAGGATAGTACCCTCAGGGACAGCGCCGAGCGGGAGGACGTTGCCGATGTTGAGCGAGGCCTTCTTGCCGGCGTAGATGAACTGGCCGGTGTAGACACCCTCGTTGGCAATGAAGGTCTCCTCACGCTGCTTGTACTTGTAGGGGTCACGGAAGACAACCTTGGCAAGCGGGGCACCACGGCCGGGGTCGTGGATGATCTGCTTGACCACACCACGGATGTAGCCGTGACGCTCAGCGTAGTCGAGTGCACGGAGCTTGGCAGCACCCTTTCTCAGACGGGTGTGGGCCTTGAAGATAGAGCCGGCACCCTTTCTCTGGTTGCGAATAACTCTTCCTGTTTGTTAGCACAGTTCACATTGTTTCGTTTGTGCCCCTTTGAGGGGTGTCTTTGTACACGGTTCTAGTCGAGGTCCGGCATCTCGGTTGTTGACATGAAATCTTTCGGCGCATGCCTGTGCCACGGATTCCTGGATATAATCCAACAGTTCTAATTGTGGAAATCACCGTCGCTCCGACCTCCTCCATCAAAGGCAACTACTCAAAAATTCCAGCAGAAATCTCACGTACCCATCCTTGATTGTCGTCTGTTGGTGCTGGAATCCTGTGATGCTCCTTAGAGTCCTTCACCAGATTGTGCGTCGGTTGCATTCCCAATTCTACGCGTGCAATCTCTGACTGTGACGGTGTTTCCGAATCTGGTAACACATATGTTTCCAAGACGACCGTGCGTGGATATTTATATGCATATATGCATACAAGCGCATTAAATCACTGGCCACCGGAGGAAACTTAGCGCTCGTGTCTCAACAGCCAACCATCCCTCAACGCACATGTTGAGAGCCATTGGCCGACTCTTCACTATCCGATCGCACTATATTACGGATTTGTCATTCTGGCTCGTCGCTGACGTCCTTGGCCCGTGGCATTAACCCTCCGCCGTAAACACATTCGGTCAAATTTTCCCGCAATAGGGATATATATTAACATTACACTGCATGCAGAGTGCAAATACTAGCGACAGCAGCGGCCTCGCCAGAGTCGGCCAGACTAGGCTGTAATGGAAATGCCGGATTAAGTCGAATCCGCAGCCGTAGCGGTCTCGATCTCTTCCTTCGACTCGGTTTTGGGCTCAGCCTCAGCCTCGGGCTTAGATTCCTCTGCAGCCTTCGGCTCCTCGCCCTCCTCCTTGTCGTCATCCTCAACGAGCTCATTCGCGACAGTGACGTTCAGCTCCTGGTCCTTGTAGCTAGTCTTGTTAAGCTTCTCAATCGCTTCCTGCTGCAGCTCGGTAGTCTCGAGCTTGATAAACGCGAGCGCTCGGGCCGGAGCATCGATGAGCTCACCCTTCTTGCGGAACCGGCGGGCCTTCTTCTGCAGAACACGCACCTCGAGAGGCTTGAAGCCCTGGGCTTCGATCCACTGGTTCACTTCGTCAGTCGTTGTGTCGTAGCCGAAACCGCGAACGAGTATGGTATCGATCGACTTGGGGCCGGTCTTGCGCTTGGGCGTCGGCTTCTTGGGCTGCTTGGGCGTCTTCTTAGCAGACGTGCTCTCAGAAGCAGCATCCTTGTCAGAAGTGCCGTTAGCCTGTTTGTTAGAACTGTGAAATCGATTCCGGGGGACGTCAAAAAGGTACTAACCTGGTCCTCAGACTCGGGGCTCTTATCGCCCTTGGACTTCTTAGAGCGCTTCTTGGCCTTGGTGGCGCGCGCCTGCTTTACGGTAATCTGGCGAGACTCAAGCGTGGCCTCATGCAACGCGTTGATGGCGCGCTCAGCCTCCTCCTCAGACGCCAGCTCAGCAAACGCATATCCCTGCTTCTTGTAGTGGACCTCTCCACCCTTGTCGGTAAAACGCTTGCGCGGGAACACAATGTTCTTACTACTGTTAGTACTTCGCTGGTGGGTATCATCGCCACCCTGCAGGATACCCCACGCTGGCTGCCCCAACCGGCGTTCTGCAGTGCGCGCCGCCGGATTTCAGTAATGACAGGCATTGGGCCAAGTGAGCAGCGCTCAATGGCACTTCCATAGGCTGCACGATAAGGAAATGCGCACGACGTGCCGCCACCAACGCCATCGGTCATCATCGCGTGACCACCCCCAGGACACCGGCGAGAGCAAGCCATTGGAGTGCTCCGATGCCAGCGCGGCAATTGCACAAATCATAGAAGCAAACAAGAAAAAGGATGCGTATATGTACAATAACACTGCGAGTGTCGTTCGCAAGTCGCCGAATCTGATTCCGGTTCCCCGCAGTGCCACTTGGCCATGCCGGCTGGCCACCGCAGGCGTGACGCAAAAGGGTAAACCATCGCCTGTCAAATACAGTGGGCCCAATTAGCACGTCTCACTTACACACTGAAGTCCTTGAACAGGTCCAGCACCTGGTTATAGGTCGTGCGGAACGGAAGATTCCCGATGAACACTCGCTTCGGATCCACGGCGTCGGCGGCTGGCGACTCAGATGCCGAACGGGGAGTCTCCACAGGCTTGGTGTCAACGTCACTCATGCTGCGCAATGTGTCGGGGATAGAGAGTATGCGATAGTAGTTTGCCTGCTTGATGCTTTGCACAACAGGACGTGAATACAAAAGGCGACAGATGAACTTCGTGGCGCCGGAACGTCTGGCCCTGCCCGGCCACCCCCATTTGGCCACTCGCAACCAACAGGGCTAGGGCAACATGGAGGATGCACCCTCCTTTAGGCTTGAGGCGGCGGACGCGCGCGCGCGCGAGCCCCACACGCCTTCCCAGTTCCCTAAGTCACAAAGCCCAGCGGTGCTCGCCCAGGAGTACACGTGAAACTAGTTTCAGGGGCATTGCCACTGCTCTGCTCTGCTCTGCCGTGCCCGGGCGCCGGGCACCAACCTGGTGCTCGACATCCCTACAGGTCTCGTATTGCTTCGACCGCATCTGTCTAGTGAAAAATTGCCCTGCAGGTAATTCGACTCGTCAGTATATTACACTAGTGTATGAGCAGTCTACAATGCGGCAGTGTCAGCTCGCTCCCACACGCCATAGTACGCTAAGTCGCAAATCGCGCCGTGTTCGCCAATCCTGCGTATTCGGTGCGTCTTCCCGAACGTTAATGCACATCGCTGCATTTGCGTTCGTGTCTGATCTGCTACTCAAATCTCATTGTCAAGAGCCTTGTCGGTGTTCATAGGCGATCGCTACGGCGTCAACTAGACGTCATACTGCGAGCATAACCAATTCTCCGAACACCACCACTACGACCACAATCTCGACCATACGTGCCGACGGCACAGCTGGATCCACTGCCCTAGCAGCCCCTCCCCCCAACTCTAAGATACAGTGCCATCATTTTATTAATACATTCGTGACAATGAGTTTAAGCCTTGTTCTCACGGGCCGCCTTGAGGGCGCGCGCAGTGCCGTGCAGAGCGTGACGGTGGTTGCGGCGGAACTTCGCGTCGACACCCTTGAGCGACGGGTACTTGAAGGTCTTCGGCTTCTTGATGCCGTTTCGGTGAGCCTTCTTGATCTGGTTGTGGTTGGTGTGGTTCTTCGACTTCGACATTGTTCTGTTGTTAGAGACTATTCGCTGATTCTATCTCCGATTAGGTTGACCATTCCACCAGTGGGCACACGAATGGGGCCAGCAATACAGTGCTGTCGCCGCCGACCCCGCGCCAGAGTCCAGTATCCGAGCGCGCGTCGCTGAACGCGTGGCATTCAGAAGTCCCATACTGCGATTCATTCAGGACCAGCCACTTGCAGTCTTTCATCCCATCTCATAACTCCAGCAAACGCCAATCCATCTGCCATGATCGAGGCCTAGGCACAAGCCGTATATGATCCCGTAATATCGCATAGTCCGGACCAACGCTCAGCACCCCAGCACCCCAGCACCTCAGCACCCCAGCACTCGTCCGCGAGCGCCAGCACTCTGGCAAAGCAAAAACGCTAAATCACCGGTCAAACAGAATATCCCATCCGCTGAACCTCAATTTCACCCACCGACAAACCGTCTGTACTCACCTAAATCTGCTGAGAGGAACTTCCTAACCGTCAGTCGAAATGGCGATTTGGAAGTTTAGAGTGGGTCTCCCGCCGAGGGACTAGGGCTGCGCCCTCGTTGCCATCCTAAATAGGCAAGTCGTCGTTCGACGCCGATCGGGATATGCACATTATTACAAATAATACAGATACTATACCTCGCATAAGTGATACTACCAAGCTAACTTGGGAATATCTGGAATCGGTGTCCCATGTTAGGACCTTGCAAGTCCAATGCAGATGCTGCACTCCCGTGTAAACGTCTATTCGAGAATGCTGCGGCCACGGCTGCGCGTTTTATCAGAGCACTGCCACCCGTGTCTTATTAGCATTTATAGTCTACGTCCCCTCCCAGGCATAGAATGCCGCCAATAGTCAATGCGAGGATGTCTATACTACATGGCTTTACTTGAGCTTCGAGAAAAGAACAGGCGCAACGTGCTCATCGATGCAGTGCTTCACATGGAAGAACTCCTCAACACAGTCCTCCTTGTACTCCCGCTCGGCGTAGTCGGGCTCTTCCATCTCGGCGGTGACGCGAGCAACACACTCCTCAAAGTGGTGCTGAAACGAGTGGCACGGACCCTCACGGGCCTTCTCCTCCAGAACAGGCATGATGTCCTCGGGCTCCTCGTCCTCCTCGTCTTCGTCCTCGTCCTCGTCCTCTTCGTCCTCGTCCTCGTCGGCCTCTTTGGTCTCGGCCTCTTCAGACTCGTCGGCACCCTCGTCGGACTCCTCGGTCTCTTCCTTGGACTCCTCAGTAGCCTCCTCGGTCTGCGATTAGTACGCACTGTCTCAGTTGAAAGGGATTTCAGTCGATCAAAAGGGGAGAGTCGCATTCGGCAAATGGTGCATCATCGTACCGTGTAATCGGTGCGTCCCAAAATCGTCCATACGATATACCCCGCGCTCAGAGCGACACCAACGAGCATCTCCCAGTATATTGTGCACTGTCCCTCTTTAAAAGCACGCTCAAAACAGCCAGCACACAGTAGTTTGCGCGTTGCGTTTCGTGGTCAATGCTTCCGCTCGTCCAAAATCATTCCCACATTACGAACACCGAATGCTACACATTTGCTTGTGCACGCACAATCTTCCACGGAACTTTGATCGCTAACTCAAAACGACGGGCGAATATCCTCCTTCCTCACAGGTCCAGAAACAACGCGTGTCGACGCTGCCGCAGCAAATCAGAACTACTCACCTGCTCCTCCTTGGCCTGTTCAGGCTCCTCGGCCTCGGCGTATGCGACGGTCGGAGTCAGGCTCTCGACCAGGTCGCTCCACAGTGACGTGAGTCCAGTCATGGTGCTTTTTTCAATGAAGTCGTGGCCCTCCACACTTGAACCAACCAAGGCTCTCCCAAGACTTTCATCAATTTGACTCTTCGCTCCGATTGGCTGGTAACTTGTCCCTTACCCACACGAGTTCATGATAAATATGTACGGACACAAATGCGTACTACAGCCGGTGAGGGCCGAGATTTTACACTTTGGACGGAGAATTTCCGTTAGTCTCGTAGTGTGCCAAGCAATCAAGCAACAGGTATCCTACAGCCTTGTATCCTCGCCTCCATCAAATCGTTTAGGACAATATCCAATTTTCCATCGACCAATACTCCACAAATCACAAATCTACAAGCCAAAGCCGTTACTGTACACAATTCATTAACATAATTTTTTGCAGAGAATGAGAGCTTAGACCTTAACGGCAGTCTCGAGAGCCTTGCGGCGCTTCTCGAGCTTCTCCTGGGCCTTGGCACCCATGATACCACCACCCCACTTGCGGCGAGCCTCCTCGTACTTGGCGGCGTAGTTGGCCTCAATGGTCGAGAGGATGGTGGAGAGGGCAGCCTTGTCGTCGGCACGGACCTCAGTCAGAGCGACAACAGCGGCGGTCTTCTTGTGGACGAGGGCACCGAGACGAGCCTTACCCTTGATGATGGCGTACGGGATGCCCATCTTACGGCAGAGAGCCGGCAGGAAGACAACAAGCTCAATAGGGTCAACATCGTGGGCAATGAGGACAAGCGAAGGCTTCTTGTTCTCAATGAGCGAGACGACGTGGTTGAGACCGTACTTGACAACGTACGGCTTCTCCGAAACGTCCTCCTTCTTCTTGCCCTCAGCGATGGCAGCAGCCTCCTTGGTGAGACGCTCCTTCTTCTCAGCGGCAGTCTCCGGGCGGTACTTGTTCAGGAGCTTGAACACCTGGGTGGCGGTGTTCTTGTCCAGGGTGTTCTGGAACTGAGCAAGAGCCGGCGGGACCTTGAGACGGAGCTTAAGGATCTTGCGCTGGCGCTGGAGACGAACGTACTCGGGCCACTTGACAAAGCGGGTCAGGTTGCGCTTGGGCTGGATGTCCTGGCCAATGCCGAAGTTGCGCGGACGCTTCTCGATCA
Source organism: Tardiomyces depauwii (assembly GCA_038086965.1). Taxonomy (NCBI): domain Eukaryota; kingdom Fungi; phylum Ascomycota; class Dipodascomycetes; order Dipodascales; family Trichomonascaceae; genus Tardiomyces; species Tardiomyces depauwii. The sequence goes on from JAVHZA010000003.1 coordinate 2,762,315, forward strand.
GAGGGTCCTGGTGTGAGTTTCCAACATGTCCTCTCCTAAAACATAAAACTGTGGCGACCAGAAAAAATTTCTCCACTATGAACGTAAAAAATTTCACTTACCTTGGCAGCCTTAGAGGCAGTCGACTTAGTCGAGAACGGGGCGGGGGCGGGCTTCTTTCCTTGTCCTTTCGCGGGCTGTGTCATTGAGGAAAACGAGTGGTCAGTACTGCTCCAGAGAAGAGTTCAGACACATCATCGTATTCGCTCTACAGTCTCCCAAGAGTTATGGTATAGAGACTCAGCCTGGTCGTCGAGGTAGCTTAAACAGCCAGAACTCGCGACCGATCTACACATGTTCTTTTCTCGGCACAAAGAGTCGAGCAGAGGACCATGGTTTCGTCACTAGCCAAAAATGGCTAATGTCGTTGGTTGCAACAGAAGGATCCTTCTGTGCTTTGCTGAATACGCATTTTCCCTTAAGAGAGGCCGTAGAGCAGATACCCGATGTTCTGCTAACGTATCATTCGGCCAAACTTACCATGATTCCGGTGTTGTGTCGTCTGGTGGGCGAAAAGTCGAGTTGCAGCGGGGGGCAATGGTATTATTCACTGGTGCGAGTGTCTGAGTCGCGCCATGCCCATATTTCCTATTTCGGAAGGACCGCTGGGACGATTTCTATTAGGGCTTTGAGTAACTGCCCTAGTATCCGACGTGCATATGCAGAATGTCGAGACCCGCTCGAGACTAGTATAAGTTGAACGTCAAGCCTTTGAAATATCAAGCGGTAGGAAAGTGTTTTGTTTCATAAAAATGCCTTGCTTCGTATTTTTTTTCTCTACGTGAAAATGGCATGACAGTCGATAGAATGCTGGGGCCCGGCACTAACGACCCAACTGGATCATTCAATGCGTCAATGCGTCACTCGCCTCACCACGCTATGCGCCCGGGTCGGCCCTACGGCGCCTACCAGGGGTCTACGGTAGTGTCCATGCAGCCCCATGTACAACAGCTGCAACGATAATGCATGTATAGTTGTTTTTTTGGCGCCCGTATTTGGCGCCCGTATTTGGCGCCTGGAAGAGATAATACTCGCTATACATAACCTGCTCACAGGCATGCTGTCAAAAAGCGACACCGCATACGTCTTACTGTGTGAGTCTGAGCTGCTGGCCAGAGCCAATCAGCCGGACTGCGCGGCACCAATTATGACGTAGCCGGTGCGTCCAAATGAGTCAAAGAGCCTTGGCCAGTGCCTCGAGACTAAACAACCGGGGGAGGTTCCGTTAAAAATAGCTGGAGCTGTCTGTAAACGCACCGGCAGCATTGAAGAAATAGACATATCACTCCAGCGGGCCCCAATCTAGCCGTTATCATGGGCTCGCGGATCGATCACGTACCGCGCAGTACTGGGTTACCCGGCGATGCACGAGTACGGGGTAGGCAGCCTCCCTCAGTTCACGCAACTCCGAAGTCCGACACGATAGGTGCAAAAAGATCACGCAGACCTTGGGACGAGCCGGCTTGATCTGTCAGGCTATCGATCCAGGAGCTTTCCTAAGTGTGTGCGGCCCTATCATGGCGGAAACAGGAATTGCGGCCACATTGGACCATGGGTCCGTCCCGCACTGGCGGCTCGCGCTGTCGAGTATGAGCGGAAGCGCCTCGCTCGCATGCTGGATCGTGCTGCTTCTTCCTCAACTGATTGAGCAGTGGCGCACAAAGTCGTCGGAAGGCATATCGATTGGGTTTCTGACCGCGTGGCTACTCGGTGACATAACCAATCTGGTGGGCTCGCTGCTGGGCGGGCTACGAATGGAGGTCATTTTACTGGCCGTGTGGTATTGCTTTGCGGACTCGATGATCTTTGCGTCGTATTTTTACTATAAGCATCGCTCCAAGCTGATCGAGGAGCGGCGCAAACACCGCCGTTCGTCGGCCGAAGACCCGGATCCCACGGCACCCCTGCTGGCGCGTCGCAACTCGGCCCACCGACACCACCATCGCCACGACAGCCGCGGGCGCCGCGACTCGCTTGCGTCGGTGTTCTCCAAGGAGGATGGATCGACAAGTGTGTTCACGTCGATTGTGCTTCCCGTGGTCTTTGTCCTGGCATGCGGCGCGCTCGGCTACTTTTTCTCTGACGCCGAGCCCCCGTCTGAACCGGCTGAAGATATGGAGCTGTTGCCGCAGATACTCGGCTACATAAGCGCCGCGCTGTACCTGGGCGCGCGCATTCCGCAGATTATCCGCAACCACCGCCGCCAATCGGTCGAGGGCTTATCGTTGCTGTTTTTTATCCTGTCCGTGCTCGGCAATGTGACGTACGCGGGCCAGATCCTCATTTACCGCGTCGACCGACCGTGGGTCATGCTGTACATGTCGTGGCTGCTGGGGTCGCTCGGCACTGTCTTTGAGGACGGCATTATTTTCTTCCAGTTTTACATCTACACTCACCGCCGCCGCGATCTGGGCCGCCATCTCGGCGCGGACGAGGAAACCATTGAGTAGCAATCCCTTGTATACTATGCATGGCGAGGCGGGTTGTGCGCACAATCAGCTAGAACCGTCTGCCCAAAACTACTAATGTATATCTATGTGAAGGCTTGCATCGCGAATTAGAGACAGTGTCATTTCGAGGAAGTCCTGCCACAGTCCGGGCGCATGTGATCTTGTGGCCTCAATCGAGCTTTCCCAAAGAGCCCTCGAGTGTATTCCCTGAGCAGCTGAGGTGTCTGGGACAGCCTCTGAAGCTATCAACCTGGCGCAAGACTGAGACGCCTTTGTCTATATCTATGGATAAGGTTGTACATACGTTTTTACAGGGTCTCCGGCATGGCCATGATGTTGACGACAAGCGAGGTCCAGCCCACAAAGTTTTTGACACCCTTGGCCTCGCCGGTGAGCGCATCGTACTGCTCCCACGCAAACCCCGTCTTCTTCCACTGACGGTAGACGTTGTCAACGACGTTTTTGCGGAGTTCTTTGTACACGTCTGCGGCCCTTTGGTGCACCTCGGGACGCGCGTCCGGATGCTGACCGTAGTAGCGGAGCGCATCGAGCGCCATGTAGTTCATGTTAATCCAGACGGGCCCTCGCCAGTAATTCTCGGCGGTGCCAAACAGGGGGTCGTTCTTGGCGAGGCTCCGGAGGCCGTAGTCCGACCACATGGCGTCTGGGTCACGCATGAGGTCAAGCAGCGGCTCGATATGCTCTGACTCGGGCGGCACGATGCGTAGCGACAGAGGCAGCACCGTCACGTAGCCCTTGTAGCACGCAAAGACACTTTCTTCGTACTCGTCGACGGCCACATCGCAGTAGGCGGCGTCTCCTGCAGACCAGTGCAGGTCGTCGAGGTTGCGCACAATGGCGGTCTCAATCTCGGCGTACATAGCCTCGTCGTCGCTGCCAAGAACGTGGGCAATGTCCTTTATGGACCGCGTCATCATGCCCATCCATGCCAGCAGATCGACGTGCAGCTCACCCGTGTGGGGCGTCGGCGCCCGCGGGTAGTCGTCGAGGCCGCTCGTGAGGCAGTGTGTCGGAGTGCGCCCACGCCACCGGTATCCCTCGCGGGTCGAGAATGCTTCGCGGCCCCAGTCTGCAATCTCTCCGCGCTGGGTCGTACGGAACCAGTCATAGTGCCGCTTGAGTTTCGGATAGATTTCCTTGGCATACGACAACAGCAGCTCGGGGTTCTCAAGATGGGCCTTACCGAGGTGAATGCCCGCGTCGGCCAGGATTTTCTGGTCAGCGTTTTGCTGCTGCTGCTGCTGCTGCTGGGCCTCGTGAGCGCGGGTGACGATGCGCGAAAACAACAGCATTAGCGTCGGCGGATTGGCGTAGTGCGGAAACTGGGTCTGGAACTTCTCCGGCACCTTGGACCGGGCCTCGGCGCCGAGGATCTGCTCGCGCGCAATCCAGCCATCGTCGTCGACTAGGGCCATCCAGCTCTTGATGATCTCCATCGCCAGATCAGCATCGTACTCGAGCACTGGCAGCAGGTGAAAGCCTTCGTCCCAGTAGAAGCCGCGCGGGAAGAACGGTCGGCTCGGCACCGCCGTGAACAGCTCGTAGGGTCCGTCCTCGACGCCGTGGGCCGCGCCCTTTTCAAGCTGCTCGGCAGCTGGGATCCAGAATCCCTCCTCGTCCTCGGCGTAGGCATCGGCGTCTGACCGGTCAACGAGCGACGTGCCGTGAAAGTAGCCCACGCCGCCCATGAGGCTCGACAGCATCTCCTTGGCGAATTTGGCATACTTGGGCTTGTCGTAGGGGGCGTTGAACGTAAACGCATCCGAGAACTTTGCATCAAACGTTTGGTGCGCGCGGTCGCGCAGCGCCTCGATGTCGATATCCGCCTCCGCGTCGGCGGCGGCGTCGCTCTTGGGGCGGTACACAATGTCAAACTCAAACTCGCCCTGGAACGCCCGCTGCACGTAGTGCAAGCTGCCCTTCATATCCTGGCGATCCTGCAGAAAGTACGTGTTCCAGGGCGGCAGTTCGGGTGTGAGCTCGTATTTGGCCGACACCGCGTTGACCGAGTCCTGTGCAAACGCCAGGAACACGTCCCGCGCCTGCCACATGTTGCCTGGGAACTCGAGCGACGCATAGTGCGCATTGTGAGACGGGCGCTCCTGCTCCAGCGGGTGCGGGCTCTTGGGGTGCACGTTGGAGGCCGGGCCATCTGTGATGCGGAGCGTAAACTCTCCGAGCTCGGGAGACGCGCCCGCGAGCTCGACGTCGCCCGCAAGGCCGAGATCCGTGAGCTGCGGGCTCGCGAGGTCCAGGTGGCCCGCGCCCTCGAGGCCGGCGTAGAACACGACCGTCGTGACGGTCTTGTCGTTGCCGCCAAACGCAGGTTTGCCCTTGACGCGCGCGACCCACGTGCCATCGTCATCGCCGCCTTTGAAAAATTCAGTCGTGAGGATGAGCCGGTGCGTGCGGTCGTGGATCACCTGGGTGCCGCCAACCCGCGCGTCGTACTCCGTCCAGCCGTGGCGGGCCATGTCGTCGCCGGTTTCGCACGAATGCCGAATGTACTTGATCGCCGTCACGTCTTCGGACGTGTACCACATGAGGCCTGCCAGCAGCGACTCTGGGATCCCGCGAGGGCGCACGCCAAAGTATAGGTTCGACCTGTACGGGCCCCACAGCAGCGAGTCATTGGACGCCCGCGTGTACTCGTTGACGAGCACGTCCGGTCCGGCGGCCGCGGCCGTGGCGGCCCAAGACGCGGCTCCCAGCAGCAATGCCAAGCAGCGCATCTTGTGAGAGCCGGTATTTGAAGTGTTTGGTGGTTGGACAGGTGTCAGTCGAGCTTCCTTAGGCGTCCGCGACTTGCTCCAGCCGCGTTGAGCTCTGTTTGTATGTTTACAAGTAATGTTGCACATCTGGTTGGTATGGGCCCACCCCGCCGGGGGAGCACCCCAAGAGAGACAGACGGCTGGCCAGCCTCCACTAGTCTCGAAATCGCTGGCTGACGTTGGACACTAAACATACCAAACGGTACAAAGTGCGGGCACACTAGCAGCGTGCTCGGTTCCAGATGGATATACGCAACGGCGGTGGGTCGGGCCAGGCGCAACCCGGTACCGTCAAGACCGAGGCCAAATCGGACAAGGTAGACGAAGCCGAGTACGAGGACCTGGCTAAACAGCTCAACGAGCTACAAGTAAAAGTGAGTGTCGCAGTGCTACTACCAAATCAGCACGGTGCCTAATAGCAGATATTTAAGCTCCGGTCGGCGGTGCCAAACCTATTACGGGGCCTTGCCAACGTCGACGAGGCAGAGTCGAGTAAGTACGAGTGTGCTCGCTCAGCGGACAGCGACTGACAGCAGCAGCACGCATATTCAACAAGATAGCAGACGAGGCCAAGCAGTTTGACGCCTCAGTGAATGAGGTCTCGCAGTTGTACAACGAAAGCAAGCGGGCTCTATCGGTGGGCAAGCAAGGGGCCGAGGCGGTGATCAAGACCGAGCGGGCGGCGGGTCCCGCTTCGCACAACGGCACGAACGCCGGCCCCGCACTTACGCCGCAGGCCATCGCTCAGCGAGCGCATAACAATGCTGGAAATGCTAGCAGCGTGCGGGCCAGACCGCCCAACAGCGCCAATCCGGCGAGTATGGGAAATGCCGGGGTTATGGCCAATGCGAGCAGCATGGGCAATATAAGCAGTGCGGGCAATGCAGGTAACATGGCGAACAACACGGGTGGTCCCGTTAACAACAACAACAACAACAATAACAACAACAACACTGCCGGCCAGTACCTGCAGGAGGAACCGTCTGCATTCAACGACTCGTTCCACCTGGGCGGGTTCACACAGGACGAGCCCATGGTCATGGACGACTCCATGTCATTTGTTCAGTTTTAAGCTCTGCGCTGCCAGGTCCACATTTTATGGCATTTGTTCTCATTGGACTTAATTTTTTATTACATTGGACCTCGACGCAGGACGGAAAAAAGTCGGGGAGGGGCGCACTGGCGTGATCTCTCCTTTATATATTATTTGTATTGTTATGTGAAATTTATGAATGGTGTATTTCCAGGTTGTGACTAATAGAGTATGCGACTGTGGTCGGTAGCCCGGGCCAACCCTGGAAAATCATCAGTCATCGGTCGGAATAAAAGAAGGTCTGAAGCAGGGCCCGACAAAAGTCAAGAGTTTCGCTCAAAGCATAATGACTGAACATCTGAGAGCAACGTTTGCGCGGTGTCGCGAAGAGGGTATGTGTAATTGCAAGTCTAAGAGATGAGATCAGGACTTGTGTAGTGCGATTATGTTCTAGCCACACGCTAGTGAGGTGGTTGCTTCGTGTTGCTTTTACAGCCGATGGAGAGTTCCCAGTACTGTGACAGTTGCTTCTACAGCCTGAATAGAGCACTACGGGTGCCGTGGCCGATGTGAGCATTAGGACCGAAGAGCCATAGGACACGGGATGCTTGGAAAATGTCATGCTTGAGTTGGTTCAGTGGAAACCAACGAAACCATTGCGAAGCGGCTATGACCGAGATCTGGGATCACCGGCACCTCGGAGCAGACACCACCTCAGCAACTTGTCTGACACCGAAACTCCCAAAGTGCAATACTAACAGCAGGCCGAAATGCTATGGTGACTTTCCTCACAGCGGGATACCCGTCGGTGGACGAGACTGTCCCGCTGATGAAGGCGCTCCAGGATGGAGGCTCCGACATCATCGAGGTTGGCATGCCGTTCACGGATCCCATCGCTGATGGCCCCGTAATCCAAAGGGCCAACCAGATCTCACTCGACAATGGCGTCACAATGCCCCAGGTCCTCGACATGGTCCGCCAGGCTCGCGCTAGCGGAGTCGAGATCCCGCTCATGCTCATGGGCTACTACAACCCAGTTATGCAGTACGGTGAGGAGAAGTTCGCCGAGGATGCCAAAAAAGCCGGAGCCAACGGTTTCCTTCTTGTCGACCTGCCCCCCGAGGAGGCGGTGCGATTCCGCAAGATCTGCCGCAAGTATGGCCTCAGCTACATCCCGCTGATCGCACCGTCGACGAACGATGATCGTTTGAGCATCCTGGCTTCCATCGCCGACTCGTTCCTGTATGTGGTTTCCCGCATGGGCACTACCGGCTCGACCGGCAAGCTCGAGTCCAACATTGAGGATCTGCTGCGGCGCGTTCGCCAGCACTCGGGCGACAAGCCGCTCGCGGTCGGCTTTGGCATCTCGACCCGCGAGCACTACCTCAAGGTCTCGCCTGTCGCCGACGGCATCGTCATTGGCTCGCACCTCATCTCGCTCATCGGCAACACTCCCAAGGAGAAGCGCTTGGAGACGGTCAAGGCGTACATCAACGAGGTCGTGGGCGGCCGCGAGGTCAAGGTCGTGCCCTGGAAGCAGGATGCGGCCGCTGCCAGTGCCAGCGCCGTTGACCAGTCTGGTGATGCTGCTGCGGCTGAAAAGGAGATTGATGTGACGGGCGTGTTTGGCGAGTTCGGTGGCCAGTACGTACCCGAGTCGCTGCACCGGTGCCTTGCTGAGCTGGAACAATGCTTCAATGCCGCCGTCAAGGACCCTAAGTTCTGGGAAGAGTACCGCTCGTACTACTCGTACATGGGCCGCCCGTCGAGCTTCCACCTCGCGGACCGCCTGACGGAGCGCGTAGGCGGTGCGCGCATCTGGCTCAAGCGCGAGGACCTCAACCACACGGGCTCGCACAAGATCAACAACGCCGTGGGCCAGGTTCTCATTGCCAAGCGCCTCGGAAAGACCAAGGTCATTGCCGAGACCGGCGCCGGTCAGCACGGTGTCGCTACCGCGACCGTCGCTGCCAAGTTCGGCATGAAGTGCAAGGTGTATATGGGTGCCGAGGACGCCCGCCGCCAGGCGCTCAACGTATTCCGCATGCGCTTGCTGGGCGCCGAGGTCGTCAAGGTCGAGGCCGGCACCAAGACGCTGCGCGATGCGTGCTCTGAGGCGCTCCGCGCGTGGGTCACAGATCTCGACGATACGCACTACATCTTTGGCTCGGCGGCGGGCCCGCATCCATTCCCGACCATGGTGCGGACTTTCCAGAGCGTTATTGGCAACGAGACCAAGGAGCAGTTCAAGAAGCTCAACAACGGCAAGCTTCCCGATGCCGTAGTCGCGTGCGTCGGTGGCGGATCCAACTGCTCGGGAATGTTTGCGCCGTTTGTCGACCATAAGAGCGTCCGGCTGGTTGGTTTCGAGGCTGCCGGCGACGGTATCGAGACCGGCCGCCACTCTGCCTCGCTCTCGGCCGGCCACTCAGGCGTTCTTCATGGCGCCAAGTCGTACCTGCTGCAGAACGACGATGGCCAGGTCCAGGATACGCACTCTATTTCGGCTGGTCTCGACTACCCCGGTGTGGGTCCGGAGCTGTCGTTCTGGAAGAGCAGCGGACGCGCCGAGTTCCGCGGCATCACCGACGTCCAGGCCATGGAGGGTTTCCGGGTCCTCTCCCAGACTGAGGGTATCATCCCAGCTATGGAGTCGGCTCACGCTGTCTACGGCGCCATCGAGCTCGCCAAGACGCTACCCAAGGACAAGGACATTGTCATTTGCCTTTCGGGCAGAGGTGACAAGGACGTCCAGAACGTCGCAGACCTCCTGCCGGAGTTCGGCCCTAAGATGGGCTGGGACCTCCGCTTTGAGCATTAATCACATCATGTACATTGGATATTACATCTTTCTAAGAACATTTCCCTGGACCTGTGTAGAGCTCTTTTTTTCTTTTCCGGGTCTTTGACCCCAAAGCTCCGTTTCAAACCGGCTGTCACCGAGGTCTGGGACTGACGCTACTGTGACACGAATTCGTTAAAGCATGCTAAGTATGTACATCAAACCGCGGACTCGGCAAACGCAGGCGACGGCCGGGGCGGAATGCAGGAATCGCTGTCCTCCGAGGCGCTGAGCTCAGACTCCCACGCGGAGCTGGCATCATTAGCGTCGACGATGCCGAACGCCGCCGTGAAAACGTCCTCATATGCCTTGACCGGGATCGGCGTCAGACCCTCCTTGACCACGTCAGGCAGCTCGTGCCAGTCAGCCATGTTGGCCTCGGGCAGGATGAAGTGCTTGACGCCGTCGTTCTTGGCAGCGGCCGCCTTCTCGCGCACGCCACCGATCTTGAGCACGCGGCCAGTGAGCGTGAGCTCGCCCGTCATGCACACGTCAGACCGCACGCGCTGCTTGAGCGCCAGCGACAGCAGACTAGTGGCGCTCACAATACCGGCCGACGGGCCGTCCTTGGGGATCGCGCCCACGGGGTAGTGCGTGTGGATCACCGCGTGGTTGAAGAACTTGTTGCGCGGATAGTTCTTGGCCACGTACATGCGCGCGAAAGAGTAGGCCACCGACAGCGACTCGTCCATGACCTGGCGGATCATGCCGGTGCGGATCGACTTGCCAGTCGTCTTGGTCGACAGCGCTTCCTGGAGCACCGACTCGACGTAGAGCGACGCGCCGCCAGCAGACGTGAAGGCACATCCGCGGGCTACACCGACACTAAGCTCATCAAAGTGCAGATTGCGCGCGTTGGACGGGCCAAGGTAGCGGTACAGGTCATTGGAGTCGACGGTGAGGCTCTTTGTCTTGATGAGGTCGTGAAGCGCCGTGGCTGATTCGGCGTTGGCGCTGTCAAAGTCCTCGACAAACTCGCGCGCGATCTTGCGGTACACCTTCTCGATGGCCTTGTTGAGATCACGCACACCGCTCTCTTCAGTGTACTTTTGCGCCAGGTCGCGGAGCGCGCCATTGGTGAAACCCACATTGGCGCCCTCGAGGCCCGAGTTCTTGAGCGCCTTGGGAGACAGGTATCCCTCAGCAATGGCGACCTTTTCGGCCGTGACATAGCCCGGTACATAAATCATCTCCATACGGTTGAGCAGCGGCGGTGGGATCACCGACGCGTCGTTGGCGGTGCAGATGAACATGACCTTTGACAGGTCCACTGGCACCTCGAGGTACGTGTCCTGGAACGCAGAGTTCTGTTCTGGGTCGAGCACCTCGAGAAGCGCCGCGCCGGGGTTGCCGTGGTGGTTCGACGCCATGAGCTTATCGATCTCGTCAATGACAATGACCGGATTCATGGTGCCGGTCTTGGACAGGGCGCTGATGATGCGGCCGGGACGCGAGTCGACGTAAGTGCGGCGATGGCCCTTGATCTCAGTCGTGTCAAACAAGCCACCGACAGAGAAGCGGTCGAGCTTGCGGCCAAGACTCTTAGCGATGAGCTGCGCGATCGATGTCTTGCCGACACCGGGCGGTCCCACCAGCAAAATAATCTTACCGTCGACGTTCTGCGACAGCTTGGCCACGGCAATGAACTCCTTGATGCGATCCTTGACATCCTGCATGCCATAGTGGCCCTTGTCGAGCACCTCGGTCGCCTTGGCCATGTCGAGCTGGTCCTTGCCGACGATGCCCCACGGGATGCGAGTCAGCCACTCAAGGTAGCTGCGCGTGTGGTTGTAGTGTTCGAGGGTCGTAAACGCGCTGAATTCGCGGTCAAACACCTTGCGGACCTCGTCGGGCATGTTGAGTTTGTTGGCCTTTTCGAGGAGCTCGGCCTTGACCTGTTCGAGACCCTTGTTGGGGCCAGAGCCGGTCTGGTCTTGGCGATCGACCGGCCCAAAGTTGGGCTCGTTGGGTTCGCGGCGCCGCGCGCGGCCCGTCGTCATGCGGTTCCAGCTGATGTCGGTCGACAGGTGGTGGATCGCCTTGCGCAGCCTCTCCTCGACGTTGGTCTCCTCGAGGATCTCCTGGACGCCGGCCGACTGGCTCACGTGGCCGGCCAGGTCCGCCAGGAAATCGGGCGCGCTCAGCGTCGCACCGCTGCGGGGGTACGACTGCACGTAGCGCTCCAGCAGGCCCGCGACGTAAGTGTTGTCCTTGGCAATTGCCTGCAGCAGCGAGTACACGCGCGCCGCCAGGTCCTGAATAACGGCGTTGTCGACGGCGTAGCCCTGGTGCTGATGGTACTTGATGTCGGTCATCCACTGGGCGTCGACCTTCTCCCAGAATGGCTTGTGGGTCTCTTCCTCGTGCTCATGCTGCTCCTGGTCCTGGTCGGCAGTTCCCCTGTCGGTGGCGGTCGACGGCTCAAAGCTCGTCACGTCCTTGTCGTACTTCTTGATGCCGCCGCCGCCAGACACGGGCGAGATAAGCTCGCCGACCTTGACGCGGTGCAGCGGCAGCACGTCGAAGTGCAGCACTTCCTCGGTGGCGTCGGTCATGATGCGCCGCGTGCCGAGCTGGCACACGCTGCCCACGGGGTGCACGAGGTCCCTGCTCTTCATGAGGGTGGCCCCCTCACCCGCCATGTCGCGACCCTGGAACACCACAAGCAGCTGGTTCCAAGACGGGTCCGAAACCAGGTCCTGCAGCACCTTGAGCGTCTCCGCGTCAGTGGTCCGAAGAACCACGCCGATACCCGGGAACAGCGGCTTGGGCACCACGAGCGGCAGCACCTTGTCGCCTGGGAGCAGCGGGTAGTCGGGCGGCCCGTTACCGTCTCCGTCGCCTCCTCCAGTGGTGCTGGCGCCGCCGCGCGAGGACCCGCTCGTACTAGCCCCGTCCTTTCCTCCGGCGGACCGCGCCGCCACCTGCCTGCCGGCGTCCTTGGGCTCCTTGGGCTGCGCGCCTCCACGCCTGCGACGCCCTGCGGATTCCGACTCGACCTTGTCCGCTGCGGCTGTGCCGTCCTTCTTGCTGTCGGCTTTGGCCACCGGTGCCTGCTCCAGATCCGCGGGCCGCGGAGCTCTGATAGGCTTGGTGTGCCGGGCCTGATCCCGCGGCTCTTTGCCGTTGATGCCTGCATCACTCTTATCGTCTGAGCTCTTGTGTAGCGTGCTCGACGTAGACAGCATCGCGCGACGCTCCGGGACCACTAGGGCCCGCTGAGCTCCGCGGCGAAGCGCCCCCGCCAGGTGCGGTGACCTCAGACCTCTGCGCGTCGCCGCTATCCTCAGCATGATGGTTGCTTGCACGGATACGAAAGAACCACTGTATTTACTGTCAGGCTCCGCTGTTAGCAAGTCCCGACCTTTGGTGGCTGGTGCGTGGTGCTGTGCGACTTTTTGTAACTTCAAAGCTCGGCTGGCGGATGGCAAGGCCATTATGTGATATGCCAGTCTCACGGTCACGGCCGGGGGTGGGATGTGCAACGGACTTGGCCGCAGCCGCGCCTGCTGCTTATGTAATTTTCGCCGAGCTGGGCTCTAGGTGCCCGTCCGGTTGCTGGGTGGCTGTTTACGTAGCCTGGATCCGTGATTTATCGGCCGCTGATCGGTTGTGGGGCCCGTCTTGGGGTTGTTTCCGTCCATCGATGATCCCTTGTGTGTTACGCAATTACGTGTTATATGTGACTTTAAAATTATGCAATATCCCGAGCACTCGTGGCACGCGGCGAACAGGTAACGCTACGATACCAATCCCGGCACCAACCCAGTACAAGCACCACCACGGGTACAACCACGGGGACCACAACTGGTAGCACCACGAGTACCAGCACAGTCTTCATCGCGCGATAAGACCTTATCGCACAGCCGTGTCCCGGGTAACCCATCCATTGCTGCCCGGGCCGTTGCTTGCCCCTCTGGGGCAACCGCCGCATGGATGCTGCGACGTGCTGTGCCTATCCACGCGACAGAGTGCTCGAGGCGTAGCAATTATAACCAAGCCCATTGACCCATTGTACATCGCCAGCGAAGCACCGAGCCGACAGTCCAACCAGCGAACGCACAGAAGCACGCACAGCCGAACAGCAGCAGCAGCCGAACTCACCGTCACAGGGCTGCAACAATGCTCGAGGGAATCGTTGCGTCCATTCTGAACAGAGTGTTGGTATGTCAATTGCTGCCACAGGGGCTAGCTGTCGTGTCTAGGTCGACCACACACACAGCTCCGTAATACCACGCTAACAGCAGGGATCCTATGTATGTCCAGCGCACGACCACCGATACGTCGTAGTCCGACCGTGCGCGCTAACCACAGGTTAAAAACTTTGACCCCAAACAGCTCAACATCGGAATCTGGAATGGAGACGTCAAGCTGCGAAACCTCGCGCTCAAGCGTGAAGTATGCACCACGTGTGATGATCCGCTGAACCAATAAAATGCTAACGCCAGGCGCTGGACTCGTTCCACCTGCCCATTGACGTGATCGAGGGCCACCTCGGAGAGCTCGTCATGCAGATCCCGTGGTCCAATCTCAAGAACAAGCCAGTAAAGGTCGAAATTAAGGACGTGTTCATCCTTGCCGAACCCAAAATCGACGACGAGTACGATGCAGAGGACGAAGAGCGCCGCGCCCAAAAGGTCAAGCTCGACAAGCTCGACCAGCTCGAGCTCATTGAGCGCCAGACAAAGGCATCCCTCTCACAGGAAGAGCAGCGCCGCGACCAGAGCTTCACCGAGTCTCTGACCACCAAAATCATTGAGAACCTCCAGATCACAATCCGCAACATCCACATCCGCTACGAGGATGACATCAGCGTGGCGGGCCACCCGTTTTCCCTCGGTTTCACCCTCGCCGAGTTGTCGGCGCTGTCGACAGACCAGGAGTGGAACCCCGTCTTCATCCAGGAGCCATCGTCCACCACTCGCAAACTTGCGCGCCTCGAATCAATGGCGATTTACTGGAATACCGACAGCACGTCGATCCGCGACGGCAGCGACGGCAACGACGAGGAGCTCGCATCCAAGTTCAAGGAGCTCATTGGTTCCCGGGCCTCGGGCCACAGCCAGTACATTCTCAAGCCTGTATCTGGCCTCGGCCGCATTACCATGAACAAAGTACCCGGCAAGGCGACCCCCAAGACGCGCGCCCAGCTCATCTTCGACGAGCTGGGCTTCATCTTTGACACTGACCAGTACCGGGATGCGCTCATGACTGCCGAAGTTTTCCGCCTGTACATTAAGACCATGGCGTTCAAAAAGTTCAGGCCCAGCAAGTCCGCCAAGGAGGACCCCCGAGCGTGGGTTCAGTACGCAGCCAAGGTGGTTTTGAACGAAATCCACGAAAAGCGCAAGGAGTGGACCTGGGACCACATCAAGCTGCGCACAGAGCAGCGCCGCAGGTACACCGACCTGTACAAGGTCAAGCTGCTCACGACCGCCATCACGCCTGAGCAGCAACAGGAGCTGCGCGCTCTAGAAAAGGAGCTCGACTTTGACTCGATTGTCCTCTTCCGCTCCCTTGCTCGCATCGAGGCCAAGAAGCAGAGCAAGCTCAAGTCAGTCGCCGAGGCATCCAAGCAGCGCGTCAGCACATGGTCTTCGTGGCTGTGGGGAGCCCCCAACACCGACGCTCAAGAGGACGATGCGGTGCAGATGACCGACGAGCAGCGCAAAGAGCTCTACGACGCCATAGAGTGGGACGAAAAACAAGCTCCGTCGACTGTGGAGATGCCGCGCGACCAAGTCATGCTGGAGGTCGAAACGTCACTGCGTTCCGGGAGCCTGACGATCCGCAAGGGCCAATCTGGTGGCCGCAGCGACATCGCCGCAGTTCTCTTCAACGGTTTCAAGGCCAAGTTCTTCCAGCGGCCCGATTCCTTCCTCGCAAACCTGAGTCTTGAGGAGTTTAGAGTCGACGACCTGGCAGAGGGCACGCTGTACCAGCAAGTTGTGACCGTCAAGCCGCTTTCTCACGGCGATGAGCACTCTGAACAAGCTTCGCACGACGAGTCCGAATCCGACGATGACTCGTCTCTGGTCCACAAGGACGTGGGTAGCGACGTGTTTTTCTGGCTCTCATTCGAAAACAACCCCTTGGACGGTAACGCGGACACAAATTTGTTCATGAAAATGCGCAGCATGACCCTCTTCTACAACAAGCACTTTGTTGAAAATGTGGCCATGTTCTTCAAACCTCCGTCTACGCACCTGGAGACAATCTCAGCGCTGATGAACGCGGCCGGCGACGCCGTTGAGGGAATCCGCGAGCAAACGAGAATCGGTCTCGAGTACGCCCTGCAAGAGCACAAGACTGCAAATGTGAAGCTCGACATGCAGGCGCCCCTCATTGTCGTACCGCTGGACTCGTCGAGCTGGTCATGCCCATGTGCCATCCTTGATTTTGGCCACGTTAGCCTTGTCAGCAAGTTGGTCGACAAAGAAATCCTCGAACAGGTCAACAGCCGCCAGACGAAGCGCTATTCAGAAAAGGAATGGAAGCAGCTGGAAATGCTCATGTACGACAAGTTCGACCTCCGTCTGCACGACACACAGATGCTTCTGGGGCACAATATCCGTGAGGTAATGGCCCACACGCACAAGCCCGAAGGAGACAAGTATCATGTCCTGGGCCACGTCAACATGGATTTCGTCGTCCAGATTTCCATTTTACCATCCGCTACGAGCCTAACAAGGTTCAAGATCTCTGGTAAACTGCCGACGTTCAAGGCCGCCATGTCAGACGCACAGTATAAGCTCCTGATGCAGCTTATCGATAATTGCGTTCCGAGCTTCGACTGGGATGTTATAGAGGATATAGAAGCCGACGCAGCTTCTCAGAGGTCGACAACTCCGGCTGCTGAGCAGTTGTTGTCCCGCAGGCGCAATACCTTGACTACCGGAGCTCTTCCGGACCTCGAGGACAACGGCGAGGATGACAGCGCTTCTGAATCACACGTGGAGTCATCGACCCTGGTGTCCGGGCGTTCTGAACGCGAGGGCGGCCGCAGTACCGAGTCGCAAAAGCTGTTTGAGTTTGACTTTACTATTGGCGAGGTCAAATTGTCGCTTTACCGCTGTACAAACAGTGCGACATTTGACCAGGAGCGCTTTGTCGATATGAACTTGAGCGCGTTCAAGCTTCATTACGAGCTTGAAGATAACGAGATGACAGCGGATATCAAGCTCGGACGTCTGTCTATCGAGGATTTCATAGACACAAACGCGCCCGCTAACTTGCGGACAATAGTTTCGTCTGATGTTGACAGCAGCGAAGCTAAGCCTGCAAAGGACAATATGGACTTGTTCCATATCGTCTACAATCGCACAAAGCGCTCTACGCCGGAAGCGGAAGAGCTTGCAGACCAATCGATCCAGGTGTCGCTCTCCACGATCAGATTTGTCGTATCACCAAAGGTATTCCTGACGGTGCTCGATTTCATCATCACTACTTTCACAAATCCCGAGCAAAGCGCGCCTCCGGAATCGGGGGTGCAGGAACTCCACAGCTCTGATGCTGCGGAGCAACAAAAATCGTCCGTCGCCGAGGCACCCAGCGGTGAGATTGACGTGCATGTAAATCTCAACAGGATTATCATCGTTCTCAACGACGACAGCATCAGAATTGCAACCATTAACTTGGACACTGCGCTTGTTGTGGTAAATCTTGTTTCAGACACCATCAACGTGCGTACTCGGCTTGGGAGCCTTTCTGTCCACGACGACGTGAACGTTGGAACCTCGCGCAATTCTGTATTGCGAGAGCTAGTCAGCATCGAAGGAAGTGAACTCGCCGATTTCCGATATGAGACTATTGATCCGAAGTCGTCAGACTCGAAATACACGTCGTCGGTGTACTTTCACACTGGCTCGCTCACCGTCAACGTTGTCGAAGAGCCTCTGACACGCATTATGCGTTTCCTGACGCGGTTCAGCCAGATGAAGGGTATCTACGATCAGGCCCGACAACTTGCCATGAACCAGGCAACGAATATCGAGGACGCTGATAAGACGAAGCTGGATATTCTGATTAAAGCCCCGGTCCTTGTTTTCCCACGGCCGGTTCTCAGCGAACATGCCGACGAGGGAGAAATCGAGTTTGATATGCTGACCGTCAACCTGGGAGAGATTTATGTTAACAATGAGTTTGAAGATTTCGCTAACGGCAAGACGGTTGCCAACAACATCTCTACAGGTATCCGTGACGCCCGAGTGCAGTCGAAGCTCAATGAGAAGGATGGCTCTACTCAAGTGTTGGAAATTATTGACAACATGCACATCAAGTTTGAAGCATCGTTTGTTCCCGAGTACGATGGTATGGACAGACCATCTCTGGTCGTCAAGGGATCCATGTCGGAGACGATGATGAGTCTGACAGAAAGGCAGTTTGAGTACTTCATGCAGCTTAGCAAGAGTGTACCAGCGATTTTCTCTGAACAGGGTCTCGAAGGCGACGAGGTCGGCGCCATTGAAGAGGAGCTGAAACAGACAAAGCAGCTCGACGCCTTCACCACCGCCGAGCAGTCTTTACCATCGAACGTGGACAAGCTTGATTTTAAGTTCTCTCTTGACACCCTTGGCCTGAAGCTTTACAGAGATACGGAAGGTGCAACTGCGCAGACTATTGAGGACCACAGCCTGTCGAGGTTCTCACTAAATGACGTCGAGGTCAAGGCATACATCAATAAGAGCGGAGACATGGATGGTGGCGTTCACATCCACTCGTTCACAGTCCATGACACAAGACTAGTCAAGCACAACAAGTTTACTGAGATTATCCCATCTGTGAGCCACGATGAACACCAATTTATGTGCACTATCACAAAGCGAAGCAACCACATGGATGTTTTACTTTCGGTAGACAGCCCACAAATGATTCTGGCGCTCGAGTACTTGGTTTCTTTGAAGGAATTCGCTGATTATGGCCTCAAGTCAACCGCGGAAGAGCCTGCAGACGACGATCAGGAAAGCGCAGAAAACGATTCCGTGTCGGTCGCAAGCGACGAGGCATCAGAGGTCGTGGAGGAGGAAGCCGCAGCGGCAGATGAGTTGAAGATCTCGTATCACCTCAACCTCGTCGATGCTTCTCTTATCCTTCTGGCAGACCCAAAAAACGAGAATTCGGAAGCTATCGTTTTTAAGATGGAGCAAGCCGTGGTCTCTCAGCGTGCCACCACTACTGTGGGAGTAAGCAAAATTGGAATTTTCATTTGTGAAATGAACAATTTTGATAGGAACCGGCTGAGAATATTGGACGACTTTTCAATCACTGCCAATATTGACAACCGAGATTCAGACGACACACATCTGCTCACAAACGTTTCTATCGACGTTGAGCAGTTGGTGCTGCGCGTCTCGTTGCGTGATGTGCTTCTTGTGCTGAACATCCTGCGCAAAGCGTCGGCTCTTATGGCTACAGCCGAATCGGCTGAGGCAGCTCCCAAGTACTCAAAATTCTCTGCTTCTGAACGCAGACGTCTCCCCAGTGCTGTCAAGACGATTGCTTCCGGACCGGGAAAGTCTGTGACCAAGGAGAGACGAGGCTCCAGGAGAGATTCGAATGCGAGTGCTACAATAGTGCGGGGCGAGGAGCTGACTGCGTCATTTGACGGCATCCGGTTGGTAATCATCGGGGTCAAATACGAGTTGCCCATTCTTGATCTGTGCGTTAAACCTTTCACTGCGACAGCTAAGAACTGGACTAAAGACCTGCGTCTGGATATGGGCAATGAGCTGTTCATCAACATCTACAATCCTGGCAAGTCTTCATGGGAACCACTGGTGGAAGAATGGGAACTGGGGCTCAATATTTCTCGTGCTTCGGATGGAAAGAACACATCTCTCACGTGGTATTCTAGGAAGATGATGGAGGTAACTATCACTTCGGAAACAATCCGCCTTCTATCGGACACCACCGATTTCGTTGTTTCTAGCCAGGATGATGACGACTTCCTGTCGCGTCCCAGAGAAGTAGCTGCGCCGTATGTTGTTCGGAACGAAACCGGATACGAGCTCGAGGTCTGGGCAGATGACAACGATGGCGTCTCGGAGGAGAGGAAAAACCTGTCGTCCATTCCTGACGGCGAAGAAATTCCCTGGCGATTCGATGACTGGAAGGTCATGCGCGAGAACCTGAGTACCGATGCGCAGGACGTGTGTCTGGGAGTGCAGTTGAAAGACAGCCCCTACGATCCCGTGCGTGCCATGCCCGTGACCAGTGTTGGCGATCAGCTTTATGTTCTTTCGCCAAAGCAACGCGCGATCAGCGATCGGATCGTCTGTGATATCCAGCTGCGGGGCCAGCGGAAGGTCATCACGGTAAGATCGCCACTGGTGATCAAGAACTCGACCCAGGTCACAGTCCAGCTTGCATTTGACGACGACCCTTCGCAGCGCTTGTGGACACTTGGTCCCAAAATGTCTCGAGCTATTCCTCTCTGGAAGTCTCACGATGTGCGATTAATTGCGCGACCGGATCCTTCTCTTGGCTTCATGTGGTCTCAAGATCACTTGTATTGGAAAGATCTTCTGAAGGGAACCAGGGCACTGTCCTGTGCACCAGCTGCCGCGGACTCCGACTCGAAGTTCTATTTCCAGGTATTCGCCGATTACCGAAAGAATGTGCCTCTCACGAGAATCTATCCATATATGACGATCAACTTGTCTGCGCCACTTGAGATTGTCAATCTCTTGCCGTTTGATTTCACCTATCGTCTTTACTCGAAGGATGTCAAGAAGGATTGGACGAACGAGCTTCGAAGAGGCGAGTCGAGCCCTGTTCATGTCGTGCAATTGTCACACCTATTGTTGCTGAGCGTGCATCCCAAGGTCGCAGGATACGATCGGACGGACTTCAGCGTTATCAATGCGAAGAGCGGCGATGACTTCAAGCTTGAGGACACCTTGACCACGCACCATCGCGATGGCCAGAAGCTGAAGCTTCGAATTCACTACAAGTAAGTGTTACGGGAACCCGCGTTATCTGGCAGACACTAACCACCAGCAAATCTTCTGACGGATCTGGCTATCACGTCGTAGTTTACTCGCCCTACCTCATTCTGAACAAGACGGGAGTCGATATCCAGATCAGTACAAAGATTAATATGGCCACATCAAAAGTCTCGGCCGTCGAGGACCCTCGTGCGCCAAATGGTAAGTTGTTCGTGACAGCAGACAGATTCACAGGTCTAACTTCAGGCGTTGCTCGCCAAGCTCTACCTAAAATGTGGTCGTACGACAATGACGACAGGAATAATCGCGCCGCCCTCAAAGTCGGCGACTCACGCTGGAGTACATCCGTGAGCTTCGATGCCATTGGAAGCTCGTTCGAGGTTACAGTGCCATCGAACAACCGACAACAGATAATGCACCTTGGTGTCAACGTCACTGAAGGCGAAGGAAAGGTAGGTACTCGCTGTTCTAGCTTTGGGAAACACAAACTAATCCCCAGTACAAACTGACGAAGGTCGTTACTATCTCTCCCCGCTTTATTATCTATAACAAGTTGGGTGAGAACTTAGAGTTCATGGAGCCCGAGGGTACTGACAGCTTTATTGTCCAGGCAAAGCGGTTCGAGCCCATCAGATTCTTGCGTCAGCGAGATGATTCGCAGCTTATTGGCCGCTTTACCGGTCCTGGAGCACAATGGTCTGCGCCATTCGTGATCAGCAATGTGGGACGAAGCTATGTGAAACTGTTCAAGAAGGAGGGAACGATATTGGTCAAGGTCGACGTTCTACTGCAGGAGGCCACGCTTTTCCTACATTTTCAGGAGGCGGATAGAAAGAACTGGCCATACTCAATTCGCAACTTCACGAATTTGGAGTTTGTCTTCTACCAGGCAAATCCCAATGTCGATGACCAGGGTGTCGATCAGGGCCGAACGCCATTCAGGCCCATCAAGTACCGAATTCCCCGCAAGAGCGCTATGCCTTATGCCTGGGATTATCCGGCAGCGACCGCAAAGGAGGTAATTCTCGAGTGCAACGGCAAAAAGCGGAGCGTACAGCTTGCCGAGTTGGGCGAGCTTCCGCCCATGAAGGTCCCCAGAGACTCGCAGACCAGCTCGCCTGGCGGAGTCGTGGACCTGAACGTCATAGCGGATGGCCCGCAGCAGACTTTGATCCTCACAGATTATGAACCGGAGAAGAGCATTTATAAGCTCAAGGGCCCGAGCGGCTCCCAGCAGAACGTTGCTGCCTCGTCAAGCCAAGTTGATCAATTTGCTGTCGCCGAAGAAGGCGCTGATGATTGGAACACGAGCATCAAGTTGCGCCTGAAGGGAATCGGTGTCAGTATGATCTCGGGTCGGAGCATGGAGCTGTGTTACGCTACAGTAAGAGGCATCGAATTTGCTTACACGATCTCGGATCTCTACGACAACTACACAATGAAGGTAAAGTGGATCCAGATTGATAACCAACTCTATGGCGGCTTGTTCCCCGTCATCTTGTACCCAAGCGTACTACCCAAATCCAATAAGGAAATGGAGAATCACCCGACACTATCAGGATCTGTCACAATCGTGCGCGATGACAGTTATGGTGTTCTATTTGTCAAGCATGCTACCGTGCTTCTGCAGCAGATAACGCTGGAGCTTGATGAGGACTTCGTTTTCGCGCTGATGGGATTCTTTAGCGATCCCGAGAAGGAGCAAAAAGCCAAGGAATTCAGCAGCGATGATAACTCGCGCCTGTGCGACGAAAGCCTGCAGATCGTCGAACCCCAGAAAGAATCAGAGGGCATGGAGGTGTACTTCGAGATGCTCCACATTCAGCCGGCACAGATCGACCTGTCCTTTGTGCGTACCGAGCGGATCAATGTCGAGGACCGCATCTCTTCAGAGTATTCTCTCGGTTTCTTCCTCAACGTGCTGACTATGGCCATTGGAAATATCAACGATGCTCCAGTCAAGCTCAATGCACTGCTAATGGAGAATGTGCGGACGCCATTGCCCACTTTGAGAGACTCGATCCGCACCTTTTACAGCCAAGAAGTCCTGTACCAGGTGCACAAGGTCCTCGGTTCGGCAGACGTTATCGGAAATCCCGTCGGACTCTTCAACAACATCAGCTCTGGCTTTATGGACATGTTCTACGAGCCGTACCTTGGTTACACAATGAACGACCGTCCGCAGGAACTGGGTATCGGCATCGCTAAAGGTGGCATCAGCTTTGTGAAGAAGTCTATCTTCGGAGTGTCGGACAGCATCTATAAGGTCACTGGCAGCATCTCTAAGGGCCTCTCGGTTGCCACCATGGACCGCGAGTTCCAGAATCGCCGCCGTCTGCAAATGGGTCGCAATCGGCCGAAGCATGCCATCTACGGAGTGGCAAATGGTGTCACTTCGTTCGCAGACAGCCTGGCAAGCGGCATCAGCGGACTTGCACTCAACCCCATGGAGGGTGCCGCCCGAAGCGGCGCGCCTGGCTTCTTCAAGGGTCTAGGCAAGGGAATGATTGGCCTTCCTACGAAGGCTGCAATTGGCTTATTCGACCTCGCGAGTAACGTTAGCGAGGGTGTCAGGAACACAACGACCGTGTTTGACGGCGACACAATTGCCCGCGTCAGACCAACGCGGTTCATTAGCCGTGATGGTATCGTTAGGCCATTCCAGCAGCGCGAATCTGTCGGCCAGACATGGCTCAAGGCGTGTAATGGTGGTCAGTACTTCAATGACGAGTACGTCGCACACATTGGACTATCCCCCAGCGAAGAGGTCGTGGTTATTGTCACGTACAACCGCATCATAATGCTGTCGATTGCTACGATGCGGACGGAGTGGGAAGTGAAGTACAAGGATTTGCAGACGGTCGCTATGGAGCGTGGAGGCATTGGCCTTATCTTGCGGGGAGGCGTCCAGGGTCCTTTCATTCCGATACCCGAGGCCGAGAGCCGCCGTTATCTCTACCGGAATATTGGCATCGCTGTCAAGGCGTACAACAAAGTGCACCAGACCTATGATTGAGAGCGTCGCATCGCCAGCTAGTGTTGGTAAATTGTATACTTACAGCGTGTATTCGCTTATTAAAAGTATTATGCAATGAAAAAGTTATCATGTGAAAGCTTCCGTTTCTTTTTAGACTTTGCGAATTGGCCCGGGGATGTCTGCGAGTATCCCTGACAGATCATTGTAGAGGCGGCCATCACACCGTTGGACACGCCGAACTCGCACTTGAACGTTCCTTTGCGGGGTTCAGTTATGAGGTATTGGCCCGGGGAAAGCGGCATTTTAGCGTCGGCTACAATCTCAAGATCGTCAAGGAAAACTCGCTTGGGATCGCCTGCCTCTGACGGATGCAGCGTGATGAGCCTACCGAGAGCTCGATTCTTTGCCAGTACACGCGTGGCAGTGTCTGCTTTAAAATCGATCGTGGAGTCCTTCTTAGAGACCTTCTTGGCGTATGATCTGTTATATTTGTTCTGGCCCCTGAGATCGAGATGTGGATCAGCAAACAGACGATCCCGGATAACTTGGACCATTAATTGAGCTCCAATCGGTCCTAGCCGATCTCGCAGACTAAGCAGAGTCTCGTTGCCCGTCAGCGCGATTTCCTCAGAGTAAGCCAGCACGCGGCCGCGGTCAAACTTGGTCGGATGCAATGTTTGAACCGAAACGCCCGTAAACGGCAACTCGTTGATAATGGCTCTGTGAAGTGGTGCCGCACCCATCAAGCTCGGAAGCAGAGACGGATGGACGTTGAGGCCGCCATATGTGAGACTGCGTAGGAAGCGCTCAGGGATCAGGCTCCCATACGAGACTGCGACAGCGAGGTCATAATTATTGGCGGCGAGAGCAGTAATTTCCTCGTCTGCCTCTGCGCGCAGCACGCGGATCCCATTGCCATGGGCATACTGCGCTGAAGGGGTCTCGGTGATGATCTTGTAGCCCCTCCCGTGAGGTTTTAATGGCCGTGTAATCAGATCAATGCTGGTTACATCGCCGGTTTCCTGTGCATAGCGGTGAAGCGCCCTGAGCGAGCACACAGCGAACTCATCGGTTCCAAACACGGCAACCGAGAGGCAACGCCGTTGTCTGAGAGAAGCAAGGACGGAAAAGCCTGCTGTAGCCCTTCGGGTGCACTGAGCGTAACGCAGTAGTGCCATTCGAAAGGACTCATTTCTGCGGCCAGGGTGCACTGGCTAGCGCTTGTAGGCAATCCGCAGCTACAGCCGCACACGGCTGTTTTTTTGTCCAGGACTAATCTGCGTAACTTAAATGTGAGCGGTCACGATCAACAATCACTGCCTAGGCATTACTACCGGGGCGGCGTCTTCGGATCACAGACGAGCGGGACCTCCATTGATTTAAATTGGTTTCACGTGAACAACTTCAGGTGCCCGTTCTCTGATAGCGGTTGCTCTTGATTCCAAAGACCCTTTATACGGGCGTCTTCGGGTTCAAGCTCACGGATTGTAGATGAGATCATCAGCCTCGTTATTCAAGCAGGTAGAGCATTTCGTAGAGATAGCCGCCTCAGTGTTTGCTAGTCCGCCTGGTTCAATAGAGGACGCCTCGTCTCCAAGAAATTTATTTGAACTCTCAATCTCGAGTTTCTTCTTACTCATTGCCAAGAGTTTACGTTTGCCGTAAAGGTGCTGGCTCCTGGCACGAGACTTGTGCTGGTCGTCAATTATATCGTTCGTGCGGACCAGAGAATTTCCCGCATTTGGTAAGGCATTCGTGTACCTCAAACTACAGCGATGGACCGATGTCCTAGGGAGCCCCCTGACATGCCAAGTACTGTCGTAGCTTTTTTTGACGGGAACAAAAGTAGTATGGGCTCCAGGCTCAGAGTTTTGGTTTACGAAGCAAATAGGCTGCATGCTGCGCAACATGTGGAGCTTAGATATTGTTGATGTTATACTCCGCCGCGGAGCCTACTGGTGTTTGGCGGTCCAAACGTTACACTGTCTTATTGTTTGTGATTACAACTGGATCGCATGTGGCCGCAGAACGAGGGCGTATCTGACGATGGCTCGCTAGGAGACCAGCAGGCTGTGATCATCTGTCTGACTAGCCAAAACTTTTCCTTATGTACTGTTACGAGTTATATCACCCCGTGAGACCCGTACAGGGCACGCTTTTCCACCGGAGCGATTCCGCTTCCAGCCCCGAGTACGCTAGCACCGCTCCCAGGTACCATCTAGATATGCACACCTCGGATAATCAAAAGATGACAGCGTCATATTGTCAGAGCCATGGGCCGGCCCGCGTATACCTGCAGGAACGCGGCGTGCGGCTCATAGTTTCACTTCAGCAAAACGTCATAGATCTACGTATGCGTGGGTACGGGAAGGTTGCCCGGGTCGCGTTCTTGGCGACGCCGCGACTGGGCGACTAATCTGGTCGCTACAGCTAAAGATAACCCGCACAAACAGCACTGCGCAGGGGGCGAGATCTGTGAGTTTTCCGTCCAGGAGCAGTGTATACGCCATGTTAGCGGCCTACAAGCGCCTGGCGGCGCCGAATGCTCGCCAGGTCGAGCTTGGCGTCGTGCTGCTGGCTTGTTTCCTTGCAGGTACGTCTATTTCTGGTGAAAGGGGTCCGCCGCATGTCGCGATGGGAGCTCGAGCTTTTTCCTGGTGCCTGAGGGCCCGAGCGGATGGGACGGACGCGTGAAATTTGCGGGACAAAGGCAGACTATCGCTAACAGCAGGTCTGGCATGCGGGACAATGTACCTATACAGCGCGTTTGCGCCCCAGCTGGCATCGCGACTCGGCTTGTCGGCGACACACACGCAGCTTATAGGCATGGTCGGGAACCTGGGCATGGCGTTCTCGGGCCCGTTTGCCGGCGCGGTTGTCGACAAGCATGGACCTACACTGTAAGCACTGCACACCAGCATGTACCCGCTGCACGTACGGGCCTCCTAACAACAGTCCGCTGTCGCTCGGCGCGGTCGCCATATTCATTGGCTACACGGCCGTGCGCATCGCCTACGCCAACGGTCTGTACCAGCCTTTGCTGATGCTCGGGGGAGCGATGCTTGCAGTCGGCACCGGCTCTCAGTTTGCATTCTCGGCCGTGGTTAAGTGCGCGGCCGTGAACTTTCCGACCGTCCGCGGCTTTGCGACGTCGGTGCCAATGGCCGCATTCGGCCTAAGCGCGTTTTTCCTCTCGACTCTCGGCTCGCTCATTGCCAAGGGAGATACCAACGAGTTTCTGTCGCTGCTCAGCTTCGTGCCGGCCGCCATATTTATCTGCACAGTATACTTTATCCGGTTTAATCCGCCCAAGTATATTGCTCTCAACCGCGGTGCACTTGAGCTGCGCGACCTGGATCGTCGCGTCGGCCATGGCCACAGCTCAAGCCAGCATCTCGCAGAGTCGCCATATGAGAGCTTGCACGCGGTCGAGACCACGCGCCACGGCGCCGCCGCCGCCAGCCCGGACATCTACGGCAGCGCATTGCTCAAGACATCCCAGTTCTGGTGGTACTTCTCCGTCATGGGCCTCTTGTCCGGCGTCGCCCAAATGTACATTTACTCGTGCGGATACTGTGTCCGCGCGCTCGTGGCCGATCCGGACGCCAATGCACCACTTGTCCAGGCACTTCAGTCGACGCAGGTGGGCGTCATCTCGGTCGCGTCGTTTGCGGGCCGCCTTTCCAGCGGCACGCTCTCAGATTACTTCCACAGCCGCCACGGTGTGCCGCGGCCCACTTTTTTGTTTGCATCGGCGGCCATGAGTCTCGGCGCGCAGCTGCTTGGCCTGACCGTGTCGGACGCGGGCGCCCTGTGGCTGGTGTCCCTTGCAACTGGCCTCGCTTACGGAATCTGCTATGGCCTGTACCCGACTATTGTGAGCGAGGAGTTTGGCCTCAATCACTTTAGCCAAAACTGGGGCCTGCTGGCCATGGCTCCCGTCCCGGTCTCGTATACGCTCAACATGATGTTTGGCGCTCTCTACGACGTCAAGTCGACCCTGGTGGACGGCCACGCGGTGTGCACGCTCGGCCGGGACTGCTACTCGCGCCCGTTTACGTTTACTACCGTCATCTCGGCTCTGTGCTTTTTCGTGTTTATTCCGCTGCTTGTGTTTCGACGCAAGTGAGGTACTGAGCCAGCGATTAACTTATTTGTTTGACAGCGGCGCATCGGCCAGGAGAGCCACGGCTGAGAATACCCAGGGCGCTTTGGACCTGACGCCAGCATGAAGGGTCCGCGACGGGTCCCAAAATTCCTCGACCGTTGTTTCCCTCACGGGGCGTCATCTAACTTATGACCTCAAGTTTAATGCTAAAATGTAATCGATATGAATGCATACCATGCGCAGACAACAGGCACGCACGGCTGAAAAAACGCCGCAAGCGCTAAACGAAACGCGGTTACGAATCTAACCAACAACACGCGAACAGGAGCACCAGCAATGAGCACGACAGCTAGCAGGTCTGAAGACCGCAGCCTGGACACGCTTCATGAAATTTCCCAGCTCATGAATACGGGCCTGGACAAAGAGACTCTCGCCCTTTGCAGGGAGCTTTGTGAAATGGGCGTGCATCCCCAGAGCCTGGTTGTACGTTCGTTGTAAGGCACGAGCGGCGCCGCGACTGTGCTAACATCAGACAATTATCAAGAAACTAAAGTCGCTCAACGGCAGCACCACGCAGGCGGGCCGCTGAAGCGGCATGCAATTATTACAAAAATGCTAGATCTACACGAATCCTTCGTTGCGCCTCTTCTTGGACCGCTGCGAGGC
Organism: Tardiomyces depauwii; assembly: GCA_038086965.1. Classification (NCBI taxonomy): domain Eukaryota; kingdom Fungi; phylum Ascomycota; class Dipodascomycetes; order Dipodascales; family Trichomonascaceae; genus Tardiomyces; species Tardiomyces depauwii. Next base: position 2,790,168 of record JAVHZA010000003.1, read on the forward strand.
TCGCTGAGATGACCGCTGCGAGGGACGCTGAGACGCGCGCTGCGACGTGGCCTGGGAGCCGAGGCGAACACTTTGCGACGCTTCTATGCCCGTGGACTGCATCAGCGCCGTCAGCTCCTGAGACGGTGACATGGCCGCTGTAGCCGAAGGGACTAGCGATGCCGCCGTCATGCTGCCTCGCGATGACGGCCGTAGCGGCGTTGCCGGCTCTTCTTGCGACGGGCCTGGACGCGGCCCGCCGAACTTGGCCCACGCGTACCGCTCGAGCCCGCCGAGGTCCCACTCGTCAATGAGCTTGAGCGTCGTGGGCTGCAGCTTGAGCTTCTGGTTCTTGCGATTCCGCTGCTGGCGCCGCAGCGCAGGATACAGGACGCCGTCGTTGGGGTCGTCCTCTGCTGCCTGTGCATCCCGGTCAATGCTCACATTCAGTAACGACAGCATTGCCAGGTTGGCGAACCGCCGCACAACGCGTTCTCGACGAACCCGGTCCTGCCGCAGCTGCTCATCATCCTCAGGCAGCGGATGCACCCACAGCGACATCATGTACTTGTACAAGTCGCCCGGGCTCTGAACCTCTTCTTTGTCAAAAAATGCACCCGTCGGCGGATAACCTACTGTGATTTTCGACTCGCTGTAATGGCTCTGCAGCTGCGACAACATGGCCCACACCTCGGCCGGCTTAAAGTCCAGGACCCCTGACAGGATATTGACTGGCAAAAAGTCGGCGAGGCACACAATGTCGCGGCGATCGTCGTCGAAAAAGTCCCGGATCTCGCTCGACAGCCTCGTCGCCAGATCCTGCACAGACCCGATTGCCGACGCGTCCCCGGCTCTGTCCCACTGCTGATAGAGCAGCTGATACCACTGGCTAAAGTCGACCGAAAACGCCTCGCGCGGGCGGTGTGCAGTCATCAAGAAATCCCCATCGTCGTCGTCGTCGTCGTCGTCTTCCGAGTCCATGTCGCTGCTTTGCGCTACCGATGAAGCGTCCAATAGTGCGCTGTCGAATTCCGCGCTGCGGCCCTTTGCGGTCGAGAGCATCTGGCCGGTGAGGCCGTAGTCTGCGGAAAGTCGCAGTACCGCCATGCTCATTGCGTCACCGTCGTCCTCAAGCGGATATAGCACCATGGAATGCGTCACAACGTCAGGCGGCGATCGAAAGCTGTGGGGGTCCTCAGCGGAAATGGGCAGCGGGCCGTCATAACCGAACTGATAGATGACGTTTTCGCCCACGAGCTGCGAATACAGCGCAACGAGCGATGTGCCATCGACTGCGGCCGTCGCCATCCTCAGACTGGGATCGCGCGAGTGTATGTAATGGTCCCAAGAGAGCAGCGTTTTTGCAGGCTGTCGTAGGTCGTACCACAAGACCTGATCCGACGTCAGCACAAATGCCTCGTAGTCATTGACTTTTGAGCGGGCAATGTCGCACACCTGACCAACGCTTGGCCGAAGTACTGTGCTGGTCCCAGATGCGCTCGCCCGCAGGTCGTACAGCGCGACCTCCTTTCTGCCGGCGACGAGGGCCGTGCTCACATCGCTTCCCCAGGCCATTTTGTGCCACAATGACAGCGAACCAGCACTCCGCTGTGCCGCTCGCCGGAACTTTTCACTCACGCCCTCGCCAAGGTCCCACACAGTTATGGCCCCGTCCTTGGACACGGCGCCCACCTCTGTCCACGACCACGGATTAAAACTGCAATGCATGTACTCGTCGTCACTCAGCGTCGTACGCGCGCCCACCTGCATCCTGCCGTCCGCACTGCGGACGTCTACGAGCGATGCGCCTCCGCGGTGCTTGGCCAGCAAATACGGAGAGCACGACGGCTCGGGGTCTGCAAACTCAATCTGTTCGAGCGTTGAGCCGAACTCGAGTCTGGAAAATTGGCCCAGACGCAGCGCAGTGCCGTCCTCGTTCGTATCTTGCTCTAGGGACGCGACAACAAGCGTAGTGCCACTCGAGCCGTGAGCAAATGCCACGGCCCGTTCGGCCCCGTCGAGCAGTTCTCCGTCCGCCTCGGAAAGTACAAGACCCAGCCCAAGCAAGCTAGATATCCGCGGATCGTATCCCTTGGCGGAACTCAGCTGCGACGACTCGTGCGCATAATCGCCCAAAATGTCCGTGGGCAGATAGTAGTGGCGCTGAGTGTACTGCAGATGCCGATAGACGTCCTGAGTGACATTCGATTCTGGAGGCTCCACGAGGGGTCCCATGCAAGGTGCAAGCTTCGCGTGTATGCCAGTATCGTAAAAGATGTGTCCGCTGCCATGCGAGCGCGCAAATCTCCATGGTCTCTCGGGGTTGGCGCTCGGTACGAACAGCGCCATTCCGTCGTGCCCATAGCCCACGCTCACGCCTCTATTGCCCACAGAAGGCCACATGGCATCTGTCTATCGTCTTCGGTAACACGCCTCAATCGGTGGCCATTGTCAGTGCTCACCTGCGCGTACAGCCTAGCGTTCTACATCACGGAATCAAAATTCCTAGTTAGGGCCTTATCGTTATCGAGATATCCGGATATGCAACATTATGTACACAGCAGCGACAGCCATACGGAGAAAGGGACACATGCCGCGCACCGATCGTTCCGCACGGCTATGCGTTGCCGTGGCGACACGCGTCGCGATCCCACCGAAAGTCCAAAACATAAACAATATAAACCAAAAAGACTCTGAGCACGACCTGTATTGCCAGCGGTAGCGATGAAGGTCGACGAGCTCATTATCGACGGCTTCAAGTCCTACGCGACGCGTACCGTCATTTCGGGATGGGACGCGTCGTTCAACTGTATCACGGGCCTCAACGGCTCGGGCAAGTCCAACATCCTCGACGCCATCTGCTTCGTGCTCGGCATCACGACGATGAGCACTGTGCGTGCGCAGAACCTACAAGACCTCATTTACAAGCGCGGCCAGGCAGGTGTGACCAAGGCGAGTGTCACAATTGTGTTTGACAACTCTGACAGGGCCAAGAGCCCCATCGGATTCGAGGACCAGACGCACATCAGTGTCACGCGCCAGATAGTTCTCGGCGGAACGAGCAGGTTTCTGATCAATGGCCACCGCGCGCAGCAGCAAACGGTGCAGCAGCTGTTCCAGTCTGTGCAGCTCAACATCAACAACCCCAATTTCCTCATCATGCAGGGCCGCATCACTAAAGTGCTCAATATGAAGCCAGCAGAGATCCTGGCGCTCATTGAAGAGGCAGCGGGCACGCGCATGTTTGAGGAACGGCGCGAGCGCGCGCTCAAGACCATGTCTAAGAAGGAAAAGAAGGTCGAGGAGATTTTGGCGCTGCTCAACGAGGAGATCGAGCCCAAGCTCGAGAACCTCCGCAACGAGAAGCGGGCATTTCTCGAATATCAGCAGCACCAGTCGAACCAGGAGCGGCTCGAGCGCGTCGTGGGTGCCTACGACTACGTGCGCTACACCGAGCGGCTCGCAGCCCAGCAGCAGGAGCTTGAGTCCAAGCGCGCGCGGGTTGAGGACCTCGGACGCGGTGTTGACAGGGCCAAGCGCGAAGTCACGACTCTAGAAGAGGAGCTGGCATCGCTCAAGAAGAAGCGCGAGGCCGAAATGGAAAAGGGCGGCCGGTTCCAGTCTTTGCAGAAGAAGCTCAAGGAGAACGAACAGGAGCTGGCACGGGTCCAGGCATCGATCGAAATCAAGCAGACGAGCATGCTGGAGGAGTCGGAGCACAAGATAAATGTCGAAACGGAAATCGCGGCTCTGGAGAAGGACGTCGCGCGCAGCAAGAGCTCGTGCGACAAGCTCGAGGACAAGTACAACCGGGAGAAGGAAGCGCAGGACGCGCTGGCCAAGCACATCGCCAAGAATCAAGAGCTGCTACAGTCGCTGCAAACAGGTGTGGCGTCCAAGGCTGGCCAGAAGAGCGGCTACGCTAACCAGCTCCAGGAGGTACAGGACACCGTCAACGCCGCCAAGACGGCAATTGGCCAGGCCGAGGTGCGCATCCAGCACCTGGAGAAGCAGATTTCCAAAGATACCAAGAAGACGCATAAGGCGCAGGCCGACAACGCGCAGACACTCAAGCAGCTGGAGATTCTGCGGGCGCGCTCAGCAGAGCTCAAGCAACAGCTCGAGGCAGCTGGCTGGGAGCCGAGTGCCCTCGAGAAGCTCAAGGCTCGAGAACAGGAACTTGCGCAGCGAGTGCGCGAGCTTGGAACAAGCGTCGACGCTCTGAGTCGGCGCGTCGCAAACATTGACTTCCAATACACCCGCCCGTCGCCGTCGTTCAATCCGCGGAGCGTCAAGGGCCTTGTGGCGCAGCTGTTCAACGTGAACAAGAAGAATGACAAGGCGCATACCGCTCTGGAGGTGTGCGCGGGCGGCCGCCTCTTCCACGTCGTCGTGGACACGGATGCCAATGCGTCGCAGCTGCTCGAGCGGGGTCAGCTGAAACGCCGTGTCACCATTATACCCCTCAATAAAATCGCCGCTAAACGGCTGTCGTCCGAGCGACTTGCTGCCGCCAAATCACTGGCCCCGGGCAAGGTTGATCTCGCTCTCAACATGATCGGCTATGAGGCTGACGTCGTGGCCGCCATGGAGCATGTGTTCGGTACGACACTCATCTGCGCCGACAAGGAGACCGCCAACAAGATCACTTTCGACCCGAATGTGCGCACAAAATGCGTGACGCTCGACGGCGACGTCTATGATCCCCAAGGCACGCTCTACGGCGGAAGCGGTGGCAAGAAGGACAGCAAGGACGGGCTGCTGGCGACTCTGCAGAAGTACAACGAGCTGCAAGGCACGCTGGCCGAGACCAAGGCGGACCTTGAGGATGTGCGGTACCAGATAGCCAAGATGGACGAGCTCGCGGCGAAGTTCAAGGACAGCAAAAAGGCGATGGACCTGACGGACCACGAGATCACGATTGCCGAGGAGCGGCTCTCCAACAGTCCCAGCGCGTCGGTGCTGGCGCTGTTTGAGCAGCGGACCAGGGAAATCGAGCAGCTCCGAGGCGAGATCGGGGCCAACAGTGTCAAAGTTGCCGAGGGCGAGGCGGAGATGGAGCGCATCGCCCGCGACATCTCCGAGTTCAACAGCAACAAGGGAGCTAAGCTCGACCAGCTCCGCGCCGAGACCGAGAAACTCGAGGCGGAACTCAAGCGCCAAAAGACGGCCGTATCAAAGGCGCAGGACGCGCATCTTGCAGCGCTGAGCGAGTGCGATCAGAAGGCTTCGGATCTGACGGCTCTCAAGGAGCAGCTCGACGACAAGCTAAGCACCATTGCGAGCGCCGAATCGAACTTGGCAGAGATGCAGCGGCAGCTCGAAAAAGCGGCCGCGGTGCTTGACAACACTCGCCTGGCGCTCGACGCCGAGCAGGCATCGCTCGTCGGCATTGATGAGGAGCTCAAGTCCGTGCAAGAGGCACTAGCGTCGCGCCGCACTGCAATTGCGGAGCATAACTTGGAGCTGCAGCAGTTGACGCACGACGTCAACAAGCTGGCCAAGGACGTCGAGGGTCAGGCCGAGGCCCTCAAGCACCTCGCAACGGAATACCCGTGGATCGAGGAGCAGAAGGCGCACTTTGGCAAGGCCGGTACTCCATACGACTACAACTCGGTCGACATGAACCAGTGCCGCGCGTCGCTCAAGCAGATGCGCGATGTAGTCAAGGGCATGCAGAAGACCATCAACGCCAAGGTCATGAACATGATCGAATCAGTCGAGAAGAAGGAGACTGCGCTCAAGAATATGATCCGCACGATCGAGAAGGATAAGCGCAAGATCGAGTCCACCATTGTGTCACTCGACGACTACAAGCGCAAGGCACTGGTTAAGACATGGGAGAAAGTTTCAGAGTATGTTTTTTTTGGGTTTTTTTTGGGTTTTTTTTGGGGTTATACAAAGGCAGCACAACAACTAACAACAGGGATTTCGGCAAAATCTTCGGCGACATGCTACCCGGCGGTTTTGCGAAGCTCGTGCCCCCCGAAGGCAAAGACGTTACTGAGGGTCTAGAAGTCAAGGTTGCCCTTGGAAAGGTGTGGAAAGAGGGTCTTGCAGAACTGAGTGGTGGCCAACGGTCGCTGATTGCTCTATCGCTGATCCTGGCGCTGCTTCAATTCAAGCCCGCGCCCATGTACATCCTTGACGAGGTCGATGCAGCACTGGACCTGCATCACACGCAGAACATCGGCCATATTATCAAGACACGCTTCAAGGGCTCGCAGTTTATTATTGTGTCCCTCAAGGAGGGCATGTTCACCAACGCGAACCGCGTGTTCCGTGCGCGGTTCCAGGACGGCACGTCAACCGTCACCGTCGTCTAATGACGCTTATAATTTGATGAGCATATGAATACACGTTTGGGTCCTTAGTGCATATTTTGTTCCTAGTGGACCGTAGTCCGCACCGACCGCAGTGTTTCAGAACGTCTGGTTTACTAGGCGAAATACGTGACGTCAAATGCGAATATCAAGTCCGACTGACAGTCTAGACGGAAATTTATACACACGTCAACGCATGCGGCAATCGTTACAATCGATTAAACTACCGCCCACGATTACGCATGGCCGATGACGACGCCTCACAGTATCTCGTCCAAGGGGGGACTAACCACGCCATGATTCTCGGTCTGGAGACAACGCGCGTCAAGAGGTCCGATACCCTGGATTACGCGCACGACTGTACAGAGATAGCGGGGGATGTTCGCGCCTCTATATGCATTAGCTAGCTCTGTCGTCAAACGGCGCTTTATCGAGACCCGAATTTCCTGACTTGGTATGACTGTGCATGGGCGCCGGGGCAACGGTCGAGGGACGGGGCCAGCACCGTGCATACGACGCGAGCGTGACACCGTGCCGCGCGCTAGGAGTCCGACGGGGGTCTGCCTGTGCAGGCGTCCGGCGGCTAAAGCCAGTAGAGAGATACACGACGACAAGCGAGGGTAAGGCTCACACTATTACCGGGCCCCGAGACAATTAGCCCGTAGTGTGCGATCTCGGTCGTGTCCGGCCCGGTTCTCAGACAAGTTCGACACTTGTATCGGATATGCACGGTTGTCAGCCGTGCATGGCGCCGTACGGATTTCAGGTTCTTTATATGCGGCTAGTGAGGCTTGGGCACACCCCCGTTTGCGTTAAAAATCAATCATCCCGCCTCTTGGCACACTTCTGTTGATTCCGTCTTATTTCGCAGGGCAACGCGACAGCGACACCACCGACCCGTAACACGCACGAGCAATCTGCCCGTTGCGCGTGCAGCCGACTCGCCCCGCCCCTTTGTATGGACACCCGTGGTGATTGTGCCAAGAACGTGCAAATTTCAAAGCAACTAAGGACCAATACCAAAAATATCCGACTGCGTACCTGGCTGAGTCCATAGAGTTATCTCACCATCGCAGTCACATCACGCTTTCAAATGAACCCGACGGTTACGCCCGTTGCGGTAGATCGCTGCGGACCCATTTGGAATACAGACGACCTGTCGCCATGTTTCCGATTCAAGTATGTGGTCCCGGGAATCCAATTGAACCTGTCTCGAAATCTAACCGCAGATATGTCGACGTTACTCCCCGGCTGGCGATGCTCGCCATCTCAATTACTTATCTGCTGCTCAAGCTGGGCCCTAGGTGGTACAGCGCCGTCAAGAACTGGCGAAAGGATTCAGACCCCGCATACGAGCCGTTGCTCGGCGGGGCCGCGGCCGCTGCCCGCAAGGATGACGACGACTGGTACTACGCCGACGACGATACCGACGTGTCGCGCATCAGCGGCTCCTACGGCTCCATTCTGGAATCGCGCCGCGAACTCGCGGCTCGCAACGCCCGCAAATCGCTGTTGAAGCCCCAGGTGACCATTGCGACCGTCGCTCGACCCACGCGCGACCGTATCCGCGTCGCGCTCGAGACCGTCTTTGTCGCGACCCAGACGGCCCTCGCGCTCGCCGCCGTCTGCGTCCCTGGAATTGCCAGCGAGTGGAAGCACTACGGCTACGTGCCCAAGGTCAATCTGGCATTTTGGTTCTACTGCTTTGTGCTCGTGTCGCTGCGGCTCCCGTATCTAAGCATCTCCAAGACACTTGCCCCCAGCGGCGGCCTGTGGTACCACTCGACTTTGATGTACGGCTTTGCATTCATCATCTCGGTCGTGGACGTGTATTCAAGCCGCATTCACCCTGTCAACGCCCTTTCGCGCAATTACCACCTCATTGAGTTCCTCATGTCGACGGGTTTGCTGTACGTCAACTTCTCGTCGACGACCGGTAACAAGCCCGCGCGTCTGTACCTGTCCGACGAGCCGGGCGTAGAGCCGTCGGTGGAGCCCGTCTCCAGCCTTTTTGCCGTCATCTCCTTTTCATGGATCTGGCCCATCATGTGGAAGGGTTACTGGCAGCCGCTCGAGATGCGCGACGTTTGGGACTTGCGCGAAGACGATCACGCTTTCTACGTCCTGAAGAAGTTCCGTACCATCCGTGCCCGCGTTGGATTCGCCATGAAGATGGTTATTCACTTTCGTCGCGAGCTCGCCATCGCCGGTCTGTGGGCCGTGGCTTACTCACTGACGACCTTTGCACCCCCGACGTTCCTCCGCCTCATTCTCGAGCACGTCGCCGACCCGTCGTCGCGTCCGGCTAGCGTCGCATGGCTCTTCGTTGCGGGCATCTTTGTGTCCAACGTCGTGGACTCCGTTTTCACTGGCCAAGCCCTATTCATCGGCCGCCGAATCTGCATTCGAATGCGCGCGATCGTCATTGGCGAGGTCTACGCCAAGGCGCTCCGTCGCAAGGCGGGCGCCGGCGGCGAGTCTTCACTTGCTAGGAAGGATGACGACAAGAATAACAACAAGAAGGGCACTGGGACCAGGAATAACGAGGATGACAAGGACAAGGGTGGCAATAATGATGCTTCCGACGGCCAGGCCAACCTTGGCGCCATTATTAATCTCATGGCGGTCGACGCTTTCAAGGTGTCAGAGATCTGCGGCTACCTGCACTACTTTGTGTCTGCAATCCTCATCATAACCATTGCAATCTACTACCTCTACTTCATCATCAGCTGGAGTGCATTTGTGGGAGCACTCGGCATGCTTGCGATCATGCCTCTCAACTACTGGTTCGCTAAGCAGTTTGGCAAGTACCAGGACCAGCTCATGGCCATCAGTGACGAGCGAGTCGAGAAGACCAACGAGCTGCTGCAATCGATCCGCATTATCAAGTTCTTCGCCTGGGAGGATAAGTTCGCGCAGGGTGTGCTCAATGTCCGAGAGAAGGAGCTTGCAGTCTTGCGCGCTCGCTTTATACTATGGGCGGGCGGTGCTCTCATCTGGTTTATGGTTCCCCTTGCCATCACGCTCATGTCGTTTGGCTGCTTCACCCTGATTCAGGGCCGCACGCTGACGACGCCAATTGCCTTCACTGCGCTAGCTGTGTTTAACATTCTCAAGTACCCGCTTGATCAGCTTGCAGACATGCTGTCCAACGTCATCCAGGCGAAGGTCTCGGTTGATCGTATCGAAAAGTTCCTCAATGAGCGCGAGACTCAGAAGTACGAGCAGCTTGAGGACAAGCCGCGTGGGCCCAACTCCCCGTACATCGGTTTCGAGAATGCGACCTTTTCGTGGGGTGTCGCGCAGCCCAAGTTTTCGAACAACGACCAGGACGACATCAATGGCGGCCCGCGTCAGTCGTCGCCGGCACCCAAGGCTGACTTCAAGCTCCGCGACGTCGACCTTAGCTTCCAAGTTGGCGAGCTCAACGTTGTCATCGGTCCCACTGGAAGCGGTAAGACATCGCTCATGATGGCGCTGCTTGGCGAGATGGAGCTCGAGAGTGGCCGTGTCTACCTGCCTGGCGCTACCAGCCGCGAGACCCTTAAGCCCGACCCTGTTACCGGATTCACCGAAAATGTCGCGTACTGCGCCCAGCAGGCGTGGCTCCTCAACGACACGCTCAAGAACAATATTCTGTTTGCGAGCGAGTTCAACGAAAACCGTTACCGTGCCGTGATCGAGGCCTGCGCTCTCACGCGCGACCTCGAGATCCTCGATGCCGGCGACCAGACCGAGATCGGTGAGAAGGGCATTACGCTCTCTGGCGGCCAAAAGCAGCGCATCTCTCTGGCCCGCGCCCTCTACAGCAGTGCCCGCCACCTTATCCTGGATGACTGCCTCAGCGCCGTGGACTCGCACACTGCAGCCTGGATCTACGAAAATGCCCTGACTGGTCCCATCGCAGAGGGGCGCACCATCATCCTTGTGTCACACAACGTGGCCCTCACCATTGGCAAGGCCTCCTATCTCGTTATGATGGACAACGGCAGGATTTCCGGAAAAGGCACTCCCGCGGAGCTCGCCTCCTCGGGCAAGCTCGGGACAGATAAGCTTGTCATGCAGAGTGCTACCAACAGCCGTGACGTGAGCCGTGTCCCATCCGAAGCCAACGTTGCTGGTCTCGCATCCAGAAAATCACCGCTCAGTGCCGCCAACAAGGACAAGGACTCTAAGCCTGATCTTGAGACGGAGCTCGCAGAAGCTGCGCGGTCCAACAGAAGGCAGAGCGTGTCGCTGCCGGGCGATCCGACCATGGGTGTCGGTGGCGACCACAAGCCGTCGACTCTGATCAAGGAGGAGGAGCGGGCCCGTGGCCACGTCAACCTGCAAGTCTACTGGCTGTATCTGCGCTCGCTTGGATCGGCCTGGTGGTGGATGTTCACGATTATCATCTTTATTGTGCCGCCTGCAGTTCAGGTGCTGCAGTCGTGGTGGATGCGCGAATGGGCCATGTCTGGCATGGACGAGGCCGAACGGTCTGTCTCGGTCTTTTCTTCTGGCAGCCTGCGGGCCCCGATAGATGGTACCGCACGCCTCTGGTACGCCCCTATCCAGATTGCCAAGTCTGGTGAAGACGAGCACTCGCCTGTGTACTACCTTGTGATATACGGCCTCATTGGTCTTGCTCTTATGGTCACGCAGGCTATCAAGGACCTTACCATGTTCCTGGGTGGCTTGCAGGCGTCGCGAACTGCTTTTGAGCAACTCCTGAATAGCGTTTTGCACGCCAAGGTGCGTTTCTTCGACTCGACTCCGATTGGGCGCATCATGAACAGGTTCTCAAAGGATATGGAGAGTATCGATCAGGATCTTTCGCCTGTACTGGCTGGAACAGCCGGCTGCTTTATCTCTGCCGCGTCGATTCTTATTGTGGTCATTGCTATCACGCCTCAGTTCCTCGTTGCCAGCTTTTTCATTGTTGCCATGTACTGGTATATTGCGGCGTTTTACCTCTCTACTTCCCGGGAACTCAAGCGCCTCGACTCGGTGTCCAAGTCGCCGGTCTACCAGCACTTCGGCGAGACGCTTGTAGGTGTCTCGACTATTCGTGCATACGGCGACGAGCGTCGCTTTATTCGCGAAAACTTGAAGCGCATCGATACCAACAACCGCCCGTTCTTCTTCATGTGGGTCAGCAACCGCTGGCTGGCGCTGCGCGTCGACACTGCTGCTGCTTTCGTCTCGTTCTTCGCAGCGACGTTTATCCTCCTCAGCCTGGACAGAATTGACTCGGGCCTTGCTGGCCTGTCGCTATCATTCGCCCTTTCGTTCAATGAAAACGTGCTGTGGATCGTTCGTCTCTACGCCATGGTCGAAATGAGCATGAACTCGGTCGAGCGTGTCCAGGAATACATGGACGTGGACAAGGAAGCACCACACGTGATTGAGGGCGTTTCACCGCCCGCCAACTGGCCCGACAAGGGCGAGATCGATGTGGTCGACCTCTCGCTGCGGTACGCCCCCGAGCTTCCCCGGGTTATTAAGAACGTCACGTTCAAGGTCAGCGGTCGCAGCAAGGTGGGAATCGTCGGCCGCACTGGAGCTGGCAAATCCACCATTATTACAGCGCTATTCCGACTGCTTGAGGCGGACTCGGGCAGAATTGTCATTGACGGCGTCGATATCTCCACGCTTGGGCTCCGGGATTTGCGACGCGGGCTTGCCATTATTCCCCAGGATCCTACTCTCTTCACCGGTACTATCCGCTCCAATCTCGATCCGTTCAATGAATACAACGACGCCGAGATTTTCGAGGCGCTGCGTCGCGTTCATTTGATCGCAGCGGTGCCCGAGCCAGGCACCTCTGCCCAGTCTGTGTCGAGTGACGAGAATGCGAACCAATTCCTCGATCTTGACAACCCGGTCACTGAGGGTGGCGGTAACTTGTCGCAGGGACAGCGCCAGCTCATGTGTCTTGCGCGCTCGCTGCTCAAATCTCCGCGCATTCTCCTTCTCGATGAGGCTACTGCGTCTATCGACTACGAGACTGACGCTGCCATTCAAAAGACGATTCGCGAGGAGTTCACCGATACGACCATCTTGACGATTGCGCACCGGCTGCGCTCCATCGCAGATTACGACAAGATTCTCGTTCTTGACGCCGGCAAGGCTGTCGAGTACGACCAGCCCTACGCTCTGCTGGAAAACCACGATTCCGTGTTCTATGGCATGTGCCAGAGAAGCGGAGAGTTTGAAGCTCTGCTCGAGCTTGCAAAGGACGCATACAAACCCTAACAACACATTACCAAAGCCCCTAGTCATTAGCAGATTGAATAGATAATACAACATCATAGTGAATCATTATTGCACAAGCGTTATAGCGAGCAAAGCAGTCTTGCCCTCGTAACAAGCAATCCGTATCATGCGCTCATGATAGCCTCATCGTCTTCCTCCACTTCTTCCTCGTTTTCTTCCTCTGCTTCTTGTTGGTCGTCGCCATCGCCGTCGACCGCAGCAACTGGAACATTTGCGGCTGAAGCACGAGTAACTGGAATATCGGGGTGCTCGTCAGGTCCCTTGGATAACAGGAGTCCACTCTTCAGCACAGAGCGGTACCTTGGAGACAGAACTCGGCTGTTAAGCGCAAGACGCTTGTGATACCTATCGTGGACAATACCAACTTTGGCTGCCAGCTGAATTTTCGCGGCAAAAGCGCAAAGATCGTAGTCAGCATCAGTCGAGGTCATAGTGCCGCAATCGTCATCGGGAGTAGCACTCTCGTCAACGTCGCCCGTTAGGTCGGGGTCCTCCTTGAGATGCACGGCGGCCAGCTCCGCATATCTGATCTCCTTAGCCAGGTATATCTGCATGACCTTCGTCTGGGTGGAGTCTGGTAGATAGGTAGGGAACAGTGCCTCGAGATCGTCGCGACCGGCCTCGTGAAATTTGCTCTCGACAGTCTTGGCCATGACCACCAAGTCCAGAAAGGCTGAAAGCGTCGTAGACGCAACAGTGTGTCTAACCATGGGCCATTCCGCGCGGATGACATTGTCGATGAACTCAAGAGCAGTTCGATCCAGCGCCTGCTCCGCGTCGCCATTATTGTATCCGAGCCACGGCGTAATGACGGACGCAAGGTCCCAAACGAAATGGAGACGGATCACGGACATCAGGAGCTTGTAGTATGTCTTGTCGTTGTCCTCGATGACGTCCAGCGGATCGGCTATGGAAAGCAACCGGTCAGCGATCGTGGACGGGCCCTCTAGCTGGGCAGTTAGGACAGGCGAGATGTCAATGCACTCGCCAAGACGGTCGAGCCTCGCCAGCGGCGCGATGAGCTGTGCCCGCCGAGGGCTCGATTGAGACAGAACATCCTTCAGGCCATAGGCCACGTCGTCGAGGGTATCTCTCAGCTCCGCTCGCGCAGTCTCTGCGAAAGGGTCCTGCGTGCAGGCTATGCTGAACACTCGCAGACACTCATTGTGCACCGCAGGCGACAGATGGTTCATGAACTGAAGCTGCGCAATTTCAAAAAGCTGACGCTGTTCCTGCTCCTTGTGCAGTCGCCGATATGTGTCTGTCGTGATAAGCGACTGTAGACGAATGATGCGGACGGCCGACTCTGGGTTGGAACCATGGGCGCGGTCGAGTTCAGGGAGCAGCTCGATCAACCGGTAGAAGACGTCGTCTTGTGTAGGTTGCGTTCCCGACTTCGAGACTTCCTGCCTGCGCCTTCCAAACCTTTCCGCAATGGCAATAGAGGCCAGGGCACCATTCACAAAGCCTACAAACAGATCAAGCAGGGCAACTGTTGTAGCGGCAGATCTGACAACGAAGGCACCCAAAAAGGCTCTGGTGGCTGCATCACCTTTGCGCGCTGCCCGCTTCATCTGAGTTTCGATATCTGAAAAGTCGAAGACCAGGTAATCTGCTAGCGAGCTCCACGACCAGAGAGGGAGGTCTTTTTTGCCGGCTAGATAGATTGCCTCGGCGGCCAAGGCGTTGCGATTTAAATGGGGCGAGATTGTATGCGATGAGATATCCGACGGAGCAGAGGACATGCCGTGCGATTCAAGAAGCTCGGCAACAAGCTTAAATCTCGGCCAGCTCTCCTGCAGTTCGTCATGTGCCGTCTGCTGTTTCTCGAGATTACTGGCTCCGACAGCGGTGCCCCAGAACTCACTCAGCTCGTTCTCGACCTGAGTCACCACAAGCCGAGCAGCCGACTTTCGAATGCGCTCGTCGGCATCGTAAATAAGTTTCGAGACGTCGGTGATTTCCTCTTTTGACAGATTGCCTTGGTCGGTTGCGTGGACTAGCAGCTCGACAGCGGACTGCCGCACTGACGCGTCAACGTCGTGGAGCGCAATCTCGACGCAGCGACCTTTGAATCGCTTCAGAAACCGGCGCAGCATCGGAATTGACTCGTCGATGCTGATAACAAGAAGCAGGACCTCGAGCGCAGCGGAGCGCACCGAGGCGTCCGTGTCGGACGACGCGAACTCGAGATATTTTAGGTAGGACGTCACGACAAACGTATCCGGCGACGTCTCCATCCAGCTTCCGAGCGCCTGGATGCACGCGGTGCGAATACGCGGGTCGACATCCTTGCGGCGGTTTGCGAACACCGACGTCTCAAGCTGAGAAAAGAGCGCCTCGAGCTGCTGGCGGCGGTCCTCGGCCTCCCTGACTTTGCGCTCAACATCCGCGATATCCGCCCTCCTCTGCTGGTTCTTGCGGCTCCCAGAGACGGCCTTGCGGTTGCGCTCCTCCTGGTCCCGCAGCTCCTCGCGCAGCTCACATAGCTTGCGCGCCATCGCAAACAGAGCAACCACCGCCACGTACCGAAAGCTCCGGACCCGCGACGCCGTCAGCACCGCGATCCACGAGAAGATTCGCTTTGCGAAATCCGGGTCTGTGTACAGGGTATCTCTGTTAGCGGCATTCTCCACGAGCCACTCAAAGAAGCTGTGGAAGTTGTTCTTGGCGGTGCGAGTACGAATGGTGCGCGACGTCAAAAGGCACTCGCCCGATCCTCTCGAAATAACCGCCAGCTGAACGTCGTTCAGTGTGCCCGACGCGTTGTCCTGCTCGACGTCGTGCCTCTCAATCGGAAACTCGCAGCCGGCGACCTTGAGCACAAAGTTGACGAGCACCTTGATCGCGTCTGCCTGGTCCTCCTCGAACGACGCAAGCCAGCTTGCGCTGACAGACTGCATGGACGCATCCGCACTAGTGACAGAGTCGAACAGCGCGTTGTGCATCATCTCGCCGGGCTGTAGAGTCGTCGCCCTGCTCCGGCCGGCACTGCGTAGTGCCTCGCGCGGCCCCACGTCAACAGCGGGCGGGCTCGAATCTGCTCTTGTTAGTACTTGCCGCAACCAGCCTGACGCTCTATCGAGAACCCGCTAGCTACTCAACGTACCTGAGGCGCGATCTGCGGTCGCGTCATTGCGAGCACGACGCGGTCGACGCCGTGCGACCTCTCCCTCGGCCATTGCAGTACCACACGACTCGCGAATATCCACGTTTGAGTTCAGGGCCAACGAAAAGCCCGAGCTAACTGCTTTTGCGCAATATCCGCTGCACTCAAGCTTGGAACGTCGGTGATGTGCTCAAAACGGCGCTCCCAAACTGTGGAGCCAGTGTATTATAGGCACTGCGCTACGCGTCCGGCCCTAACCCGCGTATCGGGTATGCATAACATGCATCGATTTGGTCTGAGCGCCGACGGCAGTATATAATAGAATAAGTATAAGCAGGAGTCGAGAATTGTTTTTTTTCCCCCTCGGGAGGAGAGGGGGTGGGGGCGCTCTGCCTCCCAGATCCCGTAGCAACTGCTTCGCAGTTGGGGTTCTGGGGCGCCAGGTTCAGTAGCGAAGCGACTGCGTGACGGTTGTCACTGGCGGAACTAACATGCGAGACATCTAGAACGAACGGAGCGCTCAGGCGGGCCACCATACAAATATCGTGAGGGTGGAAGAGTCGTGTAAAGTCGAATCCGATCAAACGGGAGAACGTCACTCCTTGAGTGCCCACAGATCGCTAGTTTGCCGCGCAGCCACCACTTACACGTCAATCACGCCAGCCTTATCCAAAACCGCAACCGCAAATTATTGGTTGCCGCGCCGGTTTGCTCCAATGCGGTCGTCTCTGGACTTCTCCTTTTCGCGACGCGCTCCAGCACTGGCATCCGGAGGTGCAGTGTTCTCAATCTGCTCGCGCTGCTTTCGCGCAATAGCGTCGTCGTGCGCAAGGACGTCCTCGGTAGTCAGACGAATAGCAGTCGGTGGTCGTCGCAGCATGGCTCGGCTCCTAGGGTGGCAAAGCGTGTTCGCTATACGTGTTTTGGCTGACGGCGAGCCGGTAATCTATAGGGTCCTCTAGTACGTACGGCTGAAATATTGGACTATCACTAACAATCACAGGACAAGTAGGTTTTTTTTTCCCTTAAAAAATGGCCGTTAGCCATCTCATTAGGCTGGCTCAGCAGCAAAGTAGCCTCTTGGCCGATGTGAGCTGTACGCTGGCCAGGCGTCAAGCCTGTCCGGGTGCAAGCACCAGTCCTCTGCCGGACTCTAACGGTCTGGGGATAGAACAGGCTGCCAGGCTGCCATATCTCCATAAATAAAGCAACGCCCTATAGCACAAGCAGCCCAGCTCCACGCGAACGCCCCCGCAGCCGGTTTCCCTACCGCCGGACCGCAGGAAAGAAAAGAGCGCCTCTCGTGACCGTTGCCCATGCCCGTGCCTGTACAGGTTAGGGTTCACCCGGCCATCCTGATAGTCTAAAATCAACCCGGAGGCGACCACTGCTGGCCGGAACTCGACCGAACTACTCTGCTTGTACTATACCTGAGACACACGCGCTGGGTCACAGTGCGCCCGTTTCAGCGTCGGACACTTGATATCAACGCACACACGCAACTGTAATTCGCCAGTGAGGGATATACGCTGGCGTGGGGAATTTCAGCACATACACACATCCGGCATGGCGCCAGACCAGGATGAGGTGTCGGTAGGAGGAGAGCAGGACGCGGGTTTTGCGCCGCAAGATGCTCCTACCACTGGCAGCATAGCTGGGTCAGTGGCGTTTGAGTCTTCGCAAGGAGCCGAAGGATTCTCGCAGGCGCCCGCTGACGGTGGCACTGATGAGTCGTCACACGAGCCAGACACATGCCGAATCTGTCGGGGCGAGGCCACGCCAGAAGAGCCTCTATTCCACCCTTGCAAGTGCAGTGGCTCTATAAAACACGTCCATCAAGAGTGGTAAGTATCGGGTGCTTCAGTTCTCGACGGCAGTTCGTGGTGACCTGCGTTGGCACCTGCGTTCGCGGCCTGCGTGGGCGACGTGCGATACTAACGGCAGCTTGTTTGAGTGGCTCAAGCACTCTCGAAAGGTCCCTGTTTGCGATCTCTGTAACGCACCATATATGGTGACAAAGGGTAAGCTGATGTTGCTAAACGCCTGAGCCTAATGCAAAGACTAACATCAGTATACAAAAGCGACATGCCAGACCGATTACCGCTTCGGGTGTTTGTTAGTACCGCCCTCGCAGATGCCAACGCAGCGCTGGCATTTTGGGTCCGCTGCATGCTCGCGTCGGCGCTGTGGGCGATCGCGCTGCCTACTGTGGCCAGCTATGCGCTGAGAGCGAGTACGCTGTGTGCTGAGGTGATGCCGAGCAATAACGCCCTTCTCCTCGATCCCAAAAAAGTGCTTGCCCCCCTGTTGGAGCTGCGAACAGATTCGCCGCTGTTCTGGTTCCCTAAGGGCGCGTCGGACGCGATTCCGTGGCATGTCGGCATCAACCCACTCAAACTGCATCTTTTAATTTGCATCGGCGAAGGACTAGCATTCATCCTGACACTTTTCCTGGCATTCTTTGTGGTAATGATCGTGAGAGAGTGGATACTGCAGCATGAGGAGCTGCTTATAGAGATGCGACAACGTCAGCAGGAGCTTTTCGTGGACATGGGGGTCGACGATGACAGGCATGATGAGTGGGAGGATATCGAGCTCGATGAGGCAGATGGTGCGCATGACGACGAGTTCTGGAATGCCGTGCGTGCCGGTGATAGGGCCCCATTTGCTGGTGTCGACGACATCGCGGTCGACGATGAGATTCCTATGGACGACTTTGACGGGTTGCTCGCGTTTACGGGCCTGCGGGGCCCGCTTTGGACCCTCATTGGTACCAATCTCGTGGCGCACGTATTTTTGATCTGTGCGGTAACCATTTTGTATTTCTTGCCTTACGTCCAGGGCCGCGCACTCGTCACGATTCTCGGGTCGCGCATTGTCCCTGTGGCGCGAGGGTGGTATGCCGTGTGCCACGCTGCTTGGCAAATAGCACAGGACGAGGGCGTCTGGCGTCTCCTGCCGCGCAACTATATCAAGGGTCCGCCGCTATCTGCTGAGCATGTGGCACTTCTCCAGAGCGCCATGCAAGGTATCAAGGACAACTGGACACCGCCTACAGACAGCATGAACTTTCGCATCTTTGGCACCTTTGTCGGCTATACCATCATTGGCCTCCTCGGTGCTGTTTACGTCAAGTCCTCCGCCATTCGAAGCCCCACAACCGGCTGGGTCGGGTTTTCCGGAGTCGATCAGGCTGAAAAGATTATGAAGATAATCATCATCATCGGTATCGAGCTTGTGGTATTCCCCATCTATTGCGGTACGCTGCTGCATGTATCCATTTTGCCGCTACTAGACAACAAGACCTTTAGCGACTTTGTCACAGTTGTTGTCGAGCACTCGACTGCTATCACCATATTGCACTGGGCCATGGGTACGTTCTATATGTTCATATTCGCCATGTTTGTCACCATGTGCCGGCAAATAATGCGCCCTGGCGTGCTGTACTTCGTGCGTGACCCGGGCGATCCTGAGTTTCACCCGATCAAGGATGCTCTCGAGAGGCAATTGCTATCGCAGCTCAAGAAGATCGGCATTTCCGGGCTTATTTACAGCGCTCTGATTCTCGTGTGCATTGGCCAGGTTATCTCGTTTCTGAGATACCGGGTTGGCGTCAGTTTCTTGCCGCTACAACTGATGCCGCAGATCACAACGGGACACCATAACGCGGTACTGCCGCTGCTTTCCATTTACCTGATTGGCCGTCAGGTTCTCTCAGTGCGCGACTTCAAACGGATTACGCTCTTGAAGCGTTACTGGAAGTGGGTCTTTGTCGCCACATGCCGGTACTTGCGTCTCTCCTCGTTCATTATGAATGATCCGGTGCCGCAGGAGCAGGGAACCGTACGCTATGGTAGTGCTATGGCCATGTTGCGACGCGTCCAACCTGACTACACCAAGCCGTTGACCCAAGAACAGTTTGCGAGCATGGAAAAGGATTCCAATGCGGCGTACTTTGTCAAGGACGGCTTCTTTGTGCGCGCCCCGAGCACTGACTCGATACAGTCGCCGGCGGACACGTCGGTGAAGATGTTCATTGTTGTCAATAAAGACGACGAGCGCCAGGATGGGCTCAGTGATGAGAATCCCTTGCAGCCGGAGATCCGCGAGTACACAATTGTTTACGTTCCTCCGCACTTCCGCTGGCGCATTGCGTCTTTGCTGTTTTCTATTTGGGTCTTCTCGATTTTTGCAGTGGGGTCTGCCATGGTCCTTCCTTTGCTGGCCGGCAAGGCACTCTCCTCGATTCTTTTGCCTGCTGGCGTGGCTGAATTTGGCGATGTATTCCATTTCTACGTCGGAGCTGTGCCGCTGCTCTCTTTGTTGAAGCATGGCGAACGATATACATCGTTGAAGCATGTCGTCGCAACAATTGCCTCGCGCGTCGGCTGGACGGACAGAGTTGCCACAGCGCCCTCACGAGACAGCGCGACAACAGCAGTCAAACGAATATTGCTAGTATTGTCACTACTCGTGCACTGTTGCGTCCTGTCCTGTCTACTGACCATGCTCCTCAAGCGGTACATCGAGTTTCCGCTACAAAAGGCGTTTGACCCATCGGCGCCGCTGGATTATGAATGGAAGTATTCCGTGCCAAGCGGCGCTGCCATCTTGCATCTTGCTAAAGTTGGCCTCGTGGACCGCCATCCCGAATGGGCATTGTCGCGGGAGTATCGGTCGATCTTCCGTAATGGTTATTGGCACCACGACCATGGCCAAGCGCTCAAGAAGATCTTCATTCCAGCCTACGCTGGTCTTCTCTATGCTCTAGCGATGCCTATGGTCCTGGGATGGATCTCTGTGCTACTAACAAAGTATCTGACAGGCAGCCATGCGGTTTCCGCGGCCAGGGTAGAGGTACTCTACACCGCCTCGTACCCTGTGTTCGTTCTCATGGTTGTCCTTATGATTCTGTTCAACTTGGGTAAGCGACAGTTCTCCAAATGGATAGCCCGCATGCGAGACGAGGTCTATCTTGTTGGGGAAAGGCTTCATAACGTCAATCCTCCGGATACAGGAGTCCGCTAGGATGAATGTGGCACGGGCGGAAAAAATCACAGTGAAGTAATAAGGAAAGCCAGCTACGTTATCATGTATTTCAAATATCGTTGTCATTTACTGATGTGCATTTCTAGTGCGGTTTGTTTCCTTGAGGCTGCTGGTGCTGGTGCTGGTGCTGAGGTTGTTGCTGTTGGTGCTGGTCGTGGTGTTGAACCTTGTCTTCCTGCTGTTGCGGTTGCTGGTGCTGCTGGTGGGCGGCTTGAGCCTTCTTAAGGACAGCAGTTCCCTTCTCCGCTTGAGACGCGATAAGCTCGCTCTCCTTGGCAAGCTTTTTCTGAGCATCAGGCATTTTGTAAATAGCTGCAATATGCTCTAGATTCTTGAGGTTGCCCGACAGCATGTGCATGGCTGGTGCCAGCAAGAGGTCCACGGGAACACCGGCAACATCTTTCAGCAAAACGTCAACCCCGTCCGTAACGGACTGGAACGTAGGAACGAGTACGCTATGGACAGCACCCTCCTGTAGTCCACCTGAAGCTGGGGCGAGTACCTTTCCGATAATGCCAATCAGATTGTCGACCTGGCCGTTAAGGCCGGCGATGAAGTTTGTCAGCAAAGAAGCAGATGGACGAGAACCAGAATGCTTGAGATCGTTCGTGAACGCGTCAATGCGCTGACGAGCATTTGCCACGCCGGATTTGACGCCATCCATAATAGGGTCAGTTCCGCGGGCTTCAATCTCGGGCTCCCCGAATGCGTGCTTTAGCTTGCCATCAACCACGTTGTCAAGGTCAGAAATGTCAAAGCCGGCCGCTTGGCCGACCGAGAGCAATCGAGAAATGAACAGCGCGGTTAATATGAGGCGGTCACCCAGCATGTTTCTGTGGTGCGTCGTCCAAGAGGCCCTCGAGCCGGGCGCAAGGTCGAGCTCTACTCGTTATAAGAAGCAAGATGCAAGATTTGAATTTGATGAACGGATGCGTCCGACTCCTGCGGTTGATAAATTTCCTGTAGCGAAACCTTCACAAGGCCATACAAAACGAGGCGAAATTGGCTGCCAAACGAAGTCGATATTCTGCATCTATAATCAAGATTCACTGCGTCGTTATCATCTCGTATAACGATCTGAGCGCGTTTCAGGATCTACGCATTCCGTTGGATACTCAATCATCGTTACATTTGCTATGACTGCTAACTAGTGTTTCGCTTTGCCAGCAGCCTCCTTAAGAATACTGTGGCCCTTCTTTGCGATGACCTCTAGATTCTCGCCCTGCCTTGCAAGAGCGTTCTTCGCGTCCTTAAGATCGAACTTGTCAGCGACCTTTGCTACGTTCTTTAAATTGCCGGAAAGCATGTGCATCACAGGAGACACAAGCAAATCGAGCGGTGCGCCCACAACATTGCCCAAAAGAACCTCGACACCGTCAGTAAGCGATTGAAACGTTGGCCCAAGAATGGTGTGGACTGCCGCATTAGACAGGCCATCCGTCAGGGGATTTAGTGCCGTTCCCACGATTCCTAGAAGGTTATCAATCTGTCCATCCAGGCCAGCAAGCAAATTAGTAAGCGCAGCAGACACTGGCCGCTTACCGCCTTTGTTTACCGCCATCTTAAATGCATCAAAGCGCTGCTTGACAATGGTGAAAGCATTCTTGACGCCCTTGACAAGAAAATTCTCGCGCTTGAGAAGTTCTCCCATCTCCCTCTTGTCGAGCGACGAGAAGTCAAGGTCAGATAGCTGGCCATCTCCTGCATTCGCAATATTGTTGAGCTTTTGTGCAAACTTATTCAGTGTATCAGAATATCCTTGAAGATTGTTCTCGGCTGCCGTGCTCGCAAGACTGCGGGTCGCGTCTGCTAGTGAGTTCATTCGTGCAGGAACACGCTTATCCAGGCTAGACTCGGCCACCGCAGACACCAATTTCTCCAAACCAGCGACGTACGAACCTAGAAGTGGCGCAGAAGCCGCCTTGTTTACCACATCATTCACGGCTGCAAACGTGGAGAAATGCTTTCGAGCGACGCCCGTGGCCTCATGCGCGTGGACAAGCAATCTGTCGATGAAGTTGTGCAGAGATTCAGGAGAACCTGTGGCGTGAAAGTCTTCCACGTCCTCTGCGATCGCAAATTGCTGGGCCATAACTTCGTTGAGGGCGATATCCAGTCCTTCGTTGCGTTTCAGCTTGCTGGCTCTGTGCGGATCATTGCGGGCAACAGCACTGATTTGCTCATTGATAGATTTGAGCTTGATCGCTTGAGGTTTCATGTTGTATGTGTTGGCCATCTTGGACGCAGATTGTAGAGCAGCAGATATAAGTTGCAGCCCGGACGTGTACTGTGAAAGATCGTTGGGCTTCAAGTTGTCGGCGTAGTGCTGGACGCTCTGGGCCAGGTTGTCGAGCGACGACACGAGGATAGTTGCCACGACTGTATCAGCTATCGGCCCAGCCGCTGGAGAGAGCCTGGTGTCGACGACCTTGACCACATTATCCACGCTGTTGCTTAGATCGGAAGCGACGCGTACAAACTCAGAGGCAGCAGGCTTGTCGCCAACGGCCTTGAATTTCGCTACGGCACCGTCGAGGTCACGGTGCGCCTTGTCTATGATATCAATGACTTCGTCCGTAAGCAACTGGGCTCGCTCAAAAAAGCTGAGTGCTTCAGCGCCGGCAAGCGCGCACAGCAGTAGTCCGAGAAATCCAGCCTTCATGGCGCAGTGGTGCGGTATCGCCCGTATGCTTGTATATAAATATGTGTCATTTCGTTTACTCTGCTGCATTCAACGACCATTATTTCTTAGACTTCAACTTAAAAAAAGAAGAGGAAAAACAGGCAGTGCGAAGTTGCCGACCGGTTTATCTGTCTGCCAGTGAACAAGTACGTTGCATATCCAGTCTCACTCCAGCGCTCGTCCAATTTAACTAGAGCCGAAGAGCCCCGCATACACTCAGGTAACACTTAGGACGGATCGGCGAGATGTCAAAGCAACCTCAAATGCAGAGGACGGGTATCCTGTTGGGTAATTGATACCTTGGATACTGGATTTTTCAGCTAACTGACCATAGAGCGCATTGACGGAGCAAACGAGAAGCTTTTGTCAAAGTTCACCGAAATTGTCGCCCTGGCGAGCGTATGTATCTTAAGTTGGTCAGCGCGTGAAGCGAACGGCAAGCTGACGCCCAGAACTCTGGAAAGGATAACAGCACAGTTGCGACCGAGGACTTCAACATCGAGGCCAATGCTTCGACCATGGTGAGTACAGGGCCCTACGTCGGTGGTAGTCGGAACTGACCCCAGGTGCGAGCTGCCGAGGACCTGCTATTCGTGACTAGAAGTTTGCGGGAATCATGGATATTGGGCCAGGTGAGGCCGCTACCGAAAGAAGGAAATGCGGCGGAAAAGCGACAAGAGGATGCGCGCAAAAGCAATGTGTTGCTTGATGCAGCGATCGGAGGGACCTCCGGCAATTGAGTTTGAATCTATTTTGATAGTGCGATGCTGCAGTATTTCCGCATCCCTGCGTGAGCATTAAGCCCTTCAAGGGTATGACAGTACTACGACGTTATGATATTGCCATTTTGCGATGCTTTATATTTTCAACGCTAAATTATACCCAAAATGCTACGTTGTTTGTTTCTCGTATGCCATGTCGTAACGTCGTATCGTGCATAAAAATGCGAACTGTGCAAGTAAGGCTTAGCACAAATAGTCAATGCACCAACTATGCCAAGTAGCTCGGCGGAACGTCCGTCATGGAGGCGGGCGTGGAACTTCTCAAAATATACTTCTTCTCCACCGCCGGTGTGGCGCCCTGCGATGTGTTGCTAGAGTCGAGCTGCATGGCCGAGGGCGACGCGCTCTTGCTGGGGCTGGGCCGGTTTGACGTGAAGTACGCGCCATCTAGGGCCTCGAATGTTGGCTGCGATACAGTAACGTCGAATTCTGGGCTCGAGGCCGCTGAACTCGCACCGGCAGTGGAGCCGAGTGTAGTTGATTCGCCTTCTGCAAACAGCGAGATGGGTGTTTCTGAGCCACTGCGCTGCGCTTCGCCGGTGGACTTTTTCCGAAGGTCAATGACGCGGCGCTTTGGTCTGACCTGCCGCCGCTCTGCAGAATGAACGTCATCCATAAGAATTTCCGAAAGTAGCGCCTTTCGGTCCGAAATAGACTCGAGATCGCGTGGAAGAACTGCTGGGCGGTCGTACTGGCGCAGCGTCGCGCGAGACTCGGCATCCAGCATCCCCGGCACATGCGGATTGAGCGTACTGTAGAAGCTGGCAAGCTCTTTAAGGCCAACGACTGGTGGGTCGCTCGGGACCGATATGAAGCTAGCTTCTAGACTGTCGTCCTCGCTATGAGGTCCGCTTGCCTGCCGCGCGCCCTGGCCACTCTGCATCTGGCTGAGCTCAAACAGCGCTGCAGGGATGTCGTCGCGGAGCGACTCGGTCAGCCTTGCCTGGATCTCCTTGCTGATAAAATCTTTGACGCCGTACACAAAGTCAAATGTCGACTCAACCTCGACAGAGTCAACCGGGTCGTTTTGAAACACGACTGTGAGTCCCCGCGCACGCGAGTAGACAATCACCACGATGCCCGAGAGCACGATGCGAGATATTTTGAGCTGAAGCGGCAGCTCGAGTGAATGCGAAGCCGCCAGGATCTTGGGCATCGCGAAGTTTGAGCTCTGCTTACGGTATAGCATGCTGAGTGCGTTGGCCTCGATGCGCGTGCGCAAAGTCAGCGAGGCGTCGCCTTCGTAGTGCAGCTTGAAAATGCCTCTAAACTTGTCTATGCCAATGTCCCCGATCTCCAGTATCTCCAGCCGGGGCGGAACGGTGCCAAACTCGAATGCCTCGACGTCCATGTCCCCGACGATGATGGGCGGCTTTTT
Source organism: Tardiomyces depauwii (assembly GCA_038086965.1). NCBI lineage: Eukaryota > Fungi > Ascomycota > Dipodascomycetes > Dipodascales > Trichomonascaceae > Tardiomyces > Tardiomyces depauwii. Next base: position 2,815,729 of record JAVHZA010000003.1, read on the forward strand.
TGTCCTGCTCATCGCTTCCTTCATCGCACTCTTTGCCCGCGCGTACAACGCGTCCTTGTCGAAGAACGTCCAGTTGAATAGAAACGACATGGCGAGCGCCGAAAAAAGCCGGGGGTTTGCAACTCTTAGAGTCCGGCTCGATCCGGCTTGGCCGTGATGGTTTTGTTGCGGTTGGGGGGCACTGCGGATGAGCTAGTCCGTGGCCGTTGTTGAGGTTGGGGTCATTGTTGCTTCGCCGTCTGGGGGCATATGCATGGACCACGTGGACATTTCCCAGCCGTGTGGCTGGCCGATGTTGGCTGCGATGGCGCTAAGTGTGCAGCCACGCAGGGACCGAATTAGGGTCGACTCCGCAGTGAGCCTGCTCCACCTATGCGGGTAAAACATGTAACTCGTGGGAGACATGCCGTATCATTCCCAGTAGAGCAGCGGGCTGGAACGACGATACCGTGTCCAGCGCACGGTGTATATTAGACAAAGGATCAGCCGTTCGGACACAGAGCAACCCGCAAGATAAGGAGACCGGAGCAATCCGCAAGATAGGAAGACAGGTGAGAGCGCCTTAAAGAGGCGCTAATAACAGCGTATTCCGGGCTCCGGCTCAAGCTTTCATGAATCTAGCGTCCTGATTACTGTTATAAACAGAAACCATGTTGCGTTTCTAATACACAGATAGTGCATAGCTAAAAAAATGTGAAATAATTTCGCATATTTTGAAAGATTAGACGGAGACTCATGGATGCCCTGTCGATTCGAAATTCAAGAAATTGGCACTCTGGCCGAGTTGGTCTAAGGCGTAGGATTAAGGTTCCTATCTCTTCGGAGGCGAGGGTTCGAATCCCTCGGGTGTCACTATCTTTTTGCCGGGTTAATGCTGAGACTCGATCTGAACGAGTAATCGGCAAATATATTTTTTGCCCGTCATTATATACCTCGAAGAATGCCACACCCGCTACCCTTTGATCCCTTGGCGGCAATCGATTGGTCTTTGGGTGGGTACCCAGTGTATATGCACCCCTCTGCATAAGGTGCGCGGCGTGAGTGTTTATATCACACGCATCGGTGATATGCCAGCCCCGACTGCCAGTCTCGCGCACGCTGGAAGCACAAGACGCGGTACTGCCGTAGTTTGTTGGCCCATAATGGCACCAAAACGGACAAAAAAGCAGACCGACGATGAGGATGACAGCTTTGTGTTCCGCGTCGTGAAGAAACAGGCCGGCAAGGAGCCGTCGCGGCCAGACGATCAGCCAAAGGGATCGTCCCATGCGCAACAGTCGGACAGTGGTACGCGGAAAATCTATGACCAAACTTAGTGGCATGGCTAACAGCAGGGACCGCAAAGAAAAGAAAAACAACGTCATTGGAGCCGAGCGAGTTTTGGAAGGCGCTCGACGGCAAGACTGATGTGGATAGGATGGAGCAGCTGCTCAAACTGTCCATCAGGAGGGCGTTGAGCAACCGGGCTGCAGCTATTAAAGAGGCGACGAATAGCTCATCGGGCGGTCTTGAGACGCTGCGGTTTGCAAAAGTTGTGCAGGACGACTTGCAGGCCGAGCTGGAGGCAGGCAAGATCAGTGTCGATTGGCACCACCGACCGCCATCGCGGGCACAAGTGCTGAATCCGAACCCGCAGAACGAAGTGAACAAACGCAACTGCGAGGAATTAGAGGAGCGGCTGCGGGAGCTGGACAGCGAGAAGCGGGCATGGGAGGCGCAGCTAGCAGCACTGGACAAGGGCTTCGGCGAGCTGCCGCGGCGTCCCAGTCCAATTGCGGGCGACATAGAAGCCAAGGTCAGCACTGACGACGTCGCGAAGCTGCGTGCGCGACTGGTACATGTGGAGCGACTGGTGCGGGAGCTCGGCGACGCGACGCATCGCATGGACAAGGTAAATGCGGCGTCGAAAATGTTCAGCGAACGCAAGCTTCAGGACCTGTACAGCGTTCTCAAGACAAGCTCGCCCGGCGACGCGGTCCCTTCGTCGCAAACACTCCTTCGGGCCCTCTCGCGGATAGCATAGGAGGTGTCTTTCGCGGGCTCTTTGCCGCGTACGCTACCAGGACACCTATCCTAGGACTTTGCCATGATTTACGACCACGACGGACAGTCAATGTATCAGTAGTATTACTAGTTCATAACGCGTGAAAATGATGAGACAGTGTGATGAAGGAGGGGCCGCGGTATCGCCCGGGTCCGCCGGATGCGAGTCGTTTACAGGTACTTTCTGGCGACGGCCTTGACCTTGAGATCAAACTGTGGGTTGGTAATGGGGTCGTTGACAAAGTAGAACGGCGACAGAGCCGTTTTTACGTAGAGATCATAGACCTCAGTGAAGAACTGGCGGATGGCGTCCTCGGACTTTGTCTCATGCAGTAGAAGGAACTTGATGTCTGTTGTTAGCTTAAAGACCGGATCCCAACACCTGCAGAGCACGTACTTCCGCCAGTGACAAACGCAGACACCATGTACGAGTAGAAGTTGTCGATAACCCGGAGGTAAAGCGCATTCGACAGCCATTGCGAGTCCTCGACCACGTCGAGCGAGCTGTGGAGGATGAACGGGCACAACTCCTTGATCTCCGGAGGGAACCGCGACACGCCGTCTCCACCCTGGCGATGGGTGCCGAACTCGAGCTCATATATTGGCGAGTCTTTTGTGCCGATTATTGCCAAATAGTACGAGGACATTGCAAGGTTGGTGGATCTATAGCCAGACGTGGGACCCCCCGTTTCAGTGCTGCGCGTGGCTGGAACTATTATGGGAATTCACGTGAAATCAGTAAGACCAGGCACGGTGGCGCGGCTATTTTTTTTTGACGCGGCAGCTTTGGTTGCGATATTACATGCAGCGGGGCGGCTTACATTACATGCCACTCGTTGATATAATTGGTCGCTTGCGGTTGCCCATTGCCCAGTTTGGCAATGACAGCCGAATGGCCACTGACGGTGGCTCTGTAGTGATAGGGGACGGGGGGCGGTGCCAGTGTAGTATCGGAGATTGTGCTAGTTGAGCACGCGACTACAGGCAAGCGCATGGCTAGTGGCAGCATGACGACGCGCCCAGTAGACACCGGGCGTGCCATCGCATCGCCCACGTCTCCCGAGACATCCCGCTGCCAGATGGGCGGCGATGCGGAGGTGCAGCGCCCACATGCACGCACTCAACGGGCTGGGCACGCTCGCAGCCGCACCGCCGCGGCGAGGAGGGCCCAAATTGGGGTCCCCGGTTGACAGGACCCAAGCCAAGTTGCGAGAACTACCCCACCCCGCACTTTGTGGCTGTGCGCCAAAAGACCTCAGTGGTAGCGGATATTTTTGTTTTTCGCTCGGCAACCGACAGCTGGGCACGAGTATATTTGGAGGACGAGCTCCTCTTGGCCACGGGCGGGCACGCCACCACCACTGCAAAACGTGACACATCTGGTGATTTCGCGTTAGAGACCCCCCCTCCCCGGCGGCGCCTCACTGTCGCCACAGCTCTAGTGCTGCCGGAGCGTCCACACCTCTTAGAGACACAATGTCTCGAGGCGATTTTCTGCTGGATGGGGGCGCGCTCCGTGACGTTTTGACGGCCAGCAGGAACGGGAGTTCCGGCCCGTCACGGCGGACGAGAGGCGGCCCCTTACCTGTTGGGACCCCGAGCGGCCATTCGGGCAGCACGACGCTTCGCAGCCCGTCTCCTCGGTCGCGGGAGTTGACGCCGGACACAGGCTCGGGCTCGCGGCGGCATTCTGCCATAGATCCGGCGAGCCCGCCAGGTTCACTGGCGGAGGTAAGTGACTGATGACTATTTCTGGCCTATGGGTGCGGTACGGAAATGCAATGGTGGTTTGCCAAACCGTCTGCGAACCCGTATGGTCAAAGGGAATCCGCAAGCAGTGTCAAGAGCCTAGACTAATACACAGTTTAGGACGCCGCAAATGTCGCCGTCACCGACACAGAACTTTCTGCTACAGCCCGCGGATGCCCAGCACCAGTCGTCGCCGGCTGGATCGTCTGGCGCTGGCAGTGCCGAGAGTATAGGAGGACATGGCCAGAATTCCAGCCGGGTTGCCGTCGGCCCCAGTTACGTCATCGGCCGCGATCCGCGCACTGGCCAGGACCATATCCCAGAGGGGTTCGTTCCCGTTTACTCATCAGGCGACCGGACCAAGGACGCCGCACGGTTTGCATCGATGGTGATGAACATGCGGTACGCAGACGAGGTCGATCTTAACCAGTCGTCGCGCGGTGGGCCGGTGTTGCACGAGAAAAAGTCTGTCAATGCGTTTCACCACGTGTCGGCCGCGACGCGCGTGCGCGTGCAGCAGACCAGAGCCAAGCTGGCGCTCAAGTACCAGTTGCTCGAGAGCTACCAGCGCGGGTTTACGGTGACGACCGACGACGAAAAGGTAGCGCTAAACGGCGTGTACAACCCGCTCCAGGTGATCCGGAACCGCGACGCGCGCCCCTCGCGCCTACCACCGGCGCACGAGAGCCGCCGCCTCGGTATTTGGGACGTGGACCCGTCCGAGTACGTGGCGGACTTTGCGTGGATGGCCCGCAACCGGCATCGGATGCGCGACGCCCACGGCAAGCCTGTATACCCCGATAGCGGCAGTGCTGAGGCTGCGGGAGCGAACCTCCACCCGCATGGGAGCGGTTCGGTTGCATCACCCGACGAGCTCGTGCACCATCTTAAGCGCAGGCTCGGCGGGCAGGACGGCAAGCTGCCGAGTGCGGCGATGCATGCGGCGTCGGACTCGTCAAGCTCGCTGTCCGAGGCTGGCGGCCCTCAGTCTGACCATGATAGCGCTGGCGGCGCCAAGGCAGCGGTAGCGGCCGCCGGAACAGCGGCGGCCGCTGCCCCGCTGCTCACTGTCTCGCGCACAAACCCCACGTCGTCGTCGCTATCTCTAGGTAGCCCGCTCGCGTCGTATACGTCCAACGTGACGACGCGGTCGTGGGACGACAATGGCAATGTGTTTCGGCTGTCGCCACCGCTCGAGCCGGTGTCAACCAACATATCTGCACTGACAGGGTCCGAGGCCGGTCCTGCCGCGTCCTCCGTCTCGGTTGCAGAAGCAGACGAGCGCCTTGCACCGGCCGCTGTACCTGCGCCTGTACCTTCGGGCCCCAGCGAGTCGACGCGCTACGTGTACGAGCTCAAGTACCTTGAGCTCGTGTTCCGCCTATGCCAGGAGCGCTACGAGCGCGGCGAGCACTCTGAGAAGCTCGAGGCCGTGGAGAAGCAGCTGCGCAACTACGCTATGCAAGTTCTCCGAAATTCCAACCGGGTTCGCGACCGCGTTTTGCCCGAAGTGTCTGCGTTCTACAACGAGACCGTCGCTGACGTGGGCAAAATCTCAAATGAGCTCGAGAACGATAAGGCGCTCAAGATGGAGTCGGTCATGACTGAGGCTGACCGCGTTATCTCCGAGGTCAACACGACCCTCAACCTCGAAATCCGCAGGCTCAATGAGCGCCTGGAGAAGGTGCACCGCGAAGGCGCGAATCTCCGCTGGCTCGTGAACATTGGCTACAGCCTGCTCGAGTACACTGTCATTGGTGTCATGTGGCTGATTTGGATATTTGTCTTTTTGCTGCTACGGGTCAGGTCCGTGTTCCGTCTGGTGCTGGGGCTCGTGCGCTTCTTGATGTGGTGCTGAGCTGCTCGCTCGTTTTGGGCGCCATGCCAACCACGCCGGTGTTTTTATCTCACCAACATTTACGACCGCATTTTACGACCTTTTTTCTTGGATCTACAGTACTTGATCCAATAATTACGTACTACAATTCGCATAATGATAGATTGAGCATTCCCGAATCGCACGGTAGCTTATATTGCTGTACAAACGTAGCCCCCTCCAATACGAACTCCTCAATGCCTCATAATTCTAGTTCCCGGCCAAGACCGCCCCGGCAGTGGTTCTTCAACTTGCTGCAATGAGCCCCTGGGCGGCGTGACTGTTGGACGGGCAGAGGCCCTCGAGCTGGAACAGAGCCGTCTTGATGCGTTCGCGTACGTCCAGCTGCGGGTCGTTGTGCTGTTGCAGGCTCCGCTTGAAGCCAAGCCGGATGAGCTTCGCAGCGCGGTCCTTGCACGCTTGGTTCCGCTGGTTGCCCTGGTCGCCCTCTGCCCAGTACGTCATGTTGATGACGAGCCACACCGATGCAGTCCTGACTTCGACGCTGAAGTGGCGGATCAAAGGCACGATCTTCTCCAGAATGTCCTCGTGCTGGGCTATGATGTCGCGGTGTGCATCGGTGCCGGCGGCGATGTGCACAAGAATATAAATGGCCGGCGTGAGAATGTTGGGATCGGCGCGGAACTCTGAGATCTTGCGGTCAATAAGCCCAAAAAGCGCCTCGACGCCGACGGCCTCGAGCAAATGGTCGACCCCTTCATTGTTGCGGCACAGAAAGTTACGCACAAATTCGAGCGCCTGTTCCTGCACGTCGAGGACTGGGTCATCGCACAGGCTAAGCAAGTGGGATGGCGTGAGCTTGTTAAGCACCTGGATCTTCGTGTCCTTGGAAGCGTCGAAAATCGCGTGCTTGAGCGCCCACACGCTATTAGTCCGCAGCGGCGAGTATGACGACTCGGTCTCGCCAATAATGATCTCTAGCATACCCTTTTCGAAAAAAGGCTTCTGGTGCGGGCTGAACTCGAGAATCAGATTGCACACAATGGCCATGAGCGCCGCCCTCACCTCGAGGTTGTTTTCTGACTGCTCGATCTTGTCCTCGTCGCTCTGGTCCTCGGACATTGTGCGACCGTCGTTCTTGGTTTCGGGGGCATCGGATCCCTGCAGGCCCGGCACCTCATCGTACAGCAACGTCATTATGGCGTCCATTACCTCTTTTGACGACAGCGACGTCCGCAGGATGCGCACACTGCGTGACAGCGCTCGCATCAAGTGGCACGCCGCGACCTTCATGCGGTGAAACGACGGCCGCGCATGTACAGGGCTGTCCTCGCGGCGCGCCGACATAATGCGCGTCACCATCTGAAGGCCGCCATTGTCGACAATATCGACGCGGTACTGGTCCTCCTTGTGACAGGCGATGCCGGCGAGCGCGAGGAGGTTACTCTCGATGAGAAGGTGATCCTTGGGGTTCTCGACGTCGGTGGTCTTGAGCACGGTAAATATCCGCTTGATGACACCCACCTCGTAAGCAGCAGCGGCGCTGCGCTCGTCGTCGCGGCAGATGTACGAGAGCGTAAGGCCGACGCGTGGGTCCTTGCGGAGACGGTCCAGAATAGGCACCAGCGTCGGCAGCAGCGGGCGCGTCATCATCTCCCGCTGGTCTTCGTTGGTCGAGAACTTTTGCAAGCGCGACAGCAGCTCGACAGCGCTCAGCCGGATGCCCGAGTCCTGAGACCGCGTGAAGTGAACCAGGCCCTGAATGAAGGTGTCGCTCGAGACCATCTTAAGGGTGCCCGTTGCCTGGTGGCTCGACGGCGCGCTGTTGAGTAGCTCCCGGGCCCGCGACACCGAGACGACGCAAGACAGGGCGTTGAGCGCCTCCTCGATCGGGACCGCGGGCGAGTTGGTGTGGCCGGCGCGCCGCATAAACACCGAGATCCAGGCCGCGAGGCTCGGCGTGAGCTGGGACAGTTCTGTCATGCCGGGCTTATTGGGCGCCAGCAGCGGGATGAGCTTGCACGACTGCTTGAGGATCTGGTAGTTAGCGGACCGCAGCGTCAGGAAGCGGTCGAGCAGCCCCACGATCTCTGGGTGCCGCTGCAGTAGCAGCGGCAGCGACCGCTGTTCAAGCATCGTCACCAGGATGCGTAGCGACGTCGAAATGAGCTCCTGCGACGACGTTGTATCCAGCACACTCAGAACTGTGCCGATGACTGGGTACGCCAGCAGCTCCTGCACCAGTTGCTCAGAGCCATAGGCTAGGCTGCCCATGATAACCGCCGCCTGGACCTGGCAGTCGAGGCTGCCTTTGGCATAGATTTCTAGCAGCGTCGGCACGATGCTGGACGACGCAAACACCTCCTTCTCCTCGTGGTGGCCTATGATAACATGCTTGAGCTCCTTGAGCGCCGCCAGCTGTATGTCATGATTCGGCGACGACAGCCGCTGCTGGAACTGCAGCGGCGCCTCGCTGTGTGGCACATCGGGTATGGTGTCTCCCGACATGATAGCGTTGTGTGTCTGGTGACGACGGCAGCAAACCGGGGTCCAGTCCTGTTTTAGACTCACGGGGGAAGCGGCTATACCCTGGTCAGTGATGAAATTAGGGGACTCGGGGCCTGCTTATGGCACTGTTGAAGAGTCCCCCGCAAGCGTTAGTGTAGTTCAAACAGCGACTGTTTGCGCGCGGTTGCGTCGGCAGTGCGTTGCAGTCCAGTCGGATCGCGGGATCGCAACGACTCTTGCAGCCAGGTCCGTGTTCTGGGCCCTTTCGTGTGGGAACGACAGTTTTGGCCCGGGATAGTGGGCAAGGGCATTGTCGATTGCGGGGTTGCGCATGGCGTGCATATGAAGCGGTGTATTGAGAGGTGACGAGCACGTCTATGAGAAATTGCTATACGCCAGTGGTTGTCCGCCTGGTTCCTACGGACCGCGAGGATTTGCCGTATGCCGCGGTGGACGCCGGCTTATGGAGGGCGGCGGTCCCCGGCCAGATGTGACAGCCACAGCCAGTTTGGCTGGGCGTGGCGTGAGCAACTGACTGTTACTAACGTGTATATGTCATTACAGTGGGAGTTGCAGCCACCTGAGAGTGGCCGTGGCTAGCCGGGGCGAGCACCGCCACGGGGAAGTGGCGTCGGACAAGCGCGTCCAGCAGTGCGTCTGGAGCGCACCCGAGCATGTTGAGTCTGCCATCCTAGGCGAGGACTATAAAAACGGAAATAGCACCTAGCCATCCACAGTTCTCAACGACAGGTTGATTACCGGATGCCAGTGCTCCTCGATGTTGCCTGGCGTCTCAGCGTCTTGTGCTGACAGTCTCAGCGTCTGGTTGTGACAAGTTCTTGTGCGTTCATTGCGCCGAAATGAACAACAAGCATACCGCTCCATCCAGCCCTGAAGTCATACGGTATGACACCATTTCATCATGCATGCATGGAGTCACACGCCAATAGCGCCGACTGGACCATGACGAGTGCGATCTCCACGGAGGACAACGAACAGTCAGTGTGCAGTCCGCACAGCACTCGCCACCCGAAACCGTTGCCAGACACCGGCCCGATACAACCCGACCCCACCCCACGCTCGGATCTATGCCGCGAACGAAAAAAAATCTACGCCCGTACCCTTATCACTGTGGCTGCAGCACTTTATCGACATCTCACGTGAATGAACGTGATTGCACTGTGCAGAATCAGACCCCCCGTTTTAAGCCGGCAGCCATGACAAATTTCGTGGAGACGTTATTGGCGTTGGGGCTGCACCAGAAAAAAAAAGGTTGTGCGCACACAAGTTCGCTCCCAACATGGCTCCTTACATTGAAACGCGCACGCCGTCACCGTCGTCGGTAAAGGAGACGGACTCCATCCGCAGCCCGTTCCCGGTGCCTACTGATTTGTCGTCGGTCCAGGGCACTGTCTACTGCACTAAGCAGCTTCTGACAGAGCAGGCGAGCTACGCCATCTCGAGCGGTATCTTTTCGTACTCGCCCGAGACTTTTGGACTCGACAGCGCCATCGGCGTGTGGGAGCAGGCAGGCCAGAAGAATGGCGACGGCGTTGTGCCGCGCGTGACTCGTCTCGAAGCCCGCGCCGGCGCTGCCTCGGCGCTGCTCGGCTACCTCGAGAGCCGTGCTGGATCATCCGCCGGGCTGCAGACCGTGCTGGCCACGCCGGCGGCACTCGAGCTCATGAAGCCCGTGCTGGCCCAATACGCGGTGTCGGCACCCAAGGCCCCGCCTATTGTTTTCCAGGTCGCGGCCGTTGACTACACTGACAAGCTCGTTGCCGACTACACGACTGCCGCCGAGGTCGCCAAGGACCTGGGCCTCGGCCTTGTTGCATCGACTTCGCTCGCAGACTCGCAGGCCGTGTCTGTGTACGCAGCTCTGCTCGGCAGCGCAGTCGGTGTGCCGTCGATCCACATCTACGACGGCCTGCGGGGCACCCGCCAGAGCAACCGCGCGACAGGCGTCCTGCCGGCGCAGACTGTCGCTGCCAAGTACCGCCAGGTCGCGATCCGCATGGCTAAGCTCGCCGAGTCGGGCTCTGCGACCCAGCGGGCCGCGCGTCTGCTGAGCGAAGTCAACGCCGAGTTTGGCACCGACCTCAAGCCGTTTGAGTACTCGGGTCCTGCCAGCCCCGAGCGCGTCATTGTGGCGTTTGGCTCTGTCGAGGCCGACCTGGCCAAGCAGATTGCGGCCGCGCCCGGCTCGAAGACCGGTGCTATAAACGCCCGCATCCTGAGCCCGTTCCTCGACGGCGACTTTGCAGCTGCTCTTCCGAAGTCCGCCAAGGAGGTTGTTGTCCTAGGCCAAGTCCGCTCGGCCGCCGACGCTGCCGACGCGCGCGTCCACTCGGCTCTGTACCGCGACGTTGTGACTAGCCTTGTTCTGCGCGCCGGCGGCCTCGCCGGCCGCGACGTCACCGAGCTCAAGTATGCGCGCGGAGACTCTGTCCAGGAGGTGCTCGAGGCCCGCTTTGGCGCTTTTGCCCCGCTGCCGGCGGGCAATGACGTCAAGAAGCTCGTGTTTTGGGATGACGACAATTCGAAGACTGTCGAGTCGCCCGGCGCGCTTGCCCATACGCTCGCGCTCGATGACAAGAACAATGTCGCGTTCTACAAGGTCTATGACAACGAGGTGCTCTCGGGTGCCGTCCAGAGCAGCCTGACGGTCGCTCCCGCTGCCACCGCCCTGCCGCTTGTCGACACCGCGTCGACGTCGCTCGTCTTTGTCAACGATGCCAATCTCACCTCGGCCTACGACGTGCTTGCGACCGCCCGTGACGGCGCCGCTGTCATTGTCGGCGGCCAGAAGGCCGACGCAGCCGAGCTCGAGAAGGCACTCAGCCCGCAGTTCCGCGCTGCCGCCGCCGCCAAGAACATTGCGCTCTACGCGCTCGACTATGCGGCTGTTGGCGAAAACAGCGAGACCCACGGCCGCACTGAGGCGATGCTCCAGCAGGCTGCCGTCTGGAAGGTCACGGAGCCCGCGTTTACCGTCGACCAGATCACCACTAAGATTGTGCTGGCCAACGGTGTCGACACCGAGCTCGTTGCTGCCAGCGTCGTCCGCCTTATTGAGACGGCGTTTAAGTCGGCATTCAAGCCGGTTGAGATTCCGAAGGAGTGGGCTGTCGGCCCTGAGCCGGCTACTGTCGAGGCCAAGACTGAGGCCAAGACCGACGCCGATACCAAGACCGAGGCGGAGGCCACCCAGCTTCCTGTTCTTCCAACCGCTGCGCAGCCGTCGTCGTTCGTCGCCAACGACGTCGCCCACCTCGAGGGCGCCGAGGAGTCGTCCGCGGCCCACCAGACGATCGCCGACGCGACCCGCAAGCTTGTGTTCCGTGAGGCCTACGGCGCCTCATCGGAGCTGCGCCCCGACCTGCCCACCAAGACGTTTGTGTCCAAGGTCAAGGTCAACCAGCGCGTCACGCCCGGTGACTACGACCGCCACATCTTCCACCTGGAGCTCGATATCACCGGAACCGGTCTCAAGTACGCCATTGGCGAGGCGCTCGGCGTCCACGCGCCCAACAGCGACGAGGGTGTCCGCGACTTCATCTCGTGGTACGGCCTCGACGCCGACGCCCCCGTGTCGCTGCCGTCGCGCGACGACCACACTCTCGAGGAGACCAAGACCGTGTACCAGGCGCTCCGCGACAACCTCGACCTGTTTGGCAAGCCGCCCAAGAAGTTCTACGAGGGCCTCGCACAGTATGCCACCGACGCGGAACAGCGCGCCGCTCTTGAGCGACTTGGGTCGGCAGACGGCGCCGAGGAGCTCAAGAAGCGCCAAGAGGTCGACTTCTGCAACTATGTTGATATTCTCCAGGAGTTCTCGTCCGCGCACCCATCGATGGCGGAGCTCGCGCACCTCATTGCGCCCCTAAAGCGCCGCGAGTACTCGATCGCGTCGTCGCAAAAGGTCCACCCCAATGCCGTCCACCTCCTCATTGTCGTGGTTGACTGGAGCACGAAGGACGGCAAGAAGCGCTTTGGCCAGTGCTCCAAGTTCCTGTCTGGCCTGACCACCGGCGACGAGGTCGTGGTCTCGGTCAAGCCCTCGGTCATGAAGCTGCCCAAGGACCCCCGCGCCCCGGTCATCATGGCCGGTCTCGGCACCGGTCTCGCGCCGTTCAAGGCGTTCCTCGAGGAGAAGTACTGGCAGAAGGTGAACGGCCACGAGATCGGCGATATCTACCTGTTCCTCGGCGCCCGCCACCAGCGCCAGGAGTACCTGTACGGTGAGCTGTTCGAGGCCTACAAGGACGCTGGCATCCTCACGTACATTGGCGCTGCCTTTTCGCGCGACCAGCCCCACAAGATCTACATCCAGGACCGGATCCGCGAGGCCAAGGAGCCGCTTATCGACGCTTTTGTCAAGAAATCCGGTAACTTCTATCTTTGTGGCCCGACCTGGCCGGTTCCGGACATCTCGGCCGCGCTGTCCGACATTGTCGTTTCCGAGGCTTCGGCCCGCGGCGAGACCGTTGACCCCGTTCGCATCGTCGAGGACCTCAAGGAGGCCGAGCGCTATATTCTTGAGGTCTACTAGATTTAGAGCATTAATAGACTCGTTTTGTGGTTTGCACTGTAGTTTTGTGCGTTTTTCGTGCTCCCGGAATAAAGCAGTCTGGGCCCCTCGCGCGAGCAACTGGCTCACATGTCTGCATAACAATCTAGCATTTATGCACAATGGCAAAAAGGATTTTTTGCGCGGCGCTCTCACCGGCCAGCACCGCCCTGGCTGCGCGGTGTCTCATAGTGAGGCGGCGCGCGCAGCAAGCGGTTGCCGTGGCGATCCCGAGCAATCGGCAAGAACCACCCAGCTGTGGAGGGAACGAAGCCGTTTGAGCTTGGTGGCCCGCGCGTAACTGGCAACGTCTAGTGAATCTACCGGTCGATACCGAGCGGTTGCCCTCTCTGCGCACTCTTTCTAGTGGAGTTACTTAAGGGACAGCGTTGGTTTTGCGACACAACCGCAAAGCCAAGACATTTTCACTCGAAAACGGCACACGACAAAGCGCGTTGCAATGGAACAGCGGGGAGCGTCGCTCGAGGACCTCATCCCGGTCGTCAACAAGCTTCAGGACCTGGTGTTTAACACCATTGGCTCCGATACGCTCGACCTGCCGCAGGTGGTCGTCGTGGGGTCGCAGTCCTGTGGCAAGTCGTCCGTATTGGAGAATATTGGTATGTGAGGAGCAGTAAAGACCCCGCGTCGTTATAACTTTGTTTTTCGTTAGTTTCTCTTCCTTTTGCAACCATAACACTAACAATAGTGGGCAAAGACTTCCTCCCGAGAGGCACTGGTATTGTGACGCGACGGCCGCTGATTCTTCAGCTCGTCAACATCCCGTCGAGCAAGCCAAAGGACAGCCCTGACGACGGGCGCCGCGAGGCAGAGTGGGGCGAGTTTCTGCATATCCCGAACCGCCGCTTTTACGACTTTGACGAGATCCGCCGCGAGATCGAGTCCGAGACGTCGCGCATCGCCGGCAACAACAAGGGCATCAACCGGCTGCCCATCAACCTCAAGGTGTTTTCGCCCCATGTGCTCAACCTGACGCTTGTCGATCTACCCGGCCTCACCAAGATTCCGATCGGAGACCAGCCCACCGACATTGAGAAGCAGACGCGCGCCCTCATCCTCGAGTATATTGCCAAGCCCAACAGCATCATCTTGGCGGTGTCGCCGGCCAATGTGGACCTTGTCAACTCGGAGTCGCTCAAGCTGGCGCGTCAGGTCGACTCGCAGGGAAAGCGCACGATTGGCGTGCTCACAAAGCTGGACCTTATGGACCAGGGCACTAACGCCATTGATATTCTCTCCGGCCACGTGTACCCGCTCAAGCTGGGCTTCATTGGCGTCGTGAACAGGTCGCAGCAAGATATCCAGGACCACAAGTCTCTAGGCGACTCTCTGCAGTCGGAGCGCGAGTTCTTTGAGTCGCACCCCGTCTATAAGAACATTGCCCACAAGTGCGGCACCGCCTATCTCGCCAAGACGCTCAATCAGACGCTCATGTCGCATATCCGCGAGCGTCTGCCGGACATCAAGGCGCGTCTCAATACGCTTATGGGCCAGACCGAGCAGGAGCTCGCAAGTTACGGCGACGCGAAGTGGTTTTCGCCCGCCAATCGCGGCCCGCTCATCCTGCAACTCATGACCAAGTTTGCGGCATCGTTCATCGCGAACATCGAGGGCACCGCTGGCCTCTCGACCAAGGAATTGTGTGGCGGCGCGCGCATCTACTATATCTACAATGACGTATTTGGCCGGTCGCTCACCAAGATCGACCCAGTTGGCACGCTCTCGTACGCGGACGTGCGGACGGCGATCCGCAACTCGACGGGCCCGCGGGCATCGTTGTTTGTGCCCGAGCTCGCGTTCGACCTGCTGGTCAAGCCGCAAATCAAACTCCTCGAGGGTCCCTCGCAGCGCTGCGTCGAGCTGGTGTACGAGGAGCTCATGAAGATCTGCCACAACTGCGGCTCGCCCGAGCTGGCCCGGTTCCCCAAACTGCAGGGCAAGCTCATTGAGGTCATCTCTGACCTGCTGCGGGAACGCCTCGGCCCGACGTCATCGTACGTATCGAGCCTCATCGACATTCAGCGCGCGTACATCAACACCAACCACCCCGACTTTTTGGGCGCCGCCGCGGCCATGTCGGCCGTACTTGAGGAACGCCAGACGCAGGAGAAGAAGGCCAAGGAGGCCCACGCCGCTGCGCTCGCCAAGAAGCTCACGTCGCCGAGCGCCGAGGACGCTGTCGCCAACGGCGACGCCCCCGCGCTCAACGGCGACGTATCCGACGACACCAAGCACGGCAGGCACCGCCACTCGCGCGGCGCCAACGGCGTTGCGTCGCACTCGACTTCGTCACTTCTCAATGGTGAGATGACGCCGACCGTCAACGCCACCGGTCTCCATCAGCGCGACGCACAGAAGGACTCGTTCCTCAACTACTTCTTTGGCAAGGACGGCGCCGACAAGCCGGTTGCCCACCCATCGCGCGATGCCAGCCCGTCTGTTCGCAACCCGGCCACTGGCGATCTCGGCCTCAACCCCCAGGCGACGCCGGCCGACGCGTTCTCGTTCCGTGACGTCGACAACACCCTCGACCCGGAGATTGCCAACCTATCGGAACGCGAGATCCTCGAGTGCGAGCTCATTCGCCGCCTCATCAGCTCGTACTTTGACATTGTGCGCCAGAGCATCCAGGACCAGGTGCCCAAGGCGGTCATGCACCTGCTCGTCAACTTCTCCAAGGAGGAGGCTCAGAACAGGCTCGTTTCGGAGCTGTACAAGGAGTCGCTGTTCGACGAGCTGCTGTACGAGGACGAGAACCTCGCGCAGGAGCGTCAGAAGTGCGAGAACATGCTCAAGACATACAAGGAGGCTGCTCGCGTCGTGGGCGAGGTTGTATAAATCTGTTGAAACCGGCTGCGGACCCGACGCCGCAGCACACAAGTGCTCATTTGTATATACAGTCTATCAAAGCAGTTGGTCGATAAGAAGCTTGGCAGGACTAGGCTCTTGGCGTGTATTGCGTTAGCCGAGTCCGCTCAGCCGAGTCCGTAGTTTTGTTCCTGTGGCTGTCGCGACAGTCCTTCGGCCTAAATACCCGCGGCAAGAACTCTCAGCTTGGACTGGAAGCTATCAATGTCGAGGTACGTGCCCTTAAACCAGCGTCGGCCGGTGCTGGACTGGAACTCACGACGGCCGTGGAGCGTACGGCGGTTTTGAAAGAGCATACACGTGTTCGCAGGTGTCTTGGCCTCGAACTGGTTTCGTTGGTCTTCGATGTGCGCCTCAAACGCCCGAAGACCTCGCATGAACGCCGCCACCGTCTTGTCCGAGAACCCAGCGCCTGAGTCGTCGCCAACTGTCGCAATGGCGTCGAGCGGACCCTGGAACGGCGGTGAGTAGTTGAAATGCGAGATGGGACAGCGGTTCGTATCTGCGTCGACGGGTCCATTGCGGTTCTCGACGATAGTCGGACGCGAATAGTAGTAGTGCTGGTTGTCGTTGACATAGTGGAATGAGACTGGCACCTTGGTGAGGGCGTCGTATGCCTCCGGGTCGGTGCGCAGCACGGCGAGGGCAGCGGCATATGCGTCGGCAAATACTGACTCGCCACCTTGAGTGGAGTTTTCAATCACATGGAGCAGCTGGATTCCCGGCGGAGATTCGTAATAGCACAGATCCATGTGCAACGGCAGGTACACCGAGGTGTAGGCGACATTCTTGGCTCGCGGGACCGAGATGACATCCCACGTCGGCCCGTAGAACGTGTCCTTGACATAACCGACACGGCGGGCGATCTCTGCGACAGTGATGGGCCCGCTGCCGTCCTGGCCCGGGCGCTCTGGCACATTGTCGACAAACACGAGACCGTCTTGCTCTAGGGCTTGAAGTGTCTGCAGCAGCATAGAGTCGTCCCGCATGTACTCGTCATAGCTCACGCGCATCGGCTCGATGGCCCCGTTGGTCCACGGCTTCCATCGATCTGAATCTAGGCGCCTGTACCTCAGCCGCGACGACTGGCTGGCATACCGCTTGAGGAACTCGAGACTGAACTCGGAGCGGTTGCCGTCCTGCCAGAGCACCTCGAGCCTATCGCCGCCACTAACATTGGCGTGCTTGATAATATTCGTTTCAGGCAGATGGCCGGTAGAGAATCTCTTCTGCGTGGTGTTCGGATCAACGGAGTGCTCCTCGCGAGCCGCGTCGCGCAGAAACAACTGCCTGAACGTGACGGGCTCGTCCGCTACGCCGATCAGTGTCAGTGTTCGCGGCCCAATGGATTCCACATGAAGGTTTCTGCGGCTCAGGCCGCCCAATGGCCGCTGGATCCAGCGGGCTGTCCTGTGGAGCATGATGGACGGAAATCAGTCTGCCGAAAACGCGGGGTCCCTTTTCCATTGACCCCACGTACGGCTTTACTACATAACGAGGCAAAGCCGGACGCCGGCACTGTTGGCCACTGGCGACAATAAACTAATTTTAATTCTAAGCTACATATTTAGCTGCTATCGAGTTGGGTGTAGATTTCGAGTATGGCAGACACGCTGCCGAATACTGATTGAACTCATGACACCCCCGTGTCAGCCGAACCTCGGCTAGCCGTCGCAGCCCCGCAGCTCGACTACATGCCTGTGCGCGTTCACATAATTGTTTTGTAATTGCACAGATTTTGGGGACATTGTTATACACAGCGCGCTTCAGTCGCCATGCTGCCTCGCGAGTAGCAGCAGATAGTCATAGCTCCCAAAATTAGCAGATCGCCAACGGGTGTATAAGATGCTACATCAATCCACCTATTTCGGCGTCGGAGTGTACCAGGACCGGCGCCACGGGTAGCCGTCTCGGGCCCCTGGCCGCTACCTATGCTCGAACGGCATTCTGCCGCCTCCCGACGTGTTGGCAAATAGTTGCAGTCTCCTTCAAGCGCACAGAGCCTCGGCTAGGCTCCGAACGATGTCGCACTTGCAAGATCTAATATCTTCAGTCGGCTACTAAGCACTATGTATCTTGCCGCTTGCTTTCATATCGTAGCGCGTTTCCCACTAGCTCGTTTGCCACTACATGATAGCCATAACAAGGCGTTGCGCGCATAACATCACAGCTCTCTGAACTGTGGGCAGTGCGTTGCTCGCGTACAGTTTTTGCGTCCAAATTTTAGCCGTATAAATGATGCCCAGTCAGCAAATGCCCCGGTGCGCAGAGCGAGTTACTGAGTCTGTTCTAAAGGACATAATTCCGATTGGCAAATGTGGAGGCGGAGGCAGCCTCACCACGATTACTTATTGTTCAGGTGGCGAAGTTCCATCTAGCCCGTCTGTCCCGCTTCTTCCGCCTGGTACCCCTTCTTTACCTGGTCCTCCGAAGCCTGGCCCGTCGCAGCCTGGGCCATCACAGCCCGGTCATTCGCTACCTGCTCCGCCGGTGCCTGTTCCCTCGCAGCCTGGTGAATCAGAGACGCCCTGTGAGTCAGAACCTGGTCCCTCGCAGCCTGGTCCCTCGCAGCCTGGTCCCTCGCAGCCTGGTCCCTCGCAGCCTGGTCCCTCGCAGCCTGGTCCCTCGCAGCCTGGCCCGTCGCAGCCTGGCCCGTCCCAGCCTGGGCAGTCCCAGCCCGGTCATTCGCTACCTGGTCCGTCGCTACCTGGTCCGTCGCTGCTTGTTCCCCCGCAGCCTGCTCCCTCGCAGCCTGGCCCCTTGCAGCCTGGTCCTTCTCAGTCTGGTACTTCTCAACCTGGTCCTTCTCAACCTGGCCCCTCTCAACCTGGTCCTTCTCAGCCTGGTCCTTCTCAACCTGGCCATTCGCAACCCGGTCCTTCGCAGCCTGGTCCTTCTCAACCTGGTCCTCCCCAACCTGGTCCTTCTCAACCTGGTCATTCTCAGCCTGGTCCTCTTCAACCTGGCCCCTCAAAGCCCAGTCCATCCCGAACCGTTCACTCGAGCACACTCATTTCGGTGCCTCATTGCGGTCCTGCCTCGACTGGCCATACGAGTACTATCACCAGTACCATCACTGGTTCGGACACTGTCTGCACCATCATTGAGACTATAACGGAGTACTGCAGCGCTCTGCCCACTCGGTCGAACAATAGCCCGGGTAGGGCTACTGTGACTGTCACCGAGACTGAGACTCAGACTGAGACCGTGAGTGTCCCAGTCCCAAGCGGTCCCGGCTGCTCGGCCGCCACGGTCACCGTCTGTAGCACTGAGTGTGCCACCGCACTGTCCAAGCGCTCGGAGCATGCACAGGTCTTCAAGCGCTCTGATGCCGCCAAGCCTGCTGCATTTGGCGTCTCAGCTCTGGTTTTCATTGCCATTGAGGCTTTGATGTAAACCACAAACGTTTCGACTTTTATCCTTCCTATACTGTCCTTGAAAAGGGCATTCTTTCCAAGAAAAGAGATCCCATTGACCATTGACTTACGAAACCGCAGTGATCTCGTAGTTAGCGCTTCTTTCGAACCAGGCGATTAGAGAGAACGTTGACGGCAGGTGATGTGCTAGCTTTGACGTTGCGTATTTCTGGCTTGCGATTGCCGCGGATGCTAAGAATAGATGATTCGGGAACGAGTGTGTAAACTTCTGTATGTGCGTCAGCAGCGCTTTGCTTGGTCGCGTAGTTCGAAGACATGCAGCAATCCTTGAGCTTCTCCATCATTTTGTAGGAAACTGGCGTCGTGTGACTAGCAAGTCTCTCGCAAGGGCGGAGATGTCCCTCAATAGCCAGGATTCCGACAGCACGTCCCAGGCGAAACTCCTGCCTCGACTGAAGCTCCAGCCAGAACTGCTCCAACGAGACGTCCTTGAGTCGGCGCTCGCCTATTAGAAAGTCGAGGAACCGGCGCTTCGGATCATCAGGGAAGCGCGGTATGTAATGAACCGCTGGCTTGGTCGCCGTCCCATGACGTGGTGCGAAAATGTGGCCCACTTCCCACTTGAGGGTCGCTGCCTTGGTCTTAGATAGGTAAGCTCTGACGTCGCGCTCATTGGCACCCGGCATTTGCAGAGTGGCTCGTGCACCGGGTTCAAAATCGTCTGCAAGCTCGTCCATTACGGAGATCCACCATTTGATCAGCTGGCCGTCTGAGAGAAGGTGCTTCCGGGGGTTGTCTTTCGAGAGCGGGAACAGATACTGGCCCTCGGCTTTGGCGAAAAGGCAGAATCGCACGAGCTTGTCCTGTCGCACATAGTGTCGTAAGAGGTCGCGCAGAATTGCTTTCACAACATCACGCACCGAGAGCCCGTGCTCGTAGAAGTGTCCCGTAGTGTCGGCCTTGGAAACGAAGAGAGTGCACGTGTTGGGGCTCTCGTATATGATAACGTCCAAACCGAGGATGTCTAGGCCGTCGTACGAGAGCATAAAGTAGTGTGGCGCGGCCATATCCAGCTTGTCGGCGCGCCCATGGCGCTTTCCTCTGTAAATCAGAGCGCGGCATGCTCTGGGAATCGTGTATGCATGAATAAGGTCGAACGACTTTTTCAATGTGGGGAGCACATCTTCCAGCGCAGACACGAACTGGACCTTGTCTCCCATTTATCTCAGACGCAGCAACCACGCTGCCGGTTATCACAATTTTGGCTCCCTGGAGCACTGTGTTCAAGTATCCGTTTTGAGACTACGCGCTCGGGCGGGGTTTAGATATGCAACGCACTTAAAATGTGGGCTGGTACGCAGGTTGCTCATGGGTTATAGCTGTTAGTTACATTAAGTAAAGTGACGCGCCGCGCGAGCCTTCGCGCCTTGGAAATACCACCGCGAAGTCGGACTCCATAGGCACTCTAGGCGCCGGGTGCTGCAATGGACTGGAAAGTACGCGGATCAGTCTAGCTGTAATGTCTGGCGTACGCCACATAGAAATCGGCCGAGATGATGCGACGGAAATGCCCGTGTTTACCAACTACGATCCGTTCCGTTCGTCGTCGGAGGACTCGGAGGGCGCGCTCGAGGGGGCTTCAGGCGACGAGGCCACAACTGCAATGACGTCGCGAAGCGATGCGGAAGCTGGCTTCTCAAAGCTGGGTAAGTTCTGCATAGGACAGTAAGATGAGCAGTGCTAACACCAGACATCGAACTGCTGCGCGAGATCGTACGGGCCGTGGATCGCAAGTCCCGAGGCGAGAGGCATCCAGTGGACTTTGCCGACGTGTTTGCAGAGTTTCAAAAGGCGGTAGAGGCGCGTTCGCTGTCATTTGACACTTATCCAGGCGCATTGAAGGTGCACAAAGCCCTTACACGCCTGCAGTCGTACCCAGAGCATCGATGGAAATCTAGACTGGAAGCACTCTTGGGCGTCTATGAAATGGAGGACAAAAGCCGAAGGCAGCTGCTGCATCGTACCAGCTCCATCCTTATTAACAGGTTTAGACGCCGGGTTTTGGATCTGTGGCTCGACAAGGTACAGGATGCACAGTTCCGCGACGTGCGCAACACGGACATTGCTGTCCACAACCACTCGCTGAGTTTATGCCATAAAGCTCTTGGCAGCTGGGTGTCTGCGTGGGACGACCGGCTTCGAGAGGTGGAGCACGCAACTGTTCAGCGACGGCGGACGTTGCTGTCACGATATCTGGGAGCCTGGAAAGAGCGTTTGGATGGACAAAAGCACAATATAGGCGCTGCCGTGCAGAATGTCCAGCGCCACTTCCTGCACCTGTGGATGAATCGACGCCAGGAGCTGTATTCGCAGGAAGATGCCGCCCATCGATTACACGAGACGCGGATTAAGCGGCGACAACTGGCTGGAATGTGGCGTACATACTGCACTGTCATGGCGGACAAACGGCACGACCATCACCTGCTATCGCGTACGATGGACACATGGGTATTCCGCACTAGCTACTACTACATTGTCGGGGGGGACGTGCAAGAACGCTATAACGAGGCAATGATGGAACGCGCATTCGGACGGTGGCTACAATCCAAGCAGCGTGTTGAGACTCTTGCGCAAGCTGCAGTTCTATTCGAAAAGACGCAAACTCTGCAAAAGGCGTTTAGTGCTTGGACTCGCGCACTACAGCTTCAGGCCATTGCGTTTCCACTTGTTGAATGGAAGCGGCGGAGAATGGCCAGGGCCATATTCCGGCGATGGCGGCTGCGGACTTTAGCGCGCCTCGAGGCACAGGAGTTCCAGCGTTACTTCACGCTGAAAAAGTACCTCAAGGAATGGAGGGATGCTGCAAAGGGCCGGCGCTGGCAGCGGCTGCGGGATTCAGTGCACGCTCACAACGCTCTGAGCGCGTGGCGCATCGAGCTCCGCGGACGTGTTGTGTCGCGGCAGGTTGACGCGCGAGTTGCCGAGACGTGCTTCGCTCTTTGGGCCCAACGGACAGAGAACGTGTTTTTACGGGACGACGATATGAAGCTGGCGGCTGACGAGTTCCGCGACAGGGCTCTGCTGGCAGTGTATTTTAACGCCTGGCGAGAGCGGTACCGCGTGCAAGCGGATCACGAAGCTGCCGCCGCCGCTGAGGCGAAAGCTGCACTGAAGATATCCATCCTAGAAACGATGATCGCGAAGCTTAGCATCCACGACGCGCAATACGACACTGCGTGTCTCCGCTACCGGCAGTCTACGCTGAGGTGGGTGTTTGGTCAGTGGAAGAAAGGCCGTGAGACGCGCAGAATCCGCCAGATCAACCGCATTGCAGATGAGATCGAGTCGCATCGCAACCTGGCCCTGAAGGAGGAGGCTCTGGGCCTTTGTATTAAGCGGCACAGGGCGTACCAGGCGCTGGTAGCGAAGGCGTCCGACGCAAGCAATCGCAAGCTAGTCCAGCAACGGGCATTTTTGTTCGACCACTGGTACTGGCGGTGGTCCGCAATCGCGGTGCGGGACGCTGAGGCATCGGAAATGAGAGACGTCGTGGCGCTGCACGCCACGTTCCAGAGCTGGTCGGCGAAAAGGCAGCGTCTTCTCGAGCTGTCAGGCGAGTCTGCCAAATATGATGCGTCCCGCAACGCCGAGCTTCAGCTCAAGCTACTGCGGCAATGGCGTCTTCGCACGCTCAAGTCGTCTGGAAATCGCCGGCTTGCAGATGATCTTCAGACGCGCCTGGCTCGCAACGCCCTCCGAACCTACTTTAGGATCTGGGCCCGGCGGTCGAGCAAGTCCGAAGACGCTAACGAGGCAGCTCCAGCGAGCCCTTCGCCAGCTACGGCACCGCACTCGCGCTCAGCGCCTAGGCTTCGCCTGGCTGGCCTAGCATCGCCTGCTCTCCGGACTCCCACGAGATCCCCGCTTCAATTTCCAATGACGTCTATCCGCCACGCACAACGGGGCCGGGAGAGAGAGCCTATACACGCGTCGTTTCGCTCTCGCCTCTCGCAGACTACCAACGCTAATGATGAAGAACTTTGAATGACTCCACGTTTATGTATTATAATGGTAAACCACGATGGTCCCGACAGCGCAATTAAGTTTGTTTGTTGTTGTTTTCTTCTTGTTCATCAGATTGTTAAACTAAAACACTAAATCATTCACTCGGCGTCCTCGGCAAAAGCATTGTCGGGAACCTTGTACAGCTTAATGGCCGGAGTGTTGGGGTCACGGATGAGCACGTACTTGCCGTCACCCAGCTCCGAGCAGATGTTAATAATAGACTTGAGGATACCCCAGCCGTTGGTGACATTAACACCGACCTGGGCGGCAAACTGGACCGGCGACTGGGTGTACACTCCAAGGATATTGTGCTGTGTGTTGTCCTTGGGGGTTATACGCGACACGAAACCGATTTTGAGCAGGTTGGCGCCAGACAGAATGCTCTGGATGGTCCATCGCGAAACCTTGCTCAGGTTGTTCTTGACCTCGGTGGCAATGATGGCACCGCGCTGGTTGACAATCTTGTTCTTCCACTCGAGAACGCCCGAGGTGCCGCCGTACTCGTTGAGAGCCTTGATAGCGACCAGGTCGTCCTTGCCGGTGGTCGGATTGAGCTGGGCAGCATCAATCTCAGTACGGATAACAAGCGGGATCTCCTCGTCCTCCTCGGGGTTGTTGGCGAGGTTGAACTTGCGGTACTTGTATCCGCGGGCGAGCGGGATCTCGCCAGACGACGGATCGTGGAACGGATTCGGCTGGCCAAAGTCGTACTTGTGGTTGGGGTCCTCGTCAGTGGCATCGACCACAAAGTTGTCGTTGATGTAGGTGGCCTCGATGGCGAGTGACTGGGCGCTGTTGATGCTCTCCTTCTCGGACGCGTCCGGCGGGGCGTCGTAGCTGTTCTCGTCAACCGACAGGAAGTCGAGGGGACCGCCGTCGCGCTTGTCGAGGAACACGTTGCCGTTGGACTTGGTGATGATGATGTCCCACGGGTTGTTGGTCTTGGGGGCAGTCATGAGCAGCGCAATGACCGAGTCGGTCGAGTAGTAGGTGCCCTGGGATTGTGACTTGTCAGCCAGGCCGCGAATCACGGGGTCGTCTGACGCCGACGGGTTGTAGATGGCGCGGTCGACAGCCTCAAGCTTGACGTTCACCGGCTGCTTATCAAAGGCACGGTTGTAGTAGAACACCTCGCCATAGGCGGCCAGGTCCTCGCCCTGTCGGCTCTCGAACGACAGCTTGGCAAGCTCGTTGAAACCAATGCGCTGCACGAGCTCCCAGTTGGAACCAATTGTAACAGACGGCTCTCTGTTCTTCTGGGGCTTGTCCCAGTCCCTCCAGCCGCCGCGGCGGAAGCCGCCGCCGCGGCCACCCCATCTGTCCTGCGGACGACCGCCCTGCTGCTGGCGGCCGCCCGCTCCGGCGGCACCGCCCCCACGCTGTCCCTGCGGACCGCTTGCGCCGCCACGGCCGCCACCGCGGGCGCGGAGAACAGCGTTTTGAGCGCCACGGGGCCGCGGGGCAGTCTTGGCGGCCGAATCAACAACCTCAAATGACGAAACGTTCTCGGTATCCTCCATCGTGAAGAACGAGGCGGCCGACGCGCCGTAGGCATGGTACGGGTCGCGGAAGCCACGGCCGTACTGCTGGCGCTTCTGATCCTTGCCGTCCTTGCCGTCAACGTTCCAGTCCGCGACCTTGCCGAGCTTGTCGCCCTTGGAGAACGGGGCGTACGGGACTTCGTTAAAGCGGAGAGCCTCCGGGACTTCGGAAGGGGGTCCCCACGGAGCGCTCGCGGGCTGCAGGTTAGGCAGATTTGGCGCAGCCATTGCTATTTTTTTAGTTGGTTGTGGAGAAAACTGAAAAATTCCACCCCTACTTAGGCTGGAAAACTGCGGCTGCAGTTTTCACGAGTCGTGAACCGCAACCCCGGCGCATATCTGAGCACGGCCAATACACAAAAAATCGAAAAACCGGTGGTGCTGGCAGGCGCTTCGAGCCCGAAGTCTCGTCCAGTACAGATAATACAGGCGTATTGTTAGTCGCGCTACCGTGCATAACTGGTCAATGCTGCCTTCGCTAGGGGTGTCGCTGATAGCTCCTGCGGGGGCCGCCAGCACGACCAATATGCATGCATATTCGGGACACTATGTGACCGTAGACATCCCGCACCCGGCCAGTGTGAACCACAGTCGTCGTTGCAGCAGTGGCGAAACACCCCGATAAACCACACAGCAATGAACGGCGTCAGTATCGATATGAATGCCCTGAAGAAGGGCGAGGTCAAGTACGTATGCGATGTTAGGCAGCTGGCTGTATGGCGAGTAGGCGGCAGGAGTCTGACCCCGCCAAAGTGGCGAGCGACAGAGATCCAGCGGAGCACTGATGGCCATCTCGGCCAATTGGCAATGCCGTTGGAGCTCAGTCCTATAAACCTTCCTGTGCGCGTCGTGTAGTCTTTTTGCGTCCACTTTGCGCGCTCGCGCCCAACGATTCCCCGCGATTACAATGCTGACAACAGTCTCGGTACCTCAATGTGAGTTAGACGCACTCATTTCGAAAGCGTACTCCATGCTAACCTCGCAGTATGGCCGTCAAGTTCAAGGATGGTCTCATTCTCGGTGCTGATAGTCGGACCACCACGGGCTCATACATTGCCAACCGGTACGTTGTCCCGCAGTAGCATTTTCGTAGCCATTACTTACGGCAGAGTCACCGACAAGCTTACTCAGGTTCACGACAAGATCTGGTGCTGTATGTCTGATAACGTCTCCATTTTATGTCGGTTTGTAGCCGAGATACATTAGTGCGGCCGCCTCCACGCCCCACACATCGCTAACATCAGGCCGATCTGGCTCAGCAGCCGACACCCAGGCCGTGGCTGACATTGTGCACTACCAGCTGCAGGCATACTCGGCCGAGAATGACCGAGCGCCGACCGCAAAGGTCGCTGCTTCGATCTTCCAGGAGATCTGCTACTCCAACAAGGATATGCTGACGTATGTTGACGCGCTTTTTGCACGCACCGACAACAACTAACCGCAGAGCTGGTATCATTTTGGCCGGCTACGACTCCAAGACGGGTGGTGAGGTATACAGCATCCCGCTGGGCGGCAGTCTGCACAAGCAGGAGTTTGCCATCGCCGGCAGCGGTTCGTCGTACATCTACGGCTACACGAGCAAGAACTTCAAGTCGGGCATGAGCAAAGAGGAGGCCATAAATTTCGTCAAGACCTCGCTGTCGCAGGCCATCAAGTGGGACGGCAGCTCGGGCGGTGTGATCCGCATGGTGATTCTGTCTGAGCAGCCGACGGAGCGCCTCATCTTCTACCCGGACGAATACGAAACCGCATGAAATACAAATAGACATGACAATTCACGGTGATTAACCCAGTATGGCCCTCGGTACAGTATAGTGCCGGTGTAGTATGCTGGTCTGGCTTAGCCAACCACCAACTAATCATGGATCGACGTTGGCACCATACCGAGCCAAGTGCCTAAAACGCAACGTGTCCAGCCGCACGGTGACGAGAGCCACCAAAGCGACCAAACTCCCCTTTAACAGCCAAACGCTGACGCGTGGGCACACTCTAGAAAGCAGTCAATTGGCCATGAAACTGTCGGTCGCGCTTTCGCTGCTCTGTGCTGCTGTGTTCGGGGGCAATGCCGCCGCGGCGGCCGCACCGCCGCAGCAGTTTGAGAACGCAGAGTTTGCCCAGACCTACGACATTACGGGCCCGTACATCCGCAAGTCTATTAAGCTCGACATCAAAAACATTGGCAAGGACGACGCCACCGAGTACTACTTTGCATCGCCCAGCGATGAGGCTGCGCACATCGCCATCATGGAGGGACAGCAGGAGCGCGTCCCGCTGGCAATCGACCTCAACGCCGTTGTGGACGGAAACGTCACGTACCACCGGATCCACCTCGCCAGGGCTCTGGCTCCCGGCGACCGGTCGCTCATTGCACTCGCGCAGGCCGTGACAGAGCAGATCGCGCCCATTCCGGAGTACGCGTCGCAGGGCGACGAGCAGTTTGTCGCGTACGAGGGCGCGCGCATCCCGCTCTCGGCCTACAAGACTACGACCGCCACAACGCGCGTCCGGCCGCCGGGCTTCCAGATCGACGAAGAGAACGACAGCGGCGACAAGCCCAGCACCGAGTCGGGCATGCTCGTTTACGGCCCGTTCAAGAACGTCCAGCCGCACTCGGACACCGGCACGTTCCGCGTCCGGTACATGAACCCGCGCCCGCTGCCCAAGTTCACGCTCCTGCAGCGGTCCGCGTGGGTCAGCCACTGGGGTGCGTCGCTCTCGTTTGACGAGACCTACTGGCTCAAGAACGTCGGCACCAAGCTGCGCGACGCCTTCTCGCGCGTCGACATGATGCGCAGCGGGCACCAGCCTAGCCTCAACGCCGCCGCCATCAAGGAGCTTGTGTTTGGCCTCCCTGGTGATGGCCGCGAGAGCTACCATGTTGATCTCGTTGGCATGGTCGCCACCAGCAAGTTCAAGTCCGGCCAGCGCGAGTCGTCCCTCACGATCCACCCGCGCTACCCGGTGTTCGGCGGCTGGAACTACAACTTCACTATTGGCTGGTCCCACGATCTCGCCAAGTTTGTGCGTGAGATTGGTAACCGCGAATACCTTATTCGCGTCCCGCTGCTCAACGGCCCGGATCTCGTTTCGTACGACGACGTCGAGCTCAGCGTCATACTGCCAGAGGGCGCTGACGACATTCAGCTCGTCGCACCCGGCGCGCCAGTCAGCTCGTCCCTTGAGCGCACCTTCAGCTATCTCGATACCGCCGGTCGCCCCACTGTTCGCCTTCAGTACAAGAATCTGGTCGACGGCCACAGGCATAAGGAGATTCTCATTCGCTACCACTACTCGGTTGCCAGCGCCCTGCGTAAGCCCGCGAGCGTGGCGGCCGCCATCGCCGCGGTCTTCACCGTTGGCGTGCTCGTCAGCAAAATCAATATTAGCGTTTCCAAGAGACGCTCCTAAGCTCTGTATGATATACATATATACATATACATAAAAGGGGGGCCGACGAAAAATAGATTGCGCAAAACCATATCTGGGACATTGCTGGCCGTAGAAAACCTCTATTTTCGTTACATATTCTTCCAAACGAGCTTCTCGACGCTCTCGTACTTGCGCTTGCTGTCGCGCATCATCCCAATGAACTTGAGATCCGACACCCCTTGCAAGAACCAGGCCAGCACGCGCCGATCCCAGTCTGCATCAGAAGGATCAGGCGTCGGTATGCTTTCCTTGAATGCGACGTAGTAGTCGTAGATGTTGATGTACAGGCTCGACTCGCGGTACAGCCGGTACAGTATTACTACCGGCGGTTCGAATAGATTGTTGTCTCTCAGAGAGGAGCCCAAATAGTGCTCAGGATCTGACAGTGCCAGCTCCAAGGCACCGCGGTACGTAGGAGCAAAAACGCTTTCCAGGAGCTGGGCGTTGTCGGGCACCATAGACTCGTAAAAGAACTGCTCTTTGTACGGCGAGAACGAGTCCTTGACAAATTCGTACAGCCTGCTGAAAAACTGTCCCGGCTTATGGTCTGCGATTTCGTGTTGCAACTGCATGTTGAGGTCGCGCACAAAGTTTTCCAGGTCGACTTGGCGCGGCGCCCAGTTGCGCACTGTTTCCAATGCTGCCATCTGCGCTGTCAGTGGCATTCCTTCGAGCGCGCTGAAAAATGCACCCAGCTGCTTGTCTTCCGCCAGCTGTCCAGAAAGAGCGCGAGGGTAGACCGACGCCTTTGTGAACTCGGCTGGCTCTGGCAAGTGCGCGCGAACAACATCCCGCAATGCGACGAGGAGACCAATGCTTGCTAGCAGGCGCTGCCAGTAGTTCTTGATCGTATCCACGGCATCCCTCGTCAGCTTCAGCACGTACTCGTCATCTTCCATCAGCGAGTTGGCGTCGGCAAAGTGTTTGTTCTCCAGTTCGGACTCGACTAGGTTTTTGAACGACCCCAGCATTCGAATGGCCCGAACGTGCTCTTTTGTTAATAGGCTGCTGAAATCTTGCGAGTACGCGATGGAGAACGGATTAGAGTAGAAATGCGACATGAAGCCAAACTTCAGAGATGCCACAAACGCGTCCACGCTTTCCATACTCTGCGTCTGTCGGTCCATGAGGCATTTGAACAACTTGGGACCCAGCATTAGCCCGCCCGTTTGCCCAGTAAATACGACCTCGTCAAGAATCTCCAAGATCTCAGTGCCCATGCCAGCTTGGAATGCAGTTCCCTTGAGCATTCGGATGCATTGCCGCGGCAGCTTATCCTCAAACACTCGGAGCGAAGTAGCCACGCTCAGAATCAGCTTGAACGGCACCGCCGACACGTAAGACTGAATAATCCTAACGAGGCCGCTCAGTATGCCGATGTCAAACGAGTCAGCATCCTCGATTGAAATGACGACGCGCAGGTCGCCGACTCCCCCAACATTGCCATTTAGCTTGGCTTGCTTCCTGCAAAAGTCCACTAGGATATCGAAATCGTGCCGCAGGCGCTTGTCAAAGCGTATATCGCCGCTGTCCTCGTCGTCATCTGCCACCGCCTGCGTCTTAGCAGCCACGTCCGGATCTTCGGTGAGCCGCATCACCAAAAGCTTCAGTGCAGACTTCAGGTTTGGACACTCCTTAGAGTTCAACGATGCCATAATCGTGCGGTCATGCTGGGCAATCATGGTGTGAACTTGAGAA
Source organism: Tardiomyces depauwii (assembly GCA_038086965.1). Lineage (NCBI taxonomy): Eukaryota > Fungi > Ascomycota > Dipodascomycetes > Dipodascales > Trichomonascaceae > Tardiomyces > Tardiomyces depauwii. The sequence continues at coordinate 2,845,438 of JAVHZA010000003.1, forward strand.
AAGAGCCGAGTGTGGTTGGCGACGTTCGAGCCCGGCAGCAAAATGCCTGTGGCCACCCGTGCCTCGCTGTCGCTGTCCCATTCCTCGTTGATGAAATCGGCTACCCGCTGGACTGCCATTGCGTTTGATCGCTTCAATATCGCGTCGATGCGCTTTTCGTTCAGCTGCCATGCCTGTTGGTACAGATCCCATCTTGCTCTTGCTGCTTTCTCGGGCTCCTCGCCCCCTATAAGCTGTACAAAGGGAATATCCTTGAGCGTTTTGAATTCCTGCTCCAGATCATGTGTGTACTCTGCGGCCGGATGCGACGTCTGTCGCTTCTTTTGAATTCGAGATCGGTCGAGGAAGTAGCTCGTCTATATGTGAGAACTGGCATCTACAGTCGGCCGCCCAAGTCCACTTACACGTTGGCTATCTCTCGTCTCCAGCTCAAGCGCCTCCCCGGCTGCCATCTCTCTGCGTCTCGGGCCAATTGGTCTTTCCTGCTGTACTGTCCGGGGCCAGGATCCGCACCTCTGGTTGCAATGTAGTCCTAACCCTGGGATTATATTCAACTGCCAGTACAGTATTGACGATCGATCTTTCAACCGCAAGACGCCCGTCAGACCATGAGTACAGTACGTGTTTAATGCTGCTGCGGTATGGCGAGATTTCGATTTTAACCGTCGTCTGTCCCGTCTGGCTGTGACAGCACCACGAATAGCTTCTACAATACTAATAACAGTCTGATAACCCGGTGGTTTTTGTCAAGCACGTGCCCTTTGGGGCCACTTCTGAGGAGCTCTATGGCCTATTTGGTCGATTTGGTGCCATAAGGTATGCAGAATGCTGAGAGCACGCTATGTCGGCAGTCTGTGGAGACGCCAGACAACGTTGCGTTTCTTTACCATACTGGATGCTAACATCAGGCAAGTTCGAGTTGGTAATGCAGATAACACAAAAGGGACCGCCATAGTGGTCTATGAGACACCGCAAGAGGCGAAGCTGGCCGTCAATAAGCTCAATGGCTATAATTTTGGCAGCAGATATCTCGTTGCGCTGCCTTACGTATCGGAACGCGCTAAGGGCACACATGAAGATTTGGAAACTAGGCGAGCAAACTTGGAAAAGCTGAAGCGGGAGCACAACATTGAGTAAAAGTGGGCAGAACAAGCGCGCCCAAGCGGCTATGCAGATCTGACCATCGCACTGTCCCTGCTGCTGCGCGGGGAGCCCGTGGGGCGAATCAGTATTAATCGTGCAAATGCTGCACTCGAAAGCTGGTTCAAATCTGCAGCAGATAATCGACGCCCGAACGGAGTTAACAAACCGGTCTCTGGGTGCCTAAGAATAGCTGATATGAAATAATGATGTACGATGATTACGTAATCACAGTTTTATAGTGTGCCGTCATTTTGTCTGGTGAGCCGAGCAGCGATTGCTCATGATTATTCTATTAAAAAACAGGGGAGAGCCTCAGGACGAGTATGAAGGCATTATAACATCGAATGGCCGAGAGTGCTGCTTCGTGCCATTGTTGAGACATGCACCGGCCAACACGGGCGACTTGAAAGACTATTTGTGTTCGACTTCACTGGATGACACTGACTACTTGATTGTGACCTCGCAACGGGCAGTCCATTCGGTCCAATGCGTTATGAATCATCTCGATAGCGATACACGACAAAGGCTCCTGGACATGCCTGTTTACTCTGTGGGACCTGCGACTTGCAGCGTTCTGCAAGAAACTGGGTTTAGAGACGTCCGGGGAGCCACAGCGGGGAACGGCAGGATATTGGCGCAGTCGATCCTTGACGAGCATAGAGACTTTCTGAAGACAAGGGATTCCAGCAATTGCAAAAAATTTTTGTTTCTCACGGGCGAAACTAGGCATGATCATTTGCCAGATACGCTACGTGCCACAGATGGCTTCGATCTGCGTGAGATGGTTGTCTATAAGACGGTTCCCATATCAGACGTTGCGGAGCGCCTAGCAAGTAAGCTGCTAGGTAGATCGGAGCGTCCCTGGGTAGTTTTCTTCTCACCTTCGCATGCTGATGAGGTCGTGGCTTGGCTGAAGCAAGAGCCGCGGGAAGCTTATTTAGTCGGTGCCATTGGCCCGACGACCGAGGCCTATCTCAAGCAAAACGGATTAGTACCAGACTGCGTAGCCGAGACTGCCAGTGCTAAGGGGATCTTTACTGCTATTTGCAAAGCGGCGTGAGCCTACAGTTAGTGCCGCGAGCGCTCATCAGACAGAAAACGAGTTACTGCTCAAAGTGCGCAAAGCTCGAAACGCTTCTACCTACCACTCCATATTCAGCCGCTCCTTCGACGCGATTACTATTACCTTACGGGAAGCGATCTGTCAATCACCATCTAATATCGTTGACGTCACGTATCTCGAGGTGTGAGCTTCACCAAATCAAATATGTTACTGAAGACTTTGATCCTGAGCCTGGAATACGTAATTCGATATGAATTGTAATTGCCCAGTAGGATACGAGTTTCAGGAACTTGGTCTAGGTAGTTCACGTATCGGCGTAGCCGTAAAAAACAAGCTGAAATATAAAAAAGAAAACTTGCTCGATTGCCGGCTCCATCCCTCTCACGCATCGCTGTACCCAGATGCTTTAAAAATATCTTGACGGGTGCAAGGTTCGAACTCGCGCAATCTTACGATTAGCAGATACCCTAAGAAAACTTAAGTCTGCCGCCTTAGACCACTCGGCCAACCCGCCATTTTACACAATTTTTTTCCCAGACTTTTTAAGAGACACTAGTAACTAACATGAACAAATTAACAAAAATACTTCAAAATATTCAAAAATCACAAAAACTATCACAAAACCGCAAAAATGGAATCAGAATTCCCGGTCAACATTCAGCGATTTTCGTCGTAATGCGACCGTGAATGCTCTACAATTCCACATGTGATGTCGTTGCCATCTATTGTTATGTCTATTACCATAGTAAGACATCAACTCCAGTACCATACACAGTGTCGAACGCGGCGATTCTGAACGGCTATCTCCCTGCCAACTGTTCTGCGCGACGCCTTGTAGATGCAGCTGTAATCATTCGCTAGATCAGCAGTCCATCACCAGGAAAACGCTTCTTCGAAATAGTCGATTCTCTGGGATACCTGTTCAATATTCTCGACAACAGCTGATCTAGCCTCATCGACAAACTTGGGCGGCCCACACGTGAAAATTGCCGTAGATCCTTCTGCAGAATGTAAAAACGTCTTAATTTCTGCTGAAATACTCGGCTTAGAGTAAGTAATATGTGACCTCATATCTGGTTTATCGTGTGGTAGCTCCCTGGAATGGACCTCTGTTATGGCTTTCCTACTCGACCCATTCACCGACTCTACTGTATCAAGCTCCTGTGAACGTGTGACAAATGCCCGTAACTCAATTTTCCTATTCTGCAAGAGAAACACTAACTCTTCCTGGAACCATGATATCATCTCCTCTTCTCGGATGATCCAGATAAATATGACTCTCGTTGGCGAGGGCTGTCGATTCAGTTGCGATGCATACGAATACGACGCCGTGAAACCAATTCCTCCTGATAGTATCAACAGCGAATCGTATGTGTGAATCGGCATGGTTGACCCGTAGGGACCATCCAATAAAACACGAAGCACAAGTTCATGATTGTGGGCTTGACGTAGCTGCTCAACAAGCTGCTTAGTTATTCCCGTTTTCGCTTTGCAAACTGCCTGTAATGTTGTTTGCCCGTCATGACCCGGAGGAAGCTGATACACGGTAAAGGGGTGTGATTGCCAGAATGTAGTGGGCGCAAGTATTCTGACATAGACGTAAGACCCCGCTAGTGCTTCCCACTGCTGCGAGTAGCTTATTGTGATTCTAAACACACTAGTCCCACCAGATTCTGGTACACACAGTTGAAATACGCCCGTAGAGAAGCATCCAGAGTTGAGTACTCTAATGATGCGGCCAATTCTCTCGAGAGCGACGAAGCCGATTGATACGTAAATCCAACTCATCCAACCGAAATCAATACAATGCAAAATCATAAATGCCAGGAATGCCACAGACAGAACTTTGTGGGACCAGGCAAACGCCTCGTAGAATCTTGCTCTGAACGTGTGCACAGACAGGATGAGCATGAATACGACTGAGTACATCGCCAGGTTGCCAAATCTCCAGTTCCGAATTTCCCCCCACCGGAAACTGACAGTGCCTTGAAGAACAGCGAGCCACGTAAAGCATACGCTGTGCAGAAACGCTTGTACCGCCATCATGCGAGCTGCACAATGATGGTATAGTTGAAATGTCTGGTACGACCATCCTGTAACGTACCGAAGCGGGTTATTTCTTGCGCTGAACAGTATCAAGGTTGGTATTTGTGCGATGGCTATAATCCCTGTTCTATTTCCAATGTATCTTAGAAGTTCGTCTCTCTTGCAGGACCAAACGTTATTGGGCGCATAGTTCTTGTATCCGAGTGCCACAAAAAGAATATTGAGCACAACGTACGTCACAATGATGATAGACTGCCCTCTCGTAGGTGCCTGTAAAGTAAAATAGCCCATGATCTTAACTGGCGAATTGTGCCGTTGTCTTACTAGTGCATGCAACGTAAAATATCTCCTGAACTTTGAGACCGCTTTTGAGTTGAGCATAGTATTTCTGCACATGAGGCACCTGTGATTCACGAAGTTTGCTATCCCTGCGCACAGTACCACCGCCGCCCAATAGCCGATCAGGCCAATACCAAACATTGTTCCAAGCCAATACTGTCGCTTGGCGAACTTCGCTGCTTGGTACTCTTTGCTGAATGCATCCTTGCTGACGCCGACGGCTTTGTAGTTTACGCCATACAGGGTCACCTCAGAGGAAGGCGTCATATCCTGGGAGGCGCTTTTATAGATCTCGTCCAGTGCTCGGCTGCTGTATTGCACTCCTCCTCCATTATAATAACAGAAATTTCGAATGTACTCGTAACCCCAGTTCTTGTCCTCCTGGCCCTTGGCGTATTTGTTAATACAGTGGAGCACAGTTCCCAGAAATGCCACAGTATGGCAGCGGCATTCCTGTAAAACGGGCTCCTTTCCACAGCCGAAATTCCATCTTTCGGCACAATTCCAACAGCCATAACCTAGAGCGCTGGTGATGCCGACTTTCTGGCCATAGATCTGCGAAATGAGCCCGAGAGCCGCTAGCACCCTGCTTCTGCGCATGTGTGTCCTCTAATACAGGCCGCATGTGTGTCCTTTGAAACAGGGCAACAGGCATGATTTCCGTCTTTCTTTTTTACATTGGGGCCCGTCTATCGAATTTAGGTATCTGCTTTATGCTGTACGACCTTCCCTTTAGAGGCGTCGACCCGGGGGTATGAGCTCTAAACCGATCCCAGGTAAGGACGTTAGAAACTAAAAAAGCATATCCCTTTTGTCTCCTTTCAGTAGTCCCTTGAGAGAGTCTCAAGTGACAAAAAAAAGGGATCGAGTAGTCACACGAAAGTATTTGTGAGAACGTGTCCATGCCATGTCCGAGAGCTATTGCTAGACACACTGCTAGAGACACTTCAGCCCCGATTTGGAATGAATGAAACTACGGCGAAGGTCGGTGCTTATTCGTTATCGAGATAACCGAAGCGAGTAAGGCTGTCGCGTTCCAAATATAGTAAAGTTCTACCTTTCGTGTGCCTGGAGTGGGCAGCGTTCTCAGCGTGGCACCCCTGCAGAGCTGCGACAAGCAGAATGCCGCGCAGACGATTATATGTTCCGACGATAATATAAATGCACTAAAACGGCAAATTCCATCACGGCAGATATAGCAGCCCTAATGCTGTGGGTAGGTGGACACTGAGCTTGTCTCCGTGCAGCGCAGTCTGGGGTATTAGTACATATGCATGATCGCAGACCAGAATGTAGGGACATCAGAGCTAGTTTGTACATAGCATCAATGCCACAAGTACTCACTGGTTTCTTGAGTTTCCGGAGCAGGCGCTCGCCAAACTATGCACAATCGGGTCTCGTTTCTTAACGGTACGCCTACAGCGTGCGTTACGTAATCATATGCACTCCGTATGCCGCAGACTTAGTCTGAAGTCTTCATTAGACCTCGTAGCTTGCTAGTGGCGGGCTTGCGCTGTTCATTAAGTTGCAGAAAAAAGCGCGATAACCAGCTACGAGTCTTTTATCGGCTGTTCTTTTTCTGGGCACTGAGCGCCAGACGGGGGCGATCGTTGTTGGCGGACGTTGCCCGTGAGCGGGGGACCGACAGATTCGGGTCTCTCAAGCATTAACGAGAGGTCGGCATAGGAGGCTAGCCCAATCAGGCACCGGTCCGTGGGGATCTCGAAGTCACTTCGCAGAGGAGGTGATCTTGATGGCCAAAAAAGGAGCACGGAAGGCAGCGCGGCAGAATGGCTACAGCGGGCCGATAACGAGGTCTAAGTCATCCGCGCTCAGCGGCGTTTCGCCGAGCGAGCAGGAATTCCCCATACTGGAGCGCTTGGGGCTCTATGCCGCAAGCATCAAAGGCGACGGTAACTGCTTGTTCCGATCTCTCTCCGACCAGTACTATGGGGATGGCGGCGACAGGCACGCTGAGGTGCGCACGGAAGTCGTCCATTACATGAGGCAGCATGCAGCCTTTTTCGCGTTGTTTATCGAGGGATCTGGATATGGCGAGACGTTTGACCAATATACGGACCGCATGAGTCAAGATGGAGTGTATGGTGACAATGCGGAGATCGTTGCGTTTTCGCGAAGGTACAATGCCAACGTCGTTATCTATCAGAATGACTTCATGTACGTCGTCGCCAACGAGGCTGGCGAAAAAGGTGCGCGTGAGGCCCACATTGCCTATCATACATGGGAACACTACTCGTCGGTAAGGAACCAGTCCGGACCGCACAGCGGGCTGCCCGAAGTGAAACCTGTCGCGCAGCCGGGAGACGACAAGCCTGCTAAGCCGTCGAGCGCCTCATTGGCTCCTAAATGGAAAGTTGATGTTGTGCGCCGGAGCGTTACGTACGCTGTGTCTGAAGAACGCGTCGTCGACCTGCTCACGCAGCATAATGGTGACATAGAAAGCGTTGTTGAGCAGCTGATTACCGCCGACGAGGCTGCCATCGCAGGTACTACAACGGGCAGTGTCTCGCATCCCGCAGACAAGACTGCATCTGGCATCCCGGGAGACGATTCACAGGACAGCGGGATGGGCGAACAAGCAGAGACCAAGGATGTGCATGGCAAGGACCGCCCTGCATCAGTCAAAGGCGCGGAGCATCAGGCAGCTGCTAGGAAGCAGCCTAGACGCATGACCGCCCGCGAGCGCAAGGAACGCCAAAAGCGCGAAGCCATGGAGCGCAAGAAACGCGCCCGCGCACATAGTAACGCGAGCGGCAAGGATACCGCCCCTGTCGCCTCTCTTTCAGACGTGCAGGAGAGTGGACTTCGGGCTATGTACATATGAGGTTCTATCCCCGCGCGTAAAGGGTCACGATCGACTACGATAAATACAATTCATGAGCAAACAAATCAATTACACTCTTCTAATTCATTACTGCAGCGTATCGATGTTCTGACGCAGCTTGGGGACGTTGGCACCCACGACGGTGTCAACAAGCTCGCCGTTCTTGAAAAACTTGATGGTAGGCATAGCGCTGACCTCGTTCTTAGCAGCGACATCCGGGGCTTCGTCGACGTCAACCTTGATGAAGTGAACGTTGCCGTTCTGGCCCTCGAGCTGGTCGAGAAGAGGGGCGATCATCTTGCAGGGGCCGCACCACGTAGCGAAGAAATCAATGACGGTGAGGCCGCTGTAGGCGATCTCCTGCTGGAACTCAGCCAGAGTCTTAATTTCCTTGACCATGTTGATTCGAGAGTTGTGAAAGTTGCGACTGAATAGGATGCCGGCTCTAACTGTTTGCCTTTGAGCAGTTCTCAACAGCATGCAAAGCGATAGTCGTTGCGATTTGTGACGCGGGACTTTTATAGGCCCGGGGCTGCTTGCTTATTAACAGTCGGGGCAAGGTAATGTTATGCATGCTGACACACATGAAAAAGAAGCGCCAGGTTCCAGATTTCTGGCCAAAACTGCCCCAGTGCAATGTCACGTGATCGTGTCTACGGACGCCGTGTATCGTCAACTATGGGCTGATACTTTGATTCTAGTAAACATTTCAGGACGGAATACGGCCCTGTAGTCTCTGTGCCTTGCGCTCGTCTGTCATTTGCATTCTTGTACCCGGCCGACTTGCCGTCGGCATCTCTCGATGGTCAATGCAGATTCCTCAGTTTGGGAGATACAAACCCCAGTGGCGCGTTTGTAGGATTGACAAATCTTATATGACAAACTGTCCGCCAGACCGATTCTGGCACCTTCTGGTATTCCGCAGAGATCCAAGCCATGCTGTAACGATGCGCGCAGTAGCGCTAGGTGTTGGCACTGCGGGGCGCAGCCGTCGAAGTCTAGAACGCCTGGCACTGCGCGGCTACCGAGCTGAACTGGCTGCCACGCGTAACGGAAAATAAAGGTCAGAAAGCCCATCCAGATACGTATCTCGCATTAATAATAAGTATACGGCATGTCACGCCTAGATACAGAAGCCGTCCTCATTGTCCCTCTAGGACGCGTCTTCGGACATCTGGTCCCCGCAACATACTAGTGATTGAGCATGATTCATGCTAGATCAAGACTGCAGCTCGAAATTCCATTTTCTATGCGGCCGGATCGTACTAACCTAGCCATCGATGAGCAGTAGCGCAAGAATTCATGTGTGTATGTAGAAAAGCTTGTCAACCCGAGTCTGGCTTAACAATTTCCATGAGCTAACAACAGCGAACCTGGATGCGACCGTCACTCAAGAGTACGTCCACTCCTTGTTCATCCCATTCGGTCCGATAATCGATGTGGTCCTCGCGACCAATGCAAGTGGGGAGTCCAGGGGCCATGCTGATATCCAATTTGAGGATCCGGACGATGCCGAAGCAGCCGTCGATAACATGGAGGGCGCGCAAGTGTTTGGCAAGACACTCCGCGTACGGTTGAGTTCGGGTGCCGCTGTCTCGCTAGATTCGAAGAAACCCGTATGGGAGCAGGAAGCATTTCTACAGCAGAACGCGGGAAACGTATAAAGCGGGCAAGGCAAGATCTGGCGGCACACGATAATCCGCCACCCGTCGATTGACGCTATTGCCGGGCTCAAGACATCGAACGAGCACAGAATTAAGCCTCTTCTGCGGCAATGAGAGGCCAGCAAGAAGGCTGGTCGATTTGTTAGAATGTCCATATATACATATGGGCCCATCGCGGCTAATGCAGTGTATTAACGGAAATATGAAGTTTAGTGGTGAGACTCGCCCTCACGAACAGGCTTGGGCGGGTTATCAGCTCGCTTGAGACGCAGCTCGCCCGACGAAAACTTGCGGACAGCGTGGTACGACGCGAAGGAAATGACGAAGCCGCAGGCAACGACTATTGTTAGTACGCTTTAAAGGTTGCTCGATGTACGGCCAGAAGCCCGGTCCAAAACGCAAGAGTGGGACGGCATTCTCCATCAGATCAGCGAGCGTTGTAGCGTTGTGGCCTTGAGTCTCCCGCTTTGTGTTGGGACGCAGATAAACTTGCGATTACCATTCCACGATACTGTGTGACACACATCTCTTTACACTAGGCGACGCCCCAATTCAATCCACTTTTTTGGCATAACGCTCTCCATTCTCCCTCCAACTGTCCGAAAACCCGCACAAGCTCGCATCTCAGTATTCTAACTTACAAAGGGGCCACACCTCCGGCGGGATGTTAGAGACGAAGCTCTTCTTCTTAGCCGAGTTCGACTGAGATGTTAGTCTATTTCTCGCGTACAATGCCAGGGTCATTGTGTACTTACGGCAGCCTTGAGCAACGCTGGCGAGGGGCGCATTGTTTGTGTTTTCTGTGGATCGTACAGTCAGGGAACGAGTATCAGACGATATTGAAATTACTCCCGCCTGCTGCTCAGCAAGCCAATCATTGGTCGCCGAAGCGTTGCCATATCAACTGAGCACAAAATTGGTCACTACTAGTCGGTAAGCTTCAGTATCCCCGGGACCACAGCGTCCCGAAAAGTACTAAAAAGTACAAAACGTGTCCACTGCCCCGCGCGCACGGCTGACAGACGGGCCCTAGTATATGCACCGCGAGTCCTCGAACTCAAGTCTGTTGGTCAGACGTCGAAGGCATTTTCGTGATGCGGTGGGACATCGCGGCCATTGCGCTCAGTGCAATTGGTTCTGCTGGCTTGGCTGCTGCCAAGCAGGTTCCAATCGATCTAACTCTCGAGGCCTCGTGGAACAAGCCTCCGTTTGCGTTGCACGTGCTGTAAGTTGAAAGTTCTCCCTGTTCCGAGTATAAAGTTTGGAAATCGCTAACTCCTCAGTGAGGCTATCGCGCACCAGAACAGCAGCGCTTTCTACCCGTTGGTGTCACATCTGGCTACGTATTATGAGACTAATGCGCGGACTCCTGCGTCAGACGAGCGAGTCTACAACGAGCTGCTGAAGGCAGCTCAGGACGGCGGATTCCTCCAAGAGAAAGACGTCAGCTTTGTCGAACTGTCTATTGCCATGCATAGGCACTCGGCTGCCATTCAGGCACAATACCACTACTTTGAGACAAAGTTCCAATATGAGAACGCTGTCGAGTCGTGCGACAACGTTCTTTTCTATGACGGCGTCGCTACGTGCGATCCAGGTGCTGCGTTTGCTTTCAAGTCCGGCGCCCGAGATGTCAGCATTGACCGCCTCTCAACGGACAGAATCTCCGGCCGCGCGCCAGAAGCTCCGACAGCTGTGCTTTATGCAGACGTCTTGTCAGACACATTTCCCACATTTCACGAGAGCCTGATGGCCTCGTCTAAGATGGGTAAGATCAACTACGTGCTGCGCTACAAGCCTTCCGCGTCGCTGCCTAATGAGCGTGAGACGCTCAGTGGGTACGGTGTCGAAGTGAATCTGAAGCGCACAGATTACTTGGTTGTTGACGATCGCAAGAAGCCTGCTAAAGGCGGTGAGCAGACGGCATTGACACTGAATCTCGAGGAAGGTGCAGTCGTCGCGAAGGAGGACTTGCCCATGTTAGGATACCGTGCAGCCAGCTTTATCAAAAACAGCGACGACCTCGTTGGCGCGTTGCAAAACGCCTCTCTCAACTTCCCTCTCTTTACTTCTTCGCTCTCTGAGTACCCGCACGATGAGGATCTCGTGGACGAGGTGGCACGCAATGCGGAGCTTGGGTTCTTTACTCCTGGCAAGAATGCCGTCCTGCTCAATGGGGCCCCGTTCGGCGAGCATGACGATAGTATGTTTGCGCTTCTGGAAGCGATAGATCGCGAGCGTTCTTTCGTCAAGTCGATTGCGCAAGCAGCTGGTATTGACGAAGAAACCTCGGGCGCCCTCATTCGCGAGAACCTCATCGGAGTTGCGCATGCTAATTCGAGTTCGCGTGAGCGCTACGACTACCGCTCCTCGGGGCTGATTTGGCTAACTGACCTGGAAACTGATCCCATGTTTGCCAGCTGGTCCAGGGATCTCGAAGACTACCTAAAGGACGCAAGCGACGGCGATTTGCCGCGAATTGCCCGTAACACGTTTTCAGTTGTGTTCGCCATCGACCTCGGGCGCCAATCCCATTTGAGCGCCCTCTCCCAGGGCCTCTCAATGCTGGCCCGCCGTGTACCGCTCCAGGTTGGTGTGATTCCGTTGTTGACCAGCGAGCAAGGTAGCCGCAACGCGAGACTGCTCTCGTACCTACAGCATCGTGGGCGACGCGGAGCTGCGCAGGCATTGGTTGTCGGCCTGCTCCAATCGCAGCCGATTGAGTCCGTTTTGAAAAGGCTCTTGCCTCCGTCGTTCAACGAGATGGTGCTAGGCACTGATGAGAAGATTCAGGACGACATGCTGGCTCTGCAGGAGTGGGGTAGCCGCTTTGATACTAGAGGTGAAGCGCTCGTTTTCGCGGATGGTTATCTCGTGGACACGAGTTCTATGACTTGGCTGTACGATGCATTCCATGTCATACAGGCCGACCTGCAAGTCGTTCGTGACGCCGTCAAGTCGGGCGAGCTAACCGATGCAGACACCCCTCGCGACTTTCTTCTCCAAAATGCATACAAGACCCGCCACGCTTCTGTCGAGGCTAGCGGTTTCGATGTTATGCACGTTTCGATGTCTGAAGTGTACGAGTCGCTTGGTGACGATGTCTTCTCGTTAGAGATCACCGGTGATGCGGAGGTGTTCTCTTCCATGTGGCTAGTTTTCGACCAAACGGAGAGGCGTGGTCTCCAACAGCTCCTTGAAGCGCTTGACTACCTTTCATCTGCCAAAAGCAACAAATCAGTTCGTCTGAACATCGTGCCGATAGGAAAGGACTCGTCGGTAGACCTACTGACGTTGCTAGGCTACTTGAGCACTCTGGACGTTTCGGACGCGTTTGCGGTTCTCTCTGACTATCTGCAGACTGGTATCCTTCCTGTGGAAGCGAACGGCTTTTCTGCAGATGATGGGCTTCCTCACCGTGCACGTGCTGCACTTGCGCCCGTCCTGAAGCTGAAAGCTCCGCTCCAGATAATTTTTGACGGGCGCATTATCCGTCTGCCGTTGTCATCAAGGCTACTGGATGTCGACTCTCTTGGACTCTTGGTGTCTCGCGAGCAACAGTACCGCACCCGGCCCATCCTATCAGCCGTTGGCGAATTCCTGCCAGGGTCGGTCAAAGATCGAGCTGATCGATTCCGCTTTGCAGACGCCCTTGTTTCCGCTTACTCGAAAACCTACTACAAATCTCAGCCGAGTGATATATTCAGGTCGGTGATGCCTCCTCGCATTCATTCCGCTACTTGGCTCGATCAGCACTCGAGTAGCGCTATTGGCAATCCGGACGAGTCTCTGCATGCCGTGATTGTTCTCGATCCACTCAGCGATGAAGGCCAGCATTACGCCGCGTTTGTCGATGCCCTTTCGAGGCTTCCTGTTCACGTCAAGGTCCTCCTCAATCCTGTCAAGTATGGTGCGGACGATAAAGTTCCTTTGAAGCGATACTATAAGGCTGCGTTCCCTGTCACGCCTTCGTTCGATGAATCCGGTAATCGCCAGAAGGATAAAGTGACGTTTGATACTCTTCCGCAGACCACGCTTTTGTGGTTGGGTCTTAACACTCCGCACGGGTGGGGTGCGGCTCCCGCCGCGAGCGAGTACGATCTCGACAACATTATTCTGCGGGATGTTTCTGACGACGTGCTTTCGGCAGCATACGAGCTCGAGAACCTACTACTCGAGGGACATGCGCAAGATGTGACAGTTGGTGGAGTTCCCCGTGGACTGGCGCTGAACCTCGCGACTATCTCTTCAGAGCCGTATGTCACTGATACCAGTGTGATGGCCAACCTTGGCTACTTCCAGCTCAAGGCCAACCCTGGCCTTTACAAGCTCGAGATCAAACCCGGTCATCATCGCAATGTCTACAAACTTGACAGTGCTGGCTCCCTCGCATCCGAGGGCCCCGGGTCGGACCTTGTGTACATCACGGATATGCGCGGGGCGACTATCCTTCCAGAGTTTTCTCGCAATAAAGGTATGGAAGACGCCGACGTGCTACAGGCGTCGCCGCCTTCGTGGACGCAAAAGGCGTTTAATCTTTTGGGACTGTCCCAGGAGCCCGCCAAGCCCAAGAATGCGGATATCAATATTTTCACAGTGGCCAGCGGGCATTTGTACGAGCGATTCCTGAGCATTATGACTGCCAGCGTTATGAACCACACCGATTCAACTGTCAAGTTCTGGCTAATTGAGAACTTTCTGTCTCCAACGTTCAAGTCGTTCCTTCCAGAGTTATCTGAGAAGTACGGCTTCGACTATGAGCTCGTTACCTACAAATGGCCGCATTGGCTCCGCGCCCAGTCCGAGAAGCAGCGCGAAATTTGGGGCTATAAGATTCTCTTCCTCGATGTTCTCTTCCCACAAGATCTCGACAAGGTGATTTTTGTCGACGCGGACCAGATCGTCCGCACAGACATGAAGGAGCTCGTGGACCTGGACCTTGCGGGTGCGCCCTACGGATTCACGCCCATGTGTGACTCTCGCGAAGAAATGGAAGGCTTCAGATTCTGGAAGCAAGGGTACTGGAAAAAGTACCTCGGTAACCTGCCGTACCACATCAGCGCGCTGTTCGTGGTGGACTTGAAGCGTTTTCGTGAGCTCGCTACTGGCGACCTTCTGCGCGACCACTACCAAGCACTATCGGCCGATCCCGCTTCGCTCTCCAACCTGGATCAAGATCTTCCGAATCATTTGCAGAAGCTCGTACCTATCCACTCGCTTCCTCAGGAATGGCTCTGGTGCGAAACTTGGTGCTCTGACGAGTCACTTAAGACCGCCAAGACAATTGATCTGTGCAACAACCCTCTGACCAAAGAACCGAAGCTAGACCGCGCTCGCAGGCAAATCCCCGAATGGGTCGACTACGACAACGCTGTGACCGACTTGATGACCGCATTCAGGGCCAAGTCTCATTCCAAAGAACAAGGGCCCGAGAAGGCGGAGATTAGCGACGATGCTGGTGTTGCAAGCGAGACTGAGCTCGAGCACGACGATCTCTAGAAGCTGCCAAGTACGTTGGATCCACTTTTTTTGTCGCTACATATGTGCATATTTATATAGCGGAGCCATTACTCGGATAGCGAGTCTCTGTGGCCCAATAAATATAATGCTATGGTTGCCCGTTCAGAACACTTTGCTCAGGACGCTCGCATTTGAGGGTTTTGCGGGCTTCTTCGATTCGCCTGCTCGAGCAGACGAAACTTCTCTTTGCGTGAATGTACGTCTGACGTCTTCCTTCTCTTGGGTATCGCCGCGTTTCTTCTTAATACCTTCGATCATCTTGTTCTTTTGAACATTGTCCATAAAGGTGCGGTTCTCGATGGTGGCCTGCGCGATCTCAGCTCTCATCTTCTCGTGGCGCGCCTGGGCCTCCACAGCGATCTGCTCCGTCAGGTGGTTCCACTTGAACTTGGGCAGATACTTGATGTTCAGAATGTCGTCGTGGTAGTAGTTGCCCTTCTTGCCACCAATAATATTGCCGTTGAGCATCTCAGCAGCCAGCTTCGCATGCTTCTTTTTAGTGAACTCCGCCCAGCCTTCGACATAGTTCTTCTTCTTGTTGCCTCCGTACTTCACACGCCGGGCATACGCCTTTGGATCTTCAGGCGCAAGAAATATGCGATTCACCTCGCCGAATCTGGAGAGAATCTGGCGCATTTTGGTCGGCTTCATGAACGGGGGCACGCGAGAAATATACACCACTCCAGACTTTTTGATCTTTTTCAGATTCTTCTCTATTTCCTTCTCTGAAAGGGGCTTCACTGTCGCTGGGTTGTCGTCGCCAGAGTCCTCTCCGTCGGACATGAGCTGATCATCATCGCTCTCGGGTTCGTCCCCGCCAGATTCACCTTCATCTTCTTCCGTGGATTTTGTCGAAAAAGCGCGTCCCTTTGAAATTCCCCGTTCCTCGTCGTCCTCAGAAGGTGCATCGCTTTCGTCAGCATGGTCGTCGAGACCGAAGAAGTCTTGTGTCCGAGGCTCCTCGGAGCCCTCCCTGTGATCCGAGTCGCTACCGTCGCTTCCAGCCGCGAAGAAGTCGCTCGCCTGTTGGCGCTTGGCCAGTTTCGCCATTATTTTTCCCGCTTTTATATGCCAGTATTTGACAAAGTTCTGTGTGATTCTTTCAGTGCGCTACCGCACAAGCCAAAATTTCTGAGCCGCACCATATATTGGACCGAAACTGGCCGCATAGTCTGCAGCTTCACAAAAAGACGACCTGTTTCCGTTATCAGAAATCGACCAGGACGAGACTACAATGTCCTCCATTTCGAACTACCTGCCTCGTCCGTCCAAAAAGTCGGACGAGCGCAAGAAGTCACCTGTGGCGGATGAGGACCCACTCATGGCATCTACTTCGCGGCAAGTGGCACAGCGCCCACAAGCGCAGAACGACCTACTGACCAGGGACAATGTTAATATGACGAGCAATACTCTGGTCCTCCGACGGGATCAGGAGGGCAAAGTCGATTATAGTGTGATCGCGAAACATGGCCATGCTAATAACCGCAACGTGCAGACGTCTTACAGCGACTTGGTTCCTTTACGCCAACGAGCGACTGCTGGCGAGATCTCGCTTGCTCGGCCGTCGGAGGATGAGTTACAGTCGACAGCAGACAGGACGCGCGAGGCGCTACAAAAGAAGCTCAGTGGACTTGTCGAGTCGTCTAAGCCAACCTCGGTGCCGAAGAAACCCGGCGAGGCCTCGTACATCCGATACACGCCCAGCAGCATGAAAGGGACGCAGAGCTCCGGCAAGCAGCGGATAATTAAGATGGTGGAGGTCGAGCAAGATCCGCTGGCGCCTCCCAAGTTTAAGCACACCAAGGTACCGGCGCGGCCACCGTCGCCGCCGCCTCCAGTTCTCAGATCACCCCCGCGCAAGCTCACGGCGCAGGACCAGGAGGATTGGTACGTCCCGCCGAGTGTCTCAAACTGGAAGAATCCGAAGGGCTTCACCATCGCCCTCGACAAGCGCGTTGCCGCTGACGGCCCCCAGCACAACGACATTGTTGTAAACGACAACCACGCGAAGCTCGCAGAGGCGCTCTATGCAACGCAGCGGAGCGCACGCGAGGAGCTCAAGATGCGACAGGCAATGCAGGAGAAGATGGCCCAAAAGGAGAGTGCCGAGAAAGAAGAGCGCCTCAGAGAGCTGGCTCGGCGCGCCAGAGAGGAGCAAGCGAAGCGACGGCGCCCGGTTGATGACGAAGACAAAGCACTCCGGAGCCGATCTCGGTCCCGCTCGCGGTCACGTTCGCCTGTCCGTGTGCGTGCCGCTGCCAGCTCTGACGAAGAAGAAAATGAGGAGGCGCGTCGGAGGCGCGAGCTCCGCGAAGAGCGTCGCCGCGAAGCGGAGCGCGAGCTTCGCATGTCTCGTGTTGGCGCTGAGCGCCGGGTGAAGATGATGGCTCGCGAGCAGGATCGCGACATTTCTGAGCGAGTCGCCCTCGGAGTCGCCAAGCCTAAGCCTACTGGTGAGGGCCAGTTCGACTCAAGACTGTTCGGACAGGTCTCCGTTGGGCGCGGCTACAACGAGGACCAGATATATGACAAGAGCCTGTTTGCTGCTCAAGGCGCTGTTCGGTCAATCTACCGTCCTCGCGGCAAGGAGGCGAATGACACCGAGGACGGGGAGGAAATCTTGGACAGATTTGCAAATGAGAGCCATTTCGAGGGCCTTGGGTCTGCATCGTCTAAGGCTGCCGCACCGCGTGAGGGTCCAGTAGAGTTCGAGAAGGACGCATCGAGCAGCGGCCCCGAGCCTCCAGTGCAAAAGTACGGCGTAAGCAAGAAATAGAGGTCTACACAAGGCTTCACGAATAACGACTTTACGTATCACTTCGTTCACTATCATTATATGCGATGTTAGGTCTTCATGAGACGAATGCTGGCAGTTTGTAAATCGGGGGATTTTTGCGGCATGATGCTAATCCTCGGGGACGTCGCTGTCTCCGTCTTCTTGAAAGCGATACAGAGCTGATGGCTGTTGATCCATTATTCCGGCTTTGTTCGTCTTGATGGCCGCCAACTCGCACTTTTTTATAGTTCCGCTTACTCGTATGACGCGTATTATGACGCCCGTCTTGTCAATTTTGTTAATATAAGTAAGTGCCGCCCATACAAGGCGGGAATGCTGTCTTGCCACCCGCACGATGCCCTTGGACGTTAACGGTGAAAAGTATTTAACGGCAAGAGTGCTTGACACTGCTCCCATGCCGTAGTCTCCAAAGTTGAGCTCAATGCTTTCCTTTAATAGCGTAGAGATCTTCCTGGCATCGATTGAAGAGCTTGATCCATGCAAAGGTATCGACGCCTTGACCTTGGGATGCGCATCTTTGTCCGTATCCACTGCCTCCGGATAGAGTATTTCGAACAAGAGATATCGAGATTTTAATCTGACCATTTGTTGTTCGATTTCCACGCCTATATTGTAACAGTGAAACCCTGTGTGGTCGTTGTGAACTCACCATTATGACTTATGCAACGAACTAGTTTTAGTGTCTGTGAGGCTGAGGTGCATCTCAGACGCATCGTTAGGAACCACCCTTCCATCTTCCTAATAATGCCAAGGAAAAAGAAGCAGCCAGTGAGTCGAGAGCTGGTAAAGTATGTGAGCTCGCTGTAGCTCTTTACTTGTGGACAAACTGACAGCAGGTACTGGAACAAACGACACAGTCTGTTCGAAAAGTACGATGAAGGTATTGAACTGAATGAAGTTCAGTGGTACAGTGTCACGCCTGAGCCGCTCGCAAGGTACTAAAACCGAACTTGCATGTTCGCGAATCATCTCTAACGTTAGAAATATCGCGGATAGAGTATGGCAGCTATACGATGCCGATAGCGCTGAGAAGGGCTCGAAGCTGATAGTCGACCCTTTTGGAGGAGCAGGTGGAAACACGATTCAGTTTGGCCTCAAATTCAAAAAAGGTATGTCAATCCACTGTCACGATCCCGAATTTTCAAATGCTGACTAGCAGTTCTATATAATGAGATGGATACAGAGACGGCGACGCTTGCAGTGCATAACGCTCAAGTCTACGACGTCGCAAATGTCGACTATCTGAACGGCGACTTCTTTGAGCTCTCGCGCGAACAAATCGACATTGCAACTGCTGACGTCCCGGCGCCTAGTTCTGCCCCTGTCATATTTCTCAGCCCTCCGTGGGGTGGGCCCGATTACCAGGACCAGTCAGTTTGGAGCTTGGCGGACAACGGCGTACTGGGCATGGTCGACCACTGCCGCGAAAAGCTGCAAGTTTCCAGGATCGTCCTGTTCTTGCCACGAAACTCGGATATTGAGGCTGTTAAAGCTTTAGCTGCTGGGCAAGACATGGTCATCGACTACCTATTTATGGACGGGTTCTGTCGCGGCATGTGTGTGTATTTGAACGTTGATAACGCCAAGAAATGAGCATGACGGCATTGATGACTTACGGCTATGACTCTTCTGGGTCCTACTTTTGCATGAATTCTAGACTTTAATAGCGATTGGAATACGGGGGTGGTGATACAAGTTGTTGGTAGATGTTCACAGGCCAAGCGACTTCTTGAAGAGGGCCTCAATCTCGTTGATAGCGTGTTCGATCTTAGAGGGCTGGTCGCCAGATCCCTGGACAACAGGGCCCTTGCCACCAGCGCGGCCACCGACGTGCTTGGCGGCAGTGTTGCCGAGGTCAGAAGCAACAAGGCCCTTGGCAGCGTGCTCCTCGGCCACAAATGCGCCATGAGCGACCTTTTCATTGTCGCCTGCAAACAGGTACACGGACTTGCCCTTCAGCTTAGCCTTGACATGGCCAATAGCCTCAGTCAGCGCTTTGGAGTTGGCGCCCAGGTCCTTGATGCGGAGAACAGCAAAGTCGCTCTTGTCGTTGTCAGTGAAATGTTGGTTAACGGCGTCGACGGCTTTCTTGGTCTCGGCCTTCTGCTTGGCCTTAGTCTCGTCCGAAACCTTCTTCTGGATCTTGGCGAACTTCTCGTTGAGAGCATTCTTGGCCAGAACGGCAACGGTGAGCTTCTTGAGCTCAACACCCATGGCCTTGGTCTGGGCCTCCTTCTCGGGACCAATCGGCATGGCATCAAGCGAGTCGAGGCGCGCGTCAACGCTGGCAGCCAGCTTCTGGACGTCGTGCGCACCCTGTCCAGTGACAGCAACAATGCGGCGAATACCCTTCGCAATGCCAGCCTCCTCGGTGATCACGAGCTCTTTGATCTCGCCAGTCTTGGCAACGTGTGTGCCACCGCAGAACTCAATCGATACCTTGGCCCATTTCTCGTTCTTGGGATCAGCAACAATGTCACTAAGGGGCACTCCAACCGACACAACGCGGACAGGATCAGGGTAGGTCTCGCCGAAGACGGCACGGACACCGGTGATCTCATAAGCCTGCTTGAGCGGCACCTCGGTGGTGAAGACCGTGGCGTTGGCCTTGATGTACTCATTCGAGATGTCCTCGAGCTTCTCGATCTCTTTCAGCGAGAGGGCAGCCTTGTGCGAAAAGTCGAAGCGCAGCTTCTCCGGGGCGACTAGCGAGCCCTTCTGCTCGACGCCGTCGCCAAGGACCTCGCGGAGCGCGTAGTTGAGAACATGGGTACCAGTGTGGTTGTTACGAATGGGCCAGCGGCGGAGCTCATCGTAGCCAACAATCACCTTGTCGCCGATCTTGAGCGAGCCGTACTTGATGAAACCCGTGTGGAGAACGTAACCGGCGTAAGCCTGAACATTTTCAACCTCGAACTCCGACTGGCCGTCAATGACGATCTTGCCGGTATCGTACTCCTGGCCACCCGACTCGGCGTACATGTTGGTCTTATCAACGAGAATGCCGATCTGCGCATCCTCCTTGAGACCGTCGGTCGAGTTGTGGAACTCTCCGTCGGCGTAAATGGCCGCGACCTTGGCGTCAATGTCACCAGCAAGGTACTTGTACTGGTCGTCAGTGGGCTTGACGTGGTCGTTATTCTCGAGCTTCGCGAGAGCGTGAACGTCCAGCTTAAGCAGGTCCTTGCCACCAGAACGCTTGCCGCCCTTGGAGGCTTCCTTCGACGCCTGACGGGCCTTCTCAAACTCGGCCTCATCGATCTCGAGGCCCGATTCCTCGGCCATTAGGCGTGTAAGATCGACAGGGAAACCATAAGTGTCGTAAAGGCGCCAGACGTCCTTACCACTAAGGAACTTCTGTTTGTTTTCGATGGCCTGCTTAGCGTATTGCTCAAAGAGTTTTTCGCCGCGGTCAAGCGTGCGTGAGAAAGACTCCTCCTCCTCGTTCAGAATCTCAAAGATATCCTCGGGATTCTTCTTGAGCTCGGGGAAGATCTCAGAGACCTGCTCGATCAGAGTCGGCGCGAGGCTCGAGAAGAAGGTGCCGATGGGCACATTGAACTTCTTGCGCACAAATCGAGCACCACGACGCAGAATTCGTCGGAGAACGTAGCCGCGGCCCTCATTGTTAGGAACACCACCATCGGCAATGGCAAACGTAAGGGTTCGGACATGGTCAGCGACAACACGGTAGGCCATGTCCAGGCCGTCGACGTCCTCAGCGCCAAACTTTCCGGCGTATGGGCGAGCGCCAGTGAGCTCCTGAATCTTGGCGAACAGCGGCATGAACACGTCAGTGTCGTAGTTAGAGTACTTGTTTTGGAGAATGGAGACAAGGCGCTCGAAGCCAAGGCCGGTGTCAATGTGCTTGGCGGGCAGCGGGCGCAGGCTCGAGTCCGGCTCGCGGTTGTACTGAATGAACACAATGTTCCAGATCTCAAGAACGTTGGGATCGTCCATATTGACAAGATGGGCAGCATTGCGACCTCCGATGCGGTCGTAGTGAATCTCGCTGCAAGGACCGCACGGACCCTGGTCACCCATCTCCCAGAAGTTGTCGCTGTATGAGCCGGGCAGAATGTGGTCCTCAGGGATACCGAGGTCGAGCCAAACCTGCTTGGCCTCGAGGTCCGCCTCCAGGCCAGCCTCCTTGTGGCCGCCAAAGTAGGTGACGTAAAGGCGATCAGGCTCCAGGCCGTACACCTTGGTCAGGAGCTCCCACGACCAGGCGCAG
The DNA here is from genome assembly GCA_038086965.1 of Tardiomyces depauwii. Lineage (NCBI taxonomy): Eukaryota > Fungi > Ascomycota > Dipodascomycetes > Dipodascales > Trichomonascaceae > Tardiomyces > Tardiomyces depauwii. The sequence goes on from JAVHZA010000003.1 coordinate 2,867,089, forward strand.
GCCTCCTTCTTGAAGTAGTCGCCAAACGACCAGTTTCCAAGCATTTCAAAGAAAGTGTGGTGGTACGAATCCTTTCCGACATCCTCAAGATCGTTGTGCTTGCCACCGGCGCGGATACACTTCTGCGAGTTGGCGGCACGCTTCAGCTTGGAAAAATGGGATGACGGGTCAACAGTACCAAGGAAAATGGGCTTGTACTGGTTCATACCGGCGTTCGCAAACAAAAGAGTCGGGTCATCGTAGGGAACGACCGAGGAACTCGGCACAAACGTGTGCTCACGCTCCTTGAAGAAGTTGAGGAAGGTGTTGCGCACCTGGAGTTAGTATTCTCGCGAAATAAGAAGTGAAATAGAGCTTCATCAATAGAGATTCATCATGTGATATCATCTCTCTAGTGCGTTATACAGCACTTTAGACTGTCAACGGGAGCGGCTTACCTCACGAGCGGGCCACTTAATATCCTGGGTCAAAGTCATCGTAGATAAGCACCGTCGCCACAAGTAAGATACAGTTGTATTTCTAACCCCGCGAGACAAGTGGTGCATATACTGGTAAAAAAAACACCGAAAAGCTTGTGGCACGGCCTGTTAGCTAGCGGGCTGTATTTTTTCTGGCTTCCAGTCGTGGATGTGGAGATACCAACGCGTCATTTAGGGTGCGAAATTTGAAGAGTCAGTTCAGCCGCACTTCTCCAAGTGACAGGGGTCCAGGGGTGCATTAAGGGACGGCATATATGTGACTTCGCGGACTGCATGTAATTTTGTGTAAGGCGAGATGTGTACGAATATTATAACTCGTGTAAACTATTGTACAAAGAATGTTGAACATGCACTTCGAACCAGGCGGTTCAAGTAGCGCTGGAGCTGTCTTGCTTGAGGCCAGCTAGCCAAGCGATGTCGAAGGGGTCGGCCAGGTTGGACGCAGAGAGAGCAGCACTCTCTAGCTCTATTCTTGGTCTGGCTTTCCTGCCTTTGACCGGACTCTTGACCGGTGTTGTCGCTGTACGCATTTTTTTTGTTTGCGGCGTGGCTCGGCATTTCCGCGGCGTCGAAGGCGGCTGCTCGAGCGTCCCATCGAGCCACTGTCGCCGGAGTGCACTTCCCGCTTGTAAAATTTGTAAGAGCCTATTATAGTCAGCGCTGTCGAGGAATCTCTCAAGCGATGTTGGTTTAAGAACCGGGCGAGGGCTGGCAGGAGCAAGTACGACAGCGCTAATCACCTGACAGTCGTCTGCGTCGCTGTCGGCCACTGCCGAACTGTCAGATAGAGCCTCGTCTTCGCTAGAGTGGCTATCGGGCGCCGGTAGGCTCTCGAGGTATCTCAGTAGTGCGTCCTGAACGAGGTGGTCGAGGATTCGGACGGCGTGAATACCATCCAAATGGTGGCCACGCACCGGTATGGCTGACGCGAGACGCTCTACTGCCTTGCGCGAAACGGATTCGCCCATCAGGTAGCTGATGACAATGCCGCTGTGCGAGTATGAGTCGTCAAGCACCGTTGTCCATGCTATGCGGTTCAGCATGTGAGGCTCGCGGCCCCGCGCGAGCAGGTCAAAGTCCCAGGCTTTTCTGAAGTACGCCATTGCCTCTCCAATGGCACGTGTCCCGCGAGCCGCGACTAGTAGCGCGACCAGGCGTGACCGCAAACGGACGGCCTCCGCACAGTACCGGCCGGCGACTGGCTCTGTCAGTTGCTGGCTCTGGCCATTTTGGCCGCCTCCAGTGGCCGATGATTGCCTCCTATCTGCGTTTCCTTCCGGTAACAACACCGTGCTGGAAATGGGCGTGCCGTCTGGATCGAGGTCGTTCACGTAGGGATGCCGCTCTACCACGCCATCCTGCGAAACGACACTAAGCACAGCATCCATGGCACGCGCTGGCGAGATACGCTCTAACCAGCGCTTCAACATCTTGCCAGCGCAGAGCTCTTTATCAAGCTCCAGCAGTCTCACTAAGAACTCCAATAGGCACTTCCACGCCTCCCACCTTTCAAAGTATCGCGCCTCGCGGATGCTGCTGCAGAAGAGTGGCCACTCGAACATACGCCACACGTCAAGGCACGAGCGGAACAGGCCGTCGCCGACCACATCGTTCTGAGGGGTGCTTGTCGTCGGGCTGAATGCGTCGCGCAGTCGGCTGAGTGCGTGTTCCCGTTCGATAATGTTCTCGACGCGCAAAACGCGCTCCAGTATCAGGCGCAGAAGGCGGCCCGCCCGCGTGCTGACGTCGCCGGTACTCACCCAAGGCTGCGGTGCATCGAGGCTGTCTGCATTGGGCCGTCTGACGCTGAATGCTGCTAGAAGTCGTAGCTGTACGGGACTTGGCAGCCAAAGCTCGTCCTGGTGCCCTAATATTCGTGCCTCGGCGCACAGCATGAACTCTTCTGGCGAGTCATCATGCGTGACTTCCGCCAGAATGCGCTCGCTGTCGGCCCGCCACTGTCTGCCGCTATATCCGCTCATTCATGGTGCGCGAGACGCGCAAAGTTGTTAGTTGGCGGTCTATTAACCGCATCAGGTGAGTGCATAATATGCATCTCCCAACTGGCGGTTTACATGAACTTAAAAGAGGTTTTGGAGTGCTCCGGCCCCTATTTGTTGGCTCAGTTCACTCGTTAGTCCTAGATATCTGACTTAGTTAGAGTAGCAGCAGATAGATAGCAGCAAGAGAAAAACAATTGAGCCAAAAAAAGGCGCAAAAAGGCAAAAAATCATCTTATATAAAAAACACCCAACCTAATCCTTCAAATACGAGCGGTTTCCATGCCCTCAGTCATATATTTTTCTAGAGCTGAAGTGTTACATCTAAATGATTTACGCAACTTAGTTGGCATCGGCAGCGAGCTTCTCGGCCTTGGAAACGACCTCATCGATGGAGCCAACCATGTAGAAGGCAGCCTCAGGGAGGTGGTCGTACTTGCCGTCAAGGATCTCCTTGAACGAGCGGACAGTGTCCTTCAGGTCGACAAGGCGGCCCTCGATACCAGTGAAGACAGCAGCGACAGCGAAGGGCTGCGACAGGAAACGCTGAATCTTACGGGCACGCTCGACAGTGAGCTTGTCAGCCTCGGAAAGCTCATCCATACCAAGAATGGCAATGATATCCTGGAGCGACTTGTAGGCCTGGAGGGTCTGCTGGACGCCAGTGGCGACGTCGTAGTGCTCCTGGCCGACAACAGCAGCGTCAAGAAGACGCGACTTGGAGTCGAGCGGGTCGACAGCCGGGTAGATACCAAGCTCCGAAATCGAACGGTCCAGCACAGTGGTGGCATCAAGATGGGCGAAGGTGGTGGCAGGGGCGGGATCAGTAAGATCATCGGCCGGGACGTAGACGGCCTGGACCGAAGTGACCGAACCCTTCTTGGTGGTGGTAATACGCTCCTGGAGGGCACCCATATCGGTGGCAAGGGTCGGCTGATAACCGACGGCCGACGGAATACGACCCAGAAGGGCAGACACCTCCGAACCGGCCTGGGTGAAGCGGAAAATGTTGTCAACAAAGAGCAGCACATCCTGACCCTCCTCATCACGGAAGTACTCGGCGATGGTCAGACCGGTAAGGGCGACACGGGCACGGGCTCCCGGGGGCTCGTTCATCTGGCCGAAGACGAGAGCGACCTTCGACTCGCCCTCAAGCTGGATGACACCAGCCTCAATCATCTCGTGGTACAGATCGTTACCCTCACGAGTACGCTCACCGACACCGGTGAAGACCGAGAAACCACCATGGGCCTTGGCGATGTTGTTGATAAGCTCCTGGATGAAGACGGTCTTACCGACACCGGCACCACCGAAGAGACCAATCTTACCACCACGGGCGTAGGGGGCAAGCAGGTCGACGACCTTGATACCAGTGGGGAGGACCTCAGCCGAGGTCGACTGCTCCTCGAAGCTCGGGGCCTCAGTGTGGATGGGGCGGAACTTGTCAGTCTTGACAGGTCCACGCTCGTCAATGGGCTCACCAATGACGTTAAGGATACGGCCAAGGGTACCACGACCGACCGGGACGGTGATCGGGGCGCCGGTGTCGGTGACGGCGGTGCCACGGACAAGACCCTCGGTACCGTCCATGGCAATGGCACGGACGGTGTTCTCACCAAGGTGCTGAGCGACCTCAAGGACGAGACGCTCACCGCTCGGCTTCTTGACCTCGAGGGCGTTCAGAATGGCCGGCAGGTTGTCCTGCTCGAACTGGACATCCTAGGGGTTAGTATTCGTGTGGTGATTTGCGTGGGGCAATTTTTGGGCTAATGCGTGCCAAAACAACAAAAGGGAGATAGAAAAAAGGAGGCTGTGTCTTGTGGGGCTCGAGTTCTGATCATTATCCTCACCCGTTGTTGACGTAAAAAAGCAGAGAGCCGGCATGCGTGCTAGTAGACCGCCCAATAGAATCCGGTCGTACCATTGGAGGACCTTACAACTCCAAAATTAGCAAAATCCGATCAAACAGCGAGGTCAGATAAGACAGATGAGACCCCCAGAACAAACACTCCAAACACCCTCTTTCAGCCAGGACGGCCACTGTCTATGCTGGCGCGGCCGGAAATTTTCGGGTCTAGGGTTGGCATGTCCCGACCTGGAATCTGATTGGCTGACAGCCGAGAATATGGCAGAGCCATAATAGCGCGGACACTTACGACAACGGCACCAATGACGGTTCTGGTTGTTAGTCTGGTGTTGAAATAGGACCTGCTAAACATGTACGAGCTGTAAGGGCCCGTAAAACGGGCTCTTCGGGGCGCCAGACGCGGCATGGTCGCATTCAACGCCGGGTATGACCGTTCAAACGCCTACAGAGTGCAAGAGAACGCAATTGAAGTGCCGTATTCTCGCTCCCCTGTCTAAATTGGCATTGCCAATTGACTCCCGCCATAATTAAAAGCCAGAGGCGCTGTTGAGTACCCCAGTACGTAGTCGGATCCAAACATACCTGATCGAGCCAGCGGCAGCAGCCTGGGTCGCAAAGGTGCGGTTGGCGTTGAACAGGCGGTTGTTGGCCTGCGCAACGCGGAACGCACTGCGAGAAATGCGAGGAATGAGGCGTGCGACGACCATTCTCAGTTAAGCTTCTGAATGATTTCTCACTTGGAGCGGTGAAGAAGAACGCGATTGGAGGACTTGGGAGTAGGGAAAAACCTGTCCATGCGTACTTCTCCGTATTCGGTAGATTTGGGCACTGCCCTGATTCCCCAGCCGGTTCCGGCACGGCTGGATGGGTCTCCACAGTAACTATGCCATCTTTAGGGCAGTTGTGCAAAAAAACGAATAAATGCACAAAAAAGTTAGGACAAGGCTCGCCAACCGTCTCCAGCCGTCATCCGGTTCCGACCCGGCCCGTCTGCATGGTCTGCGTTTGGACTGTGGCGTGGTGCAGGAGCGGACGTTTGTCTGTGGTTGGCTTGGTGTGTTATGCCGTGGTGTAATCAGACGCAAGACAAATAAAGGGAGCTAATAAAGATGTACTAGCGGATTTGCAGTCCATTGCTACAACATAGACGATGTGCGCGGTCTCTGCCGCCCATAGCCCCCAATGCCCTGCCTGCCGATCGCCGTTGTCGGGGAACGTAGCAGAGCACAGGCCATGCAGCGACCTGTTTTCGACCTTCAGGTGGCTGCTGTATGCTCATGTCGTATATTCGTTATTTCGTTACTGTACAGGTGGGTAAAACAATGATGAGGGGAGATGGACCCATAGTATCTATGCATCACAGGTTGCTGCTGGCCCGCAGCATGGAATGGCCACGTAGCCTGGCGGCCGAGAACCGCAGAGCCACGGGCGGGAAGCCAATGCAGTCGTCAAACTGCATCTGGCGGGTGTCAACGACCCGAACCGTGCCAGGGCCGGGACGACCGGTCTCAAAGTATTGGCTGCCGAACACGATCGCGGCAGATGCCTCTTCCTTGTAGACGGGGTCCTCACGGTCGAGAGGGAGACGCTGCAGGTAAAAGTGCTCGAGGTAGCGGCAGTGCGTGGCGATCTCTGCTATGGACCGCCAGTCGAGCGACGGCGAGCAGCCGACGTGGACGTGCAGATACGAAAGCATGGGGAACGAGACAGCCAGCGCGTGCAGAAACGCATACTCGTAGCGCTGCGAGGTGGCCACCGTCGCACCCTGTGGCACCACGAGCGAGCGCAGCTTGAGGGATCTGCGCGCGAGCGCGTCGAGGCCGGCTGGCGAGATCCGCGGAAACACAACGTCCGTAAGCGACGGTCCCGAGTTGTCAAACAGCACGAGATCAAGGTTATTGGGCACCATGCGGCCAGAAACGACGAGCCGCTTGAGGTAAGGGGCGTGAAAGCGCTCGCGGCCGGTGAGCGGCGTGTATTCGCCGCGGTCAAAGCGGAGGGTCAGGCTCGTAAGGCGACTAAAGTCCTGTCCCAGGGGCATGGGCCAAGTATCCATGGGACGGCGTACTGAGACGCCTAAGAAAAAGTCGAGCTCGAGATGCTCGACCGAATAAGGCACGTCGGCCATATCGAGCGCGTTTGCAAAGCGCGGGACTGTGACGTGCAGGGCGCGCAGCCCGTCGTGGCGGCTGAGGACACGCTGAAGGCAGTCGTAGCCGAACGAGTCACCGTCGTGCAGCGGGCTATCCGGGCCGATATAGAGGTCTGTCTGATTCAGCAGCAAAGTGTCGAGGGCGTTTGGCAGCGATGCAATGTAATTAAACGTTGCTTGACGACTCTCCGGGGTCTCGTCGACATTGAGCGCAAGGTACCGCGTAGCCTGCGACAGGTTTATCATGTCGCCGTAGGCTTGCACTGGATCGACGCCGTCCGCCGTGAGGCAAATGCCCACATACGGCGTCGAGCCGAAGGCAGCTCGGGCCTGGCCGAGGTAGTCGTCGATGGCCCGGAGGTTGCGGCGCGCAAACTCGCGAGAGGTGCCGCTGCTGTCGACGAGGAACAACGCCTGCAAGTTGGGCAGGACGTCGGACCGCAGCAGGTGGTCTCGCAGGAATGCCGCGAACTCGAGCCGGACAACCTTTTTGGGCGCGCCGCCCGCCGCTTCCTGAGCCAGCAGAAACCTGTTGTTTGGGTGCGTCTCAAGACTCTCGACGAACCACGTGTACTTCCTGTCGATGCCGATGAAGAGTGCACGCGTGCACTCCAGCGCGTACGGCGAGATGTGGCCGTTGAGGAGCGCCCAGGAGAAGCCGTCGCGAATGGCATCGCTGGATCTCGCAAACTGCTTGACGGTGTGGTATCGAATGATGGGGGCCTTGTCGGGTCCGGACACCCTATCTACAAAGTGGTCGTCAAGGTGTCTCTGCGGGCGCGCAAACGAGATGTTGCGCCACAGTACGGGGGTCACTCTTTCGTAGAGGGTGCGGTTCACACGAACAAGGCGGATGAGGTCGTCGTTGTCGCACTCGTTTAGGACGCCATAGAGCACTTCGAGCGGCAGCACATCGAGTCCGAGCGCCGCCACCATGTCTTAGCAGCACCTCTGTACTAGCAGTAAGCAGCCCAACGCACAGTTTCGGCGGCTGGAATCGCGGTTGCGGCGTCTGCTGACTGCTATATGTATATGTATTTTTTTCCGGCCGGCGATGACGACGGTATTTTAACGATCGATAAGGGTTTGGGCCCTATCGATAACCGTCGTCACCCTGCAGGGCGCCTCGTGATTATCGGGGCCGGTTTAGGCAGAGTTTTTTGCTGTTGTGGTCAGCGAGAAGATGGTTGTAGTGTCGCAGCCTCCAATGTGGTGTGACAGGGCATTTATAGATGCGCACTACTAGTAGAACACCGGGCCCCGAACGACGCCAAACTCGTGTCCCGTCGGACAGGGACCGCAACCGACCGGCAGGTGGCACTTGCCTGAGACGCCGCAGCCGTTGCCGCGGAACCGGAAAAAATTGGCTCATGCCCGGGCCATTGCCAGTGATGTGGTTGTTACAGATCAGGTGAGGCGTATGAGTCAGATCTGGTCGTGGTATTTGGACTCTGCCCGCCGTTGCGCGCGGGGGGGGCCAGGCAAGTCCCGCGATTGGCTGTATTGGTATCGTGTGGCCGTTTCTTTTGCGGGTTTTGCTGGACCCTGCCTTCGGCTCTCGCGGTTCAACCAGTTCGCTCCGTTGGCGTGGTCATGGGCTAGCGGTTGATTTCCGAGCTGTCTCTTAGCGGATGACAAGAGGCAAGGCCGGGTACCTGCTACAGGGGCGGACCCCTTGCTGCCGAGTGTCTGTGGACGGTTGCAGTGGTACGAGGAATGTTCTTATTGTGACGCAACTGCAATGGCTATTTCGTGCCCTCTCCAGAGACTTTGTCCCGGTTATAGCATTCTGCGGGGCTCTGTGCGCGCGAGAACTGGACTGTGCATCGACGAACTACACCTTCTGGCATCGTATATAGCATCTTCAAAGCGGTCGTATAGCACAGTCTAACAAAACAGCAGCCAGTGACCCAGCAAGTCGGCACAAGATTATACAACCAGAACGGTGTGTACACTAAGAGCCCGCCGATCGGCCGTTTGGTCTTTGCGGGGTCGGCACTGTCAGAAACCTGGCGATAAGCCCGAAATCGAATTACCCGCCTCGATAGCGGCTAGGGGACGAGGGAACCACCACTGACGAAGGGGCCGCCGCACGGTGACGAAAGTGATTTGCTGGCACTGATTCGAGATCTGCAACCCAACTGCCGTGTTTCTGCTAAAATAAACAAAAATAGGCTCTGCCCCGGTCAATTGACTAGGCTATCCAGCAGGAAACACAAATACGCAAACGCAACAATGGCACCACCGTCGCTTTTCGGCGCCAGAGTTAAGTCCGTACTCTCGGCGGACACACTTGTGCTGACCCCGCTCAATAAGCCGGCAACGGCCGAGAACGAGCGTCTGCTCAACCTCGCGTTTGTGTCGGGCCCTCGACTATCCGGCAACGAGGCGTACGGCTTCGAGGCCCGCGAGTACCTTCGGACGCTGCTCGTCGGCAAGGCGATCCAGTTCCGCGTACTCTACACCATCAACGAGCGCGAATACGGCGATGTTGTCGCGCCGGTATTTGCGTCGCTCATTGAAAAGGCACTTGGCGATGGCATTGTGTCGCTGCGCGACGACAGCGAGTCCAAGGAGAGCTTTGAGCAGTATGCCGACTCGTTCATTGCCGCGCAGAGCAAGGCCAAGAGGGCCAACGCCGGCATCTGGAGCGAAAACAAGGCCCCCGCCGTTGTGCCTGTGAATGCTGTCCCCGACGACATCTACGGCTCCAAGCGCCAGATCCCGTCTGTCATCGAGCGCGTCGTGGCCGGCGACCGTGTCCAAGTCCGCTCCTTCCTCGGCAAGGGCCGCCACTTTTTGGGCCAGGTCATGGTGGCCGGTATCTCTGCGCCCCGCTCGGCCTCTTCCATGCAGGCGGCCGAGCCGTTTGGCGAGGAGGCGAAGCTGTTTGTTACCGAGCGCCTGCTCCAGCGGTCGGTGCGCGTCGAATTCCTCGCACCCAACAACAATGGCATCCCCATTGCCATTATCACGCACCCCAACGGCGATGTGGCCCAGCTGCTGCTCGACGCCGGCCTCGCGTCCGTCGCCGACTGGCAGTCGGAGTTTGTCGGCGCCGAGCGCATGTCGGCTCTGCGCCAGAAGGAGCGTGGCGCCAAGCTCGAGGGCAAGAACATTTGGAAGGCGGCGGCCACTGCCAAGACCGCCGCCGCGCCTGGCGCCTCGTCCAAGGCCCGCATCTTCGATGCGACCGTCGCAAAAGTCATCTCCGCCGACACATACGTGCTGTTGACGCAGGACGGTGCAGAGCGGACAGTCAGTCTGGCTTCTGTCCGGGCCCCTAGAAAGAACGACAGCGCTCAGGAGCCCTACGCAGCGCTGTCGAAGGAGTTTGCGCGCTCCAAGTTTATCGGCAAGAAGGCTCACGTCACCGTCGAGGCCGTGCGCCCCAAGCAGGAGAACCTCGACGAGCGCGACCTCGTCACCATGGTCGTCGACAATCAGAACGTCGCAAACCTGCTTATCGACAACGGTCTGGTCACTGTGGTCCGCCACCGCAAGGGCGCCGACGATCGTTCGCCGTACTGGGACGAGTTTGTCGAGCGCGAAAAGGCCGCCCAAGTCGCCAACAAGGGCATGTTTGGCAAGAAGGCGCCGCCACCCGACCGTACTGTCGACGCCTCGGAGACCGTGACCAAGGCGCGCGGGTTCCTGTCGTCGCTCGAGCGTCAAAGCCGCGTCAGCGGTGTCGTGGACTACATTTCATCGGGGTCACGATTCCGCGTCAAGGTCCCGCGCGAGAACTGCATCCTCACGCTTGTCCTCGGGGGTGTCCGCGTCCCAAGAGCCCAGGAGGAGCTCGGCGACGTCGCGCTCAAGTGGGTCTCTGATCGCCTGTGGCAGCGTGACGTCCAATTCTCCGTTTTCAACGTCGACAAGACCGGGTCTTTTGTCGGTAACCTATACCTCCCTGGCAAGAACACGCCAGTGTCTGTCGCTCTCGCCAAGGAGGGCCTTGCCGAGGTCCACGCTGGGTCGGCCGGCCAGTCGGGTTACCTCGATGAGCTCGAGAGCGCCCAAGAAAAAGCACAGAAGCAGAAGCTTGGCATCTGGGCCAACTACGACGCCGAGCAGGAGACTGCCGCCGCTGCTGCCGCTGCTGCTACCGCTGCTGCTACCCCTGCTGCTGAGGAGGCAGCCGTCTCCACTGGTCCCCAGACTAAGTACATCGACATTGTGGTCACTGACATCTCTGACAGCGGTGACATCTCGTACTGTACTCGCTCCTCGGAACAGCAGTACGCCAAGCTCAATGCTGAGCTCACGTCGTACAACAACTCGGCTGCCAACTCGACGAGCTTTTCGTTCAAGGGCCTGCCTCGTCGCAATGAGCTCGTGACCGTCCAGCAGGATGGCACCTTTGTGCGCGGCCGCGTGCTTCTGTTTGAGAAGCCCGACAGCTTCACTGTCGAGCTTATCGATACCGGCAAGGTCACGATGTTCCGCGGTACCACAAAACTGCGTCCGCTGCCTAAGCAGTTTGACACAACCGTACTCCCGCCACGGGCCAAGTCGGCTGAGCTGACGTTTGTCGACAAACCGCCTCAGTCGTACCTTGACGACTACGTCAGCTACCTGCGTGAGAAGCTCATTGGCAAGAGCCTTGTGGCGAACCAGGACTCGCCGCAGAACGCCCAGCAGCTCCAGGTCACACTTTACACCGCTGATTCGAAGGGCAAGGATGACTCCATTAACAATCGCCTCATCTATGATGGCTATGCATTTGTCAGCCGGAAGCTGCCTTCGTGGGCGACCCCGGATGGCTGGAAGGCCGTAATCGCCTCGCTCCAGGAGTCGCAAGACTTTGCCAAGAGCGACCGCGTTGGTGTGTGGGAGTACGGTGACCCTCGAGATGACGACTAATGGCATGCCGGGCCGTGTCAGGAATGCAGTACATAGCGCTACGTTTTTGCACACTCACATAAAAGACAGTCAAAGTTTCATCATTCATTCATACGTCATAGGTACACCTGGCTGTGGCCTATTTATTATCGCCATAGAACTTCTTAAAGATGAAATGTAGCGTCAAGTTGGTATTGAGCTTGACCATTCCATCGAACAGGTCGATATACGGCTTGTTGTTATACTGCTGACCAAGCAGCTCGTCTAGAGTCAAATTCGTAGACGCGCCGGGAAGCGTGATAGAGTTGAAGGCAGCCTCGATGTTGAACACGCCAATTTCGTCCGACGAAAACGTAAACGCCACCTGGCCGTACTGGCGATCGTTATAGCCATTAAGCTCCACGAGAATACCCTTGTCAAAGAGATTAGAAGCCGAGTATTTGTAGGAGCCGAACTGCGGAACCTTGCCGCTTCGCTGCAGTTCGCGCATATGAAAGTACTGTTTGGAGAACGGCAGGAAGATGTTCTTCTTTTTGCCCTTCTTGGACTGCAGCGTGTTCATGGCCTGCTCGATGTAGTCGTTGTAGGTCTTGAGCTGGTTTTGCAGGTATGTCTCCTTCTCGTTTAGGTGCGCCAGCGTCTGGCGGATGCTCTCCATCTCCTTCTGACGGGCATGACGCCTATTGCGCTTTGTGCGAATGTCGAGCGCGATCGAGTTCAGCATCTCTTGGTAGTTGTCCTCACGAGTAATACGGCCCATCGACTCGAGTTCGATAATCTTCTCGAGAGCCATAAGCTTGAGTTCTCGATAAGTGAGCCGCGACAGGTCTCCCAAGGCTTCGTTGGACGACGTCGAAGCGCTGAAATCATCCTGGCCGCGCTTATTCCTCTCAATTCTCTCCTCATGCAAAATTGCCCGGTACTTTTCTTCGTGCTCCGGCAAAACAGGGCTCAGCAGAATATCGAGGAGGCTGGCACCAGTTTGCACGCGAACGACGTAAATGAGGCAACGCTTGGCGGCCACCAAGAGCGAGTTGACCTCCGCCTCGGAGTCCTCCATTTTGGCAAAACTGGGGTTGAGATCCAGCTTGACTTCACTGAACCGCGCAATATCCAAAATCTCGCTTGCGTCGTTGGGCAGGCTCCCCAGCTGCTTGATCACGTCACGAAGCGCATCGTTGGAATCCGGCGCAATAAAGTGCAGCTCCTGGCAGATCATTTGATGGATGGCGAAAATCTCAGACGTCTTGATGTACAGTTTTGGCCGCTGGTGGGAAGTGAGATCGTCGAAGACATTCATCTCAAATTCCTGCTCTGGCGTCGGCACGTCGATGATGCGCTTAAATAGCACGCGAGCGCGGACAATGCACGACTTGACGAACTCATTCAGCGGTTGCAAAAACACGTTCTCGCTCGAGAATGGTCGTAAAGACGCAATCTGGCCCAACATTCGGGCCACTTCGCCAAGGTTCTTCGACTGCTGAGGTCCCAAAGCGTGTGGTACGATGCCAAAACTGTCGGCTCCTGTGATGACCGGGTTCAAGTAGTTGGTGAAAACAACAAATCCAATAAGGCTGAGTGCTTCATCTTCGGAGATTCCGTCGGCCTTGTAGCGCCACTTGGCAGCCCAGTATGTCTCGCGGGCCGTAAGCCGCATGTGGTAGGGAATGCTGTCAACATTATTTTCCAGACGAGTCAAGAAATCTCCTGTTAGCTCTCGCAGCCGCTGGAGGTTGGCGATAAACGTGGCCCTCGTCTCCGGGTCCTGTACTGCCTCATCGACCGGCAAGTTCGGGTTGCGACTGCTGAGACGGCCAGTGCGCAGCTCCTCATTATTAATCGAAGACCTATAAATCGAGAGCGGATCGCTCTCGAGGTCCAAATTCGGGTCGCTGACAATCACATCAACGTAGTCCTCGAGCAATCCAGTGAGCTTCTTGCGTTCCTGCGAACCCTTGCTGAGAGCTGACACCAGCTTCCACCATACAAAGTGAGTCCTAGTGAAGGTCCGTGGACTGTCGCAACCCTCCATGCCCAGATAGATGCAACGAGAGATCAGGTTCATGAGGAAAAACTGCTCTCTGCGTTTTTGGGCATATCCAAAAATGCGCATAACCAGACTCTCAATATCCTTGGCGACCTTGTCATGGATCGGGCTCTCAACCAGCTTCTGGAACAGGCGAGCCAGGTAGGCCGGCTGGGTCTGAATTATATAAAACAGTCCCTGGTACAGCTCCAACCGCCGTCGGGATGCCTTGTTTAGCGCTTTGAGATCAAACATATCGGTCGCATTGTTCATCAAGCCTTGAGACGGCACGCCCTTGTTGCGGTGGCGGACAACTTCGTCGAGCGTGATTTTGTTTTTCAGCAGAAGGGCAATCTTGACGTCCATCTGGGTGATGAACTGCTCGAGTTGCTCGTTCTTGCGAACCTCGTCGATAACGAGTTTGCGACTCTGCTCCAACTCGACTTCTTGCTCGAAATCAAGGTCGCTGTCGTTGAGCAGGTGCACAAAGCTCTTAACTGTCGACAGTGGCGGGTTGGAACCGGTTGTGAGTGATTTGTAGGCATCGCCTTGTTTTTTGGCACGCACAAAGCTCTGGATCTTGATGACCTTGTCGAGGTTCTGGCGGAAAAACTCCATCCTTTTCTTAAATTCCTTGCGCACAAGCGCGCCGCGAATGCGGGCTTGTAGCTGTACCGCCTCTTCGGTGCAGTCGTCGAGCTCCTCCAACATTAGCGAATAGTCGTATCGAATTAGGATTCCGCGAAAGATGGACTGGATTCGCACAACCGACGGAGAAAGAATCTCTAGCCGTTCCTTGTCCTGGCTGATGGCAGAACGCACTTTTCCAGCTCTGAAGACGCTCTGCAGGGTGAGAATATCGCCCGAACTGCTACAGAGCCCGTCGGTCTTGTAGTTTACCCGTTTGCGCGCAAGTGAGCCGCGAGTCAGCGCCTGCAACTCTAAAATATCTGCATTGCAAGCCGCCAGCCTGACTTTTTGGTCCAGAACACGCTGACGGGCAAGGTAACCTCGCGCACCAGTCTGAAGTTTACTGATCCAGGCCTCGTTATCGTGCATGGTATCCTGAGCGCGACTATAGCCCTTTCTAGAAAGCTTGCCCCGAGAAATGGCTTGAAGCACGGAGATCTGGCTGCCAACTGACTCGAGAGCCGATTTCTTGTCCAAAAACTCCCTTCGTGCATTGACAGCCCGCAGAATCGACTGCAGCTCCGTCACGCCCTGCGTCTCAGACAACAGCAGTATCCTCACATCCCCGAGACGACTACGTAGCGCGCTGCCTCGAACGACAGATTGGAATGCGACAACCGACTCGAGCTCGAGGTCCAGTACTTGGCTGAGATCTCCGCGCTTCCGTCTCAGTAGGATGCCTCTGCAGACGCCTTGCAGCCGCTCCAGCATTTCGGCATCCCGAGAATCAAGCGCCCCTATGCTTTCGCTTATGTCTTTGCGAACCTGGGCGCCGCGTACGCAAGCCTGCAAAGCCGCGATCCTGGGTTCGGTGCGCCGCAGCGCCAACTTCCATGCCGCCATCTCAGATCGTACCAGATAGGCCCGGCACACGGCTTGCAGCTGCACGATTTTGTCCTCTGCTTCCTCCAGCTCCATAGCCATGAGCTCTTCCTCCGTGTATGGCTCAGGCTCAGGTTCGTCAAAGTGCTGGTTCATGGCGTTGAAGTTTGGCATGCTCACGCCGGCAGCATCAAGGCCGCGGCGAGTTTGGTTGATCTCGTCTTCGGTAAACTCGAGCTTTCCAATGAGGTTCCCGATGGATGGCGCCAGATTCTCTCCAGCCAAGATGAACGTCAGGGCGTGGATACTGTAGATGACCTTGGGGATGTTCTTCTTGTCGTACAGGTCTGTCAGCTCGAACGTGAAGAGGTCAGGCATCCCGACTTCGTCCAGAAACTGGAAGAAATAGTTGATATTCTCTGAATGTCGGAATTGCAGGCGCGGCGACTCAAAAATTCGCCGGACTAGATGCGGGGCAAACACCCGCGTCACCTTGGCCAGGATAACGCCGTCACGCAGCTTCTCCTCCAGCTCGACCTCGGGGGGTATTTCTTCACCAATTACGCTCTCGATCCACCTGGTTGTTAGCGCGGTCGGGGGCCATGGGTAATAGGAATGCAGCACACATACTGTTTGGCTTCGCCAATGTGACAAAGGTATTCATACGCCTGAAGACTCTTGCGCTCCTGATCCATCCAGTTCTTCGATGCAAACTTGGACGTTACCTCGTCTGTGCGCTGGAGACGCAATCGCCCGTGCAAGCCTGGGAGTTAGCAACTGCAGCGCGATTGTCTATATTTGTCGTCGCCTTACCTGCAACATCTTCGCTGTGCGGGTGCTTTACATCTGGCGAGTGAGCTCCGTATGTAGGAAGCTGTCGAGAGTTGTCCCTGGCCGGAGACAAGGGCTGTAAAGGTTGACTGTCGTTTTGCTGCGAAAGCGTGCTCAGGTATCGGTCTGTGATGCGACTAGGAGAATAATTAGCGTTGTCGCCTCGACGGACCCCGTAGGAGCCCACTTGATCCCTGAGGGGCGACCTGACCGGGGATCTATAATCCATGGCAACACCAAAAAAAACAGGCACAGGTACCCAGGCTGAGGTAGCGAGAATGCGTCTTTCGTGTGGCCGTGTGGTTTAATGAAGAACAGTGCTTTTTGACCTGTCGGCACCGCATATAGAGAGACGCCTAAACATGGTTGATATGGCAACTACGGTGAATTGTAAACATTCAGCCGCGCGGCTAGTCAGGGGCCACATGGGGGCTTTGCCAAAGCGTAGCGATACCCGTCATAGCTTGGCGTCTGCTCAAAGGAGTCTTCTTTGCTGATCGATGAATGTATATTTTGGTTACTGAAGACGGGCCAAGCTCCGGGCTTAGGCGATATAGAAAACGACGGACTGTTCAGTCAGTCTATGCGCCCAACTTCCGTCCACTAACTTTCGTCTATCAAACTAGCGGCGCGAGCGCTACGCGACGAAGCGCGTCGAACACGGGAAATGCCAGGCGATGGGGCCAAGGCCGAGAAAATTCGGCTATCGGTGTCAGACCTCCGGTACGTGTATGATGAGATAAATGCGCGCGCACAGGCGCTGATGAAGCTGCACTTCCCCGACAAGACGTCGGACGACCCGCTGCTCGACGGAGTGGCCCACGAGGTCCAGCAATTCATAAACGAGGTATTTGAGGCCATGAGGCACTCGTTAGTTGTGACAGACGCGCTAGACACCGACGCTCCTGTCGTTGAGCTACTCGAGAATGCACCGTCTGGTGTTGAGCCGTTTGATCTGGAGCTCAACAAGCGAAAGCGTGAGCTGAGCGCGGTGGCAGACGCCCGCACAATTGAAGTCACCGAGCTGCGGAAGAACCAGTCCCAGCGCATACGCGAGCGCTACGAGGAGTTGGCGCAGGAGCGGCAAAAACGGCTAGCAGCGATGGCGGCCCAAGTGCGGGACTCCAGCACAGAACCGGCCGGCCCCCGGCCTTCTGACCTGAAGCTCGATGACCGTGAAGAGGCAGCCAACGAGTTTAGCGAACTGGTCAAGCGCCTTGAGGTTTTGAGAGAGGTAAGTTTTGTGTTCTTTTTGGCTGGACCCAAGATGCTAACGGACAGCAGCTGCCTAAGACCATATCACAGGTTGCAGACCTCAAGGACACCGTCGACTACCTGCGGCAAGTAGACGAAGACGACGAGGAAAACGAAGCAGGAGCCAGTGGGACTGAGCAGGCTGCCGGCTCACCGGCTCCGCGCGGTGCACGGCCGCCGCCGCGGAGCGGACTGCCGCTACCGACACGGCTGCGGAGCGTGCAGGATCAGCAGCTTCGCTAGCTCGCTTCGCTTTGATGAGATTACGACATTTAAATTAATAATAATGACCGCTCCATGACACCAAGCCAAATAAGGAGGACGGAAAAAACCGTGAAATCGCATCGCTTCTAGCTAGCATTTTTCATTCTACCCGACAGTATATCTAGTTTGCCGAGATTGCCCAGTGTAGCGAGTGCATCAGCAACCGCAAATCAGGAGCGCTCTAGCTTTGGAAAGCAGCTTAATCCTCCTTGGCACCGCCAGTGCCGGCCTGCTCGGCCTCGGCGATCGACTTCTTGTCGGTAGCGGCGCCAGCGGCGGGGCCGAAAAGCGAGGCGGCCTTGAACGGACGCTTGAGGTCGCCCGAGGCGGGCTTGCCAAACACGTGGATCTGCACAATGTTCTGCTCAAGAGCGCTCTTGACGGGAAGGACGCTCTGGATCAGGAGCGGGTTGGTGTACTTCATGTACAGGTGCATGAACCCCATCATGGCGATACCCTGGAGAACACCCTAGTTGTAAGTTCTGCACGGAGGTCAAAAAAAGAAAAAGAGCGAGCACGAATACATACCTTGAGAGCAGCCGTGACCTGCTGTTGGTCGTACTCCTTGACGGTTGTGGTGACGAGCTTGGGCTCGGTGGTACCCTGGAGCGCCGAGGGCTGCTCAACGTACTTGAGGGTCGTGAGGTCGTTCTTCTTGTTGATAACCTGTCTGGTGTAGAAGTACAGGCCGAAGATCAGCAGGTTCGAGACAACGTACAGGATGCGCACGCCCTGGAGGACGTTGGGGTCGTCGAACGGAATCCGCTTCGACACCTGCATGAAGAACAGCATAATCACGACGTTTGAGACGGCCGGGTTCATTTTTGGCGAGGAAAATTAGTGGAGCTTGGCAGGTGGCTATGCGTGCACAGGACGAGCGAGGGTCCAGGCGAGACTTTCGATACCAAAGGTGCGCGGTGAAGAGGCCGTTTAGATTTGGTTGGAAATTTCAGCCCCGAGTTATTTACTGCTGGAGTGGGGGGGGGGCGCCCGGCTGGTGCCACGTACTGGGATGTTCGCCTGTGGTGTGGAGGGTAACTTCAGATAAGGGCAGGGCGGGGTTGGATTTTCGATAAGTTTGTTGTGGCGCGGGTATATTCTGAGACCCGTGTGGGATGTGGTATTATGAGGACTGGGGACTGGGGACCGGGGGACCGGGTCCGGGGAGCGGTTCAACTTGAGATTTGGTTGGGTGTAGTCTGTTGAAGGTGTTGATCCAGTAGCCGCGGTGGCGCTGACGTGCAGGTTAGCCGCATGGAATCCTCAGGAAGGTGCCGCGCGCGGGCTAGACACTGGTATATGTTGTGTCGTGTAACTGCGTCCCATGTCTCGGAAATGAAGTGACACTCCTGGTCTATGGTATGATCTGCTTCAGTTGACGGGCGCGGCAGACTGCATGTAGCTTAGCTTGGCATTTGCATAAGACCGGTGCATGCTGCATGCTTGGCTCCATGCATGTGGGAGGCGACGGCTGGCCAGAGGTATCATCTCGCCACGACCGGCTCGGTATTCATGCTTGTGAATATACAGGGGAGCGCTGTGGACGTAATTGACGACGTCGAGGCTGGGCGGGTGCCGCGCGAGTCGTTTTGGGTGTGGTGTGGCACAGGCGATACGTCAGTGAACAGCGATGTCGAGGTGTTCAAGGGCGACAAGGTAGAGCTGCGGCCGTCGAGCGACGAGATCAAGGTGAAGAGGATAGCTGGAGATACTTTGAGCGTTGAATACAATGGTGCGTAGGAACAGGACCCAATGGCGGGCGCGGTAGTAGGCTGACAGCAGGCGACGAGGCAGTGTTACAATTTCCGGAGAAGCAGTTTGCGCTACCGGATGAGGGGCCAGTACCAGACGTCACAACAATGGACGTGTCTCCGCAGGGGTCGCTGATTGTAGTGGGGACGTCGGAGGGCGGGGTGATTGTGCTGGGTAGCAACGGCAGCGTCCGGCGGAGGCTCGGCGGCCATCTGGTCAATACGACCAAGACGCTGTTCTTCCCGTCGGGCGAGGTGGTGTTGTCTGCGGGCAGCGACTTCCAGATCAAGCTGTGGAGCGCGGTCGACGGCTCGAACCCACGTACGTTTATGGGCCACAAGGGCCAGATCACTGACCTGGCCCTGGTCGGGCGGGGCCGCAACTTTGTGAGCTCTGGCGAGGACGGGACGGTGCGCCTGTGGGAGTGCGGGTCTGGGGAGCTTGTGTGGTCGCGCGATTTTGGGAGGGGGGTCAAGTCTATAGCGCTGGGTCTAATTGACGACGGTCTTGCCAACGGCGGTCTGGGTGAATCGGGCACCGCGAATAGGCTCGAGTTCGAGACCGCGGGCAAGCGCCTTTTTGCATCGACGGGCGAAGAGATTGTCGCCATCGACCTGGCATCGAAGCAAGAGACAGGGCGGGCCGCCGTGGCTGACGCGCAAGTGCTGCATGCGTCGTCAGACGGCACGCTCTACTACGGCACTAGCGACGGATCGGTGGGCTGCCTGGACGCCCGCACGCTCGAGCCTAAGGGCGACCCCACCCGCGTATCAGAGACGGGTGTGCGCCAAATTGCATCGTCAGCAGACGGCCGCGCGTACGTAGCGTGCAATGACGACCTGGTACGCGTGCTGGGACCCGATTCCGGCCGAGCAGTGTTTCTCGCTGGCGCCAGCGAGCACACGGCGGCCGTCGCAGTCGGTGAGACCGCCGTGTTTGCCGGCGGAAAACACGGCACCCTCCGCAGGTACAGGTAGCATGATGCCATATTTTACATTGAGTATAAGATTACATAGAGCGAGGTGAGCGCCGCAGCAACGTAGGTGACGACCTCTGTGACCCACCAAAAATGCTGGACCCCGAACCGGCACAGGCTAAAGTCAAACCGGAGGCGCCGGCCGTCCCAGGAGCCCGTTACAAAGCCAGTGTTGCCACCGTACTCGCCCATCATGCTGCGCACTGTGATTTCCAGCAGCTCGGCGTCGCCGTTTGCGTCGGAGCCCGCCCGGGGCGTCCATGCCCCCGTATCGGGATCGCGCTCAAAGACGGCCGCGCACCCCTCGTGGTCGTGTCCCGCCAGCACTATGCCGCCGTGGCGGTTGCCGTCCGGGAACACGGACCGCAGAACCAGGTCCGTCGACTCGCGCGACAGGTGATTCTGCGCCCGCAGCGTGCCCCATTCGTAGTACTCGACAAAGTCGCCGTCGCGGCACAGGCCGCCGGGCTTATGCAGCGGCACGTGCGTCAGGAGCACCGTGGCGCCTTCAAACGGGGGTGCGTCCGCGAGGCCCTTGAGGAACTCGCGGGTGCGCTCCTGGTGCGACGGATCGTACGCGGGCCCGTCGAGCGAGAGCGAGTTGATGACGACAACTCGCCACTGGTGCGCAAATCCGTCGGCAGGGCCAAACTCGCGCACGTAGTTCACTGGCCCGTACACCTTTTCGAAGCGGCCGATGCGCTCGTGGGTCATCTCGCCGTTGTAGCCAATGTCGTGGTTGCCGGAGACGTTGAACAGCTCGAGGCCGTCTGACGGCCCAGGCGCAAACACCGACCGGAACCGCACGGCCCGCCTGTAGAACTCGTCGTCGTCGATCCACTGGCTCGAAATCAAATCGCCCATAACAGCCGCAAACTGCGGTGCAAACCGCCGCTTCGTCGTCTGGAAGATGTGATGCAAATACATGTCGTTGCCGCGTATGTCGAGCCGCTTGCGTAGCGGCATGCCAGGCCACGTCCCGGTGATCTGGGGGTCGCCAAACGCCAGCAGCTTGACATCTGCGTCCGGGCTCGCCCACCCGCACCCGTCTCGAAACAAGTAGAAGCTATGGCTGATCCCGTTGAGCACCGCTGCCGCCAGCACGCACACTAGTGCCACGCATCCTACAGCGTGTGCCAGTCTCTTTGGCATGTGGGACCGGGCGTGGAGAGGCAGCGTAGCAGCGAGCGTGCGATTTGTACGTTCCCCTGCGATCATATGTATATGTTTTTGTGCCCCGAGGTGTATGTGCGGCTGCTAAAAAGGGTTTGGTAATCAAGGTATCCACTGAACTTTTTTGATGGCGGTCTCAAGAGAGGCTTGTAGGGAGTTGCTGCGTAGCTTTGAGAGTCTAGCCTGGGGCTGGCGTCGAGAGTATGCTATGGGGCTAGATCGCTCTCGGGAATCTCACCCAGACCCTCCGTAGTAGCCGCGAAGCGGCTCGGATTCGTAGTGGGCTCACTTCGCGTCTTGATTCGTAGTGGATTCAGTACGTCAGTACGAGTTGGGCGTTTAAGCTGGGTGGCATCCATCGAGAGCTGTACACATGTGTCGCAGTATGTGGTTGTCCAGTTGTATGTGCTGCCCGTCGTACAGGTGTAATACAAGCACCGTATATTATTGCGCCGCCACCGCTGGCTCCGAGCCGCCGAGCACACACAACCAACAAAAAAGGGCACCCGCAACGGCACGCAACAGCACGCAACAGCACGCAACAGCCATCCAGCGTCGCTGAAAACCAACGGTGAACTCTGTCGAAGCTTAGCAGCATCAGCCGCACAGACTGCCTGTGGGGTCAGAGACATGCGGCTGAAGTTATCAATACGTGTTTTGGGGCCTATGCCCATGCGCCTGAAAAACACGTATAAGCACACATCTCAAACCAATTGTACAACCAACGATGGAGCACATTGGACGCGTTGTCGAGCCCGTGTCGCCGTACATCCGCCAGGTGACGCGGCTGATCCCCGGTCCCATCGAGCAGCTCGGCATCGCCATGCTCGACAGCGACCACTGCTACGACCTGCTCATCCGCAAGGTCGACTTTGTGTCTGAGCCCGAGTGCGTTGCGCTCGGCATCTCGCGGGGCCTCTCGTGGGGCATTGTTGCCCTGTCGTCGGTCGTCAAGGTTCCGCAGATCCTCACGCTCGTGCGGACCCAGTCGTCGGGCGGCCTCTCGCTCGTGTCGTATCTGCTGGAAACGGTGTCGTACATCGTCAACGCCGGCTACAACTACCGTTCCGGGTTCCCGTTTTCCACATTTGGCGAGTCGGCGCTCATTGCGGTGCAAAATGTGGTCGTGACCTACCTCATCCTCTACTACTCTGGCCTGCGCACGTACGCGTCAGCGGTTGTCCCGGTGTTTGCGGCCATGGCCTACGCACTGCTGTCGCGCCAATACATCAACCCGTGGCAGATGCAGTCGCTGCAGATGGCGGCTATCCCGCTGTCCATGGCATCCAAGATCCCGCAGATCTACACAAACTGGCGCAACAAGTCGACGGGCCAACTGTCGAGTGTCGCGGTCGCGTCGTACCTGTTTGGCTCGTATTCGCGCGTGCTCACGACGCTGACCGAGGTCGACGACCCGATGCTGCTGCTTTCATTTGTGGGTGGAGCTGTCCTCAATACGGTACTGGCGCTACAGATGTTCATCTACCGGAAAAGCGCGTCGCCCAAGCCGGTCAAAGTCAAGACCGGGCCCAACTAAGGCAGAAGCCCGCCCCAAAGAGATTACAGTTAACTGAATATATGCCACCAATGCCGCGTGGTCTCCTGGACGACTTTTTTTCAACTGCGAAGCAGTTGCCATGGAGGTCTGGGGCCAGAGAACCCCCAGGAAAACAGAGCGTAACCGGCGTTCGTAAACTGGCGATGTTTACGCCGTGGGGCAGCCGCAGCGTACATCACGGGCTCGCGCATACGTGAGCACGCACCTATGCGACCAACCGCAGACCTCGTCGGCGGTCTGCACCCAAAGCGCTCGCCCATACAAACTGTCGAGACGGGTGAAATATCTGTTCAGACCAGCCGCTGCGCAGACACTGCCGCTCAGAACATCGGTGGGGTGGCGCGCGCCTTGCAGCAGACAGGGACACAGAACCAGACCGCACCATGTCCAGTGGACCTGAGTCAGAGCCCAACGTGCGGGATCGCGACGACGCGGACGACGACGTGACGCAGCCGAGCAGACCGTCGTTTGTCGACGACGAGGCGCACCAGTCGGACGAGGGCGACGGCGGCGACGTGGACTCGTCCGAAGAGGAGGACGATGACGACGACGAGGAGGAAATTGCGCGGGTACGTGTGCCCAACCCCCGTGGCACTGCAAATATTTACAAACTAACGCCAGGTCCGGCAGGGCTTTATTGTGGACGACGACGAGGATGAGGGCGAGGACGAGGGCGACGAGAGCTCGTCGCGCAAGAAGCACAGGCGCAAGCGCCGGCGCCACCAACAGGCCGAGGGCTCCGAGGGCGAGCGAGAGGCGCCGGCGCGCGACGACGAGCTTGATCAGGACGATCTTGATCTCCTCATGGAGAACGCCGGCGAGTACAGGGACGGTTCAGAGGTATGTCTGGCAGTGCGGCCGAGGAGGGCCGCGCATGTCTGAGGAGGTCGCCATATAGAACGGTAGCGCGCCGGGGCCCGGGCAGACATTAGCAATGAACAAGTGCTAACAGCAGAAACGGTTCAAGCGCCTGAAGCGCGGCGGCGGCGGCCAGGGCGAGGACGGCGCCCACGGGCTGCGGGACATGTTCTCCGACGAGGACGAGGCCGAGGAGGAGCGCGAGCGCGGCGGGCGGCGCATGGTTAACGAGTTTGACGACTTCATCGAGGAGGACGAGTTCTCGGACGAGGAGCGTCGCCGCGAGGAGGAGGACGAGATCCGCACCGGCCGGCGCCAGCAGGCGCACTTCCCAACGGATCTGGGTCTGCAGGTTGCCGGCGTGGACGAAGAGAAGATGGGCGAGATCTTCGAGGTGTTTGGCGACGGCGACGACTACAAGTGGGCGCTCGACGCCGAAGAGGACGAAGCCGACGCCGAGGCTGGCGAAGAAGAGGCTGCCGCGGTGCCGGGTCTCAAGGACGTGTTTGAGCCGAGCGAGCTCAAGTCTCGGATGCTCACGGACGAGGACAACGCTATCCGCGTCACCGACGTGCCCGAGCGGTACCAGCTGATGCGGTCGGTGCTCAAGATGAACTACGACCTCACCGAAAAGGAGTTCATTGAGGAGCAGACGTGGGTCGCGCAGCAGATCGTAAACGACAAGGAGGCTGTGCTGGACGATAAGCCCCACCTGCGCGGCCCTATGCAGCGGGCAGTGCACAAGGTCCTCGAGTTTATCTGCCGCGAGTCGTTTGAGATCCCGTTCATTTGGCACCACCGCCGCGACTACCTTGTGTACCGCCCTGAGAAGGAGTCGAACCAGGAAGACGACGAGGGCGACGACGAGTACGAGCCGCAGGGGCCCGACGTCCACCGCGAGCGCGAGGAGCTGCTCCTGACCCTCGACGACATGTGGCGCATCCTGTACCTTGACATTGAGTTCCACACGATTCTCGAGAAGAAAAAGACGTTGCACAAGCTCGCCGACTCTATCAAAATCACCGACCCGCTCTACATGGAGATGTTTGACTCGGCCACGACGCTTGTCGAGTACCAGGATATTCTGGATTACCTGCAGTTCCGGTATTCGGCGCTCATCAAGGACACGATGGCGTCGGCCGAGAGAAACGGCGTCGAGAAGAGCAAGCGCCACAGCAGATTTGGCCGCTTTGAGCGGATCCGCGAGAGCAGCCTGTACAATATGGTGCGTGCGTTTGGTCTGAGCGCCGAGCAGCTCGCGGAAAACATCGAGGCGGACCAGCGCCTGCACTTTTCCGAGGATCCGCCCACCATGCCGCTCGAGGCTGCCGAGGAGTACACCAAGCCCGACGCCGACGGAGCGCCGTCGGCGTACAGCGACGCCCAGAGCGCGCTCGATGCGGCACAGCTGATGCTGTCGGAGGAGATTTTCTACAACCCGCGACTGCGCAAGAGCATTCGCCAGAAGTTTGCGGCCGTGGCCAAAATCGACATCATCCTCACCGACAAGGGCCAGAAGCGCATCGACGAGTCCAGTCCGTTTTACGAGTTCAAGTACGCCATCAATCGCACTTTTGACGAGCTGCGGGCTGAGCCGGCGCTGCTGCTCAAAATGCTGGCGGCCGAGTCCGACGGCCTTGTGGACGTGCGCGTGTCGTACCCCAACTACAAGACAGACCTGTTTGAGCGCATTTTCACCAAGTACTTTGCGTCGGACAACGTCTCGGACATTGCAAACGCCTGGAACAGCTGCCGGCGCACCATTCTCAAGGAGGCATCGCGCAAGTTTGTTCCGGTTGTGGTGCGCAACATCAAGGAGGACCTCAAGGTTGAGTGCCAGCGCCGGCTGTACTACGACATCCGCCGGCGGTTCGGCCAAAAGCTCAACCAGGCGGCGTACGAGGCGGCCGGGTCCCAGGGATTCCCGCCGCGCGTGCTGGCACTGTCGGCCGGCCAGGGCGACTTCAGCCGCGACGCCATTGTGTGTGTGGCGCTGGATGAGGAGGGCCAACTGGTAGACCACGTCAAACTGGGCGATCCGTTTAGCGCTGAGTTCAGAGAAAAGTTTATCGATTTGTGTCACCAGCGCACTCCCGATGTGATTGCGCTTGCCGGATTCACTGTGAACTCGAGACGGCTGTACGACATTTTGAACCGGATCGTCGAGGAGGAGGGCCTTGAGACAAGCTTTGAGGTCGCAGACAATGCCGAAGACGAGGAGAGCTACGAGCCCGCGTTTGGCGACGAAAGTGAGGCGGCCCCGCAAAAAAAGAAAAAGGCCAATCAGATTGAGGTCGTGTGGGTTCAGGATGAGGTGGCGCGGCTGTACCAGAACTCTGAGCGCGCCCAGGCCGAGTTCTCGGACCGGCCGCCGCTCGCGCGGTACTGCATCGCCCTGGCGCGGTACCTGCAGTCGCCGCTGCTCGAGTATGCTGCGCTGGGCGAGTCGGTGTCGGCGATTGAGATCCATCCCGAGCAGAAGCTGCTGCCCAAAGAGATGTTCCAGGACGCCATTGACTCGACGTTTGTGGACTATGTCAACATGGTCGGCGTAGACCTGAACGAGGCAGTGCGCAATCAGTACATTGGCAACTCGCTACAATACGTGGCAGGTCTGGGGCCTCGCAAGGCCACGGGCATCCAGCAGGCGATTGAGTCTCACGGCGAGTACATAACGAACCGCAACGACCTCATCACGGAGCAGATCATGACGCGAACCGTGTTTATGAACTCGGTCAGCTTCCTGATCATCCCGTACGACAACAGCAAGCGCCACGAGACGGAGGTGCTCGACTCGACCCGCATTCACCCGGAGGACTATGAGCTTGCGCGCAAGATGGCTGCTGACGCGCTCGAGCTCGACGAAGAGGACATTGCCGCGTACGAGAGCTCTGGCGGTGTAGTGGCCCAGCTTATCAACGAGGGCGCGGACAAGCTCAACGACCTTATCCTCGAGGAGTACGCGCAGGAGCTTGAGCGCAAGTTCAACCAAAAGAAGCTATACACCCTGCAGGTTATCCGGTCGGAGCTGCAGGACCACTACGGCGAGCGGCGCGACAAGCTTCACCGGCTCACAGACGTCGAGGTGTTCACAATGCTCACCGGCGAGACCGACAAGACACTGCACCCCGGTATCGTGGTCCCGGCCGTCGTCCGCAAGGTGGGCGAGCGCTTCCTTGCGCTGCGGTTGTCATCGGGCATTGAAGGACACGTTGGCACTTCCAACGTCACCGACAAGCACGGCGTGCCGTTCCCCAGCCTCTTCCAGGTCGGCCAGACGGTGTCTGCGCTTGTGCTTGAGATCAATTACCGCGAGTTCAATGGGCAGTTTTCGACGCGCGAGGGCGAGGTCAAGAGCGCTATCGAGAACCAAAAGCAGCGGCCAACCAACGACCCGCAAAAGTGGAATATCGGCCAGGAGATCGCGGACAAAGCCAAGCTGCTACGGATCCAGGAGCAGGAGCAGGGCCGAACGGGCCGTATCATCAACCATCCGCTGTTCCGCCCGTTCAACAGCCGTCAGGCTGAGGAGTTCCTGGCGCCGCTGCAGCCGGGCGACCTCGTGATCCGGCCGTCATCGCGAGGCTACGATCACATCGCCATCACCTGGAAGGTGGCCGACCAGCTGTTCCAGCACGTGGACGTGCTCGAGGTGGACAAGCCCAACGAGTACGCGCTAGGCCGGACGCTGCAGGTTGGCAAGTCGCGCTACAGCGATCTGGACGAGCTGATCATCATGCACATCAAGGCCATGGCCCGCAAGGTCGAGGAGATGATGCAGAGCGACAAGTTCCACAAGGGCACGCGCGCGCAGATCGACGCGTGGTTCGAGGCTTACACGCGTTCGGGAACGCGCCGCTCGACCTACGCCTTCTGTCTCGACCACAAGCACCCGGGGTACTTTTTGCTATGCTTCAAGACGAGCGACAAGGCTGCCGTGCAGTCGTGGAACGTCAAGGTTATTCCCAACGGCTACGAGCTGCTGGGCGCGTCGTACGCCGACGTGCCGTCGCTGTCCAACGGGTTCAAGAAGATATTTATGCACAAGCTCGAGGCCCAGAACCAGAACCAGTACCGCCGGCCCCACTACTAATCGAAAAATTTTACTGTATATTTAACCAGAGACAATGAAAGTGTGAACTGATATCGATAGAACGTGGCTGGGACGGTTACGCAATTGAACGTGCGATTCATCGCTGTTTGTGTGCGCATTCAGCCATGGAAGACGCAATCAACTGCGAGCTGATACGGTAAAGGGAAACCCGCCGTCTATCAACCAGGCGGGCTCACCCGCTCGTGCGCTGGCGGGCCACTAACAGTATTACGAGCGCACGTGGCAGATCAACGAGCCCAGCCCGCCCTGGGACAGATAAGCCGCATGAGGCTTGAAATTTTCCTCGTCCAAACTACAGCCGTGTGTGGTACCGCTTTAATTTTCACTCGGTCCAAGCATCCGCCCGACCACATTTCCCTGCACAGGCTTGTTGCAACTTAGCTGGACAATGGCTCCTCCTAAGTTCAAGCCGTTTGACCCGTCAAAGTCGTTTGTGCCGACAGCACAGCCGTTCTATGACCCGCAGCAGGGCATTGTCTACGGCCAGCCCGGCATGGGCGGCGGCTACGGTGGCCACCCCGGCAGCCAATACGGCAGTGGCCCGAATAGCGCTAGCCACAGCAGGGCCGCCTCCGGAAACAGCACGCCCCTCAAGTCTGCGGCATCGTCGACCACGTCGCTCGCATCGCTGGCCGCCGCCCTCAAGGAGATTGAAGACTCGCCCATCAGCGAGAGCATGGCGACTCTGCGCGAGGCCAAGAACATTGCCGACGTCAAAAGGGCTGTCGAGGAGGCCGTAGAAATCCTTCACAGAGACGGCCCGCGCGCCATCGTCGACTACCGCGTCGCCGAGCACGTCAAGAGCCTCACAAAGGCCAAGGGCAGCCCGCTCATGCGCGAGGCGTCTATGGTTCTTCTGGCGGCCGTGGCCCAGAAGTTTGTCGACGGGCCCGCCGAGGCATACCTGCTGCCGCTCTTCACGGTGCCTCTTGATCTCATGAACGACAAGGACAACACTGTCAAGCGCGCGGCCCAGAACTGCACGACTGCGCTTTACGGCCTATACGGCAACGAGGCCAAGGTGTCGGCGCTGCTGTCGACGCTGCTCGAGTACCTCGAGTCGTCGGCCAAGTGGCCGTCTAAGATGGCGGCCCTCAAGGTCGTCGAGAACATGATGAACGACGTGCCCCAGGACTACTCGGAGCTGCGATTTGCCGACGTGATCCCAGTCCTCACCAACATCATGCACGACATGAAGCCCGAGCTTTCCAAGGCAGGCACTCGTTTACTGACGGCGTTTGCGTCCAAGCTCGACAACCAGGACGTCCAGCCGCGTGTGCCGCTTATTGTCCAGACGCTGTCCAACCCCAAGAACGTCGAGGAGTGCATGCGCACGCTCTCGCACGTCACGTTTGTGGCCGAGGTCACCGAGCCGGCGCTGTCGCTGCTGACACCCATTCTGAGCCGGGCCCTCAACCAGGCCGGTGCGTCGCAGGACTCGCTGCGCCGCTCGGTCATCGTCGCCGAGAACCTGACGCGTCTCGTCCACAACCCGGCCGAGGTCCGCCGGTTCATCCCCGAACTGCTCCCTGGCTCCGAGAAGGTCATGAAGACGGCCGCGCAGCCCGAGGTCCGTGAGCTCGCCGAGAAGACGGTCAAGGTGCTCAAGGATGCTGCCAACGATGACGCCGCCCGTAAGGTCCGCGTCACGCGCGACGAAGTCTTGCAGCGCATTGCTGATGAGACCGCCGAACCGGCACTCCGCGAGTACGCCGCCTCCGTCATCGCGGCCTCGGTCAACGTCCGCGAGTTTAACAATGTTGTCAAGGTGTACACCGAGGTCCTCGGCGCGCCCGAGGCAGCAGCCAATGCCGCTGTCGACTACTACAAGTCGCAGCTCCAGGACACGCGTGTTGAGGAGGACGATGAGGAGGGCATCGAGGTTGTCAACACAGAGTTCTCGCTCGCGTACGGCGCCCGCATGCTGCTCAACAAGACCAAGCTGCGCCTCTACAAGGGCCGCCGCTACGGCCTTCTCGGCCGCAACGGTGCCGGCAAGTCGACGCTCATGCGCTCCATCGCGGCTGGAAAACTCGAGGGCTTCCCTGACAAGTCCGAGGTCCGCACCTGCTTCGTCGAGCACAAGCTTCAAGGCGAGGAGGGCGACATGGATCTCGTCAGCTTCTTGGCCTCGGACCCGGAGCTGGCAGACACCGGCAGAGACAGCATCTCAGACGCCCTCAAGGAGCTCGGCTTTGACGAGCAGCGCCGTTCCCAGAACGTCGGCGCTCTCAGTGGCGGCTGGAAGATGAAGCTCGAGCTCGCGCGAGCCATGCTCATGAAGGCCGATATCCTGCTGCTGGACGAGCCTACTAACCATCTGGACGTTGGCAACGTTAAGTGGCTCGAAGACTATCTTGTTGGCTCTGACGTTACGGTGCTCGTTGTGTCGCACGACTCTGGGTTCCTTGACGCCGTCTGCACTGACATCATCCACTACGAGAACAAGAAGCTCGTCTACTACAAGGGCAATCTGTCCAAATTCGTCGAGAAGCGTCCCGAGGCCAAGTCCTACTACACGCTGTCTGCCAGTCTGGTCAAGATGGCGTTCCCGCCGCCCGGAATCCTGACCGGCGTGCGCTCCAACACGCGTGCCATTGCGCGCATCTCGGACGTGTCGTTCACGTACCCCGGTGCGCCCAAGCCGTCGCTCTCCAACGCCTCGTGCAGTCTGTCGCTGTCGTCGCGCGTTGCTGTCATTGGACCCAACGGTGCTGGAAAGTCCACTCTGATCAAGCTGCTGACCGGCGAGCTCATCCCCACTAGCGGCTCTGTCGAGAAGCACCCCAACCTCCGCATTGGCTACATTGCGCAGCACGCTCTCCAGCACGTCGAGCTCCATAAGGAGAAGACTCCGAGCCAGTACCTGCAGTGGCGCTACCAGCACGGCGATGACCGCGAGGTGCACCTCAAGCAGACCCGCAAGTGGACGGAAGAAGAGAAGGAGGCTATGGCTAAGCCGATCGACATTGGCGACGGCCGCGGACCCCGCAAGATCGAGGCTATCATTGGCCGCTCCAAGCTCAAGAAGTCGTTCCAGTACGAGATCAAGTGGGTAGGCATGCTGCCCAAGTGGAACAGTTTCCTGACCCGCGAGTACCTCATCGAGCAGGGCTTTGGCAAGCTGGTGCAGCAGTTCGATGATCACGAGGCCTCGCGCGAGGGTCTCGGCTACCGTGATCTGACGCCGCCCGAGATCAGAAAGCATTTTGAGGACGTTGGTCTCGACGGCGACATTGCCGATCACACCCCGCTTGGCAGTCTCTCTGGCGGACAACTTGTTAAGGTGGTCATTGCCGGCGCTATGTGGAACAACCCGCACCTGCTGGTGCTTGACGAGCCTACCAACTATCTGGATCGCGACTCGCTCGGCGGTCTGGCGGTTGCTATTCGCGACTGGTCTGGTGGTGTGATTATGATTTCGCATAACGAAGAGTTTGTGGGCGCGCTGTGTCCCGAGCAGTGGATCGTCAACAACGGCACGATGGTCAACAAGAACAAGGGCATCTCGGTGGCTGCCGACCGGTTCGATGACTCGTCGTCGGCCCCGTCGACCAACCCGTCGACGGCGGCCAACTCGGACGCCGACAATGACTCGCCCGCCAACATCAAGATCAAGAAGAAGAAGAAGAAGATGACCCGCAACGAGCTCAAGGAGCGCGAGGTGCGCCGCCGTCTGCGTTACCTCGAGTGGCTGAATACGCCCAAGGGCACGCCCCGTCCGCCGGACACCGACGACGAGGCCGACTAAATCCGCCGCGTCTTCGGCTCTATTTATTTCGTGCGCTTGTATTAGATAGAAGGACCATACAATAGAATGCTTTTTGCTCTTACGTGGACGTTTTTTATTGGCGTAGAGAGTGATGTGTATGCTGCGGCGTTCACGTCAGTGGGACTCCCTGTTCGAGTTCTCGGCCTCCTCCTCCGCAGAGATCTCGGCGCCGTCGACGTTCTTTTCAACGTCGGCCACGAGCTCGCGGATCGTCGCCAGCGCCGACGCGGGCCCAATGATGCTAACAGTGTTTTTGCGCTGGACCCAATGCGGGTAGCTGCCGATCTTGACTCCCAAGTGGCCGTGCTGCTCCTGGATCTTGGACAGGTATGGCGCCATGGCCGATTCGCCCATCTGCGTCGACACATAGAAGCGCACCGTCGCTTGCGATTTCGGCACACGGGCCTCGATCTGCGGCTTGATGCCATCGAGAAGCACCTCGAACAGCGACGGAATCCCCGGGAGGATGTAGACGCGATTGTCAATGCCGACCACGGGCACCCACAGGCTGTCGTTGGTGAAGTGATACCGGACATTGTGTCCGGCAGGCAGCGTCGTCATGCGCATTTGCGCGTCCTGCACTTCCTGCGCAGCGTCCTGGTACTTATATTTACCGAGCTTCTTCATCCGGTCGACGGTCTCCTCGTGCCGCTTGAGCGGGAGATCAAATGCCTTGGCGATGGACTCGTATGTGATGTCGTCGTGAGTGGGGCCGATTCCGCCCGAGGTGACGATGAAATCGTACTTGGCCCTCATACGTGTCAGCGCCTCGACAATGTCCGACTCCTCATCGGGCACCACTGCGACGTGGCGGAGATTTATGCCTAGGTTGAAGCAGAATCGGGCAAACGCGTTGGAGTTGGTGTCGCGAATCTTGCCGTTGAGCACCTCATCTCCGATGATGAGACACGCTGCGGTCTTGACCGAGTGAACGGCGCTCGATGTAGATCCCGAGGTCATGGTGTGTGCCAGCCGGGCGAGGCGTCTGTGCACAATTCCTGGCGGCCTGATAGGTCCGGGTAGCATTTGCGGGGGGGAGATCCGCGGGCTCGGGACAGTTTCGCAGTAGCCTTTGTTGAGATGCCCGCATGCTGGCATAGTATTCATTGCTGGCGGCAGCTGATCGGCAGTCCGAGTCGATAGCGGCGGGCTGTGGTGGGCAGCCGCACGAGGCTTTTTCATCGCTTCAATATTTGAAGGAGCCCTGGCTTTTCCTCTTCTGGGAGGCTAACACTAGCTACACAGTAAAAATGGCCGATCAGAAGTTCGATCCCGAGACCGCGGACAACCTGGAGGATGTGAGTATTGAGCTGGATGGAGCGGCTGCGCGGGAGAATAGGTGGTTGTCGAAACCTCTGTATAGGCATGTCGCATACGCGCACGAGACTAATACCAGATGGAAAAGCAGTTTGCCGTCAAGGCAGTCATGCAGATGCAGACGTACTGGTCCATTCTTGAAAAAGTCCCTGGCACGAAGATGCGGCTCACCGCGTATGTGATGTCATCAATGAACCGAACCTGCGACCCGCCTGTACTAACAAACCAGCATCGACCAGGAAATCTATGAGCACGTCACCACCGAGTTTCCTGAGTTTAAGGACCCGGAGAACCTCAAGGTTCTGAATGAGGAGGAGATGAAGTCGCCGGCCGGAAAGGCCCGGTGGAGAAAGTTCATCAACGCCTATGAGAAGCGGGAAGAGGTGAACGACTTCAACTTCGGCACTCTGATCCGCACCGATGTCTCCAAGGAGTACTCGGAGGAGAACACCATGTTTGTTGTCCGCATGCAGTTCTACGCGATCGAGATCTGCCGTAACCGCTACGGTCTCAACGACTGGATCTCCCAGCAAGCCTGAACGATAGTGCCGTTTGGGTGACCTGCTCTACTGCCATGTATCGGGTATTTGACGCAGTTGATGCTTTTGTCTCTGAAGACCACGCCGCAGAAGGCGCACTGCGTAAGTTCTCAAAGAGCCCATAATTGGAATCAATACTAGAGTTGTACCAAATTCGTTTGAGTTTGAGTTCTATAGGTGTATGATCATAACGCTATGTCTATATAGTTATGCCTGTTCGTGCTGCTCATTATTTCGCTTCATCCAGCTCTTCCATTTCCGTCGGCTCGATGATGACGCGCTTGAGGTTGGCATCCACCGACAGAAGCTCATGCTTCAGTGCTTCGGACACGGCAATGAACTCGGATAGCTTGTTCCCACCAACGGGGCGGAGGCACATGTGGTAGGAGTAGTTGGGGCCCGACGGGATGACCTCTAGCTTGCCAAGCGTGAAGTGCTCGCTATGCAGCTGGACCGCCGAGAGCGCAGTTTCCACCTTTTCCTGATGCATGGGCAGCTCCGGCACGAGCCGTTGGGTGCCATCTGAAAGCTCGATGGCCGCTTCCTTGAGCGTTGCGTAGCCGGCCTTCGCGATCATGATGGAGACGATCAGCCCTCCAACGGGATCGAGCCACTTGATTTGCCAGAAGTAGCCGGCAGCAATGGTGCTGACGGCCACCACCGACACAAGGCTGTCGACGCGGTGATGCCATGCGTTGGCGGCCAGAACGGTAGAGCCAGTGCTGTTGGCAACTCTCATGGTCGCGTGATACAACCACTCCTTGACGAAAATAGAGCCAAGGGCAATCCAGGCGGCATTAATATCTGCCAGATCCTCGTGGCCGTGGCTGTGACTGTGGCCGATGTTGAGCAGCTGCATCCACGGCACGTCGCCCCAGATATGATGCACCCCGGACAGGAATGACCCCCAACCCATGCTTACGCCCGCCATGACGAGCAGCAGCGAGACGCTCAGTGATCCGAGAGTCTCGACGCGCCCGTAGCCATTGGGGAAGTATTTCGACGCAGGCTTGGTACCGATAGTCACGGTCGCAAGGGTTAGAAAGTCCGAGAACAGATCCGAAACAGCGTGAACCGAGTCGGCTATAAGCGCCTGCGAGTCGAACACGACGCCGCCAACGCCCTTGCCGACGGCCATTGCCACGTTTACGAGCAAGCCGATCCATGTAATGCGTATAGCCGGGTTGCGAATGCCCCCTTTTTCCTGGAGGAAGACGTTGTCGCGGGCCGAGTGCGTGTGCGAGTGCCCAAACAATGAGTGGGAGTGGCCGTCGTGGCCGGTACCAGATGCATGCTCCTGGCGGTGCGAGTGCGTATGCGATGCGGGAGAGGAGTGCGAGTGTTTGTGAGTGTTGTCATTCTTGGCTGCTGGTTCTTTTGGCGGGGGTGTGCTGCTGCCGGCTCGAGGGCCCGGCGTCCGGAAGCTCGCTATCTGACTGGCAGACACGCATCGCTGCGGCCGAAGGAGCACTGAGCCTGGGAGCCGCGACCGCACGAGACCCGTCTGCATGCGCATGCCTGGCCTGAGTGCCCACATGTTTTGCGATGCAGAGGCCCGGCTGTATTGTGTGTTAACAAATGGAATGGATCAGGCAGACGCGCGGCAGGATCGTTCGCTGAGCTGATCATCTCTCAGGGCAATGAGTCTCGGGCCGCATCCGACTTGGGATGAATGCTCTGAGAAATGCAACAATGTGAATAATGTATTATCTAGCCTCATAGTCGATCCAATAGTGACGATCACTAGCCGAGCTGCCGTTGCTCGCTTTTCTTCAAAACCGGCTGCACGCCGCAGAGCTACATTCTCACAGAGGTCCCGGACGATGTAGCTAGGGCGCTGGCTGGCCGGAAAATCGGGCCGATTCTTGGCGGTAATGCGCCAGCCCTCTTTGAGCGACTTGTCCCCACAGATATCGAAATATCGAAAGATGCTGTCGATAAGAGCCAGGGTCCATTTTTGCCGGGGCTCCTGTCTTGGCTCTCGGGCTCGTCGGGCACCGAATTGATTGCATTTACCGTGTGCATTCACGGCAGTGTGTATCTCAGACTGTATTTGGTGCTCCAGTAGCCAGCATAGAAACCGTCCAATCCTTTCGCTATTTTCTCATGGACATAACGCAACCTGGCTATACCACCAGTTTAGTAATCCGGGCACCACGCAAAGCTGCATGCCAGTCTACGTCAACACTATCAAGCGGAGTGACGCTGCCAAGCCTGATCCGCACAACAGCTGCATTGCGCAGACAAATGACATCCCGCGTACCTTGAGAACTATATGTCTGCAAGGCTATAAAGCGGTATGGATAAAATCTGTATTTTACCCTCCACATGTCTACCGAGGGAGCTTACGTCCTGCCAATACGCGAACACAATCAGGGCATGAAAGCCTATTTGCACGAAGCGCAGGGTCCAGTGCGGCTACTAAAGATCGGAAAGAAACGTGCCTTGTCTTTAACGCCCGACGAATTTGCGAGGCTTGGCATTCTTTGATGTCAAGGCAGAGCAGAGAGCCTAAAAGAGTCAATGCCGTCATAGTGCTCGGTGTTTGACTAGCGTGGCCGCTATGACAATCTCCAGTAATGCTAGGGCACCGCTGTCAGATGAGCCCTGTACCCCACAGTCATGCACGTCAGGGTTGATATGGTCATCGCCCCGCGTTTTGGTGAGGTACAAGGAGTATTCGGATGACAGGGAAGCTATCACCTGGACAGCTGGACTAGACACTCTGATATTGCTTAAAACCTCTAGCTTGCTAGTCTACTTTTCGCCATGCCGATCCGAATTAGCCGCTCCCCGACAGTCGCAACAACCAAGACTGGATGCCAAGTCTCATTTAACCCGAGAGCGTACCCCGCATGCGGGCTGAGCCCCGCGCGATTGCCCGCTTTCAGTCTGTTTTTGTTCCTGGATTAGCTTATATATTCGGGCACGTCGCTACCAATAGAAGACGAGCGCCTTGAAACCGACGAGCACTCATCGCGATCTTAGATCATTATGGGCACCGGGCATGTTGAGGACGTCGAGGTTGACGCGGCCGCCGTTGACACTCACCTTGCAACCATTGACGACTATCTCCCCAGGGACGGCACTGCGTGGCTCAGGAAGCCCCACCTCCTGAAGCTTAACGTGTTGTTGAGCGTCTGCATGCTAGCGTCGACAAACAATGGGTACGACGGCTCGATGCTCAACGGCCTTCAGTCCATGTCAACCTGGCAAAACTATTTTGGCCACCCCACAGGCCACCATCTAGGTGGCCTCAGCAACGGATATCTCTTTGGCGCTATAGCCGCCTGGCCATTTGCTCCTTGGCTGGCTGACCGGTTTGGACGCAAGGTCCCCATTGCATTCGGCTGTGTCGTCATCATTGTTGGAGCCGTCATCCAGTGCGCCGCCCAGAACTACGCCATGTTCCTTGTGGGACGCCTTCTCATTGGGTTTGGAGCTGCATTTTGCGTTCTAGCATCTCCAATGCTTCTTTCAGAGCTCACATACCCGACGCATCGTCACATCATGACAGCCATGTACAACACCCTATGGTATCTTGGTGCTATTATCGCGGCCTGGCTCACTATCGGCACCAACTATATCAAGTCTGACTGGGCATGGAGAATTCCGTCCCTTTGCCAAGCGGCCATGCCTGTCATCCAGCTTTGCATGATCTACTTTGTCCCAGAGAGCCCGCGCTACCTGATTTACAAGGAGCGCTACGAGGAGGCACGCAAGATTCTTGTCAGGTATCATGCAGGCGGAGACAGCGAATCTCGGCTGGTAGACTTCGAAATGGCCGAGATCACTGCCCAGATTGGCATGGAACGTGACCAGAAGAAGGCGGAGTACAAGGAGTTCTTCCGCACGGCTCCCAACAGGAAGCGCCTCTTCCTAATCGTCATGATCTCAGCAAACATGCAAATGTCCGGTAACGGCCTCGTTTCTTACTATCTGAATCTGGTTCTTAACTCCATTGGTATCACAGACAGCCAGGAACAGCTTTACATCAACGGTGGCCTCATGATTTACAACTGGATCTTCGCGATGATGTTTGCGTCACAGGTGGAAAGACTTGGTCGTCGACCGCTGTTCTTGTTCTCCTTTGCGGGAATGCTCACCACATACGTGATTTGGACAGTTCTTTCGGCCATCAACCAACAGCGCAACTTTGAGGACACATCGCTTGGCAAGGGCGTTTTGGCTATGATCTTCCTCTACTACTTCTGTTACGGTGCTGGACTCAATGGACTTCCGATTCTCTATTTCACAGAGATCGTTCCCTACAACCTTCGGGCAAAGGGTATGAATATCCATGCCGTGACAGACAAGCTGGTGCTCATCTACAACGGTTTTGTGAACCCCGTTGCGATGGAGGCAATCCAGTGGAAGTACTATATTGTGTGGGATTGTGTTCTGGCTATTGAGCTCACCATTGCCTACTTCTTCTACCCAGAGACGAAGGGTCATACTCTTGAAACTGTCGGACAGGTGTTCGGTGAGGACGTGGCACAGGTTGACGACACTGTTGTTGAGCATGTCCACCAGGAGAAGGCTTGACCGGAAGCACCTAACAAAGCTCAATTAAATACAAGTTATACAGTGATACTATGACTCATGACTCGATTGATTACCTGTGTAGCTATAGCTGCAGAGAGTCGTTACATGTTTGATGAAAATGCTTTATTGCTATCGTTAACATGCATATGGCTGTGGTGAATAATTCGTGCCCTCGTCAGTATTTTACATTTATCTCAACCGTTTGACACGTCTCAAAATGTCTGTTGTGATTCAGCGCTGCCAGGTTGTGAGCCGTACTGCTGTTGCTGTTGCTGTTGCTGTTGTTGTTGCTGTTGTTGTTGTTGTTGTTGTTGTTGTTGTTGTTGTTGTTGTTGTTGTTGTTGTTGTTGTTGTTGTTGCTGTTGCTGCCGCAGCTGCTGCTCGTTCAGGCCGTAACCGTAACGGTTATCAGCGTCGTGGCGCATTTGCAAAGGATCCCGTCCGTAGTACGCCATTGTAGGAGCCGCATGGGACACTGGCGTCGGCTGCGAACCGTACGTAGGGTACTGCTGCGCCTGCACAGGCGGCGGCAGTCTCTGAGACTCCAGTGGCGGGAGAGGTTGCGCGAGGGGTTGCGCGACATGCGGAAAAGGACGCGAAGGATCTGCTGTCTGCTGTTGCAGCGGCATACTGGCAGGCGCGGGCCCGGGTGCAGGATTCAAGAAGCCGGCCAGACGCATTTGGTCTCGCTTGAAGGTATCAGAACCCAGCGACTGATGGCGCCTGAGTGGATCACTATCAACCAGTGGCTGGCCGGGGCGGTTGTTGCCATCTTGAACGGGCTGAGGATTATACGCCTGCTGCAAAGGGCCCACGAGTGCCGCAGACACCTGCACGCTGTCATTCCTCGGGGTGTCAGCAGCGCTGACGCTCTGAGCACGCTCGCCGCTATTCGCATCCGCACCAGCGGCGCCGGCTCCGGCGTTCTCCTTCTTCTTCTTGACTCGCGACACGAGGTGCGCTTCGCCCTCAAGAAGGGGTGGCGGTCCGGGCGCAACAGGCTGAAGTCGGTGGGCTTCAGACCGAAAGGTATTTAGCTCTGGTAGGAGCATGGTCTCAGCTCCTTCGAGCTTGCGCAGGAAAAAACGTGCAATGCGAATATCGCTGAGCGGCGTCGCCATTATATCCTTGAGGGTCAGGCGGAACTTGTTGGCATTTTCAATCAGGTCCTCCAGTAGTGGAAGCTCCTCTGGTAGGAGAGGAAGCTCCTTGGCCTGCTGGTACCATTGCTCTAAATCCTCCAGGAGTGCACGAGGCGAATCTCGCGGAATGGGCTGCCGCCAGTCGCACACAGAGCACACAAAGCGATCGTTCAGCTTCATTTTGCTTCTACCGACTTTCAGACACTTTCCATGGTACCTAAATGTTAGCGACACGTCAAAAAGTGTGTCTAATCGTTGATCCAACTTACCACTCGTGGCAGATATCGCACTCTATCATGAGACCCGACTCGGCCATACGGCAGAAGCAGAATACTTTACCTGTCGCCTCTGTGCTTTGGGGCCCTGGGGCTTCAGCATCGTACTTCAGGTCCGTTTCGACCTTGTCGTCTGACGAAAAGCATGCCTCGTTCCTGCGGACAACGTACGTGAGATGAGACTTCAGAATGTACAGGGGAGCGTTTCCCTTGCCAAAAATGCGCTTGCCTCGGCGCATCCAATCCTCGACCAACCGCACATGCTTCTCCAAAGTAAATGTTGGCGGACGAGTTGCGAGCATCCTGGCGTCATCGATTACCTTCCTAGCATCCTTGTACAGCGGACGCTCCTTGAAATCCGGCTTTTCGGCATTGACAATCATCGCGTCCACATGGGCGGTGACCGCGCGATGGCCATGAAGAAGGTATTCGATACGTTGTGTCGTCGCGTGCGAGACAGGATGCGACGCGCATTTCTGATGTAGACGCGAGAGGTCTTCGATATGAACAAAGTCGCTTTGAAGAAGGCGTCTTGCGCGTTCCTCGACCTGATCGCCGAGAGACTTCTGTACCCTCAGCGTCTTGAGAAGCGGGTGATCCAGATCGATGCCAGCACGCTCAGCGTCGGCAATGAGCTGCTCAACTTCGTCGAGCTGGAGGGATCTATTGCCGATAGAAGCCACCTTTTCCGACCATCTCATGCGACCTACAATCTGCTCCAAAACATGAACCTCAGGGAGAGCCAGGTTGAAACTCTTGCCCAGGTTTAACATCTCCTCGTAGTCGTTGACAGTCTTCAGAGGCGACTCTAAGCACGCCTCGACTGTTTTGGAGAAATGCAGGATCTCCTCGGCACGTTCTCTGATCTGGTGTATCTCAGGGCTGAAAACAGGGAGAGTCGCAGTTTCATCGAGAAGATTCTGCATCTGTCGTGGCTGCTTCATTCCGGTGTCGCCAGAAGCTTCCTGCCCTCCTTCAGCCTTTGCGCCCGCCTGGCGCCGGTTGAGTGCCTTCCGTGACAGCAGTGCCTGCGCCTCTTCCACGAACCTGGTTGCCTCATGAACTTTGAGCCTCAAGGGCCCAAGGCATACCATAGAGTAGGGCAGCTTCTCGCCCTCAGAAAGTAGTGATTTGACTGTACGCAATGGGGGCCGTGGGTTCTCGGCAAAGACGGCACTGAGTTTGGTATACCATTCCGCCGGGATCTTTGCACGCCCCTCAAAAGCTTTGGATCGCTCCTCCAGCTCTTCGTCGGTATATCTCAGCACCAAGTGGTATGCGGGAATACTAGACTCGGGGACCTTTAGCTCCAGGAACTGCTTCAGCGACAGCTTACGGTCATCAGGTATGTGCACCATCCATGACAAGTGGCACAGCTCATACGAGTACGAACACAGGACGTCTGATCCAGACGGATCTACCCTCTCCTTCACTCCCGACGCGTAGTTTCGCACGTTACAGCGCAGCTCGATCTCATCCTCGTACAGGCTCTCGACCACAGGGGCCAGTCTAGCGTTAGCTGTAGTTCCAGCGGCTGGTCGTCGTTAGCTGTTGGTCAATACTTACTGCTTGGCAGTCGCGATTGGCGCCGCTGACGCAGCAATGTTGAGCAAAGTCCTGTTAATGGAGAAGGGCGGCTCAATGCGTAGCTGGCGGCAAAGTGCCTCAAACTCGCGCCCATATGGCAGCCAGTCGAAGGTCGGCAGAACGTTGACAGCCTCGACAAGGTTAAACCCATGATTAAAGTGGCAGGCGTACGCCTGCGGGAAAACAATGATGATCTCTCCAGGACGTTGGTCGACCGAATAAACACTCACGTCATTTGATCGTACAGAGTCCGGCGAGACCATGCAGTCCGATTCTAGCAACTCGCTGGGCTCCTCCTCAACCACGCTGTCGCCAATGGACGCGGCGATAATGCGACGGAAGCTCTCCTCGTCCTTTTCTGGCACGGCATACCATGTCCGGCTATCACCAAAATGGTGGTAGCTTACCGAGTACGCAAATGCGTCCTCGAATCCCCAACTCTGGGCGGAAAAGAGCGCGCCAATGCTGAGCTTGGGCTCAACAAGGGCCGGGACGTCTTCGTCGATGTACCGGCCAAACGTCCGTTCGGCGAACGGTAGCGCATTCAAGTTCCACGGCCCAAAAGCAGCGGGGTCGCCTGCGTCGCGCTCGAGCTGGGAGAACCCAGAACCATGGGAGCGCACCGGCAGGTTGAATGCATACTCCGTTTCTGTTATGGCACCAGCGTCCTTGGCTGTTTCGTCTTGCACCCGGCGCCAAAACTCTCTTTCAATTTCGAACTCACCGACATCGGGTGCGTCGCCCAAATACCTGTCCTTCCATTCGGCGGCGCGCCGCTGAAACTCCACCAGCGAATACACGCGCTCATCGTCCGTCTGCTGAGAGAAGGCTAGCACGTCCGTATCGCTCTGCTTGCGCTTAAACTCCTGGTGAGAATTAGATATCTGCGGGTACCATGTACGGTCCGGCGCAGGCGTGGCAGCCCCAGATTCCAGCTTGAGGCGCTTTACATTGCCGTCAGATTCGGCGGACCTCTCGCGCTTAACAGATGGAGACTCCCCGGTACCGGCATTACCGGCATTTTCCGTCACAGCCGGGCCCGCGGGCTGCTGGGTGCTCTGGCGATTAGCCGCCAGAGGTGACCCGCGTCCGGGTGTTGAGCTATTGGAGCCCGCCGACGCGGTCGGATCTGGCGTGCCGTCCTCTGTTGGCTGCGGTGCACCAACATCAGAAGGGCCACTACCTGCGCTGAAACGATCGTACGGCCACAGGAACCGCTGATACGTGCTCTTGAGCGACGTGGACAGCGATGTCATGATCTTGCCGCTGTATCCGAGCTCCCGGCCGACCTGTGCCCATAGCTTGCGTGAGCACACAACCTCAAAACCGCCCTTGCCGACGACCGCCTCATGCAAGTGATACAGGTCGAGCGGCCGCTTGTCAATGCTCGGGACCTTGAATATGGGCGCATTGCGAACGTCGCGGTGGTAGCGGTACAGCTTGGCGAGAAAGGAGCTGCGGGCCCGTTTGTCATTGGGCTCGTGGGCGTTCATACGCTGCAGGCGTGCGCGGAACCGCATGCCATCTGTGTCGAGCCGGAACTCCGGCTGCCATTCGGCAGGCGGAACGACCTTGACGATACCGTAGTCCCGTCCCGTCGATGCTATGCTGGAAATATAGCCGATTGGGTCAGAAAACTGCTGCATCGATGGCCTGTACACCGGCGCGGCTCTGGCGCCGGCGACGCGTCGACGCAAGTCGTCCGACCCGCTGTACTGGGTTCTGCCGCGAACGCTATCGATGCTGAAGCGTCTGAAGGGGCCAGAATGCTGGTCAACGGCGCGGGCCGGGCGCTTGATGGGTCCCTTTGTTTCGCCTCGGGACTCTGGTGTGACCGAGCCGCTACCGTCTGGCGTGGGCGTCGTCTCATTTGAATCTGCAGCCAGACCGGCTTTTGTGGTGGTACGAACAGGGCCGAAGGCGTTGTCGTCGGTGGCCGGCGATCTACTATCGGGCGACCCGTCGCCCACGTCGTCAGCAGCGCCCACACTGACGCTCCGCGGAGCCGATGGCCTCGCCCTTTTCACGGGGTTTACTGGCGTGAAGGCCGCCATATCTCTGTAAACTGCGTTAACTCTGCTGGCAACCGTGTGCGATCTCGAGGCAAAGTCCTGCGGTCATTCCACTGGGCGCGCGGCTGGGTCTGCGAAATGCCGAGTGGCTCTGACGGCTTGTTTTTCCGTTCAACTGCCCGGGAAGAAAAACCAAGTGCGTATCTAGTCGCTGTTCCCTGGCTGTATGCGTTTTTTGTTGCGTGGGTGGACGAAAAGCGTACGTAAGGCCGGGCCAAATCTCGGCTCCGCTCTGTGCATGCAAGTTAACCTGTGGTCCTGGCAACCAGGCTGCAGGCGACGTTGGAAAATGCGCCTGCCTTGAGAGATCATCAGCATTAATTAGTAATGGCGAGAGTGCTCCCCACGTGGGGAATTCCGCTGGGGAGCAGAGGCTCTGTTTTATGCGCCTTGTAGATACCGCAATAAAAGGTTGCTATCGAGGTGAAATGCTGGCCACGAACAAGTTTCGATTGGTGAGTGCAATATAGCCCTATAACGTTGGTCTTTGAGAAGCGAGGTTTTCATCCCTGGCACACCCCACACACTGAATACCACGGATATGTGCCCGATACAAGTGGTCCTGATTGCCACCTGCCTTACCGAGGTGAAGGCTATGTCCTTAGAGTCACGTTCGTTGCAGCCTTCGATCTCGGACTGTGAACATGCACAGTGTATGCACCACAGACAATGGTGACCATTCTTTCATATCCCAAAACCTTACATTGCAGACTGAAAAGCCGCAGCATTGTTCGAGTCAGGGGGAAATGCGTGACACTACACCACTACAGACGCATGCTCATACACTCATCTTATTTCCATTGTACAGAAAAAAAAAACACATTGCACTGTTATAATTGGCACGCAACTTAGTAGTTGTCGTTGCCGCCACGGCCGGACGAGCCGTAGTTGTCATTGCCTCCGCCGAAGCCAGAGTCGCCGCCACGGCCAGACGATCCGTAGTTGTCGTTGCCTCCGCCGAAGCCAGAGTCACCGCCACGGCCAGACGAACCGTAGTTGTCATTGCCTCCGCCAAAGCCAGAGTCGCCGCCACGGCCAGACGAACCGTAGTTGTCATTGCCTCCGCCGAAGCCAGAGTCGCCGCCACGGCCAGACGAGCCGTAGTTATCGTTGCCTCCGCCAAAGCCAGAGTCACCGCCACTGCCAGACGAGCCGTAATTGTCATTGCCTCCGCCGAAGCCAGAGTCACCTCCACGGCCGGACGAACCGTAGTTGTCGTTGCCTCCGCCGAAGCCAGAGTCACCGCCACGGCCGGACGAGCCGTAGTTGTCGTTGCCTCCGCCGAAGCCAGAGTCGCCTCCACGGTTCGAGGAGCCGTACGAATCGTCACCACGGTTGGACGAACCGTACGAGTCGTTGTTGTTGTTGTTGTTGTTGTTGTTGCTTCCGCTCGAAAGCTTGTCCATAATCTTGTCACCGAGACCCATTGTGAAAGTTTCTTGTCTTGTAATTGACCAGAGGTAACGAATTAACCGATAGGGGGACCCTCATTTTATATACAGCTAGTTTGAGGGCACAAGGGCGCAGGCACGAGGGTGCCGCACTTAGTTTGCTTATGTGCGCAAGCAACTGAGATCGGCCGCGGGACCCCAATCCACGTCGCGTCTGCGCCATGTGGCGTCATAATCGTGTTTGGGTCGCCCCAGGGGGACCGCGTGTG
Source organism: Tardiomyces depauwii (assembly GCA_038086965.1). Classification (NCBI taxonomy): domain Eukaryota; kingdom Fungi; phylum Ascomycota; class Dipodascomycetes; order Dipodascales; family Trichomonascaceae; genus Tardiomyces; species Tardiomyces depauwii. The sequence continues at coordinate 2,911,659 of JAVHZA010000003.1, forward strand.
CGTGGAGACAGCATTGTTTAGCCAATTGAGCGTTGCGGGGAATTGGCCCAGGACTCTCCCCGATGGCAAGCTCAATTCGACGCCAATTGAAGACTAGTATCTAGACGGGCCAATTCCCCGGCAACACGTGCAGAGCCGCGACCCGGGACTGTCTAAACAGGGCGGGGCTGCCCCGGTCTCCCCGCAACCAGGGGACAAGTCGTGGGCCCACGCCCAATCCCAGCTCGCGATCTGATCGCGCAAAAGGGCAGCATGCAGCCCGCGATGCCTGTTCCGGACAAGGGTTGCGCACGCAGGCACTGCCTTCGCAGCAAGGTACGGTCATAGTTTCTTTTTGGAGCGTCGTTCTGGCGGCCCAGTGACCCCTGGACACCCGCAGGCGGCGTAGCACAATGGAATTCGCGACGCAATTCGCGCAGCATGCCGGCTGCACGTGGCAAGTCCGGTGGGTCCCGGGCAAGTGGTGTGTCTCTGCCTATACCGCGCTAAGAACGTTTTACAGCGGATTGGCCGCCCAATTGGCGTCCCGCAACCGGCCACGTACCATTGTTTCCCTGTTCACCCATGTCTCGCCCCTGTACGCCACTTAAGCTGCTGCTAGCTGCGCCGCAATAGAAATTAGCCTTGGAGGGATCTCCTCGCTGCACACTGGGGCTCGGGGGTCATAGAGGTTAGGGCCCAACGCCTCATCATAATGGCACTTTCTGGGAGGAGGGCATCCAACCCTACGGCCGGCAAGGGTAGAGCTCTGCCCTGAGAGTCAATTCGGAGTTCCAGTCGGGTTCAGGGATGGCACTTAAAATTAGGACCATACAGAGAGGTTGGAAGTTCGAAGTTGTCGCGCGCCATGGCGCAAAAGCACGCCGCCTGGCGATCGCGGCGGAGGTTGTCGCCTTTAGGAGGCGGCGGCGGTTCACGATGCGGGCCATCGGAGGAAGTCTGACCGGCGCATGTGCTGACTTTTTTACAGTGGAGCCGAGTTGTAATACTGCAACATCACGATTCGATCTTAGGCAGGGTGCGGTGCGTCATTGGCATTTACCATTTGGGCAATTTTTGCTCCGGCGTTCCTGCCCTCATACTTTGTATTATGGCCCCCAAGGGACCAATTCCCGCTCGACGCATACGTCATATAATGCACTGATCGCGAAGATCGCTGCCTGGAACGCTGATAGTCAGCGGTAGGGCAGCATTGTGTAAATCGCGCGCGCGCAGCACAGCCTCGAGCGCCGACTCAGTAGCGGCCGAGCCAGTGCGCAAGGCATTATGAGCGCACCATGCATTGCACTGCGGCTCTCCTCAGTAATTGTTCCACTCGATGCCAGTAGCCGCGCGATTCGTGCCGCCCTGCTAGAGTTGCCTATCGACGAGGTATTCCCGCTCTTCGTCATGAAATTCCCGATTCCAGGCTGAGCATCCGGCCACTTGCCTCAATGGCAGAGTGCTGAGACGTGTGTGTTCCGGGAGGCGCGGGAACCAATGGCTGCGCGCCAGACACCAATGCAGCGCACAGGACAGCTCCTGCACAAGCAGCGGCGAGCCATGTTGTGCTGTACGCACGGAATCAAAACGAGCTCGCCGACCGAGGGCATTGGATGCGTCTGGCCACAAGCAATGCTTGCTGTGGCGCCGAAAATCGGGCCACGTGTCTAGATGCCGCGGCTCCACCACAAGTTGAGTTTTCGAGTGCAATTGCCTGTCGTGCGCGCTGGCAATGGGCTCACTGGGAGGGGGCGTGGTCCTGACGCGGTTCACGGGCGTCGCTGAGCCACGCCCGCGCATGTTTCAGGACTATGTATTTCGCGTGGCGATCGGCGCTATGCAAGCTTTTCTATGCACAGAAACAAGCCCGCGATTACGCCGAGCGCCATGTCATGTCGGCGGTGATCCCGCGGGGCTGCAAGCGCCGGCGCGACGCCTATGGGTCGTCCGTGGTGGTTTCATAGGCATGGCTGCGATGGTTGCAGCCTGACAATGACAGGTACCACTTCCGTGAACCTCTTGTGCCGATAGCAAGCCTCTATGAAGCGCTTTTCATTCCTCTACAGTGTTGGCTAATCTGCGAGTGTGGATAGTAAACCCTGCTTCCGTCTCGTAGCAGATAATATGGTTATTTCGTTGCGGCGTTGCACATCTGGGATCAATCCCGATGTCCGGTAGTGCCACCGGTGCCCGTTGCTATGGTCACAGGCTGCTCTGACGTCGCCCTCTCCCCCGGCCGCGGTTCGTTTATGTTTAACTCCAGACGCGTCTTTCCCTTGCACGCCATATAAACTGTGCTCAGTCACTGTAAAAAGTGTCTGAGTCACCCTCACTTCGTCTTGCGAGTGCTGGTCCCACTCACATGGCACAGTCTTCCTTTGTATTGCGCCGATCCGCTTTGGCACCTCCGGCCCTCAAGATGTAATAGACTCGGTTCAACTTTGGGTTTCAGTCTCTCCCTTCACAGTCATTGCGCGGACCACAGGACGTGAGCACTACGTTTGTGCCCAATGTGATTTATGTCGCGGCTGATCCAACTGCTGGTCCCCTGCAGGCACCGCCGGCATCCGGGGCATCCCGCACGCCGCGAATTCCTGAGGCTGCATCGGGCATCAGCAAAACGTAAAGGCGAGCCAGCTCAGCGTTGTCAGCTCAGCTGTGAGCATCACCAGCCCAGTGGCGAGCATTTTCAGCTCAGTGCCGAACATCATTAACATAGTTTACGAGCTACTTGGCAATGTTGATGGGGCGATGAAAAGAAATAAAAATAAAAAATGAACGACGTCGACGCCAAGGTTTGCTCAACACCATGTGGAACTTCGTCCTGTTCCCGCTACGCTCGTTGCGATTCTTAAAGAGAATCGGCGAATTGGCTCACTACTCGAGTCGATTACCGACCATCATACGAAATCATCTACTATAGTGGGCGTGGACCTCGGTGATCACCCAAGTCCCGCACCGTCCGACTCCCAGTGAGCCCGAGCACCTTCGCACTCAACATGACGTTGCTGTTGAGGACATCAAGGCATCATTCGTTGGGACGGTCGGCATACCTCCCAAAAAACTGAACTGCCTGGCACCAGGGATACCGCAGGATCTGTGCTTGACCATGAAGGTGCGATTCGTCCTGCGTACGATGTGAGCGGATTGCCTCCGGACGACTCCATAAGCCGCATAAGCCCCTGGAGCTCGTTCGCCCCGGCCACGCCGGATACCTATATTGACCGCCTCAAACTCTATGACAAACACGAAGGGGTGGATAGATAGATAACAGAGCACAACGATGCCAGCACGAGCTACGAAACACCAGGCCCGGATAGGAGTCTAAGCAGGTGCTAGTATTCATTCGCGCCGTAGCTAGTTTCCAGCTCGCCGGTGCGCACCATTGAATTGCATATAACCGATAACTAATTCTAATTCCAACTACAACATTACAAGCTCTGTGCCTCATCTTCGCGAAGTCGGGCTTCAGCAGTAAAATGCGCTGACAACGATATCGAAATTAATGAAGTTGAAGTGTTCGACGCCATTCCGCGCCGGCTTACTGTTTTCGACGCCAGACGTGAACTGTTAACTGCACCTCATCGTTGAGAAGCTCTAAAAGTTGACCATCGCTCTTATGCACATGCGCACAATAGAAGCGAATCTGGCTAGAAATACTTCTACAGTGCGTTGTAGCGAGATGCCACGCTCTAACTTGTATCACAAGCCATAGTTGAAACATTTACAATAGACGTCTTCCGGCCCGTTCATGCATCGCCACCAAAACCGAACATGTACCAAGTTCGGGTTTGTCGTCTCTTCTCGACAGTCCCGTCATCAGATACGACATCCACAGAGGGGTCGTTGCGCGCAGATGGTTTAAATACCTACTGTTAGCCCGTAGCACAAAGTGTGCAGAGATGCTTCTCGGGTTCGCTGTCCTAAAGGCTCCGCCGTTGCTCCGAGGGAATTGGAGAAACTGACTTGCTGCTTACGAACCCGCTACTCAAGCATCTCGAAGTATCGTACAACCGCACTACTGTTATACTTACACGAGAACCATACCAGCCCCAGCGGAAGCCGAGCTCGTGAGCGAGAATCTCGCCGAAGCCAAGCATCATGCCATTGAGCAGAGGGAAGAACATATTGATGGCGAACTTGGTAAGAATATCGTATGTCGACTTGCGGTTGCGAACCAGGAGGTCGGTCGTGCTGCCACTGCTAGAGTCATCGGACACGTCGGACTCGTCCTGCGAGTCAAGTTCCCTTACAACACGCTCGTCTGCGACCTGGTGGTCAGCTGTCTCCTGTTCTTGCGACATGGCCGTAGGTTAGACGACGGTTGCGATGACGAGGAATTATCGCCGGCGGACTTCTAAGCATTTGTTACCGATAACGTGGGGTTATCAATGCAGGTATGCATAATACTAACAGTTACAACTTAACTTAACTTAGTTACTAACAATACGTTAGTGGGGAATAGCGTAATTCACTGTAAGTTATCACCAAACGCGAGATTGACGCGCGTTTTCGGTATATCAGTGCCATCACACCCCCCACGCGCGCCAGATCATGACAACTACCGAGAGGATGGAAGGCGACCCAGCCCAGGAGGCGTTCTCATCCGAGGAGCTCAAGATCCGTAATGGTAAGCTGCGCACAGCGTCCCGCCCTGTATGGTACTAATGGCAGATTACCGAGTATGGAAGAAAAATGCACCGTACCTATACGATGTACTAATTACGGCGGCGATCCCATGGCCGTCGCTGTCGGTACAATGGTTCCCGGATGTCGAAAGCATACGCGATACAGAAAAGAGACAGCGTTTATTACTGGGCACGCGCACTAGCGGTCAGGCAGACAGCTACTTGAGGCTGGCATCTGTCGATCTGCCCCACCGCACGGGCACCGCCGCCATCCCTGACGTGCGTAAATACGACGCAGAGACAGGCGAGATTGGGGGCTACGCCAGCAACAACGACACCAAGGTGACCATCACACAGCGCGTGGACTTCCGAGGCGACCTCAATAGGGCTCGGTACATGCCGGAGAACCCCAACATTCTGGCGGCCATCAGCGACGGCGGCGGCGTGTACGTTTTTGATGTCACCAAGCACTCAATGCACCCAACAGGTGTGTTCAAGCCGGAGATGGTGCTGCAACACCACACGCAGGAGGGCTGGGGTGTGAGCTGGAGCTCTGAGCGCAAAGGCGTACTTGCGACCTGTTCTATTGATGGCTCAGTGGCGGTATGGGACGTTAACAAGTACCGCAAGGAGAGCGTGAAACTGAGCCCTGTGCGGGCATTGAAGCGCGATACGCCGGTCAACGAGGTGCGATTTCACCAGTCGAGCGGCGATATTATTGGCAGTGTAGGGGACGACGGGCGTCTTGTTCTCCATGATATTAGAAGCCAACAGAGCAGCGACCAGGCGTGGGCAGCCGCTGGGACGGATGGGGCGCTCAACACTGTGGCATTCAGCCCAGCCAACGCGTACATGGTTGCGGCTGGAAGCGGAGCCGGTGCAGTGCATCTGTTTGACATCCGGAACAGCCAGGGCGCGATCCATTCACTCAGCGGCCAGCACACCGATGCAGTGACTGCGGTCGAATGGAGTCCCACAGAAGCGGCCGTCGTCGCGAGTGGAGGCGCAGATGGCCGCGTGCTGCTCTGGGACCTCGGAAATGTCGGCGAGCCGAGTCGGGATGACGGCAAGCCGGCGGAGCTGCTTTTCGTGCATAGCGGCCACACTGCAGCTGTCAATGACTTGGCTTGGAACCCGGCGCGGCCGTGGATGCTGGCGTCCGTCGCAGACGACAGCCACGTGGAGATTTGGCGGCCGGCGAATACGATCGTCGGAGTTTGAACTGAGCTGCTGACCTCGCGTGATTCGCTGCGAACACGCGCCTCATCACTACCAAGCAACATGGGACATCAACATCATTACTAGTATACATCACGGCTCGTGTTTTGGTTTCTTGGCCGCGGGCGCATTGTCCGTTGTCTTTCGTTTGAGCGGACCTGGAGGTGGCATGTCACCAGAGATGGCTTTGCCCGGGCCAAGAGCTAGCCCGTCTGCCTTTTTGGTGTTGACCTGCGTGAACGTGCCAGAGCTGAACCACCGGTCTTCCTCCTCCTTGCGCTTTTTGGCAAGCCGGTTCGGATCGATGAGCTCGATGCCCTGAGCGGGCGTGAAGTTGAGCGACGACGCGAGGCCGCTTACATGCGGCTGCGACGCGGCAGCGGCGTTCATACGATTAACTCGATTTGCGGTGCCCTTGGACATCTTGGCGCGCGTTTTGCTATCGACGCGCAGGCTGCGGACTCCGCTACCGGCTCGCAGGCCCGCCTGCCCGAGCCCGACGGTCTCGTCATATGCCATGATCTCCTCCTCGGGCTGGCCGAACGTCATGCGGTTTGCGGCCTTTTGCAGCTCGGTCTGCTGGAACTGCTCCTTGAACTTACGGATTCGCCGGCCGCCGCGCTTCTTGGACGGCATGTCCTTGGGGACCGGCAGCGCCTTGGTGCCCTTGTTCTCGGGAGGCTCTAATAGCTTTTCGAGCCGTTCGTCAATCTCCTCGCGCCACTTGTCGCCCATAGACCCGTCGGGAGCACCCTTGGACAGATCAACGCGCGCCGCTAGTACGAGCTTGCCGGACACGATGCGCATTGCCTGGCGGCGAGCATCCGGCGGCACGCTCTGCACAATGCTGCTATAGTACAAAAAGCCCTGGCGCCGAATCCCCGAGTACCCAAAGCCAATGCCGACCTGGCGCTTGCTGCCCATGGTGGGGATGTTCGAGTTGGGCGTGCGCGCAATACCCTCGAGACCGCCTGCGAATCCCATGAGCTGGGCCGCCGTATGGGGGTCGACGATGCGCGTCAGGTTCGGGGCGAATATCGACAGCCGCGACGACACAAACTGCGTAATCTCCTCTTTAGCGGCAAATAGACTGATAACTAGATCGCATCCCTCGTAGACGCGCGCAAGCTCTGTTTCGTTAAGGTCCTCGCCATCGTTGGTTGCCGCCGCCATTGTGATGACCATAACGGTTGGCTTGGACACGACCTGGCCCAGCTTTTCGGCCATTGTCTTTTCGCGCTCAACGTCCATGAGGTCCATGCCATCTTGATTGGTTTGCGCGGGAAGCTTGCGCTCGAATCCCTTGACATCATTGCCGATGATGCGCACGGCGCGCGCGTATTCGATTCGGTTGTGGACGAGTCCCTCGAGCTCGCCAAACCGTTTCTCATAGTTCTCGGCAATGTACCGGTGAACAACAACAATCTCGTTGTCAATGTCGACAGAGTACCGGTTTGACTCGACCAGAAGCTTGTACACTGCGTCGGTTTGGCCGGCACTAGGTGGCGGTGCCTCGCGCAGTCGGGCCAGCACCGGGTTTAGCTTGTTCATGAGATGCGTGAGAGTAGCGAGTCCGCGGCCCTTGAGCTCTAACCTATCAGTAAGGTGTTCTGCCGTTACATCGGCATCTCCGAGTTCTGTATTGAGCTCTGCGAGTTGAGTTTGGACATCATCGTCTCGATTTTGTGGTGGCTCAGCGCTGATTCCATTTGCACTGTCGACGGACTGCCCATTGTTGTCGGCGTCGACGTCAACATCGGCGACGTCTTCCTGGATATCTTCCTCCAAATCAGCCAACAGCTCGTCTACTAATGACGACATTCTGTCTCGTCTCCTTTTTTTCAGTAGGTTCTGATGTCGAGTTCGACAATATGTACGCCCCCAATTCAATAATTTATAATGACAGCTACACATATTCACTAATCAACGTGGGTGAGCGCGAACGCGGGACGCGACCGACATCGACTCGAAAAACAATGTCCAGCAGAGCAGACGCAGACGCCAAGAGGGCGTATTTTGAAGAGCGCAGGGAGGCTCTAATCTCTGAAATATGCCAGGTGTGTACAAGGGCACTTGCATGGCGACCATATCGCTAACCGCAGAATATAAATAATGTCTTGTCCAACCTGAACAGCCTGAACCAGTCGCTTGAAGACATGACCGTGCTTGGAAAGGAGTTTGAGAATGCAGCGCTAGTATGGGATAACCTTTACGATGGTTTGCACCACATGCCGAGTTCACGAGAACGGGAGCCCGAGGAGTAGTTGGTTACTGGTGTAGCTGGAGCGACCGGCTGCACATCCAGCATTCTTGTACTGCTGGAGCCAAAAAAGGTTCTGCATTTCCTGGCCAGACGCCGGCTAACGCGTGCGTCGGAACGGCCCGAGGGTGGCCGCCGCCTTTCAGATCAGAGCCGCCTGGCCCTCAATGAAAAACCACATAATGGAGGCATATTTATCGTTATGGTATACGGGTAATAAGTAGCAAATGGTCGTGAAGCCGGACGCGACGGCTTTTGCAGCCGTTACAGCCGGGACAGGCCAGCCTGGGATACAGCAAGCCTAGTCTATGTCATGAACTCGTCAAAGAATGATGCACTTGTGGCGCTTCTTCTTGTCCCTGCGGTTGGAGGTTCCAATATCGGGATAAGAATACGGGTATCCGTCACCGTTTGAGCGCTGTGTGCCCGCCGCTGCGGGCGGTGCATGTGACCCTGGCGTTGCGGGCAATGGTCTGTGCTGAGGGTGTTGTTGTTGTCTTTGTTGGTGCTGCTCGTCCTCGGCGACTGCTCGTTCAGCGAGCCGCGGATTCACTACGGCAGTTATGGCGAGATCGAAAACGTCGCGGAGACCCTCGCCTGTGCGTGCTGAGCACTCGACGTAGCGGACGACATTGGGAAAGCGGGCGGCCTGGACGCCATCGTCGTAGGTTAGCGGCCGCTGGGCGCGTCCCTGGAGCCGGTCAATCGTCACATTGTCAGACCGCAAGTCGGTTTTGAGGCCCACAACGACAATGGGCACGCCTGGACAGTGGTGCGCGACCTCGGGCACCCACTTGTCGTAGACATTGTCGAGCGAGGCAGGTGAGTCCACAGCAAAACATAGCAGGATGACGTTGGCGTCGGGATAGCTGAGCGCGCGTAGGCGGTCATACTCCTCCTGTCCGGCGGTATCCCATAGGGCGACCTCGATGAGCTGGCCATCGGACGAGCGTACGTTGGCGACGTAATTTTCAAATACAGTCGGCACGTACGCCTCCGGGAACTTGCCCCGCGCGTAAGTCACGAGCAGGCAGGTCTTGCCGCAGCCTCCGTCGCCGACGCACACGATTTTGACTGTGTCGTCGGCGGGTTGCGGGTTTTGCGGGTTCACAGTTGCAAACTGGTACGTCGGCAGCAGGCGGTGGGTGGCTCCCCCGGCGGTCGAGGAGGCACTATCCGAGTCGCTGGGGCGGACGAGCGAGAACCGCTTGGCAATGTTGGCTGCGCGCGACGCTGGCCTCGAGCCCACGGTGCTCGCCTCTGCCATGGTGGTTGTGACACGCGATGTGACGGATCAGGTGGTTGTGGGCGTTTTTTTAGGCGTGGCCCCTCGTGATCTGGCGTTGGATAAGGAGGACGAAGGAATAATTTTTTTTGCCAGGGCCGCTGCAGTAACTCGGCCGGCTTGCTAGTCGTTTGGTCAGCGAAAACGCAGCGCAGCTTGCCAGTGCTGAACTAGACGTTGGTTGCAGGATCCACCCAAAAAAACACTATTGTTTGAACGACGACAACAGCGCTTGTTTCAGGTCTGTGCATGCGCATGCACGAGGAGATAGCTGCGGGTCGGCGCCGAGAGCGGCGTTTGCTGCTCGGTTACGACACGTGTGTGCTGGCATTTAGCTCAGACACAAAAAGCAAGAGACAGTTCCAGCTCGCGCTATGACAGCCCAGGCGCTTGCCCTCTGGCAAGTCACTCAGGTGTTGCGACGACCCGGCATGCGCCGCATCGTACCTGAAGCAGGAGCCAGCACGCGTCAAGGCGCGTCACGAGGCGAGACGCGGCAGGGTGGGGGAAGATCCAGTCGGCGGCGTGGTGCCGTCCCCGGTCGCAGCGGCTCAGGGCCGGTACCGATCATAACGCCTGATACTATGAAAGTTCATTACTACGGTACATCGCAAGCTGGCCAAGAAGACGGGACCGGTAGTCGCTTCGCCAATAAACGGCTTCTCCAGGCACATCTGGGCACCCAGCTAGCACACCAGTCCATGACGCACTGGAATCTCGCTGACACCCCGGTATGGCATGGATCGGCTGTCACTCTCCGGATACGTCACTCATTTTTTCTCTAACCTGCCAGAGCTTCTCCACATCGCCCACTTACAAGCCATGCCCAAGGGCCAGGGGTTTGCTGCAGTCCTAGATTTGCAGCACCGCCCACCTCGGCAACTGTCCCCGCCAAGCCAACGGCTGCAGGCAAAATCTTAGGTCATATTGGAGGAGCAGTCTGCCAACTAATACCTGGATAAGCTGCTAGCACTAGGCCGCCATACTCTGCCAACAGTGCGATAGCAGCGAACCACACCCTAGTTGTCGCGTCCTCAGTCCACGATAACCGTTTACATTATGTAGCCGTGCTGCATGCGGCTGAACTCGGTTCAATCTGATTTCGCTTTGTCTTCGTAACTAAGCTGCTCCACCACTCCGTCAGGATTCTATTGCGCTTTTCCTCGCGGTCCAAACGTGCGTCGAGACAGCCTGAAACACGTAGCAGCCAAAAGAATAAGGGTATAAGCTTTCTCAAGCGCGATCGCGTGACGCGCCAGCTCCATACGTTGGACCACTTTTTTTTTTCTTTTGTTTCCGGCCAATTGGTCTCCGCACCGGCCCTGCTATTTAGCCTCTCACCTACCGGGTTCAGCCACGCCATGGCCATTGAACAAGACCGCCCCGATTCTTCCAATATGGCCACAGCTACAACAACGACGGCGCCGTCGAGCACGTCGTCGCTTCAGGCGCTGCTCGAGGCGTGCCGACGCACCCCAGACGCCCACAAGGCGTCCGGCAACAAGCCTCAGGACCACTATCAAAGAGCGCTTTCGCCGTGGCGCTATAGAGTGCGAAGCGCGTTGCTTCCGGTGATCCACTGGGAGACGCCCAAGCTCGCAGAGCTCCAGCGCATAGTCCGCCACGAGGTGCTTGATGTGTACTTTGCGCTATCGGCGAACCTCGGTACTCATACCTTCTACATGCTGATGCTGCCGGCGACTTTCTGGTTCGGCATGACGCATATCGCGCGCGACTTGCTGTTTGTGCTCGCGTTCGGCGTATACATCACGGGCGTCGTCAAGGACCTGTTGTGCCTGCCAAGACCGCTCTCTCCGCCGTTGCACCGCATCACTATGTCTCACGGGGCCGCGCTCGAGTACGGGTTCCCGAGCACGCACTCGGCCAACGCCGCTAGCGTGGGCCTACTTCTCGGCACGGCGGTGTATCAAACTGAGGGCCTGTTGCCCGCGCTGTCGGCGCTCTTGTACGCGATGACGGCCGGCCTTGTGTTCAGCGTCATCCTCGGCCGCCTGTATTGCGGCATGCACGGCTTCCTCGACGTGGCCGTCGGCAGCACCGTCGGCATCGCTCTTGCGCTCGTCCGCGTGTGGTGGGGTATCCAGATGGACCTCGCCGTGACTAGCAGCGCCTACGCAGGACCGCTCATCGTCGTCATCGCCATCGTTACCCTCATCCGCATCCACCCAGAGCCTGCAGATGATTGTCCCTGCTTTGACGACGGCGTGTCGTTCATGGGCGTCGTTCTTGGCGCCTGGGTTTCGTTCTGGTACATCGCGCGTTACGGGCCCCCTGGCGCCGCTAGCCAGGCATGCCACGGGTGCATTCCGTTTAGCTACTCTACTACAGGAGTACTAGGTTGTGTGGTGCGCACCGTTATAGGTGTCAGCCTCGTGCTCCTGTGGAAGACCTATGCCAAGAAGACCCTTCTCAAGTTGCTGCCGCCTGTGTTCCGCCTCGCAGAGCGCCTCGGCATCGACCAGCCCCGCAAGTTCTTCACCCCGGCGTCCCAGTACGATAAGGTCCGAGGCGGTATGCCGGACATCACGTTGCTGGAGACGGCAAACATCACAGACATCTTCTCCAAGTCCGGCCGTGCCCGCAGCGACTCAGTCGGTCCCCAGTCCGCTATCGATCTGTACGAGTCGCAAGCGTATGAGGAGTATGAGGAGCGCAGGGCCCGCAAGCACTCGGCGACGTCTGCGCCTGGCCCCAACGGTAGTGCGTCGGGACACGATAAGCCGACAGGTCCCCGCGAGCGCGAAAATGCTGCGCGGCCCAGTGAAAAGGCGCCAGAGGCCCCGCAAATGACCGCTACCGTCATTGTCCCCCGTGTCAAGAAGTACGACGTCGAAGTCGTCACTCGATTAATAGTGTATTCGGGCATTTCGGCCATGTCACTCCCAGTCTGCTGCGCCATTTTCGGCTATCTCGGCATCTAGCACTTTGACGCTCACGATTCACGAAATCTCCCCAGTCTCCGCATTTCCCCACACCATGGCTCTGCTATGAGCGACCTCGAGTCTGCGCAGAAATTGCGCACACGTATATCATGTAATTAAACTACGCTGTTCGTGACAGGGATCGTACGCGATGTCGTATGCTAACAAACGGCTGCTCTTTGGCCCCGGCGCTGCTGCGCTCTCAGGGTAATACGACAAAAAAAAACAACAACAACAACAAACAACAAAAACAATAGCGCACATCGAGGCGTTGTGAAAATGCATTCATATTCGTATATGTACAGAGGTCAGCTGGGCGCCGGATCTAGAGACGTAACAGACGACCGAACTAGTGGTGACCGACGTGGCACAACCATATGCAGCGACTTCGGAACCGTCTCATCTATAAATCGCTCAAACTGCTCCACAAGCTCGGGCCGGCCGAGCCGCCGGGCGGCAACCAGCGCAACCTCAAATGTCTGTCGGTCCAGCAACGCCTCAAACGTGCCATCGGCCAAATACGCCCTCGTGCACTCGGTGAGCTTGTTCCATGTCCATTGCAGTCGTACAGGGTCTCGAGTCAGCCCCGCGACCTTGAAGTTGAGTGTAAATACAATGGCCTCGAGCGGCACCTCTGCCTTGAGGATTCGCCGGATCGCCAAGTCAACGTACCGGAACTTCTGGAACTTGAAGAACCCTTCTATCAACACGCCGTACACATGCGCGTAGTACTTGTGGACATTCTTCACGTCGCTGCCAACCGCGAACCGTTGCATGAGCCGCTTGAGGTCGCCGTCGATGCGCTGACGCGGCCAGCTGCCCGGTTTTGTGGACGACATGGCCTCTGTGTCAAAGTTCTTGATGTACTCAGGGTCGCCAAGATCGACGAGGCTGGCATACCGCATGAAACGTGCCTCGTTGCCAGTTGATATGGCTAGCTTGAGCGCAATTACCAGCGTCTCGAGCGACAGTGGGCAGTCGCTGGACAGCAGACAGTCCAGCGCCAGTTCCGCTGGCTTCGAGTAGCGATAAAGGTTGAGCTGCCGAATGATCAGATGCATCTGGGCCAGCGACATGTCGGCACTATTGCTTATGAGTTGCAGCCCCAGTTTCTTGAGGAGACCGCGCTCGTTGTTTTGCGTATACTCGAGCAGCTGTTTGAATGCATTGTTGTCCTTGAGGTTCGAGACAACAGACCGCTCCGTGTCGTTGCCCAGCGGTATTTGGTCGCGATACTTGCCCAGCTCTGTGGGGTCAACTTCCCACTCGCGGAATATCTTGGCCTGGACCCGCTTGAGCTGTCCCACACCGAGCGTGTCGAGCAACTGCTGGTCCACGTCGAGCAGCCCGTCCTGCAGGGCGGAAGACGACTCTAGCAGATCTCCGGCCGAGTCAGACTCCAGCGCAGCCCCATCGCTCTCTGCGAACTCGTCCTTTTCATCCCCAGCCCTCAGCTTGAGCTCCTGCTCCAGCAGCTTCTGATCCAACGCGTCGTACAGCAGGAAATAGTCAGCCATTTTTATAGCTGCTGCCTGGAGCTCAAACGAGTGGTGTATCCGCTTTCCAATAATATCATCCAATCCCTCTTCTGGCGTATTAGCGAGATTTCTCATGAACCCGTCCACATCTTTTGGCTCTGTCGACGGGTCAAGCCCGTAGTACGTCGATAAGCCCCGAGCCCTCACGGCCTGTGCCCGGGGCACCTGAAGCCGCCTGGCACTGAGCCAGGCCAACCGGCCTATTCTGGCCGCCTCGCCAACCGTCATGGCGCCATTCCGGGTCGGTTCGACCTCATCTGCCTCCGCTGATCCCACACTGATAAATCTCGGGTTGGAACCACATATGCAACGATACGGCTTGCACATGCGGGACAGCCCGCCCCGCCGAGACATAAAACGGTATTCAACTTCTCAACAGAGGCAATTGTACAAACGACGCGTCGATCAATATGCTGGGACTGGTGCTTCATGCTGAGCTCAACGGTGTCACCGACCTAGACTTTGCAGACGATCCGACTTCGCCTTACATCTTTACGTGGAAGATCCAGTATGTGCTGCACCAACTGCCTCGTGCAATTCGGTACTAACGCCAGATGTAACGCCTGCCACGAGATGCACCCCAATCCGGTAACTTTCACGCAATACGTGAGTGAGCATGTGCAGGCAGCGTAAGCTCGTCTAACCGTAGGAGGCGCATGAGATCCCTGGAAGCCGCGGCGAAGCCAACTTCGTCTTCAGGTGTACTTTTTGCCGAAGGCAGCACAGCGCCACAATCAAGCTTGTGAACCTGCCATACACGGATAGCGCGCCCAAGAAGGTCGCCACCATCGACTCCCGAGGCATCAATTTTGTCGAATTCATTCCTGACGTAGGTGTACCAGGCAAAATGATCGTGTCAGCAGCTAACCGCAGGGAGTATTCAAGTGTAAAGGCAAGGACTCTGGAACTAAATTCGATGAGGTGGACCTCACCGAGGCGGAGTGGTACGACTACGATGAGAAGGCCGGAGAGGAGGTGTCCATTACGGAGGTCAAATGGGATATTACCCGAGGCTGAAGAAAAATAGTGTAAAAATTATCTATGCTAATGTGCTATCGACCACAACCGGGGACCAGCCCCGTCTCGCGTGGAGAATGATGACACGCACTTTTTAGTTAGTATCGCTATAACGTATTTGGGGGTAAAGTACGCTCTGTTCGCAGGAGATCATTTTGTACTCGTTCTCGTCACCCCCCGGCATGGCTGAAAGACCAGCCGGGATTCAGGGGATTGACAGATTGAATAAATAGAGTGAGATATAATCATGTCGAGCGCTATACACTGCGTCTGAACTTACTGTTGTTAGCGCAAATTCTTCACGAACGGCAGCACAATGCGGATGCTAGAGAGATCAGGGCTTCTTAGAGGTAGGGTTCGTCACCGAATTGAGAAATTCTACACCCAAAAAAAGGTTTTCATCATTTGAAATCGTCAACAACGCCAAAAAAAATTAAACATACCCAAAAGATAGTTACACAAAATTGCGCCAGTCGTTGCGTAGAAAAAGTTTCAACCGAACGCAGCTAGATATACACCCCTGGCATGTGTTACCCGGACTTTCAACGCCGTGCCGTATGCACAGGAATTTATTTCGAACGAGCCCGGATACTCGACAGGCGCAAAAGATTGGCAGTCGTACTGCATTTTAGAGAGGGAAAATGAAGTTCCTGACAACTAACTTCGTCCAGTGCGCGGTGAATTCATGTGCGCGGTCGCAGAACGCTTTCCCGTTGCAGTACTCGGACGTCGAGCTGGTACAGCAGGAGGTCGACTTTGACGCCGAATTTGTCGCCAATATTCTGCCGAAGCTGGAATGGAGCGCACTCGTCGATGTGGCACATCAGGTATGATTCGGAATGCAGAACACCCCAAAAAAGGAAAACTAGTTTCTTGCTAACCAACAGCTCGGCAATGACAGCCTGCCGCCAGCCAAACCCGAGATCGAGGACCCCAACTCGCCAGAGTATGAGCAGCTGCTCAAAGACCTGCATTCGCTTCTCATCGAGGTATGCTATGGCCTAATGCAATGCACAAATCCAACCATATTAACGACAGACGCAGATCAGCGAGGGAACCATGACCTGCAGGAACTGTGGCCATGTGTATTATATTAAGAACTCGATTCCAAACTTTCTGCTGCCGCCACATCTCGCCAACAAATAGCATCAACGACTGTGTAATGACTCTAGGATAACTCGTGCCTTACGTATTTAATGAACCAAGAAGCGCCAAGTGCACACGCAGGCAGCTGGGGTGCCGTAGCTTTGGGGCTCGCTATAGCCACATATGTACAGATATTAGATATTCCCCTCAAAAGCCGTGCTTGTGCTCCTGCTTAACGCCCAGGGACTCGGAAGAGCATTTGCGCATGTCTTGCAGCAGATCGAAACACTTTGAGCGGAAATCAGGGTTGGCCTTGACGCACGCTTCGTACTTTTGCATCTTGTCGGAGCAGTCCTTGAGGATCTTGACGAACGAAGGGACCTGGGTCTTGACGCACTCTCCAAGCTTGCGCTGCTCATCGTAGCACTTGCTGGCGTCGCCAGCGCCGAGACACTTGTGGTACTCGAGGAACTGCGCCGGGCAGTAGCGGGCGACCTGCGTGTGAGTTTGGTGGTAGTGGGGGCCCCAGGGTGCGTGATCCGGCAGACGGCAGCCGCCCGGACAAAAAGAAACTGAGTCAGCGAGTACATACGTCTTCAACCAGGTGCTGGTCTAGGAGGAGGGACATGATAAATTGGAGTTTGCGTCAAGTGTCGGGTTGCTGCTCATTTTCATAATGCGGGACGCGCCAGCAGTGGTCAGGTACGGATACTATCGGTCATGGATACGTTAATAGCCGGTGGGCACATTACCGTCCTACGCCTGCTCCGGATTTACACGGATAAGTCGTTTCAATATGGCCACATGCTGCAGCGTTGTGCATTTAATCTACTCAAACGGCGCTCAGCGCGTCTAGAATAATACTAGTCAGGCACGACGGCATGCAGCTACGTCAGGAGAGCGGATGCAGGCGAGAGCGTGCAGAACGCGGACTGGTTGAGGAATTACAAGTCGCTGGGTGGCACCAGGCGCTGATTTTGTTGTTGGTATCAGTGTTTTTGGTCACGTTTCATGCCCCGGAATCCTCCGAGGGCCAGAGGCAACCGACGAGTCGCGACCACCGCATGCCACATGCATAGGTTAGGGCAAAAGCTCCGCGAACCCGTCTTATTTACATTTTGAGTCGTACAAACACGGGACGGGCGCGGCTTCGAACAGCATCCGTTTACACCGACTACCGCGCCCACCGCTTGACCCACGACGACGCGTGCAAGTGGGCACTAGAGATACACGGGGCGGAAGAAAACATCAGAGGACGTCCGTTGGCTATACCCTCTACGTAGCCTGTACAGCACAAACATGTACGGTGGGGGCGTCCCTCGAACACCGCGTCCGTCGAGCGGGCACGCCATGATGCCGGCCAGTGCGCGGGCGAGCACTGCCAGAACACATCGGTTCTCGCTGGGCGACCGTGTTACGATTCCGCCAGACCGGTCTGAGGGCGTGATTCGATACCTGGGACGGCTGCCAGGCATGCCCGGCGACTTTGCTGGCATTGAGCTGGTTGGCACGTCTGCATCGCGCGGGCGGCATTCTGGGACGTTTGAGGGGTAAGTTCTGTTGTGATATTTCAGACGGGGATTTCATTTAACGAGAAAACAGAGAAGCTAACGCCAGAAAGCAGTATTTCGAGGTAGCGACGCCTGGGTCGGGCGTGTTTATTTCGCTCGCAAAGCTGGGAAGCGGCGCGCCCAGCAACGGCGCGAGCGTTCCTGGGACGGCACTTAAACGTATGTCTGTCCCTGGTATGCGTCCTCCGAGCCGAGACGGCGAGGCTTTTGGCTCGCCGTCGCGCATCGCACGGCCCAAGCGGTTGTCGACGGCAGGCACCCAGCTACAGCAGCGCGGCGGCGGGCTGCCGTCGCTAATGTCGCCGCCTTCACTCAAACCTGCGGGCACGGGCGCGGGCGCTGGAGCAGGGGGCGGACGATCGCCTGACATGCGGGGACCTGCGTCGCCGCGGCCCAAGCGGGCGAGCACGCTTGGCGGCGGCGCTGCGACGGGTCTCAGCACGCGACCGGCTGCCAGCGAGAATAGACAGCTGGCGGCGGGCGCGCGGCCCGACGTGTCTGCCAAGCTCGCCTCGCTTGAGCGGGCGCTCGAGGAGGCAACGTCTAAGCTCGAGCGCAAGGACGAGCAGATCGAGGCGCTGCAAAAGCTGCTGGACGAGTGTGACGAGCAGATACGCGAGATGCACGCGGCGGAGATGAAGCGCGAGTCGGAGCTCGCCTCTGAGAGGCAGAAGCACGAGTCGGAGGGAGGCGGCGGTCCCCGGAGCGGCAACCCCAAGCTGCTGAAAATGCTCGAGGACAAGGAGCGCAAGCTCGACGCGCTGCGGGCTGAGTTTGATCGCACGGTCGAGAAGCTGAGCGACGACAACCTCGAGACGGTGCACCACTACGAGACTAAGCTGGCCCGCGTCGAGTCGGAGCGCGACACGGCTGTCGCCAAGCTTGAAAAGGCGTCAGTCGAACTGCAGCAGTTCCAGTACATGCAGTCTATCGACGGCAGTGAGGACGGCACTGCAGGCGGCGCCGGCGATGTATCAGCCAGGGCCCGGATGATCCGGCTCGCCGACGTTGAGAACCGGCTCCTCGAACGGGAAGCCGAGCTGCGCGAGGCGTCCGAGAAAATCGAGTTGTTGAAGGCGGCGGCGGGCCAAGTGGCCGCTGGTGCTGGACAGTCAACTGCAGACCTAGAGCGAGAGCTCGCTAGCGAGCGCTCTCGCGCCGAAGACTACGCAGCCGAAGTGTCGGCGCTCAAGACGCGTGTTAACGAGCTCACGACCGAGGTAGAGCGCCTCAAAACTACGGGCGAGCCCGCCGCAGCCAGCGACGAATTGGCGCAAATCCGGGCAAGTCTCGAGAAGGAAACAGAGCTGCGGCGCCATGTTGAAGAGGCGCTCACCCAGGCGCGCGCCGACCACGAATCCGCCCGGACGGATGCTGACCGGTTCCGCGCCGAGGCGGAATCTCTGCGGGAGTCGCGCGACGAGATCAAGGGCCTCGGCGAAAAGTCCGGCGTAGAACTCGAGGAGCTCCAGGCCGTTCTCGAGGACCTTCGTGCGCACGCCACGAGCCTAGAGAAGGACAATGCGCAGCTTCATAGCTCAAATGACGAGCTGCGCGCCAAGGTGGCCGAGCTTGAGAAGCAGGCCGTCAGCGAGGCGAGAACGGCAAACATCCCTAGCACCCCTGCGAGCGCCGCAGATGACACGCTCAAGCAGGACCTCGAGACGGAGCGGGCCGAGGTCGCCCGCCTCCGCGAGGAGCTCGAAAACGTCGAGTCGCTTCTCGAGTCTAAGATTTTGCGCGAAGCAGATCTCGAGCGCCAGATCGACTCGCTGCGATCGATCTCTTCCCCCGAAGGACCCGTGACACCCACTAAAGCCAGCGCGCTCGACGCCAACACCGTTTCCTCGAAGCACGTCATCCCTGATGGCGACGTCGGCGTCTACGCGAGCCCCCAGAAACTTGACCCGGCCGCCGGCCGCGAGCTGTGGTGCGGCCTTTGCGAAAAGTCGGGGCACGAGAGTTACGAGTGCCCGTACGGCGACGAGTTCTGAGCGCGCGCCCCTCAACATAATTGACGAGTTTACGAGAGCAAGAACAACAGAGAAAAAAAATATACCAAAGAAAAACGCATGTATTATACTGTACAAAAGGCCTAGTTAGTGGCCGATGAGATTACCGACGAGAGCGTCTCGCTGGCCTTTTCGACAGCAGTCTGAGCAGCGCGCTGCGCAGCCGGCGGGACGCGACGAGGCATCACGAGGTCCGAGTAGCACGTCAGAAGACCGACAAACGCGGTGATCATGGTAATCCACGCGGGCTGGCCCTCGCCCGAACCGGCTTTGTCCTCATTCAGGTACGATTGCAGGGCAGTAAACACTGCGGCCCACGACATGATCCTGTTGTTAGTGCCGGAGCTTCTCTCTAGGGGTCCTGGCGGCAATTGTAGTGGGTCCATGCAAAGGCAGGTTGCATCCCGCGGAATCAACTTACTTGTTTCTCATGAACATAGCAGCCATAGGAAGACTGTTGGTGATCATTCCGTTGGCCGGCTGGCTGGACTCCATCGGCACATGCTTGTAGCTGAAAGTTAGCATTGAAGCCACATATTCACTCCTTGCAACTTACGGAACCACGAGGTTCTCGTTCTTCTTGTCGGCGCCCGCCATTGCTGTTCTTTTGGGTTCTGTCGAGTCGTGGCTGTCTCGCTTTCCCCACTAATTCTCCAACCCCACCCACCCTCGTTGTGGCAGGGTGACTACGTATGCATACATATATGTGCATATGACATATAGTACAGAGGCTCATTTGCGTTTTACTCGTATCAAACGGCTCCACCGCCAAGAATTACACCAGCTCAGTGCAATAATATTATCCCGCACAGATGCTCGTCAGCAAAACTATCGCGACTCTTATAATCCTCGAGCCCAACCGCGAAGGGATTGCTACGGGGGTATGGGGGGCAGAGCCCCCCAGGAAACAAACAACATAAGCCGGCGCTACGCACATAATGTGATCGTGATCTATTAGATGCGAGGAATGTTCATGGGGTCGTTAGAGGAGGTTGGGCGGGAACTTGGAGAAGTCCACCATCTCCTGGACGTCCTGCCCTTGGGCGCTGAACGAGATCTTGAGCCGGAGGCGCACAGAGCCGCCGGGCTTGCCCGTGACCTTCATAAGCTGTGAGGCGGTCTCGCCGGGGCCAATAGTGTGCGACGAGGGACCCTGGATCTGGAGCTTTTGGCTCTTGGGCACCGCGACCTGCAGGTTGAGCTTTGAGAGGGGCGCCTGCGAGCGGTTTTCGAACTTGGCGGTAATGGAGACCGAGCCGGGTGCGTCCTTTGTCGGAGCGAGGCTGAGAATGAGGCCGTTGGAGTTAAGGGCCACGTAGAAGTCTTGCGACGACGACGGGGCTGGGCTGGCTGCGCCTCCAAAAATATCGTCGAGACCGCCGGCCGGGACCGGCTGCGCGCTTGGCTGGGCTGCCGCCGGTGCCGGAGCGGATGCCGGGCTGTCGCCAAACAGATCGAGAATGTTTTGGTTTGTGGGCTTGGCCGGAGCAGCTGCAGACGCGGGGGCGGCGGAGCTAGCGGCCCCGCTGCTGAAAATATCGTCGAGCAGCGAGGCGGCATTGGCGCCCGAGCCAGCGTCTTCGGGGCTTGCGGCGGCGTCGTCGCCGGTGAGGTCGAGAAGGAGGTCGACCGAGGCCGAGCCGCCGACGGCCGGGCGCGGCGCAGCGCGTGCAGGGCGCTTTGCGGCGCGCGCCTTTTCGTACTGCTTGGACAGGTCCTCGCGGATCTCGGGCGGCGGCATCTTTTCGAGCACGCCGCGGCGCAGCTCGTCGTACTTGAACAGCTGGCTATACTCGGAGACGCGCTGCTGGACCTCGACATTGAGCGAGCGGGTGAGGCCGTTGAGGATGCGACGGATCTTCTCGACCTCAGCAGCACTCGAGATGCGCGTGCTCAGCTTGATGAGCGCGTTGATGACGTACTCCTTGACAAGCTCTGTGGCGTACTGGCTCTCGAGCAGCGTCGACAGCAGGTCGACAATATCCGATTCGCGCACCTCTTGCACGAGCTCCTCCTCCTCATATGCGCCGCCCTGGAGCAGCACGTTGGCATACTCGCCAATGACCCAGGCGCCAACCAGGTTGAGGCCCTCTTGGGTGATGTCCTTGCGGAGCGCAGCGTACAGCTTCTGCGCCGCGTAAAGCTGGAGGTCGTCCGACGAGACCACGAGCGTGATAAACGACGAAAGCACGTTCTCCTTGGCGTACGAGCCTGCGAGCTTGAGGGCGCGCAGTAGCGTGTCAATGTGCCAGCGCTTGTTGGGCGCGTAGCGCTCGGCGGCCATGGCGATCTGCGACACGAGGTTCGTTTTGAACTCGACGTCGGCCGTCTCAAGGAACGACAGCAGCTCGCGCACCAGCACGCGAATGTTCTGGTCGTTGATGAGCGCGTACGACAGCTCGAGCGCGCGCCGGCGGATCGACACGTCGCCGTCCTGCAGACACTCAATGATGATGGTTCTGTGACGTTGCACTGCGGTGGGCTCGACCTCAATGACCTTGAGCAGCGTGTTGAGCGCGACGTACCGCGAGTTGTTGTCCTTGGTAGACAGGAACTTGCCGAGGATGTTGACCCCGAGCACGCGGAGACCCGAGTCGGCCTCGATAGCGAAAATGGTGCGCACCGCCTCGTACAGCACCGCAGAGCCAATGTTCTTGGACGGGTCTGTGTTGGACGCGATCTGCGCCAGAATGTCGCTCATCATCTCCGAGGTGGCGGCGTCGCCGGCGCCCAGCAGGCCGAGGAGCCGCAGCAGCTTGACCTGCAGAAACGGGTCAGCGATGCCGAGCACGTCGTGCTCGGGTGCGTAGCCGGAGCTCGACAGCGCCTTGAGATGCTTGATGATCGTCGGCACGGTGCTCCGGAACGTGTCGACGAGCGCCGGGTTCTGGTCGACGAGATCAGTAATCAAGGCGGCGCCGCACAGTAGCACACCGTGGTTCTTGTCATTGAGCAGCAGCTTGGCCTTGTCGACAAAGTTTTCCTCGAGATCCGGCACGCGCTGTACAATGCGCAACGCGCACAGGGCGGCCTTCTTCTTGAGGTACGGATTCGAGCTCGACAGGATCTTTTCAATCTCGGCAAACAGGTCGCGGGCCATCTCCTGCGACGCAATGTTGCCGAGAGTGCACAGCGCGAGCGCCACAACGTACTGGTTACTGTGGGCGAGGTCGTTGGACAGCGAATTGGTCACGAGCGTCAGCACCTCCTGGCTCTCGTCGAGCAGCAGCATCGTCCCGAGGTAGCCGAGGCGCTTGTCGGTGAAGCGCGACGTCGCCAGCAGCTTGAGGCACTCGACCTGCCCAAAGTGCGTGCGCTCGCCGAGCGTGAACAGATACAGCAGCTTGGACACGTTCTGCCGCCGAATGTACGAGTCTGTGTAGTTTTCGCGGAACGACGTGCGGATGGCGGCGCTCTCCTTCTGGATGACGGCACGCTCGTCCGCCAGCGTCTTGGCGGCGCGCACCGACTTGATGAACGATTTAAGCGACGACATTCTCCGCCGTGGACGGTGCAGGCGATGGCGAGGGGGGTGTCGGCGGCGTTCGGGGGGAGCGTTCTGTTGCCAGCTTGGTGCCTGAGGGCTATTCTGTGATGTCGTGGCTACGCGTGCCGGCTCGAGGTGTATCTAGAAGTGCATCGTATTGGGGTGGTCAGAAATACTATCAGTTTTGGGGCGGGACGTTTCAGCCGTGTTAAGGGTTGTTTTTTTTTTTTCGTTCCCTGGGGGGTCTGGCCCGCAGACCTCTTAGCAGCCGCTTCGCAGCTGCTGCTCTTCATATAGCCGAGTCAACTGCGAAGCAGTTGCAATGGGGGTCTGGGGGTAGCGCCCCCAGGCAAAATGGCTAATACTCGGTGAAGTGCCGAGGTCAATTGCCTCCGGCGCCTCGCTTTCGGATAAAACCCTAGGTTCGCACTGCGCCCAGAATATGCACGTCCGGCGCTCGTGCAGCGATCGTAGCTGAGACCGCCAGGTCGCCTGCTGGCGTTTCGCCGGCCGGAGAAAGGCGCCATCTCCAACTAGCGTTGGTAGCCAAGCGCATCGGCCGAGATGCCAGCCCCAATTAGGCTAGGCTTGCCTGGGCGCGGCGGACGGGGTCCGTTTGCAGGGCCAAGATAGCCAAGGGCTGACCAAACGAGCTCAGGAGGGGACGGGTTGCAGGTCACGCTGCTTTGTGGGGTAAACAAGAAAACCGCGCGCATGTGCAGGACTGACCGCACGATCTGTGGTGGGACCAGCTACGAAAGGGGGACCCGTGCGGATGGCCCGACCGCAGCTTGCGGTCTCCGGCAGTCGGGCCGAAACTGACCGGCGGCTCTATACTTTCTCATGCAAAATTTGCCGCACTGCGCGGGGGCCGCTCCGCCACAATTAGCCGTTGGCTGCGCGAAAGGCATATGCAGCCGGATATCACGGCCACCACGGGAGCTAATCCGACGGCGGTATTATTGAATCAAAAGACGACATGGGCCGTGTCCTGGCTCCAGCGACCCAGACCCCGCAGCACGATTGCCAACAAACCCGCTCCCCTGCCCTCCCGCCCTGTGTTCCCTGCTGAGCGAAAAGCACGATGCGGCGGAAATAAGAAATGGCGCGGCTGACGGGGCGGACGCCACAGCCGCACCGCGATGATGGGTTGTATCGAGCGAGGGTGGGGGAGACTTTTTTTTCTCTTCTATATTGAAAGGCGGTGGGCAGTTTCTGGACAGTTGAGCTTTGCTAGTTTCGGGCTTAGGAGCTGTGTTCAGCACTCATACAACCGATAGGAGGAGCGACGGTCGCTTTTGCGACGTGTGCTAGGCCAGTAAGTTGCGACGAACGGGTTTTTTTTTTTGGTGGGTTCGCCTTGTGTTGTCCAGGAAATAGCAGAGCGAAATACAGGGAGCACGAGCTCTGCTGAAGGACGAGACGGCTTCCTGCGCCTTCTTAGGAGTGCCCTGTGTGAAACGCCTGCTGCTCGATTTCCACCTGCACAACTGCTAACCGCAGTCCATATCATGATGACCGACAAGCGGTTTTTCCGGCTGCCGTTTGGACGGCGTGACACGGCGAACGGCCAGATGTCGGAGGATCCTGCAAGCAGCGAAAGGAGAGAAAGACGCGGCAGCGCGCCGACGATAGGCGCCGCGATCTACAGAGTTCTGAGCAACGAGAGCCGGCGGGCCAGCGAGGCAGTCCCTCCGCACCTCAACGGGACCCGCGCGAGCGTCGACGACGCCGTTGCGCCACCGGGCGACGGTGCGCCTGAGTACCCAGGGGCGCCGCTCGGCCCCCAGCGGACGCCGGCGGGAAACATTTCTGCGTATTGCGAGGGCAAACCGCGGACGGTCGCGAGCTCGCATTCGGGCACGATCACGGTTGCGCTCTCGCTCCAGGAGCCGCTTGTGTTCTTGTCCACCGTGCCGCGGAGCTCGAGCAGCTACCGTGCGCACGATGGGCTTGTGCGCACCGATTCGCGGGCACCACAGCCCAGTGCGGCGGTCGATCCCCCTTCCACGGGCCAGGCCGATGCTGTGCCAAACGGCGACGCCATAGCCGCCACTGGAGCCGCCAACAGAAGTGCTGACGCCGCTGACACTGCTTCCAGCTCTGGCACAAATGCGGTGTCTGGGCCGGCTATTAATGGAGACGTGACCCGGCCGCGCGCCGGCTCCGACCCGCAGAGCTCCGGCACCGGCGAGTCTCCGCTGGACGTAAACGCCAGCCCCGTGGCGCCGCCGGACGACAACTCCGACTCGCTCTCGGAGTTGCCGCCGGCCATTGTGCGCGGTTCTGTCGTGCTCAAGCTTAACAAGCCGACGAAGCTCAAGTTTGTTAGCCTCTCGTTCTACGTCATGTGCAAGACCACGTGGATGCACACACCGCGGACGTCGCTGTTCAACGAAAATTCGATGCAGCAGGCGGCTGAGATCAACGATGTATTCTACGTCACGTCTCACGACTGGGTATTCCTGCCCGCCGAAAACCGCGAGGCCCTCGGTGACCTGCCGGCGGACCAGTCGTTCCAGGCAACCACCACCGACATCTACGGTGCTGACGTTGTCATGTTCAAGAACGAGCCCGGGGTTGTGCGCACGCGCAATCCTGAGAAGACAGAGCACGCCTACTCAAAGGCGTACCGGCCGGCAACGCGACAGACCGCGAGCGACGCCGACAGTGCGGCTAGCAGCGGCGGCGCTACCGGCAGCGTTCCGCTGTGTACACAGTTCAGTTCCATGAAGCGCCGCCTCAAACATCCGTCGGGCAACAAAAAGGAGTCTGTGATGTACCCGGCCGGCGAGTACGTCTTCAACTTCTCGGTCGCCATCGACCCAGACTGTCCTGAGACAGTCAAGGCGCCAAGCGGCGAGATCGTGTATATGATTGTGCCCAAGATTGTGCGGGCCGGCGCCTTTAACCTGAACATCACCGCCCACCAGGAGGTCCAGGTGATCCGGAGCCCGCCCAACAGCTGTGATATGACCCTCAACAACCCGATCCTCATTTCGCGCAGCTGGGACGAACGCCTGCAGTACGAGATCATGGTCGCCCAGAAATACATGCCACTCGGCACGTGTATTCCCATGTCGTTCCGCCTCATGCCGCTGCAGCAGTGCCAGATCCACCAGATCAAGGTCTACGTGGTCGAGATGGTCAACTACATGTACTCTGTCGACGACTCGATCCGCTCATCGGACTCGTCGCTGCGTCTGCTGCTATACCAAAAGACAGCGCGGCCCACCACCAAGGAGCAGACGCAGGGCCAGTCCAAGTTCGTGGGAAACTTGCTCGAGGCCGACGATGACGGGCAGCTCACGTACGAGCCGACGATTATTAACATGAACATCGACTTGCGTCAACGGGAGCGGGCATCCAAGACCGAGATCCCGCAGAGCAGCGTACGCCAATGGGACGGGTCGTACAGGTACTTGCAACCGGATGCGACATCCACAAAGTACATTCGCATCAAGCACCGCCTGCTCATCACGATGCGCGTTACCAAAGTGGACGAAGATACGGGTACCGCTCGTCATTTCGAGGTCAAGATAGACACGCCCATCATCTTGCTGTCCAACCACTGCATCCAGGACAATATCGAGCTGCCGCAGTACGACCCAGTTGGTATGGATCTGTCCGAGTTTCATGTCCCGGGCTTTCCTGATCTGGGAGGCGCTATTGGTCGCACCATGACGCCTCCGCCCGAGTATGACGAGGTCATTACCGAGCAGGATGTGACGGCAGGCCGTCCCGCCATGTCAGACGAAGACGAAAAAGCTCCGGCGGCTCCATCATGACCGCGGCATACGTGTACTAAACGTTTTCATGTTGGATGATTAATGACAGTTTTTGTTGTTTTTTTATAACTGCTTATTTATATACATCTTTCAGGATCACCACAGTTTACCGAAGTGGCCAAGTTTCCGGGTTTCCAGTCGAAGCTACAGTCTACCAGAGTCCGTAGCCATTTTTCCACATGTATAGCCCCAGTGCGACGAGCGATGCGGCTGCGTATTCCCATGCCAGCTCGATAAATACCCAGATCCATAGCGTTCCAAGCGGCGGAATGCGCTGCATCACAGCATAGTACGCTTCTTCGTAGGATGCATAGAGAATGTAGCCACCAATGAATGTGCTAGCGATGGCCGCACCCACTTTGAACGGCAACGTACCGCGGTATCCGTGTAGGCCCCAGTGTAGGATTGAGATCACGGGGACCGTCTGCAGAGTCTCTGGTACAAGCTCCAGCGGCTCGGGCCGCTGTCCATACTGTACACGAACCAGGTAGTTCAGAATGAAGTGCACAGACAGCAGTGGGACAAGGTACATGGTGAAGTCCATGACTGCAAACATGGCCCGCCCAAACGCACTCAGGTCCTCCTCTTCCTCGCCTAGTGCCACATTACCCTGTGAGGAGCCCTCTGCTGGCAGCCCTTTTCTGGCTCGTAATTGCGGCTCGCTCCGCCTCTGCTGCTCTGTCTTGGCAATCTGCTGGACTAGCGTCGCGGCCGGAATCCCCTGCGCCTGCGAGTATGCGTACACCTGCTCAAAGTCTGTGAGTTCAACAATCCGATCCGACGGTCCCGGTCCTTTCTTTTTCTCGTTTCCCCGACGCTTTGGGCCCATTTTTGTCTCCAACGCGCTGGCGTGTGGTCGTTTGGCGTTACGTCTGTCGTCCCCGTGCATATCGAGGTTCAGCCGCGCGTTAGTCGATGATATCATGGTCTACCAGGCCGATCAGCGGGCTAAGGTAGATTAATACTCGGCCCATTCACCGTTACATTCTGATACCAGCCCAACATGTGTGGGGCCCGCACAACACTGTTACATGTCGCACCAGCCAGCATGTATGGACCACACTAATGGCCCCACACACGCCTTTACATACTCCGCCAGACAGACAATATACCGGAACTCGTGAGGGAGTCAATTTAATTACATGAACGGCATAAATACATGGAAGTTTTTGACGAGGGGCGTGAAGCGCGTTTAATCGAAAAGACCCATGCCCATGTCCTCATCAGACTCCTCCTCAGCCTTCTCCTCTTCCTTGGCCTCCTCGGCGGCCTCAGCGGCGGCACCGCCAGCAACGGCAGCGGCGGGGCCAGCAGCAGCCGGGCCCGAAGCAGCGGCAAACTGGGTCAGGAGCTCCTTGATGTTCTGGCCAGAGATAGCCTTGGCGTAGAGCTGAGCCCAGATCTGGTGTTAGTGCCTTGGTCGACAAGCGCTTGCGACGTTCTCCCCATGGTTGATAGCAGAAGCGGGTGTGTAGTGGATGCACGGGTCTGCTGCTGAGGCTCGGCTAAACGTGGCCTTGTCGCGATGGCCCGTTTGTACACGGTCCCATCGACTTGAAACGGTCCGTCCACGGCTTACGGCGCCACTCTTTATCCTCTCAACTGTAATAACTCCAGACAGATCAAATGTCGAGACTTCGATTGCACCCGCGCCCACAACTCATTCGCAGCGTCCCAGCGCGTAATCCCCACAACTCCCAAAATGCCACTTACCGGCTCAACCTCCTCGATGCCAGCGGCCGAGGTGAGAGCAAGAAGCTTCTCAGAGGTGATCTCGACGTCAGCGTCGGCCAGGATGATGGCGGCGTACGAAACGGCGGCTTCAGACATTGCTAGTTGGTGAATAAGCTAGACAGGCGTGCGTCAGTTTGGCGCTTCACGAGTGTGTCGACGAGAGCACTTCCCAAACAGGGCATGAGTGCAGCTCGAATGGGAAAACGCAGTCACAAAACAAATGTCAAAGTCCCATTGAGGTCCCCCGGTCCCAATATGCTGCATATTATGCTATACACGTTTATTGTTCCGGGTAGTGCAACGCTCGAGGATACCTATTACTAGTAGACGAAACTCCGGCGCGTCCGATAGTGAGTCGACGCGTGCTCGTGCGCCCCGTGGTCCCACCTCGAGGCGGCTCCTGCAGAGTGATGCGCCGAGGTGAGAGCAGGAACTTATCAAGGTCCAGGCTCAGTTCTCCTGGCTGAAGCTTGCTCCGTACCGGGTCTGCAGATGCCGTCCTTCAGCAGTGGGTGACTCTATAGCTTTCAAAAAAGACACAGAATTGCGTCTCGCAAACAACACGGTGAGAATGCAACCGTTCCCAGTGAAGCTGAGGAGTCAATGGTAGGCGATTCGTGATTATCTGGCCGACAAGTCTCCTAAAGATATCTACAACTGCGATGAATCCGGCCTGTTCTGGAAATTGATTCCCGATAGAAGTCTCTCGATGAGAAGCCTGCCGGGAAGAAAGACGGACAAGGCTTAAGATCACAGCGCTTTTCTGCTGCAACGCTGATGGATCTGATAAGCTTCCAATCTGGTTCGTGGGCACAGCGAAGAAGCGGAGAGCATTTTCGGCAGCTGGAGTACATCCGGCGCATCTCAACATGTACCGGCGCTCTAACCATAACGCTTGGATGACGACTCCCATATTTAACGAGTTCCTACGCTGGTTTGACAAGCGTATGGCGGGCCGCAAGGTGGTCCTTCTGATGGACAACTTGTCGGCTCACGAGAATGCTGTTCGAAGCATAGAATCAAGTACGCAGCCGCTACGAAATACGCGTGTCATATGGCTACCTCTACATTCTGCGAGCAAGTTTCAGCCTCTCGATCAAGGCATTATTTGGAGTTGGAAGGCCCGCTGGCGGAGAAACTGGGTACGCTTCATATCTAGAGAGTTGGCGGAAAAAAGGAATCCAATGGTGACGATGAACGTACTCACCGCCGTTCGCTGGGGAATCGAGTCATGGGAATTGGACGTAACACCGGACACTATCAAAGCTTGCTTCACCAAAGCCCTGTAGGGATCATCTGCCGCCACGGGGACTCAGTTCTATGGAGTCCGAGATTCGCCAGCAGCTCCACGAGCTAGAAGAGAGTCACGTAGTCCAGGACGTTATGGATGTATCGCAGTTTTTAGAGCCCGTCGAGGAAAGGGTCGAAGATACTCCTGAACAGGTTGTCGAACAAATCATCGCTCGCTTCGAGCCTGAGGAGGAGGAATCCGATCACGAGGAGATGGTGGCTATTCCTCGCGTGACAGCGGCGCAGGCCCTCCTATGCCTGAGAGAGTTGCGAACGTACGAAGAACAGAGTGGCGGAGACACGGAATTGATTTCGCGACTCACTCGTCGGGAGCGCGGAATACGCCTCACGCATAATGAATCCTCAGTGCAAAGCGATATTCGTGGCGCCCACCGGCAGGCGATGATCAATAGCAATCGATAGTACATAAGTTATAAATTTATTTTTGAGGATTCGCCTTAGAGCGGACAGACTGGGATGCCCCATTTGATCCGCTTACGGGTAGCACTGACTGTATTATCCCCACATTTAGACAGCCCAGCCGCGGCAATGGCGCCATGGCATGGCTATGCGCGATGCTTCAACTTGCACATGGCTGGTTATCTCAGACGGGACTACTTCTTGGTGCCGGCGCGTGAGATGCCCGTTATAGTGGCTGGAGTGAGGGTCGCCGGTCGCAATGTTAGCGCAGGGCTCGTTGCTTAGGTCCGACTATTGTGAGGTCAAGCCATATCACATAAATAAAGTATCATACATCGTAAACGCATTGCGCCTGTATCAACAAGCACGAAAATATGAGCATGCATCATGGAAGACTACCAAGTCCGTATGCTAGTGTCCGCAGGACGTGGAATGAACCCAGTAACGAATCAGCGGCAGGCTCTGTCAATCCTAGACTAGAAGTAGCCAAGAATTCAGGCTAGACTCGAAGACGCTTGCGCGAATTGCCCTGGATCCCGTCCGAGTCGTTCGAGTTCTTGCGCACAAGCCGGTCACTGTGGCCCTCTGTCTTGTCTTCCGAGAGTCGAGTTGGCTTTTCGACCGTGTTGTCGAGCAGCAGCAGCGCCGATATTTTCGACTTCGCAGCTGCGATCCCTAGCAGCTTGCCGCTTGCGACATCGTAGACTCGTACCTTGCCATCGAGACCGCCCGTCGCGAACATACTCATGCTGTCGCCAGTGGTGTCTTTATCACTGGGGACGCCGTCCTGGTCCGCATCCTGGCCGTCATCCTGGTTGTCATCCTCTTCAGGCGGCGACATCACGCAATCAAGCTCTAATGCTGTGCCAACGGGGCATTTATATTCATTGGTCACCTTGCCGGAGATAGTCGAGAACTTGCCGATCTTGTCCTGCGAATCACTCCACAGCAGAGACCGGTCATGCACGGGCGTCGTATCGTGCGCGTAGCTCCGCAGGGGCAAAATGGCCGACAACGGGTGATTGCTCACACGCACATTGTATATCGGCCTTTTGCTGATGAGCGTGTAGTAAATGTGGATCTCTCCAAATCGAGTAGCGGTCGCGATGCGATACCCTTCGTCGGGGTTCGCAACAGGGTCGAGGAAACGAATATCGGATATCCACACGGGCGGGTCGCCATATTCATCGCTACGGCAATTTTTGGCGGCCCATAGCCGTCTGATGACCCAGTTGTTGAATATATTAGTGTCGTCATCGTCGTCGCCGCCAAATATGCGCAGCAGCTCCAGATTCCTGTCCTTGCCGCCACAGGCGGCCAGGCCCGGCTGCTTGGGGTGCATTCGGAGACACGACACGGGACTCCTTCCCTTTTCGATAGACTGCAAAGTTAGACTCCGGCGGGCTCAGAATTCTGTCCAGTGTCATTCCGCAACTTACTGCTCGGGCAAATGATACTTCCGTGTCTTCAGACTCGAGGTCGCGAACCACAATGTGTCCAGATACGGTGCACGTGCATAACTTTCCGTCGACGAACTCGAGCGCCACAATGGGCTCGGCGCACGATGCGGTGGCGGGTTTCCACTCCTTAAGCAGCGCGAACGTGACCACGTCATACATCTGCACTACGCCTCCCTTGCGGGCGACGACAATCTGCCATTAGCCCAAGGCCGGTCAGAGGTCGAGTAAATGACGCACATATTCCTTATTATCACTCAGTCGTACGAGAATCATTTTCCGAATGTACGCCGAGCGCCCCTCGGCACCAAAGTTGACAGTCTTGGCGTCGGTAGCTATTTCGTTGCCGTCTTTTGGAGACAGGTCTACGGCTAACATTAGCCCAAGTGAGGAATCAGGGCCGAGCAAACGTGCAGCTTACCTTTGAGGGCGCCGGTGCGTTCTTCAGCTACTAGCACCTTCATGACGAGTAGTAACGCATGCGTGACGGCGTCCCTGTGTAGTGCAACTTGTGCCTGTGCTGTGAACGCGAATGGGCCCTGTTCCAGGACCTAGCCGCGTTTTTGTTTCGCCGGCACGAGATGGGGCGGCAGGATTTATTAGGCGATAGATCGATATCGGTAACGAACGTGCGGCTAATCTGGGCCGCCCATTTGCTGTGACCAATCTCGATCCAGATGGCGATATTATTCCATGGCGATGGCGGACGGACCGTCGACTAAAGTGAACGACGTTTCGAAAATGCCTCCGGGAGTCGTCGACGGAGATGAGAAGCCCGTGGAGGCAGTTGCCGGCTCTGTATCCCCCAGTGGGCGTAACGAAAGGGCCGCTAGCGCCCCGCCCGCGGATGTGATCATTCCGCCGCCGGACGTTCGAAGTATGTGGGATTCGTTGTTTGTTTGCGAGGTGCTCTGGCTCCGGGCTGGAGGGGCGGTTTCTTCACGGCTGGCAGAGGCTCTCAACCACAATACTAACAACAGAAATCATCGAGACGACTGTGGACTACGTTGTGCGCAACGGACTAGGGGTAAGTATTCGCAATGGGCCAAGCAGCGAAGCGGCCGCTATGGCGCTCCGAGAGTAGAGCACGCAACGAAGCTTTGCACCGGTGATAGAAAATATATTATACGCTGACAGCAGTTTGTACAGAGGATCAGGGAAAGCAACAACGCCAAGTTTAATTTCCTGCGCGACGGCGACCCATACAAGCCGTACTTTGACTGGCGGTATAAGGAGCATCAGGAGGGCCGGGGTGGCCGGGAAGACGAGGATGCGGAGCCGGCAAACGCTGTTGCTGGCAAGGGTGCGCCCGCAAACGCTGGACCAGAGCGGCCGCCGGAACTCGAGTTCAGCTTCCAGATGCCGTCTGTGTCCGCTATGGATCTGGCAATTGTGAAGCTGACGGCGCTGTACGCGGCGCGCAACGGGCACCACTTTCTTGCGGGTGTGAACCAGCGCGACCAGCGCGCATATCATTTTGACTTTCTGCGGCCCACGCATTCGCTGTACGGCCTGTTCAATGAGCTGGT
Source organism: Tardiomyces depauwii (assembly GCA_038086965.1). Taxonomy (NCBI): domain Eukaryota; kingdom Fungi; phylum Ascomycota; class Dipodascomycetes; order Dipodascales; family Trichomonascaceae; genus Tardiomyces; species Tardiomyces depauwii. Next base: position 2,944,903 of record JAVHZA010000003.1, read on the forward strand.
GGAGCAATACAAGCGGGTGATCAAGCCGACAGCGAGCATGAAGGACCGCGTGGCGACCGGGGCCGCTAATAAATACGACGTGCTAGCGCGCGCTAAGCAGCGTGCCGAATACCAAGCGCACGAGGCTGAGCAGCAGCGCAAGGCGACCGAAGACGCCAAGAGGGAGCAGATTGCGTTTGCGCAGATCGACTGGCACGACTTTGTTCTGGCCGAGACGATCGAATTCTGCGAAGGCGACTACCAGGCGGATCTAGCGCCGCCGCTGACATTGGCGCAGCTGCAGTTTGCGTCGCTCGAGCAGAAGCGCACCGGCCAGTACCGGCTGGAGGAGGCGCCTCCGGACTTTGAGCCCGAGGCAGCTCCTCCTCCTCCTCCTCCTCCGCCACGGGCAGCGCCAACTCGGGTGCCGCGAGCAGAACCAGAGCGCGCTCCGGTGGACCTTCCGAGGCGACCACAAGCGCCGCCAGTGGCGCCGCCAAAGACACCGTCTGGCCCGGCCGGCCCGGCCGGAATCAAGGTCAGGGCCGCCGGTACGAGCCGTCTCGACAAGATCCGCAGCGGTGGCGAGAAGATGGTGCAGTCGCCGTACACTGGCCAGATGATTCCGGAGTCTGAGATCAACGAGCACATGCGTATCATGAGCCTGGATCCCAAGTGGAAAGAGCAGCGGGCAATTGAGGACAGCCGGTCTTCGACATCAAACCTGGCAGTCGCCGACGTGGAAAAGAACCTGAAGCGGCTACACTCAGCGCGGCCCGATCTGCACGATGGTGAGGTTTCGGCCGGGGATGATGCCGACGATGAGGGCCGTGCCAAGCGGCTGCGCGAGGAGGTGCAGTGGGACGGGCACAGCTCGACTAAGGACAAGGTGCGGATGAAGTCTATGTCGAAGCGGGCTCTTCAGGAGCACCAGCGCGAGGTCCGACGGCAGCAGGAAGCCGAATCGCGGATTGGCCCGAAGAAGTAATGGGCGCTGCGTGAATCATTGCATACCACAACACAGAGGGGCCATTATGGCCGTGTATAGTACTATTTACATGAATATAATGATGATCTGAGTGGGTGGTGGTTGTGTTATGAGCTGGCATACCAAAGCACCTAATGGAGCTCTAGAAGAGTTTGCTTTCAAAGCGGCGCAACGCGGCTGCCCCAGGAAGAAAAACTGACTGGTCAGGAGATTATAACGAGATCGCGCTGGCCGTAAAATACGCAGACGATGGCAGCGACACTGTCGAGGGTGTACTGCGATATAGGATCGAGCTCCCGGTCGCCGCTACGAAGACGCACGCACTTTTTGGCGAGCTCGCGAAGGACCGACGATTCGTCGGCAGTGACGACCTCGGGCACGCGCGCCAGGAGTCCCAGCAGCCAGCGCGAGAACGGCAGCGGGACTGTTTCGCCGAGCCAGCGGCGAGCATGGCCCAGCAGCCAGAGCGTCCGCTCGACGCTAAGGCCCTTGAGCAGTGCGCTGCTTACTGGGACTTCGCCGCCAAACACGGCGCGCCGCCACCGGCTCGCGACCTCGGGGATGTCTGCCGACGCGGTCGCCTCCTTGGCGGCCCGCGAAGCGACGCCCTCTACGTCCGCTCGCATCTCCTTGTACCGCACAATCAGCATATCGACCCATGCAGCGTCCAATTTGAAATCAGTACCCCCGGCAGTCCCGCCTACGCGTTTGCCGGCAGGCTCGCTAGACACGCGCTGGTCGTCGTCGTAGTTCAGACTCGTCGGCTGATCCCGGTAGTCTGGACGTCGCCCCGCCCGCATAGGCGGGTTCCTGACGCTCACGAACAATGGACGGCGCGCCGCCTCGGCCCGCACTGTGCTTAAATAGTCCGATACGTCCATGGGCGGGCCGTCGGCCGCGTCGAACGCCCTCGGCTCCAGCCCAGGGAAGGCCGGCCGCTGGCCCGCCTCCGGATCGAGCTCTCCCGCTGTCACAGCACTGCTGCTCTGGCCCGTCACCCGCGCTCGTTTCTGCGGTCTGTCGCCCATCAGAGCCGCTGTGCCATCTCGGCGTCGTCGTGGGCTCTGTGGCCCTGTCGGAACCACAACTGCTAAACTTCGTCGTTGCACTTCCCATCCCAACTAGTCCCCGCGGCGCGGCGCGCGCGATCCTCTAATCGCACGGCGCAACCGCAAATCAGCTGGTGCCGCACGGCTGCGCGCGCACAACTGATCTGCAGTGGCTCCAAACGGGGGCTTTAAATGGCCCACTCCCGCAAATGGTCCGCGAGCTCATCGTGACCATCAGAACGCAAGAATCAATGGGCGGCTCTCTTTCTGTTTGCTGGGATATCTTCCTGGTCCTGCTGGCTATCTTTTTCCCGCCCCTGCCGGTGTGGATTAAGGCTGGCTTCTGCACAGCCGACTGTAAGTGTTTGCCACCGGTGTTTGTAGTCTATATTACTGGGGGCCATAGCTCCGGGCCCCCCTAGCAGCTGCTTTGCAGCTGCAGCGGTAGTGGGGAATGGGGACGGGCCGGAAATAAAGCTTTTCGGGTCACTCGCATACCTCACACTAACACCAGCTCTCATTAACATCGCTTTGTGTGTACTGGGATTCCTTCCCGGAGTCATTCACTCGTGGTACATCATCGCCAAGTACCCAGAGGTGATTGAGATTGATCTCGAGAGCCAGGACCGTCGCCGTATTGTCCGTGGCGGTGGCAGCCACGCTTACCAGAGCGTCCCCCAACACAACTACGGCGCTACGAGCCAGGCCGGTCCGTCGTCGGGCACGACGCCAGTCGATCCGCCGCCCAAGTACTCTGACGCCAAGTGAGTTTTGTACTTGTGCACCCACTATTATGAGAACTATGTAGACGATATATACGAGTGCGCTGAACCTAGACCGTTTTCACTGGAGTGGGGGTAGATAGGAAATAGGAGGGTAGTTTTACTGTTTTATACCATCCGGGATGGTGATCATAGCATCGCGAGTCATGAACACCAAAACAACAAAACGAGTGACGCGAAGTCCGGTTATCGCGACCAGAACCCCAGAACAAAAAAACAAAAAACAAACAAAATAAACGCTAACAGTAAACTCGCTGGCTATGGAGTCCCAGTCTGGGACCCAGCCGACCGCCGATGCGCGTCATGCAGGTGCCTGATCACGATCCTTGCCCACACAAGCTCCAAGTGTCCATCTCGCGGACTGAAACAAACCCGACGTCAAAGACACATTGGAGTCCGCACGCCAAAAGCAGCCAGCGGCCATAGGCGACAGAGAGCACCATCGGAATGCTGAGCGGGTTCCTGGGCCAGACGCAGCCGCGGCCGCAGTCGGCAAACGAGACAATTGCCAAACTGTGCGACCGGCTGCTGCATTCGACGCTGCTTGAGGACAGGCGCGCGGCCGTGCTGGGGCTCAAGGGATTTAGCCGCGAGTACCGCGAAGATGTCGCGAGCGGCGGCCTGCGCGGGCTCATGGATTGCCTCCACCGCGACGTTGAGGACCTCGAGACGGGCCGGGCCGCGCTCGAGACGCTGGTGATCCTGTTCATCAAGGACACAGACGAGGGCCAGATGGCGCAGGAGAAAGCGCGCTACGTTCGTCAAAAGCACAAGAAGTATGCGTCGCCGCTGCTAATGGAAAATGGGCCCGTAGATGGCATCTCGCTGTGGCTCACCGATCAGTTCACACAGAACAATGACAACATCCTGGCGCTGCTCAAGCTCGTCGAGGCAGATGACTTCTTTGTCAAACTGTACGCCTTGCAGCTGCTGTCGGCGATCATCTCGAATCGCCCTGAAAAGGCGCAGGAATGCCTGTTCAGCGCGCCGGCTGCCATCTCGGTGCTAGTTGGCGCCCTGGATGACCCGCAGGAGATTGTCCGGAACGAGGCCATCCTTGTGCTTGTGAGCCTCGCCACCGACCATGCCGACGTCCAGAAGCTCGTCGCTTTCGAGGGGGCCTTTGATAAGCTGTTTGCCATTATTGACGCCGAGGGCGGCCTCGACGGCGACGTTGTCGTGCGCGACTGCCTGTCGCTCCTGTCGGTGCTGCTGCGTTACAACGCATCCAACCAGAACCAGTTTCGCGAGACCAATTGCGTACCACGTCTGGGCGCGCTCCTATCACTGCCGGTCAACGAGCACGGCGAGATCCTTGTTCAGTGGGACGACTCGCTCGTGTCCAACGTCATTGGCGTGCTCGAGATCTGCCGTCTTTTTTTCATGGAGGGCCACGATGCCACCCCGACGAACCAGCTTGTTTTCAGTCGTGCCGGATTCTTGCTATCCATTCTCCGAATCGCCTTTGGCTTCGCAACCCCAACGTCGATTCGTACCGCGGCCATGCTCACGTCGAGCGAGTTCGTCCGCGGCAATGTCACCGTCCAGCACGAGTTCCTCGACATTGACGTGCCCTCGGTTGACCTCACCGTCGGCACCGCTGTCCGCACAGTCGACTTTGTGCCGGTGACCCAGGCCCTTTTGCGTTGGGCCCTGCTTGCAAACTCGATCCATGTGTTTGACCTTCGTATTGCCGCCCAGCGCTGCCTGAACTCGGCGCTCCACGGTAATCTCAGCGCCACTACCGAGTTTGTTAGTGAGCAGATCGCTGCTTACACGGGCGAGGGGCTTGTTGATGGGGACGGCCCCAAGGGGAACGACGCCAAGGATCATGTGGACCAGGATCACGGCAACGGGACGCCCCTTGTCGACAAAAATGTTCAAAACGTGCAAACAGCGCAAGCAGCCGTTGACCGGGCATCCCCGGCGCCATCGAGCCAGCTCAATTTCTCGCCCATAGACGCCAACCTGTTCAGCGCCCTGCTTGACTATGACCCCGACAGTCTTTTAAACCCGTACAAGCAGTGGTTCGCGTCAGTAATTTTGCTGAATATCTTCAAGGAGTCGACTGAAATCCAAGACAGAGTCCGCGATATCAATATCGGCGACGAGTCCGAGGGCCAAGAAGTCATCTCTTGTATCCAGGCAATGTCAGGCATGCTTGTGACGTCACTGCAGTACCGCGACCCCCGCATCGCAATCGCCTACATGATGCTGCTCACATACTGGCTCTACGACGACGTCAAGGCTGTCGATGACTTTCTCGCCGAGTCGAGCACCGTCCAGGCCCTTATTGCATACGTCAGCCAGGGCGGCCGCAACTCCTTTGCCGAGTCTCTTGCAGTCATTCTGCTGGGTGTCACTTACGACTTTTCTAGCAGCAAATCTCCGTTGCCTCGGTATGTGCATCTCTTTTTCTTACTCATAGTGACCTGCTAACGCCAGAAATGAGCTTCATGCTATGCTCATGAAGCGCATTGGCCGCGACCAGTACGTCCTCATGTTCCAGAGATTCAGAAACAATCCCGCCTACAAAGAATTTGACGCCGACGATGTCTTCAATTACGCGAAGGACCAGACCGGCCTGCCAGACGTGTATTTTGACGCCACCTACATCGACCTGGTCAAGGAACACGCCTCGCGCATCCAGCGTGCGTTTGATCGCGATCCAAATGCGACCCCGAACTCGCGAGTCTCTCTCGAAATGTACGAAGATCTGCAGGCCGAGCATATCGGACAAGCCAAGGAACTCGAGAAGATGCAGGTCTCTCTCGAGAAAGTCATTGCCGAGTCCGCCGACAAAATTTCGAGCCTGGAATCTCAGCTGGAAGACGCTACGAGACAGCTGGAAAATCTTCAGTCGGACCATGCTACAGTGACCAGCCTGAGAAGCGAGCTTGAAGCGGATCTCAAGAGCCACAAGTCTCAGCTGGCATCCCTCAGGTCCACACACAGTGAGCTGAGTGAAAAGCACAAGCAAACTGTCAATGACCTGACGGCGCTCAAGCGGAGTTCCGAGCAAGACCAAAAGAAGCACCAGCAGCTCCTCACTCAGTTCAACTCTGTCAAGGCCGACAAGGAAAAGGCGGAAAACGGTATTAACAAGATGAACAAGGACCTTTTGGCGATGACCCGCTCTCAGAACGAGACACAAAAGACCATTAAGAATCTTGAAAAGGAGATCCAGGAGCTGAAAAAGCAAAATAAAAAGTTTCAAGATAACGAGGCACGACTCATCAATGACCTTAAAGTTGCCACGAGTCGACGTGACGAGCTGGAAAAGTTGGTCTCTGCGAAAGACAACGAGATCAAAACGACAAAGACAAAGATTTCAAATGCGGAATCCGAACTTGTGTCATTGAGAGATGAGCTAAAGGACGTACGTGACGAACTCGAGGAGATGATCGGACTCAAAGACACGCTGATTGAAAAGTTGCAGAATGCTGCTAGCCAGATTGAGTCTCAAAAGTCACTTCGCTCGAAGATGTCCGAAGAGCTGGAATCTTCGAAGAGCGCTGCAGCCAAGCTCGAACAAGAAGTCAAGGGCCTTCATACAAAGGAAGCCGAATGGGTCGAGCGCGAGAAGGCGCTTACAAGCCAGCTTGTGGAGCTTGAGGATCTGAAGAAAGAGTGTGACTCGCTTAAAACTCGCGCCAGCAAAGCTGACAAGCTCGAAAAGGACCATGCCTCGCTCAGCGAGCAGCTGCAGAGAGCATCCGAAGCTGCAAAGGAGAGGGATGCCCATGCTGGCATGATCGCCAGGCTTGAGACAGAAATTACTGGCCACAAAGTTAAAGTCTCTGCAGTCGAGAAAGAGCGTGACGGACAAAGTGAAAAAGTAGCAGCTCTTCAGAAGGAACTGGCAGAGCGCAATGCCTCGATTAAAACTCTGGAGGAAACGATAAAGATGCACCTTAAGGACCTTGGCGATTCGCGCCAAGCGCATGATCGCATGAAGTCGCAACTCTCAGATGTCGAACATACACGTGATAGCCACAAGAAGGAGCTTGACGCGACACAATCTGAGAGGGACGCCCTCAAGGAGAAAGTGAGCAGGCTAGAGAAAGAAACCGAGTCTCACGCCTCCCGCGTTTCGGAGCTTGAGAAGGCGCTTGAGGCCCGAAAGAGCGAGACACGAACTGTTGAGAAGGAGCTGGCTGGCAGCAAGGAACAACTCGAAGCCGCTGAGAAGGAGCGTGACCGCGTGAAGGAGCAGGTTTCAAAGCTGAAGAAGGACCATGAAGCCGAAAAGAAGAGACTCCGAAAAGCCCAGAATGACGCGGCCGAAGGTTTGTCTGCTTCCCAGAAGGAGCTCCAGCAGGAAGTTGACACACTGAGGGATGAGGTAGCATCGCTCAAGGAGGCTGCTGAGGAGGCTACCAAGGAGTCAAGTGCGGAAAAACAGAAGCTTGAGAAGAAGGTCAAGGAACTAAAGAGCTCTCTGTCTGAAAAGGAGACTGACGCCGAATCTTCCAAGGGCAAGCTCGAGGCATTCGAAAGAGAAGCTGAAAACCACAAGCTAAACGCGTCAGAGCTGTCGAAGGAAGTTGAAGACCTCAGGTCTCAGGTCGGCACTTTGACTAAAGAGGCCACATCGCACAGGGCCGAATCGACTAAGTCGGAGAAGCGCCTTCAAAAACTGGATACTGAACTGTCTGAGGTGAAATCGAAGCTTGAGGCCAAGGAAGCGGAGCTCAGGGAGCTTCAGGAGTCAGGTGACAAGAAGGACGCTGAGGCCGCAGATAAGGTAAAGCAACTCGAGTCTGAGCTCGTGAGCCTGCGGAAATCTCACGAAGACGCTGTTCGCCATACCGACTCTGATCGCAGCAAACGCGAAGCAGAGAACGAGAGTCTAAGAACGCAGCTAGAATCGATGGTGGCTGAACAGGCAAAAGCCAAGGAGTCAAACGCTGAGCTCAAAAAGGAACTCGAGGCGCTACGGGCCGCCGAAGCAGAGCGAGCAAAGCTCGAAAAGCAAAACGCCGAGCTCAACAAGCAAGTTGAGCGCTTGAACTCTGCTGAGACCGAGCGCGCAAAATCTCAGGAGGACGGCGCAGCTCTCAAGAGCAAAGTGGAAGAGCTCGAGAACAAGCTACAAGATATGGTTCCCAGGAGCGAGCTGGATGATCTTATGCTGATTCTGGATGACCTCGATGACCGCAAGAAGAAGTACAAAAGTCGCTTGAAGGAACTCAATGAAGATGTTTCGGACGACGACGGCGATGAAGACGAAGACGACGAGGACGATGACGAACAATAACTGCATATAGTCGTTACGCGGCGATGAAACCTTGAGCATTATTAATAAATACAGAACATTACATGAGCGTTCTTTGACCTATTGTATCCTGAGCACGTTTAACAAACTCAGATCATTGGCCAATAGCGTTGCGAACGGGATCCGGCATCTTCCTGATGCGAACGTCGGGCCCAGTAATTCTATCATCGAATTCCATGTCTTGTGGTGTAATGAAGATAGACTGCGAGTTTTCGCGCTTTCTTAACGAATCAATAACCATGGCCATGCTGATCTTTCGGTTTACCTTGTCCATGAATACATCACTGTTGTTAGTACTTGCCCGAGACAATTGCGAATAATCACCGCACTTACAATTCGTCAAGCGCGAGAAGCGAGCACTGCATAGAGCGCCACAACGCGACCAGCAGAGCAATCTGAGAGAAAGATTTCTCTCCGCCGGAGAGCGTCGCAACATCACGAAGGTCGCCAGTCTTGTTGGCAGGCGAGATTCGCATAGAAATCTTCTCATTGAGCTTGTCAATGCGAAGGTCGCCTTCGAAAGCACGCTGCCGTAAATTCTCCTTGAAGAAGCTTTCAATGTCGTGAATGGTGGCTCGCTCGATGTTCTCGGAAATCTTCTCGTGGTGCTTAGAGGTGCGCCTGGTATGCTCGAGCGCGGTTTCCAGGTTTGTAAGCACACCAAGCTCCTGCTTATACTTATTGCCGAGTTCGAGGAACTTCGCCTTAGCCTCCTCTTCTGATTCTAGATGATGCTGCTCGCGGTAGTTCTTGATAAAATCGAGCATGCCTTGCTTTTCCTTGACCAAGTCTTCGTCGAGGTTAACTTCGATACGCTCTGGCCACCTCTCCGCCTGCGTGTGAAGCTCAGCTAATTTTTGCTCGAATTGCGTCTTTTCTCGTTCCACGTCCTTGAGCTTATTCTCATGTAGCGCGATTTTCGAGACACACTGCTGTGCATTATCGTGGAGCTGTCTGAGATTCTCCTCAGTAGCCGTATATTCATTATCGAGCTGCTTTTGCCGCTTAGCAAGTTCAGCGACTTCGGCTTTCAGATCGACAGCCTCCTTCATCAGTCGTTTGACTTCTTCCTTTGCCGCAGCTTTATGAGCCCTCAATTCAACAAACAAGTCCATTTGCTCTTCGATCTTATGCTTGCAAGTGTCAATGCCGCTCTGGATTCTATCACGCTTGTTGCTGATCAGCGTGTCATCGACCGTAGCTGCAAGGCCATCACGTTCTTCTTCGAGTCGTTGTAACTTCACATTTCCTCTCGACACTTCGACACGAAGAGCTGCCCGCTTCGATCGGATAACGTTAATCTCAGCATCGCGTCGCGCCTTCGCATTTTCGAGCCCCTTAAGCTCGCGTTCAAGCCTGGCCAATTTGTCCTGCTCCACCGATAACGAATCTTGAAGCTCTCGTATTCTTGTTTGGTTATCCATACCCATGCGGTACATGTCCTTTCCCTCTAGGCGTCGCGTTGAGAGCGCATCCACTCTATGACCCAGCGCACGCGGCTTCGGGCCCGGCCTGTCTGCAAACGAAAGCGCGAACATAATCTGGCGGTTTTGAGAGACGATCCTAGATGCATCTTCACGTTTTGGGATCAAGGCTATCTTTTCAACGTTCCGCAGATCCACAAGCAGGCGTTTAATGTTTTCATTGACTGTGTCGTCTGGATGACGGAATTCGAGGACATCGAGAATTGATGTGTGCCCTGTCAGGCAAGGGAAGTCATAAATCTCTGGATTCCTGAGAACGATAGGAATTCTGGGGACTTTACAACGGTCGAAAATTGCCTTGAGCCTGTCGCGGTCTTCCCCAGACTGCACCCAAAAGGACGACAGCGCCGAGTCTAGTTGGCTCTCCAAAAGCATACGCCATTGTGGCTCCTTTAGCGCGATGTAACGGCCGAGAGGGCCAACAGGTTTCACTTTGAACTTCTTGTCGCGTTCAATTTCGTGGAGGGCTTGACCCAAATTGGGATGAAAAGCAGACGGATCGAATGAACCTTCCTGCTTATTTTCTTTGTCCAGTCGCCTTTTCAGGCTCTGAATCCTGTCATTTTGCTCGTTCTTGTCGTCACGCGCTCTGCGCACCTTGTCGTCCATGTCACGCTCCTCAGCCGGGTCTTCGAGCTGCGAGAGCTCTTCGGCTAGCTTATTATCCTTGCTCTTCGTATTTTCGATGCTTCGCTGGATGTCTTCGGCAGCCGCTCTGATCTCCTCCAGGCGGTTGTGAACCTGCTGCTTCTCAGGCGCGTTTTGCGACAGCTCCGCCAGTTCCTGCTCTAGGCTCTTGAGCTTCCCCTCGGCTGACACTTTCTCCGAGTTGATATGCTTGCCATCCTCATCGAGCTTCTTCAATTCCCGCTGCGCTTGTGCCAGCTCGGATTCATGAACGGTCATCTTTTCCCGCATTCGGCTAGCCAAGCCATTGTGCTCCTCGACCTGAGCTTTGATATCGGCTAGGAGGGCATTGGCCTTGGCGACTTTTGTATCGTGGTTGCTTGCATCGTCCTTAATGGCGTCGATTACTTGGCGAAGCTCGCTTATTCGTGTATCACGGAGGCTGATTTCGTTTTCGCACTTTGCAATGGCTTGCCAAGCAATCTTCCCCGTAATAGTATCTAGGGCCGCCTCATATTGACGAATCTTTTTGAATTTTTTGATCTCCTGTCGAGCCTTGTCATACTCGTCTTTTGGACCTTTGAGTGCCTCGCGTTGGTCGTCAAGCCGCTGTTGGACATAGGCCAGCTTGCTCTGGGACTGCTCCCGCATACGCTCCATCTGCACAAAACGCAGGCCCTCCATCAGTAACTCGTACTTGACCTGTGGCTTGGTCTCGGTGAGAAAGCGGCGCGCCATGTCCTGGGTCAAAATGGCAAACGGGTTGTCGATTTGAAAGTGGAACCAGTCAATAATAGACTGTAGATCCTCGCGAGTGGACGTGACGTGCTTGCCAGCCGCGTTCATGATACGGTAAGAAGTCGTACCCTTGGTGCGACCTGAAGGATCAGTGAGGCGCGTGATAGTCCTCTCGACAATGACTCTATCGCCAAATACGTCAGGCTGATATGCCCTAATGCCTTCATTGACCAGAGTGACCCGGATGCGTGCCTTCTGCTTCCCCTCCTTGACGAGCATTGCGACGTTGCTACCTCGATCGGTGGCTGACGTCCTGCCTCCCAGGCACATAGTAATGGCCGTCAATATCGTGCTCTTGCCGGAGCCATTTCTTCCGATGATGAAGTTGATGCGCGGCCCGAAGTCGAGTGTCAGGTTCTCGTGGCACATGAAGTTGACAAGCTCTATCTTTTCGAGCTGGCCCGCGAAGCGCAGCCGGTCTTCGGTGATGTCACTCGGCAAATAAGTTTCGCTCAAGCCGTGTCCATTTGCCACTGGAATATCGGTATCATCTGTTTCTGGTCCGTCGGTTTCTGAGCTTGCGTCCGTGCTGTCCCGTCGGCCGTTTGTCGCACTGGGACCAGGTAGGGCGTGCTCTAGTCGGCGCCTTTTGTCGGAGATCCCGTTGCCGACATCTTCAGAGGACGTGCGTTTCTGGTGTCAGTGAGTGCCATGGAAATCAAATGGCCGCAACTACTCCATGTACGGGCCTGTTGGCAGAGACAATTTTGAACCTTGAAATACAACGCGTCGCATTGCCACTCTCGCTGCAACCCAAGCAGAGAAGGGGGGAGGGGGTCCAACTTACAGTAACCCGCTGTACGTCCGCCATCACTCCACGATGCGGCCATGCACAAGCCGCACTCTACCGAACTGCCAACTTATACAGCTCTACCTGGAACGCTTTCGTTTCGTGACGACTCTGTTTAATTTGGGGAGCGCGATATCTGACGCGCTGATATCCTAACCCCAAATTATCTTGACCACCAGCTTGGTGCATATCTGAACATGTAATGTTACGTCCATACGGCAGTGATCGACCCTGGCGACAGACACGTAAAGAGCAAAATATTCTTGAGATTGGAGATGAAGTAGGGGGACGCGGTTTCTGAGCATTGCTTGGAATGCCGGTAAAAACAAACCTCAAAAAAGTCTATGGAATAAATACGATGCAACGGGTGGGAGGGCAAAGAGCGGTATCCTCATCGCGGACTGTGGTTGCCACTATTATTGCCTGGTGATGAGTCCAGCAGCACCGGCTTGAGTACCTGCTCGTCAAACTCCTTGAACCACCGGGCCCGGTCGTCACGCGTAAATATGCCAGACAGAGACGTTGTGCTCGCGTTATTATTGCGCCGCAGGCTGTCGAGCTGCACCCCAGACCCGTTGGCGCTGCCTGCCATTGGCGGCAGGTCCGACACGTCCGAAGCGCCCCCGTCGGAGTTGGCATCGCCGTCGAGGTCATACGATGCCGACCGCCGCAGCCGCGATGCCGAATTCTGGCGCGACGTGCGCGTCTGGGCGTAGACCGAGTTGTTGACGTTGCGATTCATGCTGAAAGCCGCCTCAATGTCAAACTCGTCGTCGCTGTCGACCTCTTCAATCACACCGGTGCGAATGCCGAGGATCTCGAGCATGCGGGCCGTGGTGCCGCCAAAAACGATCACCGTCAGCACCACCACTACGAGTACCGTAGCTCTGAGGGCCGGCGCGTACTGGCCCTCGAGACCAGCTGCGAGCGCGACACCGACGGCTCCGCGCAGGCCGGCCCAGAACAGCATCATCTGATATTGCTGCGGGATCTCGTCCGTGTCGGGCTGGTTGAACGTGCGATTGCGGGCGTGGCCGATCCAGTTGATAACACGCGACAGCGGGAACACAGCGGCCCAGCGCGACACGCAGATGCCCAGAGCCGTCACGATAATGAGGACCGGCTTGAAGATAAGCTCCTCCTGCGTAAAAAGAGACAGACCCAGGTACACAAAGATGAAATTCTCCGAGAGCTGGGCCAGCAGCTGGAAGATGTACTTGATGGCGATCTGTGTGCGCCGCGACATGTTGTAGTACGCATAGTGCTTGAGGGTGATGCCGCAGAACAGCAACGACACAATGCCCGACATGTGGCAGCCGTTGGAGAAGAAGTACGAGCCGTACGCAAACAGCAGCACCAGGCACGACTCGATGCGCGGGAAGCGCCTCACATGTGAGTGCTTGAGCACGAGGGCCGTCATAATACCGACGATGGCGCCAATGAGGAGCGAGATGGTAAACGTCATGAGGAACATGCCGACGCCCTTGAAGAACGACGAGATGTGCACTGTCTCGCCCGAGAACTTTTGCGCCGTTTCAAACATGACAATGCAAACGGCGTCGTTGAGCAGACTCTCGCCAAAAATGATCGTGTAGAGCTTGGGGTCCACCTTGTACGTCTGGAAGATGGACAGAATCGTCACGGGATCCGTAGCGGACAGCGTCGCGCCGACCGAGATGGCGTCGACAAACGAAATGTTGATACCCTCGAGGCCTATTGCCGTCCAGATGTACAAGAGAATGCCCAGCACGATTGCCGCCAAAAACGTTCCCGCAAACGCGAACGTGAGGATAGAGCCGATGTTGCGGAAGAAATTGCCTTGGTGTAACTCATAGCCCGAATTGAGAATAATTGGTGGCAGGAGGATGTTGAAGAAGTAGCCATAGTTGAACGATACCTTCTCCTGGATGAAGTGTCCCGGCGAGACGCGGATTATTAGGCCAACAAACATGCCTGCGAAAATGGCAATCACTGTCTCGTGCATAGTCTGTATCCGCTTCTGCTGCAGGTAGTACGAGGTCCAAAGGGACCCAATGAGAAGCGCAATCACGATAAAAATCGCCCATGATGCGAAGATTTCTTCAGTGGCCGGGTCGCTCACAATTTCGTCGTCGGGCACATCGGGGTCAGCGTCTGTGCTTTCTCGCTCTGGGGGTTAGATGCTGCTCGAGACAATTGCGTGTTTTCGAAACAAAACGCCGAGTCAAATGGAGGACGGCGTCGCACTTTATGTGCACAAGACTAGCAATGCCAGCCCGTGCCGTGCGAAAACAGGCGGCCGCGTGCCGTCCTAGCCGAAACCTGTAGCACTGCGATCACCAAAATACCGCAGATTGTCAGAACACTTACTGACAAGGCCCAGGGCTGCGCGGAGCAGCAAAGAGCTCGCAGACATCACTGATGCTGCTGTGTGGTACGAGAAACGTCAACAAGGGAACAAAACGCGGTGCTGGCTCGCGGACGCCCTGCTGTTCATGGGCACTTAGGTGGCCGTCCCCCGTGTGGCTGACCGTAGGTCCAGGCGGGAAAGTCACAAGGCACCTCGCGATATGCAACAACACCCAATGGTATACGTATTTATGCTTGGGCTAGGTTGCACGGCTGTCGTTTCTGAAATTTCCCGGGGACGGTTGGAGCTCGGAGTACTGGGCCGCCGGTTACAAACTGACGTAAAACAAAAGGGCGAGCCTAGGTCACCCGGGGGAAAAAAACTACAATGCTCTCGCATGCGTGTAAGCGCGCCATAGCCCGTCCGGGACAGGGCGCCGCTCGCGCTTATGCGTCGCTGAACCAGACGGCCCTCAACCAAAAGTGGCTCGACATCTGGAAAGAGCATCCTCCGCGGAGGGCGCGCGCCGGCAAGCCGGTCAAAGATAAGTTCTACGTGCTGTCAATGTTCCCGTACCCGTCGGGTCTCCTGCACATGGGCCATGTGCGCGTCTATACCATCAGTGACGCGCTCGCACGGTACAGGCGCATGGCCGGCTACGACGTCGTCCACCCCATGGGCTGGGACGCCTTCGGGCTGCCAGCCGAAAACGCTGCAATAGAGCGCGGCGTGGACCCGGCAGAGTGGACTTACGGCAATATTGCCAAGATGCGAGAGCAGCTTGTGCAGATGCAGGCCGAGTTCGACTGGGAGCGCGAGGTGGTGACGTGCTCGCCCGAGTACTACCGGTGGACACAGAAGCTATTCCTCATGCTGCACGAGGCCGGCCTGGCGTACAGAAAAGCCGCAATGGTCAACTGGGACCCCGTGGAGCAGACGGTCCTGGCGAACGAGCAGGTCGACGCCGAGGGACGGTCGTGGCGATCCGGCGCCATTGTCGAGAAGCGAAACCTTGAACAATGGTTCCTCGGCATCACCAAGTTTGCGCCACAGCTTCTCAAAGACTTGGATGGGCTGGACCAGTGGCCCGACAAAGTCAAGACCATGCAGGCCAACTGGATAGGCGCGTCCGAGGGCGCCGACATCACGCTGCCGATGGACACCGCAGAGCCAGTCACTGTGTTCACAACTCGGCCAGATACTTTGTACGGCGTGCAGTACGTTGCTCTGGCGCTCGACCACCCTATTGTGCGGGCGGCCGCGACATCTGATGCCGACCTGCGCAAGTTTCTCGACACGGCGAGCGACCTGCCAGACGGTACTAAGCGCGGCTACATGCTCAAGAGCGTCCGCGCTGCCAACCCGTTGAACGCGTCGCAGTTTGATCTGCCAGTTTTTGCTGCGCCATACGTGCTGAGCGACTACGGCAGTGGCGCCGTCATGGGCGTGCCGGCACACGACGAGCGCGATCACGCATTCCTGGCCGAGAACCTGCCGGGCGTCGCCCCTCGACAGGTGGTGTTTCCCCAGTCCGGTTCTGACGCCACTGCAGAGCTGCCCTACACCGGCCGCTCGGGTACCCTGAACGAGACCTCGGGTAAGTACGCGGGCATGGAGGCTGCTGCTGCTGGCAAGGCTATAGTGCTCGACCTCGAGCAGGCGGGCCTCGGCAAGGCGACGACACAGCTGCGGATCCGTGACTGGCTCATCAGCCGCCAACGGTTCTGGGGCGCGCCGATCCCAATGGTCCATTGCGACTCGTGCGGCATCGTGCCCGTCCCCGACGAGCAGTTGCCAGTACTGCTACCCGAGAGTCTCAACGGGCCCCTGGCCAACAGCGAAGAGTTTCTCAAGGTCGAGTGCCCGAGCTGCGGAGGCAGCGCGCGTCGTGACTCGGACACAATGGACACCTTTATGGACTCATCGTGGTATTTCTTTCGGTTTCTCGACGCTCACAACGAAAAACAGATTTTCGACCCCAAAAGGGCGTCGGAGTTCCTCCCTATCGACCTCTACATTGGTGGTGTCGAGCACGCGATCCTTCACCTGCTCTATCTGCGGTTCATTTCCAAGTTTCTGTACTCCAAAGGCGCATGGAAGGCCGGCGATGGTACCGGCGAGTCCGTCCGCCGTCTCGTGACCCAAGGCATGGTCCACGGCAAGACCATGACGGATCCTGATACGGGCAAGTTCCTCAAGCCCGAGGAGCTCGACCTGTCGAACCCCTCGGTGCCCATTGTGAAGGCGACCGGCAAGCCCGCGGCGATCAGCTTTGAGAAGATGTCCAAGTCCAAGTACAATGGCGTCAACCCCACCGACGTTGTGCACCAGCACGGTGCAGACGCCATCCGCGCCCACATGCTATTCCTGGCGCCTGTCGAGGATGTGCTCCTGTGGGACGAGAGTAAAATCGTTGGCATCCACAGATGGCTGGGACGCGTCTCGTCGTTGACAGATAACGTGGCTCGTCGCATCGAGCAGAGCCACAGCGATGCCGCTGATGCTGAAGTGAGCGCCCTGTCTTCGCAAGGTAAGGCTGTCTGGTCGGCTGTGCAAGAGTACATTGCGCGGGTTACTACCGCCCTGCATGATGGCTTGTCGATGAACACGCTGGTGTCGGACTACATGAAGATGACGCGAATCGTCGCCGACGCCGAAAAGGACAGTGTCCTACCGACTCCCGTTCTCGTGAATATCGTACAGGACCTGCTCAAGATAATATCCCCCGTGGTCCCTGCCAACGCCGAGGAGAACTGGAGCACACTACTCAAGGCCCAGCATCGCGAGTGGACGTCAATTTTCACCGAGGACTGGCCCGAGGCCGCAGAGGTCGTCGCAGTCGACTCCGTGGCCGTCCAGGTTGTTGTCAATGGCCGTCGCCGCGCTGCGGTCGAAGTTCCTGCAGCCAGCGCCGAGGACGAGTCGGTTCTCATGGAGGCCGTCCGAGCTGGCGAGGCTGCCAAGTTTATGGACGGCAAAAGCATCAAGAAGATTGTCATTCCCAAAGGCAAGAAGACCATCAGCATCGTGGCCACCTAGAAGACCGCCCTTGTCTAACCTGTACATATTGTAAATAGTTATGCATCCGTTGACACGTTTCTGAAAGGCGGTTGACCGGGGTCTGTTCCATGATCCCCGCAGCAGCAACATCTTCTGCGCTGGACGGGATTGAACGCCGCTCGTAAATTATACAGAGGTAACCCGGCAAGATCTATGGGCATCTTCATTAATCATTAATGCAATATATGGCAATCGTTATCTAGTCTAGTCCTGCTCCATAGTGTAAAACAGCAGGTATGCCGACTTGGATGCGGCGGGCTCTGGCCCGGTGCCCGGGCCAGCGATCTTGGTCAGCGTTACGTCGTCAATGGACCGCCAGCCGCCCTTGGTTTCCACGTCGACGGTGTAGTGGCCGACGGTCGCCGACGGCCCATGGTGGTACACCACGGCGTAGAGCCGATACGACCGGGGGTTCCCATCGCTGTGCATAATCTGTAGCTTGCTTGTGAACTCCACGGGTTTTGTAATCTTCTGCACCAGCTCGCTCGAAAGCGAGTCAAACGAGTACGTAAACCGTTTCAGATGCACAATGAGCACACGAGGCAGCAGATCAAACGTCACCTGCTTTGTCGCGCGGACCTGTTGACCCTTGGCCGTCGAGTACTGAATCACCTCTGGTTCGCTCATCTTGTCAAGAGCCTCCTGAACGCTGCTGATCGAGTCATCGCTGATGTCTAGTTGCACATGCTGGAATGGATCGTACGTGAGGGACGGGTTGCTGCGCGTGCCAGGAATTGTAAGAATCGACTTGAACCGTCCCCCAAACAGCTTGTTGATCGGCGTGTAGGTGTGATTCTTCCCCGAGTGGCGCACTGTCAGCGGCTTGTTCCGCTTGCCCACTTCGACCCACGAATCTTCTTCCGACATGTCCGTGGCCGGCGAGTCTGCGCGGCTCGACCAGCTGGGCGACTGCGGCCGCGACTCTGGTGGCGCAGCTATAGAGAACTCCTCGTCAAGACATTCTAGCAGAATACCGAGAAACTCCTGTGCGTCCTCTTGCTGGCCCCTTTTGAGATGCGAGAACTTGGGATGCCGCTGGAGTATACTGTACAGAGAGTTGGGCAGGAGTGGATCGTCGTTTGACTGGGACGTCATCTCGCCGATAAACTCAATAAGCGCGTCCAATATTGGCGTATCTGACTTCATCTTCTTGATCACATTATCGCGGACAGCGTTGACCAGTGCCAGAAATTGCCCACAGTGCGTCAGGACCTGCAGCACTGAGTTCATGAAGCAGATGTTGCCCTGGTTTATCAGGCCTCGTGCCTCGGTACCCGCCGTCGCGCTGTAGTCGTACGACTCCAGAAGTCTTGCAAGTGTGCCTCTCGGAACATGTGGCGATATCGCTGCAGCTGCTGGTAGCTTTGCAGGCACCGGTTTGGTGTTTGCTCTAGTCAGATCAGCCCATGATCGCGGCGGCTCTGGCACGCTGCTTTTCGCCTGTTCCGTACGCTGTGCCGCCACCAGTACGCGTTTGCCATTTGCCCGTCGTCGAACCCTCCGCGGAAACTCGTCCTTCGGACAGTTGTACCATGGTAGTTTCTAGTGTCAGCATGCCGCCGAAAAGAGAGCAAAAAAAAAGAGACGTTCAGACCCCAAGACCGCGGCACTTACTGGTGGCGACAGACGAAGCTGGCCTAGCCGCTGTATTAAGAACTGGTCGTCGAAACTGAGTGGACTGTATCCGCCGTCCATGCGAGTGTAGTGCGTACGGTTTGTGGGGTTGTCCCCAAACAGCTGAAAAATATTGGATCTTTTGGGAATGGGGGCGGGATTAGACTGCATTGTTATCATTCATTCTGAATCATCATTGCATGTTATGCATATATGCGGCATTTACCACGGTATACAAAGAAGTTAACGGAAGGCGGCTGGCGCGCGGTAGATTCTAAAGAGGTCGACGAACTCGTCGGGACCCAGATCCAGGGTTCCTTTGCTGTATGGAAGAAACGAATAGCCCTGCTCTAGGAGATGTGCAGCAATGAGGTGGTGACAAGAGCGCTTCCAGCGCGATCCACCAACTGGACTTGTGTATAGTGCCGTGATGAAGTCGCGGCACGAACATGTCCACGTCTTCGTGAACACAATGCAGTCGTCTACTATCCACAAAGATCTTGAGCGACCCTTTTGCTTGTAGAGCTGGCAATGGTTTCCTTCGATGTCATTGAGAGCGCGCACAAAATGGCCAGGCAGCAGATATGTCAGGACGCCGAGGAGCCGCTCCTGCGATTCGGATAACCCGGTGAGCGCACCGTAGAACTTCACCTCCGGTCCCGACTTGTTGTGCAAGTCGTGCAGCGCATTGCTGACGAGCTCATCGAGACCTGGCTCGTTTTCTGTCATGTGCCAAAAACCTGTGGTGAGCGGGACGCGTTTATTATGCGGTGCGGCTGATCCAGATAGTAACTGCTAGGATTCTGCCCTCAGATTCCTCCGGGTGGTATCAGAGGACCCCACGTTTGTTTCACATGAATTTGTCGTCTCTTGTTAGTATAGGAGGACTCGCTACTTCTCGCGAGTTGTGCCAATCTTTGCGGTGTTTATCCTGTCTACCCCAGGCACCCGGACTTCTCCCTGGCGTCATCACATTTCCAGGTGATCTTGATAATTGTCAGGACCACTCATCCAAATGATCTCTTTTAGTAAAGTCGATGGCCCTTGGAGTTGACAAGACATAAGCGACGGTTCTATCCTGCCCCGAAGACCACATGTGTATTTAGGAAGGCGTGCGATTGTTGTTTACGCAGGAGGCGCCTGTAATCTCTTCTCAGTCACAGGGAGCGTAAAAGCGAAGCTCGCGGCCGTCGAACATTCTTTAAGTGGCTCTGGCATCCGAGACGTTAGATCGCATAGCTCGATATGAGGTGCAGCAGAGAAAGTGCGAGCTCGTTCCATCGCGTACACCAAGAGACAAGCTTGCTTTCCTGCCGACGAAAGTTATACTGGCACAGGGACTACGACTACGAGGCTTCGCGTGAAGTATGTCTATCCATCTGTAGCAGTGTATCCCTTTCGAGATGGTACTGAAATACTGAGGATCACCAGTGGTTAAGGCACAAACGTCCAATTTACTACCAGTAAAGCGGATTAGTGCGATCCTGTGATAACGGTCACATTCCGGCATATAGATTCATGCTTGGTGTGGGGTGATGATAGTAACGAATTCCAATGATAGCTATCGTGTCGTTAGTTAGAAAGATTGGATGCTTGCGGATCTCACGCGCCTCAGCCTCGTGTAGCGCCAAAAAGTTGATCTGAGGGACTACCAGAATGCTGTATTTTGCCTGCGTGAATCCCAGCAGATCTCTGAAGGTGACGACTATTTTATTATTACACGATGCCACGAACAGCGTCTTGCCATCTTGAGAGAACCCCAACAGATAAACGTCCTTGGAGACTATCTAGGGCTCATAACAAGCCAGTTCGCGCCGTCCCCGACCGTTAAGAACGACAGAACGAGTGTTGGCCCCGGTAGCCTGCTGTCATAAGACACGGCAATGGCTACTTCAATATCTGATGATTCCCAAATCTCGAGGACTTGTAAACTCTTCATATCAACACGGTTCAAATTAATCGCATCTTTTGTCACTCGCGGAACATCTGTTAGATTCAAGTCAAACAACTCGCCCGCTAAACTGACACAGTACCATTTCCCCACTTTGTAAACATATTTCATCACGCCCCTAATCGGATTCTCCTGCGAGAAGCGAAGGCAAATAACCGGGGCTTGCGCTCCATTCGTTTGGAGAACGCTCCAAAAACTTAATAAAACAGGGCGACTCGGACATCGGCCCATAACATACTAGCACGTCGCTGTGTTCTCGCTCACTTTCAACGCAAGTATCCGATCTCGGCTTGATGGCGCGGGTGCTTTGCGTCATATGCATGAGCCTTTATGCTACGTCTGATAGCTCGATTTCGCCTGTCGAAAATGATGGGGACGCATGGAGTGGAAAATACGTTGAACCGAAATGAGCATCGAAGGCGAGAGAAGAGAAGCATTGCTTACTTCTGCACTGCTTTTGTTTAAGCTCATTTAATGCATTGTGTAGGTCTTATCTGATATAAGTTAATGTTAAAGTTAATGTCCGATGTCCCATATACACTTCCACAGCTTACTAGTAAACTGTCCCATAGGGTTCCACGAGCATCGGTTCACTGTTGGAAACGTAAAACCGCCGTCAAGACTAGATAACAGTATTTTGGGTGTTACTGTAACAGCCCTATCACGCCGAATGCGTTGATCTAGTACGGAAAAATCTCATTGGCCGGTATCACCGTGCGATCAACACTTTATCCACGCTTCTAATCATTTCCTCGACACGGATAGGTAACAGCGCCTGGATGAGAAACAGCAGAGCAGTGTCAAATAGCTCATGAAGTCCCTAGCGGCGGCACATCCAGGTCGTATCGTGTCTCAAGAACCCGAGCCATACGACTGGTTGCTCTACGATGACAATTCATCAGAACTCACGAGTACTGCCTGCTACTGCAACAATAACTTCTTCCTTTTGTTCCATAGAATACACACGGCATGGTCTTACGGTGAATTGCACACTGAGCTAGGAGCAGGCTCTCCTAGCGCTTGCGCTTGCGCTCGACCTGAGTTTCCTTAGCGTCCTCGCGACGAGCCTTGGACTCTAGCTCGTCCCAGTCCTCGCCCGACTCTTCGTCCTCAGACGCAGCCTCGGAGTCGTCGTCGAAATCGGAACCCTCCTCCGAATAGTCCTCTTCCGACTCATCCTCGGGCTCTTCGTCAGAGACCTCAAACTCACTCTCTTCGGGGGATCCCTCGGCATCAGAGCCCTCGTCGCTCTCAGTAGACAGGAAGCTCCAGCCGCCCGACTTGAAGAACTCGTGTGGGTCCGTAGTGACCGTCTTCATAATGGTGGCCCAGTTGAGGTTGACCTGGCCCTCGTAAAACGGCACAGAAGTCTCGGTGAGCCAGTCCTTGACGCTGTCAAGCTGCACCATGGGAATCGAGTTGATGTGCGTCACCGGTCGCGTGTAGTCCTTGTAGATGAGAACCATGTCGAACTGTTTCAGGCCGAACGAAACACGCTCAAGGTGAGCGAGTTCGAGGTCGTTGAGCGGAACTACAAGGAAAGGCGGGTCAATGAGCTGGACAAGGCACTCGGTAGTCGGGAGCAAGAACACATTGGTGCGGAAAGGCACACCCTCGAAACCGAGCTCCCGGAACGGAATATCGACATCAAGAAGGCCATTGGACGCCTCCGCAATCTGCTCACTAAAGCTCTTGAACTCCTTGTTGAGCGCGGCGCGTCTTCGTCGCTCCTCCTGCTCCTGCTCGAGCTCATCCTCGTCGCCGTATCGGTAGCGGCGCTTTTTGTTTCCAGTCTCATCAAATGCCATTTCCGACGCCTCGCGGTAGAACTGCACGTCCTTGGTCTTTCGTTTGCCAATCATAATTGGGTTCTTCAGGTGGAAGTGGATCAGGACGATAAGCTCATTATCACAGGGCTGGAAAAAGAGATGGGCAACGTTACTGAAAAGCAAGTCAATGCGCTGGTCGGAAGCCATGGGAGAAACATAGCGAACACCGTTCTGGTGGATTTCGAGGACGCCGGCAGCACGCTTGGCCTCAGGGCCAGGGCGCACGTACACCGTGTCCAGACGCGCGGGACGGCGGTTCTTGACTTCGACAAGCTTGCCCTGGTCAACAACGTCCTCCATTTCCTTGCGCTCCGTCTCACGCTTGACTGACTCGCGCTTGAGGTCGCCAATCTGTTTCAGCAGGTCAGACATGCGCTCAACGTCGCGCGAACGGTACGTGAAGCTGCGAATAAACTGCGCGTCAGGGTTCTCGTATGGCATGTCGTCCTTCTTGGCGCCTACGCCGCCCGGAGCCTGGAAGTTGAGGCGCAGGTAACAGTAGTCGCCCTCATCGAATTTGGAACCGTTCTTATAGGAGTTGATGTGGAACGGCACCGGGCGGCCGTTGATGGGGAGGATAATTGTCTGGGCACGCGCGTCGACGTGGATGCGGAGATCCTTGACTTGCGGCGGCAGCTGATTGGGGCGCTTGTACGACTCGTACTTCTTGAACTCAACCTTCTGGTCGTTGAGCAGTTTCGAATCATTGTCTGCGAACCGGTTCTCACCATTCCGCTGCAGCTTTTCGTGGAGTTCCTTCTGCATCTGCTGACGCCGCTTGTCGCTGTTGTCGTCGGCCTCGCGCTTGCCTTCCTGGCGCATCTTAGCGCGCATGGCGGCCGAAGTGCTCGCGCCGACAACCGCAACGCTGCGCTTGGGACGCTCAGTCTTGACGTCGTCGTCCTGCTTGAAGTAGAACGAGACCTCCTTGCGCGACTTGTCCGAGTCGGTAAAGACAATGGCATCATCGGTAGTCACGCGGACCGTGTCAACAAGCAGCAGCGAGTACGACGCATCCTTCTTGCCGGTGCCTTCGGGATTGGGGATGTCGTTGAAGCCGACGAGCAGGTTGAGCGACATACCGTCGCGCAGCACATGCTCGTTCTTGGCGTTGAGCAGCAACGTGGTGTCGCGGAAGTCAATGCCGATGCCCCAGCCGACGTTCTTGACAAAGTGCTTCTCCATGTCGGGGTTCTTCTCGCGAATGTACTCGAGCGCTGCGTTGTACACATCCTTGCACGTCGCGCCCTCCTTGACTGCCGCGAGCGCGCGCTGCTGCACGCCGACAAGCAGCGTGTAGTTATCTTCCTGCTGCTTGGTCGGGTCAATCAGGTACGTGCGGGCAATGTTGGAGCAGTACGATTTGTAGCGCAGGCCGATACTCGACAGTATAACGCCGGGCTCGAGGCGCGCATCATCCGACACGGCCGACGGCTTGAGGTCGTACTTGCCGCCAGACTGGACAATGGGCGAGTAGCACCAGTCGAGCTGTGTAGGGTCGAACTCGGGCGGCAGCTTGAGGTCCTTCTTCTTGAAAAAGCGCTCGTCATCAATCTTGCCCTCGATCTTGTCGCTGAACGCGGAGTGTGTGATCTTACGCTCCTCGTCAATGATTGTAGTCATCTCATCAGCAAAGTACCGCGTCATGATGGCGGTGCTCGCCTTGGAGGCAGCGCGGATCGCGCGGAGCTCCTCCTCGTCCTTGACCTCCATGACGTTCGCCAGGACGGTCGCGATATCCACCCAGTTCACCGCGTCTTCGCCTGCTGTCTTGAGGGCCTCGTCCCACTCGCTCACAAAGGCGCCCTCGTACTTGTCCTTGACGACCTTGCCGACCGTCTTGTCCTCCTGAGTAGCAGAGGCAATGAGGTCCTGGAAAAGCTTCTTGTTGTGCTCCTCGTCCTTGTTACGCGTCCAGACCTCGACATCGGAGCTTTTTATAGGCTCGAGATGCTTTGCCTTGCCGGCGCTAGTAACGAAGACCGTCTTGGTCTTGCCAATGAGCAGGGCTGTCGAAGGGAACTCGTATCCGAGCAGCCATGTCTTGACGTTAGTGTCTAGTTTGATGAAGGTTGATCCAAATGCGACGTAATGAAGCCGTTGCTCTTTGCAGCCAGTGGCCCATGAAACGGCCAGTATCGCGACTCTTACAAGCTGGAGCGAGTCAACGATCGAGACAAACCAAATAGGCAACACTTGCACGAGCATTTTGACTCTAATTTCAACAGTAAACTTACGTGAAGAACATTGGACTTCATGTACGGATTTTCCTCGTCATTTTTGCCAGTGACGATGAGGATCGACTTCGCCCCGTTGAGCGCCGGCTCCTCGTCGCGTAGTGACTTCTGCAGCTGATGCACACGCCGACGGAACGTCGGTCCGTCAATGACAATTTTGTCCGCCATTGCTCGAGCTGCAAACTGGCGATTGGCCTCTGATGGTCCAGGTTGGATCCGGGTCGTGAAGAGAGCTTGGTCGCTGTGGGATCTTGGGCCACCCAGTCTAAACGCGTAACCTGCGCATCTCAGTTGCCGCCGCCGTGTTCCCAAATTTCAATTACTTGTTGCCACGACAACGATCTTTTACGCGTTTCTTTAGCCATATCGCTCTCACCAGCGAAATAGGGGAAAAGGCTGCCCCGTTGGAATGCCCCGGCGCGCCGTGTCGGTGGGCGCCTAGCGCCCTACAGACAGATTCGCTTAGGCCCTGGCAAAATACATGCCTGTTTAAAATGGATTCACACCCTGTATGTGACCGCGGTCTCCTCAGTGCCTAGCGCCTCAGGGCCCCTGCATTCAGTGCAACCCCCCTGTGACCAGCATGGAGCCATGCCTTCTTGGAGCCCTCAACTCCCAACTGGGAAGCTCCAGGTAGCCAAGATCTGTATAGCGCGCAAGAGCAACTACGCCTCGAGAGCTTTGGCGAGTACCAGCAGTCGAAAGACACACTAGACAGACACTAGGACAGCTAGGAAGATCGCACTAGGGCGCGTTCTGATACAGGGAAAGATGGGAGACGAATACGACTTTTTGTTCAAAGGTGAGTTGTTGCATCATGTGGACAGAGTGGGGACCCGCCGCGACCGGGACGGGCTAGGAAAAAATGCGAGAATGGATCAGGCATAGCAAGGGAGTGTTGTCGGTTCCAGTGGTGTGTCAGATAGCTTGATTTGCTGGGAACTGTCTGGTTGTCGTTATCGCGATGCGATGTGGCTTTTTATCGCCGCCGAGGTCGGGTTTCATGTATCTTCTGTTGGGCCCGGCCTGCAGCTAGGAGTTTTTGGTTTCCGACGGCCCTTTTGTCGCTGTGACTCTTATGGTCGGTCTAGCATGGACAGGCAACGCGTTGGCAGATTGCGTCGTGTCCCAGGCGGCCATGGCGATATCTACATTGTGGGCCAACGTTTAGTCCTCCCGCAGATGCCCCAAAAAATATGCAGGGCGCACGTGTCAACCAGAACAGATATTCTGGAGCTTGCACCCCCGCTTCCTCTCTGTCCCCATAAATGCTAACATCAGTGGTGCTGATTGGCGACAGTGGTGTCGGCAAGAGTAACATTCTCGGCCGGTTCACGCGTAACGAGTTCAACCTCGAGTCCAAGAGCACTATCGGCGTCGAATTTGCGACGAGGACAGTCACGGTCGATGGCAAGACAATCAAGGCGCAGATTTGGGATACGGCTGGCCAGGAGCGATACCGCGCCATCACCAGCGCGTACTACCGCGGTGCTGTGGGTGCCTTGTTGATGTACGACATTTCAAAGCAGGAGACATATGAGAACGTTATGCGGTGGCTGAACGAGCTGCGCGAGCATGCTGACTCGCGCATTGTCATTATGCTGGTCGGTAACAAGTGCGATCTCAAGCATCTTCGCGCGATCCCGACGGAGGAGGCCAAGAGCTTTGCGTCGGAGAACGGCTTGCTCTTCATTGAGACGTCGGCGCTCGACGCAACCAACGTCGAGCTTGCGTTTCAGAACATCCTGACCGAGATCTACCGCCTGTACGCGGACCAGACGCTGCAGGCCGACTTTGCACAGGCCAAGCCTGCCCAGGGCCAGACCATCAGTTTCACGACCCAGCCCGAAGACGAGAGCAAGTCCAAGTCATCTTGCTGCTAAAGTGTATTTATTGGCATGAGTAGCTGATAGATAGTGTGATGTACATGTGTAGCTTGAATGGGAGCGTAAAGCGTGCGGGTTTGGCCCAGAAGACCGACGGCGCAGAGCAATGGGCGACGATGGTTGCGGGATTCGGAGAGCAGACGGTTGAAAGTGAGCAATACGCAAATATTGACAAACTACTAGATTTCTGTCTGCTTTCCTTTCTCTGATCTAGAGGCCAGTGATTGTATTAAGATACAACAGCTTTTTACGCTGTTACAATTTACAGACTCGATATAAATAGACCAGTAGGATAGTCCGAACTGGAGGCGCTTGCAGCGTATTGGGTCCGGCAAAGAGCGCCGGCTACTCGGCCGCCTTGAACTCCTCATCGTCCTCATCGTCGTCCGCAGCTCCAGTGGCCTCGCCCTGGGCTTGCTTAGCCTGCTTCTCCTTCTCGAGCTCCTCCATGGTCTTCTTGAAGTCAATGACCTTGCCGCGAGTGCGGCGGCCGCCTGGGATGATGTTGGCGACGTCAATCTCCTCGAGCGAGTCCTCCTCCTCGTCATCAAGGACGTCGTCGTTGTCATCGCCCTCGTACTCGTCGTCTTCGTCGTCGTCGTCATCCTCGTCCTCATCGTCGCCGTCCTCCTCCGGCACGTCTGCGTAGCGCTTGGAAAGCTTGCCCTTGGCCTTGGCGGACAGCGACTTGGCGGGCTCGGCCTTCTTGTCGGCCGCGGAAGCATCGCCATTGGCGGCTGGCTTGTCGTCCGCCGACGCGTCCTTTTCGGCGGGCTTCTCATCGGCTGGCTTGGCGTCGGCGGCCGTCGTCTCCTCGGGCGCGTCAGCCTTTAGCTTCTTCGGCGTCTCCTCCACAGGCTCGTCAGCCTTGCGCTTGAGTGACTCCTCAACGGCGTTTCCAGTAGACATTGCTTTGGTTTGATTTGCGGTGGCTGTGTACGGTCGATCCAAAGGGCCAAAAGTGCGTGGAAAATGCCCACGATCGTACTGGGTTCAGCCGTGCGACGCGCTTGCGCCGGCAGAAATATCGCGGTGGCTCTGGGCACGGTTTGGTGAATTTGACAGCGGACGTTTATCGTCATACGCTGAACTAATAGCTGAACTAACAGCCAGGATGTATTGTTTTCATTTTGAATTCATTGCGTTTGACTGCTGCTCGCAGGTGCCGGCACTTGGCCTGTCGGCAGTCTCATGCATAGTATGCACACATATGTTACCGACTTGCGTCCAAACGTCGCTCTCCCCGTCTGCTCAAACACTCGAAGCGAAGCTCGAGGTTCATCGCCAGCCACAAAAGGAGCATATCACCATGAATGTGAGTAGTTGTGCCGGATTTTATTATTAGATCTGTTAATGGAGCGGTATCTGCGTGGCTACGTACCGGCTGCGCTGAGATTTTGCAGAAGCTCGCTTCGACGAAACTACGCTGGCCCTGAATAGTATCGACCTATGTTCCTTCGGTCGGCTTATTTGCGGGTCCTATAGATGCGCTATTCAGAATCTGAGCGTAGCCGTGGTGCTAGATGAACTGTCACTAACAGCAGGCTCTCAAAAAAGCCAAGATGGCCGACCTGGTACACTACCGGCTCCGCGTCGTGACTCTAGACGGCCGCCAGATTGCGGGCCAGATGCTCGCTTTTGACAAGGTATGTCCATGATGCTTAACAGTCGGCTCACAAAAACATGGGTGTTCCGCACTTTGCGTTCGTTTTAAGGGTGCCGCCCCAGGTTTGACAGGCGTCACGAGTCGTACATGAAATTTCAGTCTCGGTCTTGATATTCATGGCGTGAATGCTTGGTTGATGCGTTCGCGCTATTAGATGCCCAACGGCTGCTGCGGGGTCCGCGGATACGTCTTCGGGAACCGCATTTAGAACACTCACTGACAACAGCACATGAATCTCGTCCTAGCAGACGCAGAAGAGTTCCGGACTACGAAAAAGACCAACCGCGAAGACAAGCGAACGCTTGGTCTCGTCATTTTGCGAGGCAGCACTATTGTGAGCGTGAGCGTGGAGGCGCCGCCGCCGACGACAGACGAGTCCTCGCGCCTCGGCACGATTAAGCCCGGCCCTGGCTCGAGCCGGCCAGTGTCGCGGGGACCCGCCAACATCCCGACGGGCCCTGCGGCGGGCCCGTCGCTCTCGGGCCCTATCCGCACCAACCTTCCGGCCGGCGGCTTCGGCGCTCCCATGGGCTTCCAGCCGCCGCCCGGCTTTTCTGGCCGTTGAACAACAGCTGCTGGGTGAACTGGCACCGTTCTCGCCAGGAAGCACGCAGTCGTTGCTTCGTCAATGGAGAGCCAGCACAGATGCCGACACTGGGCTGTGTCTGCTTGTATAGTATTAAATTCTTCGACGTTTTCCATTACTAGTGCCGGGAGCCCGCAGTAGACCGTGCGCGCCATGCCGGGCACTTGGCGCGCGCGGTTGCAGGCGCGCGAGCGCGGGCGGCGTAGAACTAGCCGATTGGCAAACAACTGATTGGCGCTGCGACTGGCTTCCTTGCAGCGAGCCCCCCTGAGCTCGGTTCGTTCCAGGGCCGCACCCTGCACATGTGGTCGTCAGTATCTAGGCTGAAGGCGACAATCACTAAAGAAGACAAGAATTACGCTGTCCACAGTTTTGCTCGGCCTTAGTTTAACCTTAACGTAAAATGCCGGTCAGATGCCTCAGTGGGCCAACGGCCTACGGCTGAGATAGGCTTTGTGTTGTGGTTCTACTCGGGTCGTCGCATTCTCTCCTGGGGGCTCTGCCCCCAGACCCCCATGGCAACTGCGTCGCAGTTGATTTGGCGGATTCAAGCGGCCAGTGGAAAGAGGCTAGCGCAAGCAAGTAACTTTAAGGGGAGTATCGTATGACTATTCATGGGTAGGTGTTGTTCAGCTGTTGCGGGCTTCACAATTAGTTCAGACGAATAGGTTGCAGTGCAAGTGCAACGCAACTACGGGCTAGTTACTTTGGTTTGTCAAGTACGGTGGCCGGCAGAGCACTTCGGAGCATCCCGGCGGACAGGCGCCTGCACATCCGCAGGTGCCAACGATCGCAGTGAATGCAGAACCTCGAGACAGCTCCAGAATGACGCTCTCGGCGGCGAAAACCTAGCTCTACGACCACAGCATCTGCGACAAGCCCCAGGGTCCCAGTTGGCCATCACCGACACCCAGCCAAGACCCAGATCGTAGGGACGTCAACTATGCTTGGTCCAAAGCAGCTGTCCGGGTTTGTACAGATGCACCGCTTGCCGTCGGTTTTAGCCCTATGCGTAAGCTTACGCCGGGGACCGGCGGCTGATGAGGACGGCGAATGTTGGAAAATGACAGAAAAAAAAGAAAGAGACGCTCGTGTCATGGCAACCGGGCGGGCCACAGCACGGGAAAGGGGGATACCCTTTACTTTGCTTAGCGAGTGACGTGTCCGAGAATCGCCCCAGCCTGCAAAAAAGAAAAAAAGAAGACAGGCAGTACTGTAATGACGTGTGCTACATGATTTCTTGTGCTCTATAATCGTATTTGTCACATTGATGGGGAACTCGCTGTCTAGTCGCCTGCACGGCGGCACACGACGTTTGTCCCAGCATGCGCCGGCACGCATAGAGAGCTGCAGATCAGACGGCGAGCTACGCTGTCCGAGCTCAGCTCGTCGCCGCCGTTAAAACGTTCTTCCTAGGGTTCCACGGACAGCCGGCTCGAGAGTCGAGATCGCATACTCACTCTCGGACTGTCCCGCGCAGCGCGTAGGGCTCGTCCCTGGAACTGCCGAACTTGCAGCCTTTGCAGGAACATGACGACAACTGGGCGGCTCCCTTTTGCCAGCCGCGCGTTCAACAGCTTGGGCCTGTGGCTAATTCGCCCTCTATTCGCCCGCATTGGACCAAGAGCCACGCGACGTGCCGGGGACCGCGCAGGACGTCGCGTCGTTGCTAGGGCCACGGGCGGCCCGTGGGCCGGGACCTGTCCGGCAGCCTGGATCGGACTGCCGTCCCACGCTCCCAGCTGCTGGCGTTTGCAGGCGTTGCTGCAGTGCTCATTGGCCTGATTGCGTGACTTGCTTGCTAGATGGTTCTGCGCATATGACTCGCAACTTTGCTACGGCCCGCAACCGCGCTGCCAAGCGCGCCCACGTCTTAGCAACACTTCTCGCCAGCCGGGCCAAACCCTCGTCCAGATGCCGATCTGCTCACAAAAATTAAACCGCAATGTGGAGAGCCGAGACCCGCGGGCTCTCGTTTACGTATTGAGCAAAGCTGCGAGCGGCCCAAACAACGGGCCCACTTGGTAGTTACAGACTGGTCCCACCAGCCATTCACTTCACCAAAGCACAACCCCTTAACTGGCGGTATCTGTTGCCCCCCAAGAAAAACAAGCCTGTGGGCGGCTGCCGCCGCTACCGCCGCACCACCGCACCGCAGGAGCACCGACCCGCGGCACCTGCCGGCGCATCAGGGTATGGTTTTCATCCCCAAACGGGAACTAGAGGAACGGGAAATACAGCGAGGGTAACGGTTGCAGGGGAGACGGGCCCTCAGACCTTTGTTCCACTTCTCACAGCTGGGAATTTTTCCTTGACCATCAGATCTCTCTGGCCTGCAGGGACGTCGCACCACCACTTCTGCGACCGCCTCGACTGCACTGATTTGAACTGCAGAGAGAGGACTAAAAAGGAGGGAACCAAGGAGCCAACTTATTAAGTTGTCCTTTTTGGCTTTTCCTTTGCAAACTGTGTTAGGTGTGACAGCGCCCGCCACTGTTGGAAGGTAATTAAGACCCTCGAGGAGATTCCACGAAGGAAATCTGTCTGTCATCAGTCACCAAGGGACAAAGCGACCCCCGGGAAACGACTGTCTGCTATCATCTGCAAGAACAACAACAACAACAGCAGCAACAACAAAAGAAAAGGACCGCGGATCGCGCGCCGTTTGGTCCGTACGTTCTGGAAGTTTTGCCCAGTTGACAGGTTTTGTTTGTCAGTTGGCGCAATCTCCTACAAAGACAGTGGATTGACTCTTTTGCGAGGGAGCACCGCACGAGGACCGCACGATCCAATTACAGACTGGAGCCCTGGTGACCAGTGTGCCGCCAGTTGCCTCGCGAGCTGTGCCGAGACCAAAGGTGTCTGCTCTTTATTTAACACCGGGCCAACCCCCCGATATTTATTAGCGGCTTGCAAGCGCAATCTGCTGGCATCCCTCTGAGCATCTCCACCACCCGTTTCGCATCATGACCGCCAAGTCGCCGCCTCCATTGGGCGGACCGCACTACTACGGCGGCGTTAACGGCTACCACCACCATGGCCACCACGGCGCCGGCGGGTCTGCGCTCTCGTACTCGCAGACGCATCAGCCTCTGGCAGACATTTGGGGTGGCGGCGTTGTGAAACCGCCACCTCGCAACAGCGCTCCAAGCATCTCATCGACGGCGTCGCGACACTTTCCGGTTCTCGATACGGGCCGGCGTGGTGCGGTGACGCATGCGTCGTCGGCGGTGTCGATTCCGACGCCCGTCAGTACTGCCACGGGCCCCAGCTACTCGATGCCATCGTCGCCGACGGCCGCTAGTTCGGTCCCGTCGCCGTCGGGCACCTCGCCGTTCTTTGCGCCCGGCGGTAGCCGCTCGCACTCTCTGTTTGCTGGCTCTTCCAGCAGCATCTGGGGTCCCTCTTACAGCCAGCAGCGCGCCCAGACGCCTATCGCAGAGACATTCTATGACTCGCCCTTTCAGCCGTTTGTGGCATCGCGGGGCAATGTGTCGGGCGGCCCGGCTCCGCAGGCCGGTCCGGCATCGTCACCGGCCACCACAGCTGGCGGCCCCGCCACCCCCGTTGGCGGCCGTTCGCCGCCCATTGGCCTGCCCGGCTCTCCCGTAGCCCAGGCCGGCCTCGGCATCACCGCCCCGACCCCGCCCCGCGCCTTGTACTCTAAGGCGCCCCCGCCTGTCGCCGCTGCCGCTGCCAGTGTCCTCGGCGGTCCCGCTGCTGCTGTTACGAGCCAGCAGCCCATGACCCCAGGTCCGGCGGTTTCCGCGCAGGCCACGTCTAATGGCGCCCACCACAGCGTCCACGGTGCTGCTCACGCGCACAGCAGCCACCCCAACGGCAACGGTCGTGCTGACGGCGCTGCCAAGAATGGCGGTCGTCGCGACACGCTTTCGCCGTCGCCGACTGCCCCTTCTGCTGGCAACGGTAACGGCCGCAAGAAGGGCAAGCCCTCGACCAACACGGAGCTATACAAGACAGAACTGTGCGCCAGCTACATGTCGACCGGCGGTAACTGCCCGTACGGCGATAAGTGCCAGTTCGCGCACGGCGAGTCTGAGCTCAAGACGGTCGACCGTCCCCCCAAGTGGCGGTCCAAGCCGTGTCAGAACTGGGTCAAGCACGGCAACTGCTCGTACAACGACCGGTGCTGTTTCCGCCACGACACGCCGACGCCTGCCGCCTGAGCATCCGGCCCCGTGTTTTTCTACTTTATTGTTCCAGAGGACATCCCTGCGCACTACATTGATTTATTGTACGGCGCGTTCGCAGCGGCGCCGCGGACTCCACGTACGCATGCTATTTATTGTATTTATTGCGCCTCATTTATCATCTCGCGTAGATCATTCCGTACTGGGAAACTTGTCCAAGGTTGGGCCACCGGACAGGTCGGGGTTGTTTCCGCATGGAGTGGGCCAATGGGGGGAAAAGGCGGGAGCGAGAGATACTAGTCTAGCGTTCTTCAGATGTTCAAGGGCGTCTAGACGTCGCCGGGAGGAAGGACTCGCAGGCCAGGCCTACCGGTCGGGACGCCGACACGGCACTACGAAGGGCTTATACGACAAACGCCGAGCTGCACCAATAAATACGCACTCGCCATCAGGGTCATCATGCGGACAAACTACAACTAGTAGAACAACCTCAGATAATGCGCATGGCGAAAAGGTGGTGATGGTGCCACTGTCCACATGCCCCGACAACAGCTCGCGCGCCAGAGACGCCCGGCCGGCGAGATTGCAGTTCTTCCTATCTTCATCGATTGTTTAGTTGTGTAAAGAACAAGACTTTTTGTCGGCAAGCTGGATTTTTATTGCAGCGTGATTACCGGGTAATATGCAGACGTGCATAGCCGTGGCAACCGAGACCCGTGAAATCCACGGCCGCGACAAAAAATGGATCCGAGTCACGAAAAAGGGCCACAATACTGCGGCCGAATTCGCTGATACCCCGTCAATTGATCTGCGTTGCCTCAAAGTAGATCTTATATATTCCACATTAGCAGCCTCAAGCTAGCAAGGTACAAAACGAGCTGGGTCCCGACTTAGAGCCAGGGCCCTCAGTTAGGGCCAGAGCCCTGGGTTCGGCGACGGAGTAGATGCTTGATTTTCGGAGTGAGGCTACCGTCAAAGTAGTAGGCGGTGGGAAAGGCCATAATAAAACTCATAACACCGAGAGAAATGGTGGCGAGGCCCCAGCCATGGCTTTGCATGGTGAAACCGGCCTGAAACGGCCCAACTATAGATCCGATAGCAAAGGCGACGTTGAAAAGCCCGTAGACCTGTCCAAGGCCGCGCCCACGGCCAAAACCACCAGGATGCTTGCACTCCTCGGCGATGACGGCATTAGTGAGCTCGCCCATCACCGGCACGGCAATGAACGAAAACGCGATTCCTGCCAAGGATAGCAAGGCCGCGAACAGTACAATCTGTTGCGTAGACTTATAGTCTGGGAGCCGGAGCAGTACCAGAAAAGGGGTCAAGATGACGAAGCCGCCACTAACAACCCACCGCGACCCGTACTTGTCAGCGACGTAGCCCACAAGTGGTCCGACAAACTGCGGAATGCCAATGCACAGAAACATGAGTCCAGCCTCAAGCGAGTTGAACGAAAAAATCTCTACAAGGTGGATGGTGAGGATCGCGTCGAGAGCGCTGAACAGCCAGCCCATAATGATGGACACTAAAAGTCCCGCGAGCACGCGTGGACTCCTTACAAGTTTCAGCATGGCCATAGTGGTCGCCGTGGCTGGCGCTGGCGCGATCTCGCCTACTGATTTTTGCCTTGCAATTGCAGCATCGTCACCGCCCTCAGCGTTGCCGCCCGGCGCAGTATCCCCGGTCTCTGTGTCTTCCGCGTGACGGTGGTACCTTTTGTTGGGCTCCTTCATCACAATACGCAGCATAACGTCGAGGGCCAGGATGCCGAAGCAGACGCCGAATACCGCGTAATATCCCTCGCGTTCGTACACAGCGCCGCCAATGAGCGGGCTGATAATCATGCCGACGCTCATGGCGATGGCCGGGTATCCCATGAGCTGAGCGACATTGTCGCCGTCTGCGACGTCGGAGATAAGAGCGAGCCCCACTGTCCACACGACGGCGCCCGAGGCACCCTGCACGAAGCGGCCCACGACAAACATGGCAATGTGCTTTGCCAGACACAGGAGCAGCGTGGACGCTATGAGGGCTGCCAGGCCGCAGAGAAAGGTCGCGCGCCGGCTGGCCATCCTGTCTGCAGCATAGCCGCAAATCGGCGCCGCTATGATGAGGCCGGCCGAATACAGCCCCAGCGACACGGAGATCCACTTTTGTATGTCGTCGGGCGCGATGTGCATTCTTTGTGTCAACGCAAACGGCAAGACAGGTACAATTACTGCGTAAACAAACAGATCGGTAAAGATGGCAATCGATACTGTAAGCACCACAAAAGGCGTACCGCCCCGGGTATCGTTCAAGCGACGGAGCCAACTATTCGCCGGCAAGTCAGACGCTGTTTGTGACGAGTTGAGCCCCTGCGACGTTTCTTCTGTACGCACTGGCCGCGCGTCAGCCCGTGGCGACTGCTCAGCCGGCAGCGACTCCATGTGTCGGCCCAGTAACCGCAGCAGTAGACCTTAGCTGCGGCAGGGCCCGCCTTAATATATACAATCTAGGCGATGGCAGTTCGCACCAGTCACAATCGGGATCGTCCTGACGAATCTCGCTGCATTAAGCCACTAGTGAGTGGATATCACGGGATATTCTTAAGCGATACCTGCCTCCTGAGAGTGCCCATCTGGCTCAAGACAGTCAAAAGCAACAGACTCAGTCTCCAATCTAGACAAACTCTACAAACTCAAGCGAACCCAGCTTCATAGAACAAAGCAAATGTATACTGGTCATTATGACGCATAGCCCTTGCCCTCTGAAAAATCAGGAACGCTGAGTGTTCGAGATTTGGCCCGGACCACAGGCGACATCTCGGTTAACGGTTCAGCTCACTGACCGGCCGATATACAGCACTACGAGGTATGCAGCTAGCATTCGGGAAGTTTGGTTCCGGGATTGTAAAGGCAGCGCCAATGTCGTCGCGGGCTACCGGAAGCGAGTTAGGATCAGCTGGAGTGATATTTGGCGACTCAGGTTCCGGCAGATCAATTTGAAAATATTCTGTGTGGCAGAGTGGGATAGCATTCGGTCTCTTCGGAAAAACCTAACAACAGATGGCTGAGGAGAGCGGCACGGATCAGCACGCGACTCTCCTTTCGCCTCACCCTTCGGCGAGAATTGGAGTTATAGAGTCCATCACCGCGTCTAATGGTACGTTTGCTAAAGGAAGTCCTCCCCGGTACCGTTTTATCTAACGCCAGACACATCCCGCGTCTCAGAGCTTGTGGGGCTTTACTCGCATTACCAAGATGGCCCGTCGCGACAGGCGGTGACCAAGGCGCTGGCTAGCCTGCAGAAGGAGTCGCCCGCTGAGTTCGATAAGGCGGTCTCGCATATTCTGCTTGTTGCCAAGCGGGTGCCAACGTCAGACCTGGCAACTCTGCTCGAGTGGATCGACAAGGTAGTGGCCACGACCAAGCAGCCGACCGCGACGCTTATCCATAACCAGGCTGTCATTTTGACAAATGTCCTCAGCTCTGACGACAAAAGGCACCGTCTCGTGACTTCGGCATACCGCGACGCCCGCCACGCAGTCTCCAGGGCGCTCTCGAGTTTGGGTTCAGCGCGAGTCTTTCTCGAGGTGCTGCTCAAGGACAAGAACTTAGAGCACCTGGTGCTGCTGTGCGCCGTGGCCGATGCAGCGGCAGATTTGACTGCACGTCCCAAGCTGAGGGAAGAAGTCACCGAGAAGAAAGACGCCATTTTCGCGGCTTACATTCAGTTGGCGCTTGGCTCCAAGACTCCGCTCAATGCCGCCGTCACCAAGGCATTTACGGCCTTCTTTGCCGAGTACACGACCCAGGAAGACTTTGACTCCGTTCTGGTACCAGCAGTGTCCAAGGCACTTTTACGCGCACCCGAAACTGTGCTTGTCCACATTGTCCCCGACCTTGTGTGGTCGCTGTCGCCTGGCGTCGACGTTGCGCCCGCTCTCGAAAAGTCGCTACTCAAGAGCATCATCTCGTCGCTCGGCTCATCCAACGAGGCGCTGCGCCACAACGCGCTCGCGACGCTGATAGTGTGTCTGAAACACTCGTATAGTGAACAGTCGCTCAAAAAGGTCGTCGCCGACATTGCCGCAGCCCTCAAGCGCACATCCAACGCTGACCAACGCGCCATGTATGCAAAGGCGCTTATAGAGATCGGGCCCGGGCCGTTCTCGGCGGACATTGCCAGTGGACTCAGCAGCGTTGTGGCCAAGGAGCTCAACGAGACCAGTCTCACTGGCCTGGCCGAAGCCCACCTCCAGCATCTTGTTGCGGCCCTTGCCAGTGGCCAGGATGTTGACGGGACTGCACTCGACGCGGTCACCAAGGGCGTCAGCGACAAAAAGCCCAACGTGCGCAAGGTGTGGATCTGCGAGGTTGTGCGCCAGGTGGCCAGCGCCAAGTCGAGGTCTGGCAAGGTGGCCGAGTTTGTTGACAGCCTGGTTAAGCCGTTCAAGGCGGCATTCGACGAGATCCTCGCCAATCCCATCGCCGCAGTCAGCAGCAAGGGTATTAGCGCTATCCACGCGCTCATGGTCCTGGATCCGGGGGCGTACAGTGCCGGCATCGCCGTGACCGAAAACGCCCGCGTGTACCAAAAGCTGACGACTGAGTACGAGCTGTACTGGGCGATCAATGCGACTGCTGCTGTCAAGCCGGCTAAGGAGCCCAAGGCGTGGTTTGATGCCTGGTACTACTTTATGTCGTCGCCACAGGTCGGCTTTCAGTCGCGCTGTCTAGCAGCCGACGAGCTCAAAGACTTGTACGCGAGCGATGTGTCCCTTGGCCAGGGTCTGGTTGTGTCCCTCACTCCGGAAGTGTTTGATGCGTACCCGAACCTGCAGACAGTGCTGGCCATCCTGGGCACCGAGGTCTCTTCAGACAAGGATCACGGCTTGGTCAAGAAGAACCTTGCCGATGCGCTTGTTGTTGCGCACCACGACAAGGCGAAAATCAAGGGCGGCTGGATTGGCCTCTGCCTTCGCTCGCAAGTCGACCCCGGCGAGCTTGTCTCCACATACCTCGACTCGATGGTGGCCAATGTAACGCAGAATGCGCAGTTTCCGGCGGCTGCCAATGCCGCTGCTGCCACGATCGCCTTTATCAACCATGAGCTTGTCGTCCCCAAGCTCGTTGCATTCATCCAGGAGCAGACAGACACGAGCACTGCGCCGCCACCGACCCGTGAGGAGATCATCATCTGGAAGACAGCTTCGGGCCAGCTGGCGCAGCTTGAAGAAGAGACCAAAAAGCAGTACCGAGAAGACCGAAACGTCAAGGACTACGAGACCAAGAAGTGGGAGGAGTCTGTGCGCGCTGACATTGCTAAGAAGAAGGCGGCGTCCGGCGGCCCCAAGAAACTGACCAAGGAGGAGCAGGCGCAGCTGGCTGAGCAGGAAAAGATCCGTCAAGGCATTGAGAGCAGGGCAGCCCGGTTCCGAAGACCTCTGGAACTAGTGTGCGCGCTGTCGCGGGCGGCCGTCTCTGTTGACAACGGCAAGGCCGCGTGGTTCCCGGCTTCTGTCATGTGCATCATTGGGCTTTTGCGAGACGTGCCTGATCTCGTGGGCCCAGAGGCAGTCGCGTGCATGCTCGCTCTGTCTACAAACATTACTGACCGTTTTGACGCGCTTCTGAGGCGTGTCGTCGGCGTCGTGTCCTTGCGCGCTCTCGGTGCCGACGCGTTCCTTGATACTGAGCTCACTGCCGAGCCGCTGAAGGAGCAGGCCACTCGCGTTCTCTACAAGCTCAAGTTCTTGGGCGACCAGCGCGCGCTGGACGAATGCACACTGATGTACGTCCAGCCGCTGCTACTAGGCGTCATTCAGGGCAAAGGCGTCGGCAAAAAGCTGTCTTCCGAAGACATCGAGGAGCAGATCATTCTCGCATTGGATGTTCTGTCAGCCCATGCTGAGCAGCTCGTGTCCATTCCGCGCGGTCAGCTCGTGTCAAACCTCATCACGCTGATGCATACCATGATCTCGCGCGCCAAGAACCTGCGTGACTGCCTCGTCAGCGTCATTCCCGCCATCTCTGTCTATCTCACCGAGGACGAGACCCAAGCTATTCTTAGTGGCGCTGTTTCGCCAGACGGCTTTGTCCGGACGACGATGCTGGAGCTAATCGACACGGAGCTAGACCTTAGTGGCGTGTACTCGCCAGAGGTCCTCATTGAGCGCTTCGACCAGGAGCAGGTCAATGCGTCGCTTGCAACCGAGATCTGGGACGACAGTGAGATGAAGATCGACGAGTCCACAATCAGCACGCTGCTCCCATTCCTGGGAAGCAAATCGGCTGAGATACGCAGCTCGACTGCTAGCGCGGTGGCGGCCGTTGCCAGATCGTCAAAAGCAGTGGAGGCCACGGTCGACAGCCTGATCGGCCTGTACATGGACTCGGCCAAGCCGCCAGAACCCGTCTATGACCGGTTCGGCATCCTTGTCAAGAACCCTGTCACCGAGGACCGGTGGGAGCCGCGCGCTGGCGTTCCGCAGGCACTGCGTAATATGGCTGAGCTGCTGAGCGCTGACGTCGTCTACAAGATTTTCAATTTCCTGATCGACCATGCGCTTGGTGACAAAAATGCCCAAGTTCGCCGCGAGTCGCAATCATGCGGCTTGGAGATCATTGCCAAGAAGGGTGTCGACAGCGTTGAGCACCTAATGTCCGTCTTCGAGGAGTACTTGGCTCGCCCGGATTCGCAGAGCAAGGATGAGGTAAGCGAGGCCGTGGTAATTTTCTACGGTGCGCTTGCTCGCCACTTGAAGGCTGGTGACGACCGCCTCCAGAAAATCGTCGACCGCCTCATCTCCACTCTCGACGTCCCATCTGAGGATGTTCAGCTTGCCGTCTCCGAATGCCTCGATCCGCTTGCCCAGCTTGTCATGGCCAATGTCCAGACCTACTTTGACAAGCTGCTGGACAAACTCGTCAACGACGACAAGTACGCCGGCCGTCGCGGTGCCGCCTACGGCATCGCGGGCCTCGTCAAGGGATGCGGCATCGCTGCTCTATCGGACCACAACATCATTCGTGCGCTCATCGAGGATGTTGAGGACAAAAAGGACCCCAAGAAGCGCCAGGGCGCCCAGTTTGCATTTGAGTGCCTCTCCAAGAGCTTGCAGAAGTACTTTGAGCCGTACGTCATCGAGGTTCTGCCGATCATTCTGGCATGCCTTGGTGACCCGAGCGCCGAGGTACGCCAAGCCACTAACGATGCCGCCAAGGTCATCATGAAGAATACGACCGGTTATGGTATCCAAAAGCTGATTCCTTTGGCTCTTGAAAACCTTGACCAGACCGCGTGGCGAGCAAAAAAAGGTGCCGTTGAGCTCCTCGGTACTATGGCTTACCTGGATCCGCGGCAACTGTCGACCTCGCTCTCGACCATCATTCCTGAGATCGTCGGTGTCCTGAACGACACTCACAAGGAGGTGCGTAACGCCGCTAATCAGAGTTTGCAGCGATTCGGCGAGGTAATCCGAAATCCGGAGATCCAGGCACTTGTGCCAGTTCTCGTCAAGGCCATTGGCGACCCCACGCGGTACACCGACGAGGCTCTCGATGGCCTTCTCAAGACGCAGTTCGTGCATTATATTGACGCGCCGTCTCTGGCGCTGCTGGTGCACGTTCTCAACCGTGGTCTCAAGGACCGCTCGGCATCCACCAAGCGCAAAGCGTGCCAAATCGTTGGTAACATGTCGATTCTCACCGACAGCCGCGACTTGACCCCGTACCTCCCGTCGCTGGTGGCCGAGCTCGAGGTTGCCATGGTCGACCCCGTCCCTGCGACGCGCGCAACCGCCAGCAAGGCGCTCGGTTCCCTTGTCGAGAAGCTCGGCGAAGAACCGTTCCCCGACCTCATCCCGCGTCTGCTCGAAACCCTCAAGGACCCCAACCGTGCCGGCGACAGAATGGGCTCGGCTCAGGCCCTTGCCGAGGTCACCTACGGTCTTGGTATCTCCAAACTCGAGGAGCTACTGCCGGAGATCCTCGCTGGCGCCACATCGCCCCGGCAGTCTGTGCGTCTCGGTTTTGTACCGCTGCTCCTTTACCTGCCGGCGGTCTTTGGTACCAGTCTCAGCGCGTACCTCAACCAGCTTGTGCCGCCGCTGCTGGGTGGCCTCGCGGACAGCTCCGAGGAGATCCGCGACATTTCGCTCAAGGCAGGCCGCGCCATCGTGCGTGGCTACGCCACAAAGGCCGTCGATCTGTTGCTACCCGAGTTCGAGCGTGGCCTCTTCGACGACAACCACCGCATTCGGCTCTCGTCGGTCGAGCTCACAGGCGACCTGCTGTACCAGATTACCGGTATCAGCCAGAACGCCGACGAGGACACCATCAGCTTTTCCAATGTTGGTAAGATCCTCGTCGAGGTTCTCGGTGCCGAGCGCCGTGACCGTATCTTGGCCTCGCTGTTCATCTGCCGGTCCGACACGTCTGGACTCGTCCGGACATCAGCGCTCGACGTGTGGAAGTCGCTCGTCGCCAACACTCCCAGGACTGTCAAGGAGATCCTGCCGGCTCTCACGCAGCTTGTTATTCGCGGCCTCGCAAACTCCAACGAGGAGCACCGCACCATCGCTGCCCAAGCCCTCGGAGACCTTGTCCGCCGTGTCGGCAGCAACGCGCTCGCCCAGCTCCTGCCGACCCTCGAGGAGGGAATGGAAACGTCCGACTCGGACGCCAAGCAGGGAATCTGCATCGCTCTTGTCGAGCTCATCAAGTCCACGCCTACAGACGTGCTCCAGGGCTACGAAAAGACCATTATTGCCCTGGTCCGCGGTGCGCTTACAGATGCCGACCCGGTCGTCCGCGAGGCCGCCGGACAAGCATTCGAGGTCATCCAGGAAGTTACGGGCGCTGCCGGCGACATCTTGCCCGAGCTTATCAAGCAGATGGAGGACGGCGACGAAAGCTCCCTGGCTGCTCTTACAGAGATGATGGCTACCAAGAGCGACGTTGTATTCCCGAGCGTTGTTCCAGTCCTGCTGAAGCACCCCATGACGCCGTTCAAGGCTCAGTCGCTCGCCACTCTCAGCTCCGCCGCCGGCACCGACCTGTACCGCAGCCTGTCGCCCATTGTCGACGCGCTCGTAGCTGCGCGCGAGACCGGCGACGAGTCTGCCTACGACGACGCACTAGACGACATACTCCTCTGCGTCGTCCACGACGAGGGCAGCCACAGTCTCATGCAGCACATGCTTTCCCTTGCCAAGAAGGAGAAGGCGTCCAAGCGCGAGATCGTGTTTGCACACATGGCCAAGTTCTTCGGGGCCTCGCAACTCGACTACTCCATCTACGTTTCTGATTGGCTGTCGACGCTTATCATGTCGCTTGACGATCGCGAGCACGGCATTGTGGTGTCGGCTTGGAGTGCACTGAACGCGCTCGTCAAGTCCTTGTCGAAGGAGGAGATGGAGCAGCTAGTCAAGCCGGCCCGCCAGGCCCTGCATCTCACAGGCGCTCCTGGCTCGGAGCTTGCTGGCTTCGCCCTCCCCAAGGGCCCCAGCTGCATTTTGCCCATTTTCTTCCAGGGCCTCATGTACGGTACCAGCGAGCAGCGCGAGCAGGCCGCCTTGGGTATCGCCGACGTGGTCGAGCGAACTGCTGCTGCTAACCTGAAGCCGTTCGTCACCCAGATGACGGGACCGCTTATCCGTACAATCGGAGAGCGATTCCCATCGGACGTCAAGGCCGCGATTCTCTACACCTTGAACGTTCTGCTCAGTAAGCTGCCGGCATTCCTCAAGCCGTTCCTGCCGCAGCTCCAGCGCACGTTTGCAAAGTCACTATCTGACGCCTCAAACGCGCTTGTCCGCACGCGTGCAGCCAAGGCCCTGGGGACTTTGATTACTCTCCAGGCCCGCGTGGATCCTCTTGTCAACGAACTCGTGGCCGGAGCCCGCGCCAGCACCGATGCTGGTGTGACCACCGCTATGCTCCAGGCCATCTACGAGGTCGTTGCCAATGCCGGTGGCAACCTAGGTGACGCGTCCAAGACGCTCATTGTGTCCTTCATCAGCGAGACGGTCCCGCAGCACCACGGATCACCGGCCACGCTCAGACTGCTTGCAAGGACCCTTGCCTCGCTTATCAACGTTGTCAGCGATGAACAGGTGGCCAAGATCGTCAAGACTGCGCTCTCTGATGAGGATCGCGAGTTCGCCGTCCTTACTCTCAACGGCGCGCTCAAGTACGGCGCCGACAAGCTTGCCA
This sequence comes from Tardiomyces depauwii, assembly GCA_038086965.1. NCBI lineage: Eukaryota > Fungi > Ascomycota > Dipodascomycetes > Dipodascales > Trichomonascaceae > Tardiomyces > Tardiomyces depauwii. The sequence continues at coordinate 2,988,189 of JAVHZA010000003.1, forward strand.
GCGCGGACCTCACCGAGTCGGTCGCGAACTACTTTATTGAGCACGCCAATGACGAGAACGCCCCAGTCTCGGAGAACTCGGTCGTTGGAATCGGCAAATTCCTGCTGTCGCCGCATGCCCCGGCAGAGTCGGATCCTATCGTCGAGACGGCGATCTCGACACTCGCTGGCACGACTGCCAAGACCGCCGCCCACTCGCTTGACACCCGCCGTCTATCGCTTGTCGTCCTGCGGACGGTCTCTCGCCTTAATCACGCTATGGTCGCGCCGTTCCTCGACATCCTCATGCTGCCGCTCTTCGCGTGCGTGCGGGATCAGATCATCGCCGTCAAGCTGGCAGCCGAAAAGGCGTATCTTGCTGTTCTCCAGCTCGTGGATAACCCCGACTCGAAGATCTTTGAGTCGTGGTTCGAGCAGGCTAAGGAAAAGGGCATCGTGGCAGCCCAACAGCAGCGCTCTATCCAGGACTACACACGTCGCGTGGCCGTTCGCCTTGCCCAAGCTGAGCGCGAGCGCATCGAAGCTGGTGGCGACGACGAACAGGTGTTCTCAGACCGCATTGAGGACGAAAACGAAATCTGGGCTGTGGGTACTGTGGACATGGCCACAGAGGCATAAAATTCGGAACATAAATCCGGCTACTCTTAAAAATGTATATCATGTCGTGCTGGGTACTCGTAGTACAAGCTCTAATTTCCAAGCTTAGTTGAGCTTGCAAGAAACCGTTGCTTACTGGCATACGCTCGCTATGAGCTGTACTGGTCAGCTGGCTGGCCCGAGCCACTGGGATTCTCGTGGAGGTGTCCCAGCTGCATTTGATGCTGTCCGGATGGATGCTGGTCTTGAGCGGCCCGTGCTTGCATCATTTGCGTTTCGCAAGTCTGATAGGTGCTGGCGTAAACCTGCGGCGGCCTACCACGCTTTTGATAGGCGTAATCGGATTCTTGCCGGGTCCGTTGATCAGGTTGAATCTGCTGAACTTGGTCGGACTTAACAGAGTATGGTGGCTGCAAGCCCACTGCCTCCCTCATGGCATGGTCCATCTCCGCGGGCCTCTCTTCACTTGACACGGGCATAATTGCCATTTGCTGAGACTGACCCGCTTGATCTGTCCCATAAGACCATGCGGCGTACTGTGCCTGCTGCTGTTGCTGCTGCTGGTGCTGTTGTTGGTGGTGATGTTGCTCCTGCATTTGTCTCTGTTGGCATTGATATATTTCATTTTGGCGTTTCCTTTCGGCTGCAGCAAGAACCTGGACGGTTCTGGTATAGTTAAGCGGGTGGTAAATAAATCGCTTGATATCCGCAACGAACAGTGGGTATAGTTTATCGACAATGCGCTCCCGAGCCGCAAACTCTAGCGCTCTTTCATAGGGAATCCACACCCCCTTGAGATACATTGTGCCGATTTTGACCACATGGCGAACCTTCTCTGCTTTGAGTATTCCGTCTCTCCTGCCTCGCGTCATGCCAGCGACGTTGAGCAGCTTTGTCCCATTTATCATGTTATTGTCCTCTCTTCGGGCAATGCTGATCCCCCTGCACTCCACTTGGAAACATAGCGTGCTCTCTTCCTCCCAGAGCGTAGTGGAGACCCGAGGCTTGAGACCTGGAGGCTGCTGTTGTCCTAACGAATCTGGCGCCGCATCAATTGGTCTTGTCATGGACGGAAATTGCAAGGCAGAGTTAATAGCCGAGCGAGTCAATTGTCGCGAGGATGGCGACGTCGCTAGCATTGGAGCTGGAAGCTGCGAGTCACACGGCATACCTGTTGCGACAGGCGGGTACTGTGGGCCTAGATATTGCGTCCCGTAGTATGCTGGCTGTGGCTGCTGGTTTGCGTAGTGCGCCTCTGCTTTGGGTGGTTCGCCTTGACTTGAACCAGCTTCAGCCGGGTGGATCGGTGTGACAGCTGACGCGGTGGACATTGGCAGATTCACAGCCGTTGGTTCTGGCATACTAGCGCTTTCGTAGATCCTACCAGCAGAGTCTTGAAGTTGATATTGGTTTGGTGAAGGCAGCTCTTCCCTCTGCAGTCTGACCGTCTCAGTGAATGTGATACTGTTGCTGTCTGCCGGGCTAGTTTTTGTGGGCGCTCTCTCCATTGACGTACGCTCGCCACGTCAGTTTATGCACTTCAAATTTCGCGTCGCCGTACACGCGTGGCCACGGCCAACTCTTAGAAGAGGGCAGCTCTCTCTGTGTAATCGCGCCGAGAAGATTCGCGCTCGACTGGAAAGCGCTCCTTACCAAGTTTATGATAGCAATGCTGTCCTGATTGAAGCGTTTTCTTATGGTACCTCAAGCTAAGAGAGTTCGTATCAGGTTGTCTCAGGTTGTATGGGATGAGCCTCAGCATGCTGCCGGCCCCACAGGCCCGGCTCCTTGGTGTCCCAAAGTAGTTCGTGTCACTGCTCACTTCACAAAGTTGTATTACACTCTCAGAGGAGGTACTAAGTGGTTAAAGTCGCGGCAAGCGTCAAACACAGCCGCCATGTGGCCGCCTCTGATCTTGCAGCGTGCCATTAGTTGGCCAGTGAATTAAAAACGCGCATGTTTCCGCATGGAAGGCGTATTAACGGTATTTCCTAAGTGGGCAATGAGACGTTGAATCCTTGCGCTTCTGTTGCCCTATTCCGATTGGAAATTGCTTCGATTTGGATGCTGTGCTGGTTTCAGCTGTTTCGGCATCGCCAACACGCTAACGGACGAGAGACCGCAGAGGAACTCAGCAAAAAGCGCACATACTTGCGCGGCAACTTTACAGCACAAGGGAATCAAATTCGACCGCCCTTCCGATTGACGCAGAAACTTTAATGAATCTGCGCGCCGGCGGGACGAGTCCCTGTACACGTGCTTAGATACCGGCAGATCTGCAAAGGAAAAAGCAGAGCCTCATTATCCCATGTTGAGTAAGTTAATATGGGCGTAGAGATATGAGAACAAAATGGCCAAAATGAAGAAGGGCCCTAATACAAAGGATCGTAGCCTGCATCATGTCCTGCAAATGTTAGTCGGCTCTTAAACAGTGTTCGTCGCATGCCGCTTTATGACATAACTCTGTCGCAAGCATCTGGAAGAAACGAAAGGGCTGTAGTAGCTCCATCCCCCCATATCCACCCAAAAAAAATTGCCCTTTACCAACTAGCGGTGGCGTACGATTCCGCGAATAATATCACGATGGCACAATGTGTGCCTGAAACTGGCGACTTATCCCTGTGCCGCGTATATATGTTTCAGTCGCAAATTTTCCGCACAGCCCGGAGCTCCAAATGGCGATCTGGAGCGTTCACAGGCCGCATGAGATGCTCAGTTTTGGATCAGCCATATGCTGTACTGTGGCCACGAAACCGAAACGAGCACTGTGATTGCGGGGCAGCTCAGTCCACGTGCACATTGAAGGGGATCGCTAGATGCAGTTCGCAACGTGTCTGAACTTTATTGCCAGCATCTTGTTGATCCATGCATGGATACGGCGTGAACGCTAACCATGAGCCAAGCATAGTCAGCGTATCGTCACATGGTATATGAGAGCTAGATTCAAGTTATTGTGCCATGGCGTGAAAAGGGAATAACGGACACGCCTGGAAGATTCGCCGGAGCGAACAAACGCCTGGAATGACATAGACCGTGCCAGAAGGTATCTACGGCTCATCGCGTTCGGAGTCTCAAGTCGGATCGTTGTCAAACAATCGTCCGGGCGACGACACACGCGTGAGTGGACCGAAAGACCAGCCGCAATGCATAGACCATTATCCCCGAATTGTCTGTGGGACCGGTATTTTGGTCCTATCCTAAACGTTCTCTGCGGCACTTGAGCATTGTCAATGTGGCGAGCTCGTTTCTGGCGCGCATGCTGCGCTAGCCTGGATTAACGACAGGCACATTTGTCTCAGGCATTTCTGAACAATAAGCCACATGCGGCCAGTTCAGTATGGCTAGGCGCGGGCCGCTGCAATGGGCGTCGGTCTATGAGCATCGATAGGGAAATAAACTTTATCGCACGATGGAAATCGTAGCACTCCAGGTGGAGGTCGCATAAAATTCCATTTATGTGGCAGATTAGCTAAGCATCATTGTTACTCGACCATAATGTTTTAGAAATTTATCAGAACTGCGCTCTATGAGCCCTGTTGTGCGGGGATAGGGAGTTTTTTTCCGTTTGATGGCGCGTTGTGGTGCGGCGCGGAAATACGCGCATGCGATGCATGTTTACATGATTCCTTATTGGGATGTATGTGCGGCTGAGAATGCCGCGTTCTGGCGATCAACACAGTAAACAGCCCCGGACGCCGTCTCAGATCGAGATCGGACTTACATCTACGAGCTGGTTCTCGAGATTTGTCGTTTTCTCGGCACGACAGAGGAAGAGCGCTCTGTTTAAGCCTCGATCACACACGACGACCACAAGGCGAGCAAAGTAGCGGCGCACAGTTTCTTGCGATCGCGTTGCGAGACTAGCGGCTACGGGCTTCCTCGCACAAATCCCATTGCTTACCGTTTCTCTGACCTAAGCAATCCGCTGAGCTGCTAGAGATATGGAGCCAAGGTGGTCCGAGCTAGCTGTCCTGGCGACGGCTGCGGCCCTGTGCGTCGCGCGAGCAGAGGCCACCTGGTCAACGCTTTACACATTTGACAAGCAAAAAGCTTTCGTGCAGCTTGATGATAGCTCGCTGTGGTCATTCCCAGGCAATCTGACGCAACTGGATGCCTCCGATGTCTCCAGCCAGTTTACAAGTCTAGCAACTCCGCCAGACCGGGCAGCGCTAACAGTCGATGGCAGCGACCAACTGCTGGCTGTCCATGGCGACAGCGGCTGCCAGACGTCGCCCATATACGTCTCTACATACGATCCGACTGCGGATCAGTGGAACAAAATTGCTACATCGGACAGCAACTGGTTTGTGGAGAACTCGACAGTCTGGGTGCAGGATGACGGCATGATGTACATTTACGGGGGCTCATGCTCTGGGTACTCACAGGTGTTCAACACGCTTATCTCGTTCAACACAACGTCACACGAGTTCAAGGAAGTCAAGGACTCCAACTCTCCGGCAAGCTTGGCGTCCGCGGGTATTGTTCGCATCGCCCCGAACTCGTTCCTTATGATTGGCGGCAGGTCTACAAGCGGCTGGATCTCCATGAACCAGGTTGCTGTATGGGAGTACGGCTCTTGGACGTACAAGAGCGCTATGAACTCGAGCGGAATCGATTCCCGCACGACTCCTCTGTTGCTTCCGTTGTGGGACGTCGCCGACGACGAGACCGCCACCAGCGTCTTGGTGATTGGAGGCTCAGTCGATGGCCGCCAGTCGGACCCGTATCTGGCAACGCTCCAGCTAAACGCCACGACTGGCTGGGTGTGGTCAGCGCCTAGCTCCGCCATCACTAGCATCCGCGGCGCTCTCACGCTTTTTGATACGCTGATCTCGATCACAAAATCGAGCTCGTCGAGCGCCGGGCTGTCGGTTTCGATGTACTCCGGCTCAGACTACAAGGACACAATTGCTTCATATGCAGCGCCAAGCCCTGTTGTGTCTGCCACCCCGTCGGGCGCTACTGTGACGGTGACGCCTTCACCGGCACCCGATCCAGGCAGCAGCCTGAGCACCGGCGGGACGATTGCTCTGTCTACAGTGCTCCCTATTGCAGCCGCAGCTGCTGGCGTTGTTGGAGGCATTTTCCTTCTGCGGCGGCGCAAGCAGCGCAAGACTGCCAAGAACATGCATCTGTCGCCGTCCATGTCCATCACGGGCCTATTCCCACCGCCTGCAGCTCCCCGGTACGAATCGTGGTACAGCGGCGAAACAGCGTCCATCAATTCGTGGAACGAGAAGCGAGCGCAGTACGAGCAGAACCTCAACCGGGAGGCCAGTCACACCGCAAACGTCGCGGTGCCACAATCGCCTGCGGCCCCGGACGTCCTAGACAACCCGTTTGAGGAGGAGGACACAGATAGCATTTTTGCTGGTCGTGACGTCCAGGTGCTGGTGTCATCCGTGCGACGTTCACAGTTGCGTGTTGCGAACCCCGACATTCCCGATGACCGCAATAGCGACTACTCGTCCCACTCCCGGCAGTCGTCGACTACAAGCGTTGCGACGCCCACCGAGATTCACATCCACAAGCGCGCGCGCTCCGACTTGGGCGCCCTCGGAGATAACCGGGGGCGAGCTGCCAGCGAGCTCACGCGCCGAATCACGTCAATCAGCAACCATCTCTAGCTTATGGGTGGTAGGTTTGTATTTTAAGTAGCAGTTACGATTAGGTAAATGAGGTTGTGTATGTACTGAGTCGTAGACGTACGTTGACGTGCTGTTTGTAGCGGTCAGTGTGCGTGGAAGCTTGTGGCAGGGGGTGGACGAGACCTGCAGCGGGCAACGATGCTCTCATTTAGTTCGTCTTGACAATGTTGACAGCGGCCTCGCGCGACTTTTGCTGAAGGAAGGTGTCAGCAAGGACAAGGGCCGTCATGGCCTCGACAATGGGGATCGCACGAGGCACTACATTAGGGTCGTGGCGTCCACGCGCCTCGAGCACGCCCTGCTCGCCCTCGTACGAGGCAGTCTGCTGCTGCTGCGAGATAGTGGCCGGCGGCTTGAAAGCGACCGAGAAGAAGATGTTCTCGCCGTTGCTGATGCCGCCCTGAATGCCGCCAGAGTTGTTGGTCGCGGTGCGGAAACGACCGTCGTCGCCCCTGACGAACGGGTCGTTGTGCTTGGATCCCGGAATCTTGGTGCCCTCAAAGCCCGAGCCAATCTCAAAGCCCTTTGTGGCAGGAATCGAGAGCATGGCGTGCGCAAGCTGGGCCTCGAGCTTGTCAAAGACGGGCTCGCCGAGACCAACCGGCACATTGCGGACCACACAGGTGACAACGCCTCCAATCGAGTCCTTGGCATCACGGAACTTCTCAACAACCTTGACCATCTTGTCGGCAACCTCGGGATCCGGGCAGCGGATGGGACCCGCCTCATCGACCTGCTCACGGGTAATGGAGTTGAGGAGGTCCAGGAACTTCTTCGACGTCGGGTCGCGGTCCATAGTTACGTCGCCGACAGACGAGACAAAAGCCACGATCTCGACACCGTTTGCCAGTCGCAGGAACTTCTCAGCGACAGCGCCGGCAGCAACGCGGCCAATGGTCTCACGGGCAGACGACCGGCCACCCCCAGACGAGGCCTTAATTCCGTACTTGGTCAAGTATGTGTAGTCCGCATGGGACGGACGCGGGTAGATATCGGTCTCGCTGTAGTCATGCGGCCGCTGGTCCTTGTTCATGACCAGCATGCCAATCGGGGTGCCGAGAGTCTTGCCGAACTCTGTACCACTCTGGATCTGAACCTGATCAGCCTCGTTTCGCTGTTGTTAGCATGTCAGCTGCAGTAGCCAACAAAAAAGGCTTAGAGCAGTTGGATTGACAGTGTACTTACCGGCGTAGAAAGCTTAGACTGGCCCGGGCGACGACGAGTAAGCTGGGGCTGAATGTCCTCCTCCGTGAGGGCCATACCCGGCGGCACGCCGTCCACGATGCATCCAACGGACTTGCAGTGCGACTCACCGTAGGTGGTCACGCCTGGGTGTTAGTACTAGCCTTCAGTCTAGGGCGACCAATCTTATGCTTACGGAAAAAGGTGCCAAACGTCGACATTTTGGTTGACTGACACTTCATCGTTTGCAGTGACTAAATAAAATCCACGAGTCTCCCGATGTGGCCCTTGCCCCATTTTTCATCGCACGGCTGTGCATTATCTCGCAGAGCCATTTTGCGTTTTTTCGGTTTTGTTGCGATAACGTTCGGCGCACACGTTTACGATCACCGCGCACACGGGGAAAACGCTTTCGCTTCTAGTTGAATAGACGTGCTATGTCGAGATAAGCTGACTACTGAGCGGTTGGCGGTGTAGTGGCTCTAGCGAGCTTGTGAGCTTTTTGTTGACGACTGTTTCCACTAAAATGGGCATTCAAAGTGCTCAGACATTAAAAGAAAAAAGCAAGAAAGGTGGCCCCTTGTCGTCTGCTAATAGGACCCTTGGTGCTCCATGGATCGCTCGCTAGCATTAATATTGACGATTTATGCGTTATGCGCCGCAGATACGAAACAATCCGGATATAACTTGCGGTGAGCCCAGCGGGAATCACCGAGAATACTTGGCCATGTCGTCAAATTACCAGTTGGGAGTGACTATCGGAAGTCGATATCCTGATATCACACCATCTGTCTCGGCCCAGCCTCGTACCGCCGCGGCTACTCTGCTGGCCCCGTCGCTGCATTCTAGTGACAATGTTGGCAGCAGGGAAGATAGCTACTGCGGGCCAGGCAGCACGCAGCAGGCCGAAGACGCTCATCAAACCCGGAAGCCAGAGGCAAATGGAGCATGGCGCGGCCGGAGCCGGTCGTCCCACAAGTCTCTATTAGAGTCACGTCCGGCCGAGGCCAAATGGTGGCGAAATATTAGCACTTTAGATGTGCTTCGCAGTCTCTTCATGACAGTGGGAGTATTCTGCATAACCTCGGCAGTGGTATTCGCTGTGCTCTTTACGTAAGTGCTCTTGGGGAGATGCTAAAAGTACTCTCGATAACCGTAGGAGGTTCAGACGCGAAGTGCAGTTTAGCGTGAGCTTGATTAAGAAAGATATGGGCTTGATTCTAGATATTCCTGATGACGTCAGAGCTGTCGCAAGCGCTGAGAGAAACCTAGTGCTGTACGGTATAAACTACGAGGCGCCCAATGAGATGTAAGTGGATCAAGTCAGCTTAGCCTATATGTCATGTTGCGCTAACGGACAGGACAGGATGTACCTCAACTCAGACAGATGTAGCACGAGACTTGGCCCTGCTTTCTCGGTGGACACGCAGGGTGCGTCTTGCCGACGCACGGTGCGACTCGGTCGCACTGGCGCTACGAGCCATAGACCACCTGGAGCTAGACCTCGAACTCGTCATCGGAGTGGACATTACGCAAGATATCGATTCTGCACTGATATCTATCCAAGAGGCATTACTGGGGGCGAATGGACGCCAAGTTATTAGGGCAGTTGTAATTACCGGCTATCCCTACTCGTTGGGCGGGAAGAGCGAAGATGAAATCGTGCAGGCCGTCGCTCGAATACGCACATTTGTACAAGCGACTAGCGATGATATTGCAATCGGGATGGACGAGGCTGGATCGGCTTGGACCAGTCTCATCAGGAGCACGGCCAACCTAGATCTCATTGGAGCGAACATCAGTCCGTACTATGGCGGTCTACCGGCAGCTGAGTCCACTACGTGGACATACGACTTTCTCAGGAAGCACGTCATATCCAATGTACGTGTCAACGGGACGAAGCTGTCGTTTGTGCTACCCGAGGTTGGCTGGCCCACTGCAGGAGTGAGCGTGGACGGTGCCGCACCAGGGACAGGTAACCTGCAACATTTCATAGATGCATGGGTGTGCCGCAACCAGCACGCGCCAGTAGGCTGGTACTGGCAGTCCGGGTTCGATTCAGCGTCTGACGAGACAAAATGGGGGCTTTATACCGCCGACCGGCAGTTGAAGAACATCACATTACCACAATGCCTATAAACTAACAGTAAAAATATATATGTCAAAGGCAAATGTTGCAACTAATGATTAGTGAGTGTAAGTTCATCCTGGGCTGACCTTGGACTTTTACACCACAAGCGATCACACCACATCAACCACACGATGGAGGCGCATTCGAATGTGGGCGTGTGGATCGCGGCAATTGCCGGACTCGTGATCATAGGGATTATCTTTATTTTCTTGAATAACCGTGAGGGGGGTACAAAAGCGCGGAGCAAACCGACGTTCCTCATCGCTGGCCCCTCTGGGGCTGGTAAGACGAGCTTATTTCTCAAGGTATGTGTTGACCCTTTGCCCTGCTAGCGGGAGAAGTATCGAAATATGTGCAGTTGTGCGTTGTCTAACAGCAGTGGACCGGCAAGGAAGCTCGGCGCACTGTAACCAGTCAGAGCCCCAACGTGGCCGATGACGTCGAGTTGCCCTTCGAGAGCAAAAGCCTGGATACAAAGTACACATTCATCGATCTGCCAGGCCACCCAAAGCTCGAGTACTACACTACTGCGGAGATCAAGGGCAACCGCACTAATCTACTCGGCATTATCTATATGGTTGACGCGGCGTCAGGGCTCGACGGCGTCGCTGAGGCGGCCAAGGGGCTGCTGCGGATCCTCACCCTCACGGAGAAGCGTGCAGGCGGCGTAGAGATCCTAATTGCAGCCAACAAGAGCGACGTGTTCAATGTGATTTCGGCAACGCGCCTGCAGAGTCTACTGGAGGAACAGATTGAAGAGCTCCGCAAGACGAGCGCAAAGGGCCTGGGAGATGTCGATGCCAATGACGATGAGCTCGATGGCTCATGGGTCGGAGGGGAGGAGAAGTTTGCATTCCACCACCTCGAGGGCAAAGTCACAGTCCTTTCGGGCTCGGTAGCCGCTGGGTCGACCACCAAATGGGAGGGCTGGGTGGAAGAGATCGCTCTCAATCGCTAAGCCCACCATGCATTACTGAATTGGATCGGTTTTTAGTACCGTGTGCATGGCGTACCCGGTCTTGTCGTCTCGTGAGGTGGCCCCGGCGGGCATCAGCCGTGTCCCTGTGTGTCGTCAGTCGGGTCAGAGCCTGGTCCAGGTGAGGCTCCAGGCAATTGACCAGGGGACGGGCTGGGTGACGCCCCGGGGGACTGGCCAGGCGAGTGCTTCGGTACTGTCGGGAACAAGTTTGGCTTTTTCAGCATGTCAGCAGCGCGCTTGGACTGTTGCATGCTCTTGTACTTTTGTATACGCAATCGAAACATATCCTGGTTTAGCGTAAACGTGCGGGGCTCTTTTTGCATCTCCGAAGCGACCTTGGCTTTTTCTTCGACCAGCTTGTCCATACTGCGCTTCGATGCCTTGTCGGACTTGTCCGTCTCGGCGTCGTTATCGCTCTTGTCGTCGTCGCCCTGCTTCTTCTTCTTCTTTTTCTTTTCAAGCTCTGCCCAGCGCTTCTTGAGGGCTTCAATTTCCGCGTCGATCTGCTCCTGCCGCGTCTTCAGAGCATTGGGGTCGATCCCGGTCTTTGGACTTGCAAACTTGACATCCTTGAGATGGGTCTCGCACACATAGAAGAAGTCCGGCTTGGCGTCACCTGTCACCAAAACCACAGGGCTCGGCTTATAGCAGACGAAGCATGGCTTTGCAGCCGCCTCGGCTACTCTCCTCTTGTTGTACACGTTTGTAAAAGGCAATGATGCCATGATGCCGAGCGGCCTGGTGGGAAGGTGGGGAAGGACGTTTCCGGCTTCGTTTCGCCTAATATGCCGGCAGTTACAATCAGTAGAGAACATCGCCAGAACCCTGGTATAATACACATAATAGTCCAGACATGTTGCATACCGCTGTTGCACAAAATGTGAGCCAGTCTTACTACCGTTGGCTCGCAGCATTCTTAGCTACTAAAGGTGCGCAAAACCTGCAGAACACCGGGCGCATGGCCACGAGTCTTCTTATCCCACATATGTGGAACTAGGACTGTCTCAGTGAGTCAGATCAGTGTCGCGAGCTAGTAGTTTTTCCGATACCCGCACCTGTAAATAGAACGTCACAGCCAATCGATGCTGAGCGTCTTTGGCTAAGCGTCTCCCGATAGATGTACTTCGGGAAGCCGCATGACATCATGACTCTTGGGGTCCCGTGCATCGCCAAGCCCCGGCTCACTCGACACATAGAAGCCGACTCGACGATGCATAATACATACACGTACCAAAGCTAGACCCAGCTATACCGCTTGTGCACGTCTCTGCCCTCCCAAGGCAGATCGGCGCGTTGCGCCGAGCTAATCGTGGTGCCCATATGAAGCTGGCGTAAGCAGGGTACAGTGAGTGCGCCATTCTGTCCGGGCCCTGTGTCAGTTCCTGCAAGGGTCGTGGCAACAAGACCCCCAATGGCACCACTGACAACGAACCTCAGGCGACGGGGCCAGACCGTCACGCAGCTTGGGATGGAGAACGCTGCATGCTGACGTCGAACGTGCAGAAGCACTTACTAGATTGAGCAAGGCATGACAGAAATCTGTCAGAAGTTTGGGCAGACCGGCAGGAAACGCGAGACGCGAAGGCTCGGGGTAATAGGCGGATTTACAACAGCAGATGGTGGGAGGACCGTGTGACAACAAAACTTCAAGGTTTCAGGTGGGCAGCGGTCCGACAGACTGCTGGCGCTGTAGGGATACTGAGAAAAGGGTGCACAAAGACTAGGGCCCAGGCGAGGGGGCCCGGGCACGAATCCTCAGATACTGTACCACCCGGCATTCTGCAAACAAAAATTCCAAGGGGACCCGCTCGCCGCGTCACGTGATGGTTATTTTTCTGGCCAGCGACAGCTCGCACATATATTTTTCATATATTTTCATAGACACGGGGATGGCCGAGCGTGACTATGGTCATCGGACACCGCTGCGTATATATCAACTCTGCTACCGCCCCGTCATCCCCCCCGAACAGCCGAGCCGACAAGTCTTATCGCAAACCAACAGAACGACCGGAGCTGCACGCCCCGTGTGCGGCTGACATCACCAGGGATTGGAGTTTGCGGCTTTAGTAGGGACGGTCTGGGTTTGGAGGTTTCTAGAGTTTGGGAGGTTGGCCGGTTAGCCGGGGTTTTAGCTGCCACCCCGTCTGCGACAAAGAGGGCCAGAGATATACGCCCCGAGCCAGCGGGGCTGTTTGTTTATCCGCCACTTTTTAAGTTATCTGTTTGTGCAGGCACTTCGGGCCGTTCGGGGTGGAACATACAAAAGAGACACACCGCGACGGCGGCCAGCTCAGGTGGGTAACTACCACGGAGCAAAAGGCAAGGAAACTGGAACATTGCGGCATTTGGGCCATTTTGTCTCATACAACAACGTCATTAGGCAGCCAAGGAAGCGCGCGGACTCTCGTGCGGTCCGAGTTTCTTGTCCCCTGTGAGGATCAGCAGAAGGCGAGACGAAAATACCACAGCGGCAACCGGACCTATTGGCTGCGGGCCGGCGTGGTGGTACCGCAACACGAGGGACGAGTGGTCCCACCGGCAGCATGGGCGACGGGCACAGCGGAGCAGCTGCCCGGAGCTGGCAGCCTCTAAACAGCCACATGGAGCACCATGGCGGGGTGAATCCAGGCGACAGGGCCTCGGGACACGCGTCTGGCACGCGGAGCGGCCGGAGCAGCCCACTGGCGAGCCCTATTGGGAGTCCCATGGGCAGTCCCACGGCACAGCACCAGAATGTGAGTCTGCTTAAACAGAGCCTTCTCCGCAAGCCGTCGGCGAGCAGCCCCGTGACGCCCCACGCGTCGAGCAGCGACCTCATAATGTCGCGGAGCGGCGTGAGCTCGACGAGCGTCAGCTCCGAGGACGTCAAGGAGACGCACCACCTGTCGATAGCATACGACCCGGAAAGCGGACGCAAGATGCTGAACCGGTACGAGATCATCCGGCAGCTGGGACGCGGCCAGCACGGCAAGGTGAAGCTGGCCCGCAACCTCGAGACGGGCGAGTACGTCGCCATCAAGATTGTGGACCGGAACTCGCGGCCGCGTCTGGGCGGCATGCGGCCCGGAAACACGCAGGAGGACAAGATTCGGCGCGAGATTGCCATTATGAAGAAGTGCATACATCCCAACATTGTTCGCCTCAAGGAGGTGCTCGACGACTCAAAGTCGCGCAAAATTTACCTGGTGCTCGAGTACCTGGAGAAGGGCGAGATTGCGTGGCAGACAGCAGACGGCGGCCCGGCCCTGACCCGCGAGGAGGCGCGGCACATGGCGCGGTGCGTTCTGCTGGGCCTCGAGTACCTGCACTTCCAGGGCATTATCCATCGGGACATCAAGCCGGCAAACCTGCTCATGTCCAAGGACGATACAGTCAAGATCTCGGACTTTGGAGTGTCGTACGTGTCGTCGGCGGCGGACACGGACGAGCTCGAGCTCGCCAAGACAGCCGGAACGCCAGCATTCTTCGCGCCCGAGCTGTGTGTGTCTGGCCCTGCGCGCGCGCCCATCACGCACAAGATAGACATATGGGCGTACGGCGTGACGCTGTACTGCCTGCTATTTGGGCGCGTGCCATTTACAGCGGACTCGGAGTACGAGCTTTTCGAGGTCATTGCCAACGACCCGCTGGTATTCCCAGACGAAGAGGAGCGCCAGCAGGTGCTGCTGGAGACGCGCAATGACGCGTACGCGAGTCAGGTTGACGCTGACCTCGAGCTTGCCAAGGATCTGCTGCGCAAGCTGCTGGAAAAGGACCCGGACAAGCGCATAGACATCCCGGCCATCAAGCAGCATCCATGGATGACCGAGGGCCTTGCCAACGAGGTGATGCCGTTTGAATCGCAGGACGTGGACCGGATCCAGGTTACCGACAGCGAAGTGCGCGGGGCGGTGCAGGGTATCACGTCGCGCATCCGCCGCGGGCTGTCGCGGTTCGGCTCCACGGCGCTCGAGATTGCGGGCATTCGCCGCAAGGGCAGTGGCGTGAGCATAAACCGGGGGTCAGACGGCAGTTCTGGTGGCACGACGAGCGGGTCTCAGACGCCACGGTCGTCGTCGCTGCGGTCTGACGCGCCCTGGGCTGGCTGGGAGCACAGGCGGCAGCGGAGCGGGCCTGACTTCAGCGAGCTGCGGCGTGCTAGTGCTGTGAGCGCCGTGAGTGCCGTTAGCACAAGCTCGAGTGTAGCAGAGGACCACACAGTGCTCGAGTGCGATTTAGAGCCGTTGGAGGCTGTATCCGGCGCCGCCAGCCCTGCAGACGGCGGCAGCACCGACAGAATCGCGACTGTGCCGCTGGAGTCCGACATGGGCGTCGAACCAGAAATCCGCGCCGCCCCGAGTAATAGGTAAGAGTGATGGCGGGTCTGAGACTGGGCATAGGTAGATATTAACAGCAGAAGCTTTCTCAAGCTATCGTCAGACGCCCACGACCTTTACTTGGGAGATTCGCGGTACTCTGAGCAGAGCCCGCCGGGCCCAGCATACCTGCTGCGCAGCCCCGTCGCGAGCCGCGATCGCGCGACGCCTCCAGTGGGCGTCAGCGGCTCAGAAGACGACTACGATGATGATGACGATGACGACGACGATGACGGCGAGCTGACGCTCGTTCTGGGACCGCACCGCAACTTCCCATCGGTGAGCGAAAAGCGACTGAGTGCCGCGAGCGACGGCCTGCGGCGCACGCCAAGCGAGTCTGGCGCGCGGCCTGCCTCGGCTGCCCAGCTGCGCGCGAGGCCGGTGGAGTTGCAGTTTGGCACTGACAGCGACCTTGACGTTAAAGCTTCCGATGCAAGCGGCAAGAGTAACGAGCATTTTTTAGGGGCTCCGGGGCCCTCGGGACGACAGCAGGGGCCCCCTGCTGACCCGTCGGCCCCGTCAGACCGCCCCGGCCGCCGGCCCGGCCCTCCCAACCGGTACCGTTCGCGCAGTGTTACCGTTGGCATACTACAGCGCAATGGCGCGCGCCTCGACAGCAACTAGAATCATTATTTCTCATGAATGTATGAATTTGGCATCTATTTTGTCTATCTGAAGGAGCCGAGATATTCGTAGGACATTTGTATCGCTTCAGGCGGAGACCTCCTGAGCTCTGTAGCCCCGCTGTATATATGTCTTATTCGCACTGTTCAGACAATGAAGCCAACATGCGGACCTCGAGTTAAGACTCAAGGCTGCGGAGCCCCACCAAAGGATGACTGCCGGTGCTTGCCTTCCACTGGTGGCCAAGCGTGCAACCCTGACGCAGTGCCAAATTACGGGGAGTCCTACTCTGGGACATTTAAACAACACACGGTGTTGAGTGCAAGCTTCGGTGTGGATATGGGATATCTAGACAACGAGGAGGCTGCATTGGGCCACGCCCAAGCGTGTCATAGGCAAAGCCTCCGCATGGGTGGAGCAGCACATGCATCAAGGGGTTTGGCCCCACCGACCCTATAAATTATATCTGACAAAGCGCGCATTCTCACGACGGGCTCATAATGGAGATGCCAACTAGGCTTTTCAGCGTATCCTATGCCGTTTGGAGACGGGTATGTGACGAAGGTGCATGCTACCATGGAAACAAGGCATAACGGATGACGCGGTCTCAAGCGCCCTAGTGCAGTAGATATAAAATGATGCGCGCTTACGCGTTGCCGCACTGCACGTCAACACCGGTCAGCCTGCAGCCCTGGTTTCTGATCTGCAGGATGCCCGCTATCCCGCAAAACGAGTGGGCGGAACCTGTGGGTAGCTCCTGGACCGCGCCGAAAAACCAAATTATCGCGCCAGACACATGTCAGAGCATGGCTACCCAATCAGTGGTACAAGGAGCCGCTGAGGCGGCGACATTAACACCGGAGAATGATGGAACTATTGCAGTATGTTTTGATGCCAGAAAACCCGAGCCAGAACTCGTCTTGTGGCTACTTGACCTTGGAGAATGCCGAGAACTGACGTGCTCTGGGCCTTCGATACGTTACAGAGACGCGGCTCTTTTAGTGTTCTCAAAGGATGGGCGAGCACTGTTCGTTTCGTCGCGAAACGGCAAATTTAGCGGCTGGATTCTCGTCATCCGTGCGTTCGAGAAGACGCCACTTAGTTACAACATTCTGGCAATCCCTCAACTGGGCTTCGGACTGAATTCAGAGAACGCCGCCAATGCAGTTCATAAGCCGCCGATATTTTTGACCAAGGACATAGTTGGCATTGCTCGGACGACGTATTCTCGCCATCCTTCTACGAAGTTGGGTGAGGCATTATTATTATACTACGAGACATATCTC
Source organism: Tardiomyces depauwii (assembly GCA_038086965.1). Taxonomy (NCBI): domain Eukaryota; kingdom Fungi; phylum Ascomycota; class Dipodascomycetes; order Dipodascales; family Trichomonascaceae; genus Tardiomyces; species Tardiomyces depauwii. The sequence continues at coordinate 3,004,990 of JAVHZA010000003.1, forward strand.
TGGATCCCAGTGGTCCAGTATAATGGCAGCCAGGTAGAAGTCGAAGTGCCAACGATTGGCGATCCACAGTGCAGCGGTAATGGTTCGCATTGCCAATACCGCTGGATCGACTTTTTACGATCCAGGAAGCATGACCTGGACTACTGCGCGAGTATAACGTACATTGGGTACAGAGCAGCGCTATCATCCGGCCAGAGATTTCTTCGTGTACCCGATGCCTGAGCTATCTGATGCACCTCATGTCGAGCTGTGCGACCTGACGTCAGAGACTGCAAGCCGGCCCATGGATGTCCGCCATTCCTGGAGCTCTTTTTGCACTCGTTGAGAATGAGAAGGGATTGCATGCGGCTCATCTAAACTACCTCCAGCCCTTAGGCTTTGAGCATTCTATGTAGATGTCCAAGTTCATACTTTTTTGTCAATTGCGCTTGGTCGAGTCTCGCGACAAACACCCTTGCCCTTCCAGCTAGGACCCGGACAGCAGTATTACATGTAAACTAACCAGTTCTACAACAATGGACTCAGGCGGTCACACAGAATTGGACTAAATACGCATAGCGACAGCGTGTGCAAGCGTCTTGCGCAGCCATGGCGTACACCAACGTAGCGTCAGATGAGCCATGGAGCCGACACGAGGACAATGGCGTGCTTGACGATGATCTGGGCGTTGACACGGACGACTTTATTGTGAACGACGAGGATGACGGGCGGCAAGCGGCGTCGTCGCGTACGGCACTGCACCACATCCCGGAGCCCCCACAGACACAGACGGCCGGGGGCGAGCGATTGGAGCAACGGCGGTTTATGGGCGGAGATACACTCGAAGAGCCAGTGCTTGCGACAATTATGCGGGATGTGCGGGCATTTGGCGTCAAGCTGCGCCAGATTGTGTGGATTTACAAGGACGAGGGTACCGAGAACAAGGACTGGGACCTGTGGGGACCGCTGATTTTCTGCCTGCTGATTGCTACGCTTATGAGCGTGATTGCACCCAACCATCAATCGTCGGTTGTATTTTCGGGCGTGTTTTCGCTCATTTGGATCGGGCAGCTGGTTGTCACGCTCAACATCAAAATGCTAGGCGGGACCATTTCTTTTTTCCACGCGTTGTGCATTACCGGTTACTCGCTGTTTCCGCTCGTTGTTGGCGCATTGATAAGTTCGTTTGTGTCGCTGCGCGTCGTGCGCATGATTGCTGACGCGGTGCTGGTGGCGTGGTCGATTTATTCTGCCACGTCTGCGCTCAAGAACTCGGGTGTGCTGCCGAGCAGAGTGTTTCTGGCTACGTACCCGGTGGGCCTATTCTATGCTGGCATTGGATGGCTTTGTGTCATCACTTGAGCCGTGTGTGCCTGATGGCCATCCGGAACATGATCATATATTTAATAGTATTATCCGTGGAACTCTGCCGCGAGCCCCTCATGTCATCAGTTCATTAATAAGTGCGCGTCGCCGCCATATCGCCTCGAGGGCCCCGGGCCCGCACGTGTGGCGGCTTCTGGCAGCTGTCAGCAACTGCATTCGATCCACTGCTCTGAGCCGAGTCAACAGTCAAGCGACTAGCACGACTCGTATCACTGGCTGAACCAGTCAATACTCGACTCGAGCTTCATGATCATATCGGGCGAGAACAGGTCCTGGCCCAGTATCGGGAATGGTATCTGTGGTGAACCGTAATTACCAACGGACATTGGCACAGGGGCGCCATCAGGTCCCAGGGGTGGCGCGGGCCCAAGGCTACCGTTGGGCGCACCAGGACCAGCGTTTGACTCTGACGACCGCCGGCTGTCGTCCTTGTAATGGGCCGGGATGATGTTACCGCTCTTGTCGAGCGGCCCGACGTTGCCAAAATGAGCCTCGTTGGTGTGGGCCGAGGCCATGCCGGCATCTGTGGCGGCAGCGGAACTGGTAATGGCCTCAGCGCTCTTGAGACGCAGGTTGACCATGCTGTTGATCATGCGCACTGACCAGCGGCATTCCTCGGCCATGCCGAAGCGGCCGTCCTGCGTGAGCTTGTCGAGCATTTCGTTGGCGACGCTCAGGTAGGATGCCAGCGAGTGCTGATCATAGCCAGCGTTGAGGAACACCAGAAGGACCATGACGGAGCTTTGCAGGCACTGCAGCTTGAGCCACCACGCGTTTTCCAGAATGCCAAGAGACGCCAGCTCCTGCAGGCATGTGATAATGGACTTGGACGCTGCCAGCAGCACGCTGTGGGAGCCCGGTGGATTATCAAAGTCGAGCGCCGGGTCCAGCATTGCAAACACAGCCCGTCCGTACACTTGAAGAATACACTCGTAGTACTGGAGGCGGATGTGGCAGTACACCGCCGGGTCGAGCTCGGGCCTCACGTGGATAAATGCCTTGTCCTGGCCGAATCCAAGCGGGCGCGCGACGGTGTTGTTCCACTCGAGCAGGGACTCGTACGCGCACTCCATCGCCACAGGAGACATGGAGTTGCTGCGGTCCTCCTCAAAGGGGCCAAGGCTGCACGCGAGACGCAACAAAGCGTACGCCGGCTGCGTCAGCCACCCGTCGTCGTAGTACTCAGTCGGCTTAGGCAGCTGGATATCCTCGTCGCGCAGCGAGAAGCCGCGGCCCATGTCGACGCCCAGAAGTCGGTCCCACGTGTACACGCACCAGAAGACGCGGATCATCTTCTGGCACTCGTACTTGGACCGCTCCATGAGCCAGCACCGGTTGGTGAGGCCGATGCCCTGGGCAAGACGGATGGCTTTGCCCAGCGCCGCCCATGTCGACGACTGGCGGTGGCATGTCCGCAGATACATTGTCGCGAGCAGCCATCCCTGCACGATCTCCACCGACTCCCACTGGAACGTAAACGTCTCGAGGATGTGGTGGGCCTCTGTAAACAGCCGCTCCTCAAGGCCGGCGGGATACACACGGCGCTCTGCGATCTCGCTGAACCGCATGGCGAGCGCGCACGCCAGATAGTACATGCTAATCCACAGCAGTGTATCGCCCTTTTGCTCCGACGCCCGGTACTTTTCAAACTGCGACATAAACACGCTGCGGTGAAGGATCGCGTACAGGGGGTTGACCTTGTCGAAGAAGTACTGCAGCAGCGACTGGCCAAGCTCGTCGTCGAAACCCTCAACGTGCGGAATCTTGAGGCCCCGCATCGGCACAAAGTGCATACCGGACATATTCCACCCGTAGTACTGAAGGCGGGGCACGTTGACCTGCGCGCGCAAGGCCGGCTGCAGCGATCGGTACATTATAGACCCAAACACGCTCGGCAGCAGCGACAGATGTCTGCGGTTGTAACGGACCTTTTTGTCCGTCTTCCACATGACGGCGAACTTGCGGAGCTCAAGGATCGGATCGTCAGCGTTGGGTGGGGGCCGGCATTCGGCCGTGGGCTCGTAGCCGGCCGGCTGGGCAGCGCCGTTTTCGGATGGGCCACAACAACCGCTGCCGCCGCCGCCACCGCCACCAGAGCTGTTGTTGCTGCTGTCGCCATATCCGCCGCTAGCAGGGCCAGGACCGACACCGATGTTGTTGGGCTCGTTAGACTGCGAGATCCCGGTGGCGTCTGGCGATGCGTGCGAGTGTACCGTTGAGGCCGAAGAGTCGCCAGCTGGCTGTTGCTTGATACGGCGTTCGAGTGCCTCGATGCGCTCAAATAGACGGTAGATAAGCTTGTTGGTTGCGGCGTTTGAGCCGTCTCCACCGTTGAGCTGTGATGCTGGGACCCCCAGGAAATCCGTGGCCCCGGCCCGGCGCGGGACCACATGGGAGCTGTCAGACGCGCCGGCGTCGGTGTAGTAGCACGGGATCTTCTTCTTCTGGCACACCGAGCAGGGACGCAGCCCGTCGCACTTGATCTTTTTCAGCTTGCACCGGTCACAAGCGCGCGCGACGCGCATTCTGTCTTTGTCCGCACGCCGCTTAAACGCGCGCGACTCATCGTCGCTCTCGCCGTCTGCGGACATGTGCCGCTTGGCGGGCATGTGGTCAGACATGGCGGTGGAGGGCAGGTACGTTGTGGGATTGATCAAGGTTGGCGGGGGGGGGGGATTCTGGGCTGCCACACCAGGTTTTGTATTTTGCGCTTTTTTGCGCTTTGGGACGGCCGGTTCGCGGCAGGTGCGTCAGCCGCGCCGTGAGCCGGAATCCCGCCGTGCGTGGCCGTTTTTTCGTTCCTCCCTGTGTCCGGGTCGACATGTCACGTGCAGGTGCGATAACGAATTGCCAGCGCCGCGGCCGGATTCGGGCTGGTCTTTTAGTTGGATACTAGGCAGCTCTTGCTTTCATGGCGGCCCCGGCCCCGGGGGGACCCGTTTGGCATGCTCGGTTGAGACGTTTCTGTTTACTGCAGGGGCAGACACCGACTCCGGTTATTGCGTCCCGTCTGGTTCATTGTACCGATGTTGTTTGTGTGGTTTGCATTTGGGCCCAGCTAAGTCGTATCAGGTGCGGGCTGGTCTCCTCAGGCGATGTCATTTGCTCTCTGCTCCCGCCTGTGGCTGGCTGAGGATGCACAGTTGGCCCCGCGGCCCCTTGTGGGCAGGCAGTACGGGAGCGCTCTACCAACGGTGTCATTGTTGGCGTCGACAGATTCCGGCTGCGAAGAGTTGGCGCGGCACGATCTATACAATGACAAGCAAGGCGCATTGGGCTCCCAGACTCACCGCCACGTTACGGCCGCGCAGCCGCCTTCAACTGCGAAGCAGTTGCTACGGGGGTCTGGGGGCAGAGCCCCCAGTTGATAGACTAAAACTCCCAAGGCGTCCCCTGCGTTATGACAGCCCAGTGTCATCCCCGGACCTGCATGGACCGCGAGTGCGAGAGTTCGTCCCGGAGGAGACGAGGGGCGCGTCCGTCCAACGGGGCCGCAGTGCCTCTGGGGCGCACGGTTTGCCGCTCGAACGGTCGTCTTGGCCGTTTGCGGTCGACGGATCGACACACACGGCGCAATGGCACGGAGCCACAATCGGCTTCGCCTCGCTGCGAGCTCGACAGTGTGGCGGCGCGATCAAGCACGCGCCGCATGTCATCGGCCATCGGGGCGGGGCGGCGGGGCCCACCCCATCGAACAAACAGGGCGTTGCTGCGGCAACCGCGGCGGAGCCCTGCAGGCAAACGCCAGTCGAGGAACCCGAGCGTTGCTGCGCTGAGCCCATCACAGCCCTCGACGCAGACTCAAAACCGGGCCCCGGCGCTGTTTGGGTCCACCGCATAGAGTGCCACACCGCCACCCCTAGAAGACCCCGCTGGAGCGAGCTCGTATACGAAATGTTGTGGATCGTGCACCACTGGTGGCTGCCAGTGGCGGCCGCCGTCATCTGGTGGGGAATGTTGATTGCGATGCTGGCGTGGTGGGCTGCCAATGGGGTGAGTTTTCCTCGTTTTTCTTTTGTTTTAGTGACATCGTGGCCACGACAGACAGCGAAACCTAACAACAGAAACCCGTGTGGGCATGGACAGGCGAGAGCCACGCAATTATCCTGTACCTGTCTGACCTGGCGGTCGGCCAGATGCAGCCGCTGTTCATCTCGTGCGCTGCCGCCCAGGGCCTGCTGTTTGTGCTGGCACTCGTGTCTGAGCGGTACCTGCGGCACGCGGGCCGGCTGCTGCCCAACCACCGGCGGCGCGAAAAGGCGCTCGCAGCGCTGTCGATTGTGTTTGGCACTATTGGGCAGCTCGGTATTTTGTTTGTGTCCATCTTCAACACGCGCGATTACTCCAACGTGCACGTTGCAATGCTCGTTGTATTTATTGTCGGCGTCGGCATCTCGGCGCTTCTTTTCACGGCCGAGCTGGCGCTGCTCGACCGTGCCTACAAGGAGACGTCGCGCCTGCGCATCTCGGCGGTGCTTAAGATCGTGTGGTTCTTCATTGCCCTCGGCCTCGTCATCGGCTTCGCTGTCTGCTCCCGCAACAATCAGGAGGTGGCCTCGGCCGGCTGCGAGTGGACCATTTGCTTCTTCTACGGCTTCTATTTGCTCATTCTCGCCTACGACCTGGCGCCGGCCGCCAAGACCCGCAAGGGCCAGCTCCTCGAGAAGAAGGTCTCGTACGGCCTCACGCGCGCCGTGTCATGGATCCCCGGCATGGATGAGCAGCGCGATGAGGCCCCTATGAACCAAAACGCAATGCGTGAGCTCTCGCCCGTTGGCGAGACCGTGTATAAACACCGCGAGCTTCACGGCAGCGGCGGCGTCGCTACTGCTCCCGAGCCAGCCGCCCCTGCCGCCGCTGCCGCCGCCCCGCCTTCGAACCGCCACTCGTATCGTGGCCAGGACTTTGATGTGCCCTATTATGGCGCGCCACAGCCGGTTGTCCACACCCGCGACGCTAGCGGCGCCCCGCTCGTCCCCGGCGCGGCGTACCCGGCCGATGGCCGCCAGTATGTATAATGACTTACGAGTATTTATCGAGCAATTGAAGTCTGTGTTTTGGCTCGTCATGGGCGCGTTTCTCCTTTTTCCTCGGGGCTCTGTCACCAGATCCGCTAAGCAACTGCTTCGCAGTTGAAAAAGGTGGCATCGAGTTCATTTCCGGACTCTATTCAGAACCGCCCACAGGTTTATGTGCGACAATATGCTATGCATCACGTCGAAGTACTTGTACTTGTGCCACCGCTCAACTGCGAAGCAGTTGCTACGGGGTCTGGGGGCAGAGCCCCCAGGACAAAAACCCAAAAAAAAAAAAAAAGAACACCGCTACAATAAATCCACAATACTAGTCAAATTGAACATAAAAATACAGACAGGCGCTCACGAAATCTCCTCCTTGAAAATGCCTGTCTCCTTGGTCTTGTCGGCAGCGGCGGCTTCCTTGTCGGCAGCGTCGGGACCCGTGTCCTCGACGTGTGTGCCCTCGAAACCCTCAAACTGCTCGAGATCCTTGGCGCGGGCCGCGGCGGGCCGCGCGTTGTCGGCAGCGAGGTACGCGGCATCAGCAGCCGTGGGGTCGCCAAGATCGGCGGCAGCGGCGGGAACATCGTTGGACTCGTCCTTGGTGGCAGCCTGGGCCACCGCAGCACGGGCAGCATCAGCCGCCGTCGCGGGCTTCTTGTCCGAGTACGTCTCGATCGGCTTCTTAGGCTCCTTGTGGTCGCGCGAGAGCGCGCTGTGCACCTTTTCCTCGATACGGGCGCGCAGGCTCATGCCCCGCTCCTTCTTGGACTCGGCGGGCTCGGCCGCCTCGGTAGCCTCGACAGAACGCTCCGCGTCGGCAGCCTCGGCGCGCTCGGCCGCAACTGAACTGGGCTCGGCGGCAGCCACGGTCTCTTCGACCGTTTCGGGCTCCACCTTGGCCACTGTGTCAGCCGCCCCCACCTCAGGCTCGGCCTTGGCCTTGGTCTCGGTGTCGGCCGCGGGCTCATTGTCAGCACGCGCCTCCTTCTCGGTCTCGACCCCCTCAGCAGCTGCCGTCTCCTCTGTGTCGGGCGACGCGACCTTGCCAAGCGCCGGCTCAGTCGACACCTTGGCCTCGGTGTCGGCAGCCTCGATCTTGGGCTCTGCGCTCGCAGCGCCGGCGTTCTGGGTTGCGGCCGAGGCAGCAGCAGCGCGGCGCTTGATGTCGGCCTCGCGCTGCGACATATCGCCGTCGGTGGCGGACGTCGTCTCGCGCGCGTGTGTGCCACTCGCCGACATGCGGCGCAGCTTGGACTTGACCCAGCCGCCAATGCTGGCGCCACGCGACTTGGTGCGTGTCACGCCCTCGCTTGCCTTGTCGGCAGCACCGCCAACGGCGCCGGTGGCGGCGCCGGTGGCGGCTCCGGCAGCGCCGGCCACGCCCGCCATAACACCCTTGGACTTGTCCTTGGTCTCCGTCTCGGCTCCTGCTGCGCCGCCCTCCATGTCGCGGACAGGCAGCTTGCCCTTTTGCTCGGCGCTCACACGCTCCGGAGGCGGCGACGTGACGCCAGCGGCCTCGGCCGCATCAGCAGTCTCGGCAGCGGTCTCGGCAGCCTCGACGTCAGCCCGCTCCGTAGCGGTATCGACCTGCTCCTCGCCCGATGCCTCGTCCTTATCGACAACCTGCCACTCTCCGGCCGCCGCCGCCGCGGCCTCGTCGATCTCCTTGTCGGCAGCATCGAGGTCCACAGCAGTGCTGGCGCCTGCTTCGCCCGCGTCCAAGCTCGCCCGGGGCGCAACCTCGCCAGAATCGGCCGTTTCAATCGGCGCGTCGGCATCGGCTGCTAGCTCGGCATCCTCGGCCTCTGCCCTCTCCTTTGCCTCCTTCTGGGCAACATCGACGCCGCGGATCGACTCAGTCGCGTCTGTGATCTTCTTGTTCTCAGCGCGCTCGTGCTCCTGCGCCGCCTCGAGCTCCTCCTGGGCCTTCTTGAGCTCGGCCTCCTTGGCCTCGGTCTCGGCGCGCGCCTTGGCAGCCTCCTCCTCGTCCTTGGCCTGCTGCTCCGCGAGCCGCGCCGCCTCGAGCTCGGCCTCGACCTTGTCCTTGAACGCCTGCGTCTTGGTCACCTCGGCGCGGGCCAGATCGCGCGTGTGCTGCGCCGCCGCCAGCGCCGCCTCGAGCTTCAGTTTCTCCGCCTTGCGCGCCGTCTCGGCCTCGAGCCGCTGGGTCTTGAGACGCTCCTTGGCGGCAGCACGCTTCTCCTTCTCCTCGGCCCGCACCCGCGCCTCCTGTGCCTTGCGCTTGGCCTCGGTGCCAGCCTTGACCTTGTCGAGCTCTGCACGCTCCTCGGCCTGGATCTTGCGCAGCTCGGCCTTCTTCTCGGCCTGGATCTTCTTGAGTTCTGCCGCCCGTTCCTTGGCGAGCTGCTTCTCTTGAGCGCGCTCAGACGCGATGCGCTGTCGCTCCTCCTCGCGCACGCGCTTGTCCTCGGCGCGGCGCTCGCGCTCAATGCGCTTCTCCTCCTCGTGAAGTCGCCGCTCCTCCTCCTCGGCGGCACGGCGCTCCTCGTCCTGGCGCAGCTGCTCCGCCGTCTGCTCGTTGATCTTGTCGAGCACCGGCTGCACGTGCCGCTGCGCAATCTCCTCGACCTCGGACTGCGTCATAAACAGACCGGCGCCAAGGTCGATCTTGCCATGGTTGACCATGCGCTTCTTGCTCTTCTCCTCGGCCAGCTTGAGTGCAGCTTGGTTGTACGACTCGTTGTGGAACAGGTTGCGCTCGTTGTTGTGCTTGTCGACGCCCGCCAGCCGCGCGTTGACGCGCTCCTGCGCCAGCGCCATGAGCTTCTGGTGCTGCTCATAGTCAAAGTGCTGACCCGCCTGCAGCCGCAGCAACGGATCCTTGACGGTCTCGGGCAGGTGCACCTGCGCACCGCCGCCAATCGAGTCCATGCTCAGCACACCGGCGTCAGCGTGCTTGCCGAGGTACACCTGCGACAGGCTCTTGCGCGCATTCTCGCGCGCAATCGCCTCGAGCGCCCGCGGGTCCGGCAGTTGCGACATGTCCAGCAGGCTCACCGATCGGCCCGACGATTCCGACGCTCGTCGCTGGTTGGCAAACGCGCCAGCGGCACCGCCAGAAGAGTCCTTGCCGAGACCCGAAGTAGTGCGGTTGCTCCACGCGTACGCATCCGGCACAGCCTTCTCAGCGTAGTCGCGGCCAGAAGTGCCGTGAGCGCTCAGCGCTGCACGCGAGGCGCCAGTACTCAACTTGGACCCCGGAAACTCGACATCCGTGTTGGGGGCGCGGTCCTTGGCTAGCAGCGACGCTGCCCGGGCAGCGGGGGTTTCGTCGGGGCGCCAAATGCGCGGCGACACGTCCGATTTGGATGCGAGCGTCGCGGCCCGGTCAGCAGCTGGGTTCTCCTCTGGTTGGTAGTATGTCCACTGGAACTGCGTACTCGCCGCCAGCGCGGCCGCCTTGTTGTCGGCCTTGCTTGGCACGCCGACAACCGGGTGGGCCGGTCCGCCCGTGAACGAGCCCTGCTTGGCCTGGCGCTGCCACGCCGCTACCTGGGCGGCATGTGACAGGCGCTTCTCCGAAGGAGCCGATGATGGGCTCAGTGACATGATTCCTGCTGTTAGTCTTTTGTCCTAATGTCCCCATGCGCAATTGCCAACTAGCAACACAATGCCTAGTCGTATCCATCAGTGCGAGCGGCCAATGCCAAATCGAGGCGCTGTCCGCCCTTGAGCTACTCCTGGGGCAAACGGCACCCACCGCGGATACAACCAAGCGTTGCAACCATGTGTCTGTGTGGACGACCCCGCATCAAAACAAAAGCGCCCGCCATTGAACAGCCATTGGCATCCACTACAGCAAATCGCAACCAAAGCAGGGGCCCCAATCTCCTCGTGGCATCCCATTCCGCACTTACCGCAATCAAATTCGCCTCTGTAGCGATATCAGCCGACAAAATCGCACAGCAACAAAAGGCACGCAGGTCAATCAATAGTCTCTCTTTATGTCCTCAATCGCGCGGGTCCACTCGTAGCCCGCTCAATGAACCAACAAAGACTTTCGCGTGTCTGATGCTTGACTCGTGAATACGATTCCAACGTTTCGCGAGAGGTGGTGGTACAACGAAATGATAATGCTGCAAATGGGTTGTTCGCCCGCCCGCCTTGTAATCTCCCTCCCACCGCTGCCGGGCGATCTGTCCCAATTCGGGGACAGGCCGCAGCCACCCCCCATCGGTTGGCATGGCAACAATGCGAGGAGGTTGCGGGCGGTAATACCGTGTCTACCGAAGCAGCCGCGTGCCAGGAGCCGATGGCAGAAAGGGAAATCACGGGTGAAGCGTAGTCCTATTCGGCAAAGCAGCCAGAGACCTTCGGGTGCGGTGTTCGTGCGTCAATCCGCTTCGAGCCGGCGACCCGCCGGACCTGCAGAATGGGCCTGCAGAATTAAAGCTGCAAGCAAGCACTCGCAGCGTGCCGTAGCATTGCGTAGCGCCGTATTGCAGACAATCTGTGGGACCGTGTCCCACAGATTGGTTGGAGCGAACTGGTTAGCGTCTCGACGGATCCCGCTTTTGTGTCACATCGCCAATCACCACCGATATGCACGACGCCCGAAATACCCGCGGCGCTGGGTCGCGAAAAGGGAGCGCCGGTTTCCCTAGCGACCATCCCTTTTGTGTGCGACTTGGTGAGCGATCGATGTCTAACTTGAGTTTACAAAGGATGCTGGCCCATTGCCCATGGCTGCCGATGCTTTCTGATGCTCGCAGTTGCGTGAACAAATCAGTACACGTCTGATGCGCACAGTGCAAGAAAATTGACAACACAGCCGCTCCGTCCCGCAGCGTAGCGATCGCTGTGTCACTAGTAGCGCAAATGTCGATCTCGCTGGACGCGCAACCCATTAGGTGCTTCGGCGCTTAGGGTTCGTCACCGAAGGCTTCGACGACGCACTGCACTGCAATGAACAATGACGAACACCCGCATCACGATGCAGAGATTGTTATGCATGTGTTTGCGAGGTCGAGAGGGGCGGCCTGGGGTTGCGCTTGTGAACTCAGCGACCAGCTGAGTTCGACTCGGGACTCTGCTCTGCCTCGGAAGTTAACAGGAAATATTCGTAAAAGAGAGATCTCGCTCAATCAAGCTCACAAATATAGAAAATCAGCAAAGCTCCACTACGACGTCAAATGTCCACATACGGCTACAGTATAACTGCCGTATGGGAAGCGGGCCCGTAGCACAAATGCTCTCCTCGCAAACGCATCAGGCAGAAGTTTATTCAGCAAAGCTCCAGTGATTACATGGGACAGCCCTCCGAGCGGTGACGAACCACGTCTGGAGGCTTCGCTACATTGCGCATGGAGCTCCCGCTTCCAAGCGGCCCAAAACATTTATGCTTTCATAAATGCAGGAATGTCAATCCCGGGCCCGACTTTAGCACCCCACGCCTCTGTTTCTGGCGCACCAGACGAGTTATTCGCTTATTGCGCAGGGTTGCAATTAAGTAAGTAGTAGATTATTACTGCTTTCAAGTTGAGATCGCCTGGCTCGGTATTGCCTGGCTCGGTTGCTGGGATCTACCTCAAGGACTGCACTGCCACCGAGCCGACCTTACAATGCCCCTGCCACCGGTTTGGTGCTGCTGGCTGTTGCCGAGACTGGTGTATAGATACGCTGTACCTCTTATTCCGGTATAGACGAGGTAGAAATTGCCTAAATCGGCGCGGTGCGGTGCTCTGACCGCCATGCCCAAGACTGGCCCTTTGACGTCGCCAGATCACCCAGATACACGAGAATCGGTGTGTCCACACTCCATGGCACGCGTGGCATGCGGCGGATATCGCTGTTTTACGGGCCGGCGAAAAGCGTGTCTCCTCCTAATAGCGCTCTTTGTCCTTGCTAACATCCTGCTCAGCCTCGGAATGGGTCTCAACAACCTGCTCCCGGCACGGTGGGGCCATCAAACCAAGAAAAACACCGAAGACGGCAGCAGTCACGGCATGACACACGGCCACGATCACCAGCACCAGCACCACTTCAAGGGCTCGTCGTCGGCCAGCAGCCCGCACCACCGGGGGTATCGCAACGTCCTGTATTTCTGCAATTGGGCGATATACGGGCGCAAGCACGTTCCGCAGTCAATGCCAGTCGAGGACCTGACGCATATCCTGTACGCGTTTGCCAAGCCCGATGCCGAAAGCGGCGAGGCCCGGCTGTCCGACCCGTGGGCAGACACAGATATCAAGATCTGGGACGATGCCGGCCCCACCGGCTGCCTGGGGGCGCTGGAATTGATGCGCCGGCGCAATCCCAATCTGAAGCTTCTGCTCTCCATTGGCGGCTGGACGTATTCGAGCGACCTTGCCACGGCGGTGGCGACGGCCGACAAACGCCGTGCTTTTGTCACGAGCTCGGTCGAGATCCTCCGCAAGCACCGCCTCGACGGCATCGACATCGACTGGGAGTACCCGCAAAACGAGACTCAGTCGCAGTTGTATGTTGACCTGCTGCGCGACATGCGCCTGGAGCTCGACTCTGAGGCGCTGCGCGAGTCGCTCCCGCGCCACCAGTTTGAGCTGTCGATTGCGTGCCCTGCTGGACCGGAGCAGATGGGAAAGCTGCGCATCGCCGACATGGACCCATACCTGGACTTTTGGAATGTAATGGCCTATGACTTTGCCGGCTCCTGGTCCAACACGACGGACTTCCACAGCAACCTGTACGGCGGCGAAATCAACGCCAACGGCGCTGTGCGCTACTACATGAGTCACGGCGTCCCGGCACACAAGCTGGTGCTCGGCATGCCCGTCTACGGCCGTGCTTTTGTAGGAACCGACGGACTTGGCAAGCCGTACTCGTCCGTTGGCGAGGGCTCGTGGGAGCGGGGCGTCTGGGACTACAAAGACTTGCCTCTCAAGAACTCCAACGAAACGGTCGACCACGAGCGCGTGTCGGCTTACTGTTATGAGCCGCAGACCAAGACGCTTGTCGTGTACGATAACCCGGAAACGGTGCGCTCCAAGGCGCAGTACATCGCCGACAATGGCCTTGGAGGCGGTATGTGGTGGGAGTCGAGTGCTGACGTGCCCGTGAACCAGAGCCGCTCGCTCATAGCCGCATTTACGGGTACGCTTGGGCGCGACCGGCTAGAACAGCGCCCAAACTGTCTCAGCGTGCGCAGGGACTAGCTCTGAGCACTTGCACCCCAAGAGAGCCCATTCATTCTCTGTATAGGTTAGAACAAGAGATGCACTAAAAAGGTGCGAGCCTTCACAAGCGTTTGCGTTTGAGCATTGTCGTACAGCGAGTGGGCACACCGCTTGTGGTGGGCATTAACGACGGGGGGCCTCGACTGAAAGAATCAATGCCACATGCCACTTGTGTATGCACAGCTTGCAGGGGCAAATGCACGCCGTGCCCCGCGTTGACTGGTTACCAGCCGCGCGGCCAACGTGGGCAGGTAGTCCAGTCTAATTGGCCGGGTGCTTTACAATCGTATACGCTGCATCAGTACACAGGGGCCGTCCACGGCACAGCTCTTCCGGGCCTCCAAATCTATTGAAACATATACAATGCCACATATCATGCGGTAATTTTTTCACTCTTTAGCCAGTCTCTTCGGCAAATACGCTTGGCCGAACGACGTCCTCCCCTCCCCGCCTACATCCAATGCAGCATTTAGGTTACGAACTATCAGTAAGAGCCCCTCGTGGGCGCGGCTGAATGGCCCCGTGTGTGTGTGTGTGATCCCGCGACCAGTGTGCCGCTGTAATCGGATTCACGGCACAGAGTTTTTGTTTCAGACGAAACCTCTCGCCGCAGGAACTTCAAGCCGCAAACAAGGCACGACGCCACTTAGGTGTGACCTGAAAGTCGCCTGACACTGCCTGCCTCGCTCCCGTTGCGGGCTACCTTGTTCATCTGAGGCGGCGTCATGAAGTTCGGAAAGTACCTGGCCAAGCGTCAGCTCGATATCCCCGAATATGCAAACTACTTCATCAACTACAAGGCGCTCAAGAAGGTAAGCCGGACGCGTGCTTGCCCAATCCCGAGCAAAACCGCTAACGCCAGCTCATCAAGAAGCTCTCGGCGCCGAGCCCAGAGAGTCTGGCAACGGCATCGCAGTCAGAAATTGAGCGGTCGCTGCGCGAAAACAAGTCAACGTTCTTCTTCCAGATCGAGCGCGAGCTTGAAAAGGTCAACGCTTTTTATCTTCAAAAGGAGGCAGAGCTCAAGAGCCGGATCGAGATCCTCAACGAGAAAAAGGAGGCTGCGCGCCGGAGCGGCGCCCTTGCATCAAAGTCGTCAGTCGCATACATCACGCTGCACGAGGGCTTTCTGCGGTTCCGGCGCGATCTTGAGCGCCTCGAGCAGTTTATCCAGCTCAACGGCACCGGCTTCAGTAAAGTGCTGAAAAAGTGGGATAAGCGGTCCAAGTCGCACACCAAGGAGCTCTACCTCTCGCGCGCTGTCGAGGCGCAGCCAGTATTCCACCGCGATGTGCTCGCGAGCCTGTCGGACAAGGCGAGCCAGAGCCTTTTGGAGCTTGAGGCGTGGTCCGAGGGCGACCAGATGGTGTTTGAGGCCCCACAGCCCGCTGCCGACAGCATCACGGTGCGCGACGACCTATACCATGAGTTTGTCAAGACCGCGTCGAGCCTCGATCATGACGAGCACCCAGAGGAGACGATTGCTGAGTGGGTCGAGAAGTTGACTAGCACGCCGGACGCGCGCGAGCGCACGTCGCAGATCTTCCTGCTCGCCATCAACACCGCCGCCTCGGAGTACGCGCTGCTCGCGCTATACAAGTCTGGATATGTCGACCTGCGCGTTGTTGACGAGGTGTCTGCCAAGAACTGCCTACATCGTGCCGCCGCCGCCGCCAGCCACAGAATGCAGATTATCCAACTCGCGCTCGAGAACAAGGTCGATGTATCGCATCGCGATGTCTATGGCAAGACGCCGCTGCATTACGCGTGTATCAGCGGCCGCCGCGAGGTTATTCGGCTGCTGATAAAGCACGGCGCCGAGGTCGACCCGCTCGACACGGACAACTTCTCGCCACTGCTCTACTCCATCGTGCACCGGCATCCCGGCTGCGTGCAGGATCTCGTGGACGCGGGCGCCAAGCTCGAGGTCGACTCGGAGCGCGACTACGTGCCGCTGAACCTCGCGTGCCAGTACGGAGAGTACGAGTCGGTCAAGATTCTGCTCGACAAGCGTCCTGATGTTGTCTGCGCTGACGCAGAGGGCCTGTACCCTTTCCATCTCGCGGCCCGCGCCGGCCACAGCAAGCTCATTCCGCTGCTGAGCTCGTACGGAATGAACATCGACGAACTCGACAAGCTCAATCAGTGGACCGCCCTCATGTACGCGGCATCTGAGGGCAACTACGAGGCTGTCAAGGCGCTGCTCGACGCCGGTGCCGATTCAGCCGTTGTTGACGAGAACGGGCATACGGCACTATTCCATGCATGCTGGGAGGGCCGTCTCAGGTGCTTCCACGAACTATCGCACCGCCTGCCGCCTGGGCCGCATGGCCATCCTGTCGACACGTCGCGGCCGCTGTCGCTGGACCCCAAAGACAGCAACGAGCCCGAGTTTGTCAACAGCTTTGGCGACATGGACCTCGCCGAGGTCGACGGTATCCCGGACCTGTCGCTGCCGCCACCCATCATCCCGCTGCGGCGCTATGGCCACAACTTCCTCGACAACACCAAGATCATTCTGCAGCTGCTGTTCGAACCCAACTCGGTAGCGCCAGTGCGGTTCTCGGACAAGGGCCTGTTGGGCGCCGGTCGTTTGACAATTTCGACCAGAAACGACAACAGCTTCATCCCACGCACCATGCTCCTGCCACTGTCGGACGTTGATCGCGTCGTGACATTCCAGGTGGACAGTCTGGACAACTTTTCAATGGATATGGAGGTCCTATCGACTTTTGGTACTCGCACAGTCGCCAAGGCGGCCGTGCTTCCGTACGTTTTTAAGCAGCGCCATAACCGCCACATGTTTGAGAACGAGGTCATCTTGCCGCTCTACGATATGCGCCTCAAGCCTGTAGGCGAGATCAACTTTCGCTACCAGGTGGTCAAGCCATTCATGGGAAAGCCGCTTGAAATCACAAAGTACGACACGTACTGGAAGTCGACGAGCCAGATTGAGCAGTCGCATAGCAAGGTCCCGGCGATATCATTTGTGACTGCGTCTTCTTTGTCGGGCGACTATGCGGACCTCACTGTGTACATCACGCGCGACCGGCATCCGGTCGTCACAACCAACTGGAACATTGGCATCAAGGGCGTCGACATCCCTATCGGCTCACTCACGCTCGAAAAGGTCTTGCAGCTCCAGAATGACGAACACCAACAGGTCGAGGAAACGCTGGCTGCGCTCTCGCACATCACTGATGCGTCGCAGGTACACTCTGTGCTCAAGAACCGCATCGTCCCACTAGCGGACCTCCTACGCGTCGTGCCCGTGCGCATCAACCTCAACATCTCGGTTCTCTACCCTACGGGCCTCGAAGTGCAAGAGTCTGGGTTTTGCCTGTCGTGCGATACGGACCTCAACAGCTACATAGACGAGGTGCTTAGTGTCGTGTTTGACCACGCACGCCAGGTGCGCAAGTCTAACATGCAAGAGCACGGCGTTTCCAACGGACCGGGCCCCACTCGCGCAATTCTTTTCTCATCGGCGAACCCGGATGTGTGTGCCGTACTCAACTGGAAACAGCCAAACTACCCGGTGTTCTTCCTCATGAATGGATTCCAGACCAACGGCCGCTACATCAGCGCCAATTCGCTGGTACATGACCTCCTCGAGGATCGCCGTTGCGTGAGCCTCAAGGACGCTACCAACTTTGCGACCACCAATAACCTGCTTGGCATTATCGCTGGCTCCGATACAGTGAGGATTGTTCCGAGCGTTGTGCCGGCCGTCAAGGCATCCGGGCTTGTGCTGGTCGCCGATAACCGTACCGGCGAGGCGAGCGACGTTGACGGTGTCGACGGCGTGAGATCGGGTCACGTCTTGCGGTTCAAGCAGAGCATTGAGATGTAATGTAGATATTTTTCAGCGGAGAGGCTTGAGTGCGGCACCATGGGCTCCTCGCTCGCAGCAAAAGAGCCGTCCTAGCCGACCCATATAGCATGAATAAAAAAAAGAAGAAGAATGAAATAATATCTGAACGGGTATTAACTAAGAGACATATCAGCACAGTGGAGCCACTAAAGTAGGGACCTGTCGTAAGGACTCTGATCATCCTCTTACAGGAGCATGGCAGCAGCACCGGCAATGGCAGCACCGAAGCCGAGCTTGGCGACGGCGCCTGAGTTGGATTCAAATGGGACAACGCCAGTGGGCGGGACCGAGGGAGCGACGGCAACGGCCCGACGGAGGACAGGAAGTCACCACGACAGTGACGTCACCACCCGCAGCCTTGGAGGCGGCGGGTGTGGCAGTCTGTTTTCCGCCAGAAGCAGCCAGAGCCTCTGATTTGACACCAGGCACAGCAGGAGCCTTGGATTCGGCAGCCGAGGCAGCCGGAGCAGCCGACGAAGCAACCGCCGAAGCAGCACCTGCAGCGGCGGCACCACCCGAAGGCGCGGTCGGCGCCTCGCCAACACCTTGGACGTTAAAGTTGTTGATCGCCTCAGAGAAGGCCTCGTTTATGGCATCGAATGCCGACTTCAGGTCGGGGATGATGTCAGAAGGCGCAGCAATCATAAACTGCCTGCTCGAACTTGTATGCAGCCGGAGCAAGCTTGGCGATGTCACTCTGGACGATATTGTCTGCCCCAGCGGTCTTCAAGTCATTCAGGCGACCATTGATGTCACCCAGAAGGCCAGTGGTGGGACCGTGGATTCCCTGTGCGATCACAACAACTGACTGAGCGTCCTGCCCCTCAATCTTCAGACCAGCCGTCTCGCCGTTGATCTTGTCAAGGGCATCCTCGATTTTCTACTGCTCGTTCTGAATCTCCACCGCACCCGCGAGGATGCCGTCCCACTTCTGGACGTAGGCGTCGATACTCTCGACGGCGTTCTGGAAGGAGGTAACATCTGATATGACGGTGCCGAAGTCTGCCGAAACGCCGAGGGCGGCAAGGAGTGTAGCAAGGGCGAATAGGTTGGCGTGCATTGTAAAGGAGCGACTAGATTCTGCTTGTTGTCATCACAGACGTAGAGGACAGGGGGCCCTTTATGATTACTGATCGTTGCTTCGTGGAGCACGCCTGTCGCGACCATTGGAATCCACGGCGGACCCACGTTCGGCGCGATAATGTCGCATCGAGTCTTAGAGGAATGACAATTCTTTACAACCCCTTGTCCTGTAGTCGCATTCAGACACATGCGCGCGCGAAGGACGCCAGTCGGAAGTTGTCTGGTATGTTGACTTTGATTGTTCACTCTTTACAGAACCTTAGGGCAGTAACTAGAGTTTGTCTTGGCCGAACTTGGCACCGCATTCACTCGCCTTGGCAATTGCTCCCGCAGATCTGTAGATTATGTGTAGATCTTATGCCCCACTGCTCAAGCTGGCGCTTAATGTAGTGTCACAGATTCGCCACTGCGGAGTAAGGTCGCCGGCAGTGTACCCGTCTCAGATGCCTGGGAGCCTCACAAAATATCTTCAAGTGTCAGCAGGTCCGATGTCATTAGCGGATTCTGATGTCTGCAAGATGCTTTTGCAATGGCATGCACATCCTTCGTTCTCGTTTCGGCTTCAGTCTCTGTCTGAGGTAATGATCTGGATCTATCCAACTTGGGACCATAAAGAGTCCGCGCGTGGAGGTTACGTTATTTTTCATTGATTGAAGTGACTTTACAAGGTCAAATAGGACAAAAAAGCGCATACGCAGGGTAATGGAGCCTTTTCACCCGCCCAGAGATCGTCACTATATTAGTGTAACCAGCCATAGAAGCATATCTGACTCGCCAAATGTTCCTGTCACATTGTCCCACTAAGTATCGAAAGGATTCCATAGTCCCCCCGGTAATGCCCCCCCCCCCCCCGCCTTCCCTCTCTCCATTGGTATAGTCAGGAAGCGGCGAGCAATGCTCGAGGATCCCACGGCGGTTCTACGGAGCTTGTACGACGCACCGCGCGCCGCGACGTTGGCTGTTTGTTCAGATCTAGGTTGACTGAAGACAGAAACAGTGCTACGTAGCAGATATTAGTGCAACTATCTGGATAGCCTCCGACCCTGCCGTCTGTCAGTGCGACCCCCCTAAGGACGATTCGTATACCATTGAGTACATACGGTCTTTAATGTCTATTTTCGGGTAACCGTTATTGGCAAAGACCGAGTTAAAAAAAAAGTTGGTGCCTTGGGACAATAATCTGCTTGGCTCTGTGCTTTCACGCGTAAGAGCAACAGCGCATAGTTAGCGATTACCTGGGCCCTGCCGGCAGCTCATTTTTTGACACTATATGGTAGTAGCCATCAGCATCTCGTTGTACCCAGGGGAAGGATGGAAGCCAGCCATCCATCAGGACATGTTCAGGAGAAGACGATGTCGGGTCCAGAAAGGCGCTGATCAATCAATGTCTACGATCGCGGCGTGTAACGAAGTTTGTCCTTGTGGTGGTGCTTCTAGTCATACGTATGAATCTTGTAACTATACACATCAATTGGATTTCAATAAGTTATAAAGAACGTCCATATTCGGTCAACATCCATATTCGGTCAACAACAATTAGATCTTTTGAGCGAAAGGACTATCTCTCAGCCAGGCTTCGAAGGTAGTGGAGTTGGGATTCAGCTTCTTGTTCTCGGCAACATCAGCATTGTAGCCTACATCCCTGAACCAGTCGATCATGAGTCCCATCTCTTTGATACCCCACTTGAAGGCCTTGCCAAGAATACCAAATGTTGTCGGAGCCGGGGCCCCGGTCGCACGCTTGAACGTCTGGTTCAGCTCTGAGAAGGTAAGCTCGTCTCCTGCAATCCCGAAAGCTTTCTTGTTCCAAGTTTCCGGGTGTCGGAATGCTTCAGCAGCGAAGAAACCAATGTCCCTCGTAGCAACCCATTGTAAGGGCCTGTCTTTCAGAGTGTCACGCAGCGCAGTCAAAGACACCTTGGCCACCATTCCTGGCTCAAGATTGTCCATAAAGATAACGGGCCTCAACACCGTCCAGCCCATGCTGCTCTTGCCATCGGCAGTGGAGTCACGCAGATGGTGCTCAATCACGTACTTGGTCTTGAAGTGTGGGATGTTAGTCGCATTCTTCCAAGACTGCTCATCGCCACCGCGGTCGACGCTGCTGTAGACAAAGTGCTGGATACCAGCCTTGATGGATTCATCAATCAGCTCTTTGCCCTGCCTGACTTCACTCTCGAGACTAGCTCCCTTGCCCATAAAGATCTGCACAGAGTAGACTCCCCACAACGCAGCACTTCCTGCGGCAGCTCGCGCAGATTCAAAGAGGGCTGGGATTGCATTGAGGTTGCCTTTAACCAGCTTGATGGAGGGCGACTTGGCAGCCAGGCGCTTGGCGGCTGGCGAGTCTGGATCGCGCGTCACTGCGAGGATAACAAAGTCGGACGGGCTGTTGTCTAGTAACGCGTCGACGACGGCTCCGCCTTGTTTTCCAGTAGCTCCAGTAATAAGAAGGGCTCGAGACATGGTCGCTTCAACTCAATTGCAAATCCAGATGAACTCTAGATCTGGTGAGCGCATCGGCAGACGCCTGGCCCCTTATACTCCCGGTATGGTGGCGACTGGGATGCACTTAGATGCGGCCCTTGCCCTGACCCCAGGTCACTGCTCTGCTTACACTGAGATGCATTGTATTGTCGGGAGCATTGTTGTGGACTACGATTGATCTCTCCTAGCTTAAGATTCACACAATAAGCCTTAGGTAGGATGCGACAGAGGACGATAACATTTTCCAGTGTCGGACCGGATTAGCAAACTCCCCGATCGGCAGGCGCCCGCCAGTAAACGGCCAAAAAGAAGGGCCGCAGATAAGAATATCAGCCGTGTGGAGCCGCACGCCTGTCCGCGGGAGATAACGGTGCCACTCATGTACAACTAGGATAATTCGAGCGAAGACGGGGAGGAGTATGCAGAAAGGATGAATCGGAATTGTGACAAGTTGGCGGAGGGGAATCAGTATTTTTGACGATTTCAGAGGATCATGGCTTGGGGGAGCGACCCCCTATAAGTGTACCCCATTGGCCGGTGAAGAAAGTAATTGTGGCATTAAACGGAGACTATGTATATAGGACCAAGTAATCACTATATAAAGGGTCGGCGTAAGCGGGGCCAGGTCATAGCGCCAGGGCGCGCCGTAACAGGTAAAGATTATGCCCAGAGGAAATTGGACATCGATTTCAATTTTCTTCTAGGGGGAAGAGGGGCGCTGATACAAACGGCCCAATCGCATGCCGTAAATGAAACGCGATTATAGCTAACTGCAGTCGAGCCATCGATGTGTGTGACACGTATATATATAAGTTCTATCTGAGTTGTGCATGGCAACGGTAAAGCATTCGTAGTGGTGGTACGATGGGGAAGGGACTGAGGCAAAGGAAATTGTCTGTATGGTAGAGTGTTTGACTTGAGTTGTTTTCTTCCGTTTTGTTTTTTTGAGACTATGATGCGTTAAAATATTGTGTCGTAGGCTCTGTGAGGGATATAAGATTCTTGTGTTCTTGTGTTCTTGTGTTCTTGTGTTCTTGTGTTCTTGTGTTCTTGTGTTCTTGTGTTCTTGTGTTCTTGTGTTCTTGTGTTCTTGTGTTCTTGTGTTCTTGTGTTCTTGTGTTCTTGTGTTCTTGTGTTCTTGTGTTCTTGTGTTCTTGTGT